>CM042560.1:13770000-14430000 GCA_023630585.1 Cranoglanis bouderius
GTCTCAGATCCCTTGCCATGTATTCTCCAACCTCATCAGGCATTATAGGAGAAGACACGGAGCTGTTATCTTGGCAAAGGGAGGTAGCACAAAGTATTGACTAAAAGGGTGCCAATAAGTCTTGCACACCTATATTTAACAAATATAAACCTGTGTTTTGTTTTCAATTGTTTGATATCCATGAGAGCAGAGTATTTTGTAAAATTATTGAACAAAAGATCAAAAGGTTAAACAATAAAGATCATTTTTCACAGCCTTCTTTGCTCATATTTACCAAGGGTGCCAATATTAGTGGAGGGCACTGTAAGACTCAGTCATTACTACTTAACTCCTCTAAAGTACTTAATTACTTACTGAGTAATTAACTAGCATTCCATAGTAGTTAATAATAGTAACCTACATGTTACTTAAAAACTCATTTGTTCCTTCATAGTTCCTGCATAGTTGCCTATGAGATTTGGAACCGTGTTGTTATCCTATTTTGCATAAAATTGTAAATTTTCAAATGTCAGTTATGTCTATGTTGCTTTGTAGCTTGCAGAAGTGCAGAATGAGGGGCACAATTCTCACTCTCTCCCACCTGTCAGTCAAAAAGGCACAGATAAGGTTTTTGGCCTCTTTAGACATTTCCATATCATCTGGGAATTTCAGACTGTTTTTGTGATCCATGATCTTGCCATAAGTTCCCACCAATGACTCAGCATAAAATGGAGTTTCACCTGCAGCAGAACAAAACTACACTTATTAAGAGAAGAGAAGACAAGAGAAGACAAGAGAAGACAAGGAATGAGGAGCTTCTCACCAATCAGCAGCTCGTAGATAAACACTCCCACAGACCACCAATCGCACTCGCGTCCATAATGACCAGTTCCACCCTGTGACATCAGCACCTCTGGAGAAATGTAATCTGGAGTTCCCACAGCTGTGTCGCAGCGAACCATCCCAGACTGGACACACACACGCACACAATTTAGCATAGTAATATTACATACACTACACACATACATGTATACAGTATATTGAATGACAGGAGATTCATATGTCGATGGGCTCATCTCCCAATTTATTGTGGAGAAAAAGAGAAAAATAAGTCATACTAGTGAAATTTATGTTACATTATGCCGCTCCTATGCAAAATGCATAAAGGTTGGCTGGTCTGGTTCCATAATATACAGATCTTCACTGGATATTGTTAGTGGATATTTCAATGTAATGAATGAATCATTATATCACAGTAACCTGAGCTCAGGATAGAAGAGAGCACTGTGAGGCAGTGATGCTACCTGCTGTGCCAACCAACTGCTTTTCAGCTTTTAATATATATATATATATATATATATATATATACATATATATACATATATATATATATATATATATATATATATATATATATATATATATATATATATATATATATATATATTTTACACTCCCTGTCCACTTTATTAGGAACACTTGTACACCTGCACTTTTATGCAGTTATCCAATCAGCCAATCATTTTGCAGCAGCATAACGCATAAAATCATGCCGATACAGATCAAGAGCTTCAGTTAATGTTCACATCAAACATCAGAATGGGGAAAAAATTTAATCTCTCTGACTTTAACCATGGCAGATGGTACCAGATGGGCTGGTTTGAGTATTTCTCCTGGGATTTTACACACACAACAGTCTCTAGAGTTGACACAGAGTGGTGCAAAAAACAAAAAACATTGAGTGAGTGACAGCTCTATGGGTGGAAATGCCTTGTTGATGAGAGAGGTCAGAGGAAAATGGTCAGATTTGTTCAAGCTGCCAGGAAAGATATAGTAACTCAAATAATCACTCTTTACAACTCTGGTGAGCAGAAAAGCATCTCAGCATGCACAAAACATTGAACCTTGCAGTGGATGGGCTACAACAGCAGAAGACCACATCAAGTTCCACTCCTATCAGCCAAAAACAGGAATCTGAGGGTATCATGGGCATATACTCACCCAAACTACAGCAAAACTGTAGCAAAACTAAAATACCCAGCAGGGAATGTGCAAATGCGTAATTCATTCATTAGTGATCCTTGTGATCAACCAATCCAGACCACTGATAGAGACATGTCACTCTGGCATCAGCCACACCTCCTAGTTGCAGAAACATAATGGGAGACTATAGTGATTTTTTAAGAGCAAGCCAGAATTTGTTTACTAAAATCTAAAATATTGCATTGTGCTGTTGAGTGTCAGAATCAGAAATGTGTACATAAACATATACCTTTTTAATGCATATTATCATATCGGACACCTCGCCAAGCCAAAAGTACACAGTTGTAGTTACAGATAATAGAAGAAGAAGAATAACCAAGTAGTGTCAGGTTGCTAGGCATATTCGGGTCTTTTGGAACCAGGTTGCATAAGTCTCTTTTGTTTACAAACACTAAAGGGGTCTAAACACCACTGAAAAATTGTGGATATTTCCGAGTGTGCAGCCAGTTTGCAGTTCAAACAGGCAGATTATAAAAGAGATCTGAAAGCAGAGTTACTGGGTCTTCTTCCAAATAAGATGCTAAAGGAAACAGAGATTCTGTCTGTATTTAGTACAAAATGGAGACCAGAGAAGCTCAGAGTAAGATGGCTAGTAAGGTCGCTAACACAAAGGAAGATATAGCTGAATATTATGGTAGATACTCGTGTTGTTGCTAACTTCAGTTATTTGGTTCAGTGTAATTTTGAAAGGCCTACCACTGCTCTCTGCTTGCCTCCTGTTGTTCACTATATTCTGTATATTCTGTCTCAAACATGTATGGTTGGGTGTCACTGTGTGACAGTAACTCAAAAAAAAAATCACCATCCATTGAGTCATTCCTGTCGCTTGAGTAATGCGTTCACTACATTGCAATAATTTACTTACAAAGCAATATTATTGTTTACTAACAGAAGCCAGGTAGCTATCTCACTTCCCTGAACATACCATTACTTAGTGAGCACCGACTCCCTTTTCCCCCCTTCCTCTTCTCACCAAAACATTCATTGTAGACTTTCAAATGTTGCATCACCTCCAAGAATCAGTTTAGGGTTTTCCCAGTGTTCAAACTGGGAAATCTCACTACAGAGCCTGCAGAGTCATCACTGTAAGGCATGAGTAGGCATATTTACAAAAGCTGTATCAATGGTTCCTTTTTTTTTGACTAGAATGTCCCTTTAACACCCTGAAATTAATTCCTGGCTATGATTCTGTGTTTGTGCATGATGCCTTGTAATGGACTGGAGTCCCATTTGGGGTGAATTCTCCAGCCTTGTATACTACTACTACTACTAATAATAATTCCTTAGATTTATATAGCGCTTTTCTAGGCACTCAAAGCGCTTTACATTATATGGGAGGAAATCTCCTCAGACCACCACCAGTGTGCAATGTAGCATCCACCTGGATGATGCGACGGCAGCCATAGTGCGCCAGAACGCTCACCACACACCAGCTATTGGTGGAGAGGTGCACTGGTGTATCCAATGTTCATATGAAAATCAACAATTCAGGGTGCATTTAATCTGTTTCCCACAAGATGGCAGGAATGGAAAGTCAAAACATGTAAATTTTATTTTAGTTTTTTCAGTATTCAGAGTTTAACATATTAAAATTCAGATTTTCAGAAAATCAAATATCTACATATATTCAAACATTTTTTGAGTGTGTGTTCACAAATGCAGATTCAGTTATGCCCAGATATTAATTTAGCTAATTTCAGTATGTAAATCTAATCAATCAAATTCAGGTTGAAAAATTCAATATGAAAAGTTTAACATCTGGCCTACTCGGAGGTAGGCAACGACAATCAAGCCTGGAGTGTGTTGTGGTGTTTTGCATCTCCTGCCATCAAATACCAAACTGAACTACTCGAGAACGACCCAGTAGTTCAGTAAATATGACAATGCTGCACATAACGTCTTTCCGTTTCCTTTATATATGTTTAGCAGCAAAATTGAAATTAAAAATTAAAAAATTCCTGCCATACTAAGTTGGGGACCTGGCTTTTTGTACTCAATTTGCATATGGGTCTGAGGAACTAATTTGGAGCGTTATGGAAGGGTTGTTTTCAATAGTTATTTGTTTATGTTGGCCTAGGGCTACTGTGTGATGAAATGTTTTTCATGATTTCATTAATGTTTTCTTAGTTCACCCACTTGGTGTTTCTCAGTTAGTTGTATGGTTTGTGAAAACACTGCATTGCATTGCATCCATAGGGCTCAAAATTAAGTAATTTTAAAGTTCCTCAGACTTATATACAAATCAAGTACAAAAGTACCACTGTGTTAATGTCAGCTTGAACATAATAAAAATATTAGCTTTTGTTGACACACACACACACACACACACACACACACACACACACACACACACACACACAGAGAGAGAGAGAGAGAGAGAGAGAGAGAGAGAGAGAGAGAGAGAGAGAGAGAGTATAACAACCACAGATAGGCATCAATTGTGCCACGTTATAATTGGCTCATTCCCCTACACTATAATTGGCTCATTCCCCTAAGAACACACAATAGTTTAAAGACAAATTTCCTTCATTAATCTTATTCAAATCCATGATTGCTTTTGCAGTGTTCTCTTGATATATTGATATAGGCGTGCACTTTAAAGAGAGGAAGGGATTTGACAGAAGGAAATGAAAATTGGCTCCAAGCTCTATTGTCTTTGCCTGCCCCGAGTGGCCCGGATTGTAAACTTTAATTTTTCCATACTGAAATTAGCAACCTGAATACCTAAAAAAAAAAACGAATTACTGAATGTGAATTTGTAAACACAGAAAAAATTATGTGAATATTGATATATTTGATTTTTTTTTTTTTTTGAAAAGTTGAGTTTTAAAATATGGATCTCTGAACAATAATTTCAATAATTCAATAATTTGAATTTCAAGGAGGTTAATTGAAAATAAATTAATACAGATCTGTGTTTTTCAACCTAATATATTTAAATACTTTTAAAATTCATTGAATTTTAAATTACTTTTAAAATTCAAACTTTTTATTTATTTATTTATTTTATTTTTTTTTACTTATTTTCCAAAGAGTTAAAGTGAGAGGTGTGCACATTTTTAATCCCCCTCCCTCCCAGTCTGGATGGTATTTTGACCAATCTTGCCTGCTCCCACAGTTTATATTTTTATTTGTACAATGACACTAACTAGGATAAACCAGTTAATAAGGATGAATAAATGAATGAATGAACGATGTAAACACATCACACTCAATAAGGTCCCATGTTAATGAATGCTGCCGTTCTTTGTCCTTCATATCTGAATGTCTGGTCCTGCCAACAAAAAAAGTAAAAACCTCCAGCTCCCGCATCTATTTTATTTCCAGTTATGAACACACTCACATTGTCCATCTTCATGCATGTGCCAAAGTCGGCAAGTTTGAGGTGGCCACTGCAGTCCAGCAACATGTTTTCAGGTTTTATGTCTCTGTGGATGAAGCCCATGGAGTGGATGGCGTCCAGTGCCAGCACCACTTCAGCTGTGTAGAAGCATGCCCATTCCTCAGGCATGTCGTAATTCATGGTAAGGGTTACCAGATCTCCACCTGCCATGAACTCCATGACCAAGTAGAGGTGGCGCTCATCTTGAAAGGCACAACACAGCTACGTAAACACAGAGAAACCAAAGATAATTACTATACGGATACTGTAAATGTACAACTAGTACTTTTATTGATCACTAAAGATCTGTTCAGTACTTAGAAATGGGTGTCTCAATTTTGTAGCAAAGCAGTTGCAAAAACATTATAAAGTACAATCCTCTATGTCTCATCTTCATTTCCATTGTTGGCAATATGAAAATTGCCACACAGAAAGACACCTTCACAGACATGGAGATTTTCCTGATAGCACATGTACTTAAATAAAATTATTGCTGTTTCCTCTCCTAGTATCATAAACAGGTACCGTCATAGTGTATCACAGTTCCATCCAACATGATGACATAGAAAAGCTATCAAAGCTAGCATGCAGAGGTAAAACTGCGTGAGGTGGAAACTGGGTGAGTGATTAAAATCCAGCTGACCTAGACTTAGACCATTCTTTATTACAGTGAATAAAGTGTAAAATATCTGCAAGATTTCATTCGACCTTTATAAATAGTTAAACTTGTCTGTAATGTTACAAAGCCAGTGGACACTTTGCCTCTAAACTTTGCCCCCCAGTTAAGTCTGGCTTCAGTAGGATCCTGTGGCATTTTGAACACAGACACTTAACATTTATTTGAAGCTTTTAAAGCAACACTTTATGTGCCATGATATGACCATGGACTGACAGCATTTAAGTTCTAATACTTATGGACAATAATGGTGCCATTTCAGAGTAGTTCAATTGAAAACTAATGTAAGCACAGACATTTTATGCATAATTCAGTGATTAGTATCTGGCCTTTTGCTCTTTTTTTGCCAATTATAGACTACATATTGTGAATAAACTTCATAAGTTAACTATGAAGAGTAATTTGGTAGGTAGCTGACCTTTTGTGAAGATCATAGTTAGCAGCTAGCTTATTTCAAAAGATACAGTATGTTGCAAAAACAGAGAGGAAAAAAAATCTCAGACCAGCAAGGTTGCCATGTCTGTGTGACAAGTCCAACCCAGTGGACAAAACTAAAAACCATGCTAAATAGCAATGAAACCATCCCATTACAAAATTGGACAATTCTAAAGTGTATTAATTTATGGCAACCACTGTCAAATATATTGTTATATTTACAAACCTCATATGACACATTTTAATCAAGTGTTATTAAAACTTAGTTATTAAAATGTAGTTGTTTCTGATATAATTACTACAATGTAGCCAAAATGTCAAATCATTAACCCACTGGGGGGTGGGGGGGTGGGGGAGACAAGTTAAACAAACCACTTGAGAACAAGTTTAACTTGAGAACAAGTTAAACAAACCACTATATGTCCAAAAGTATGTGGACACCTGATCATCACACCAATATGTAGTTCTTCCCCAAACTGTTGCCACAAAGTTGGAAGAATGTCTTTGTGTGCTCTAGCGTTACAATTTCCCTTCACTGGAACTATGACGCCCAAACCTGCTCCACCATGACAATGCCCCTGTGCACAAAGCGAGCTCCATGAAGATTGTGTTAATGCTGGAGTGGAACAACTCGCGTGTCCTGCACAGAGCCCTGACCTCAACCCCACTGAACACCTTTGGGATGAACTAGAACACCGACTACACCCCAGGCGTCCTCACCCAACATCAGTACCTGACCTCACTAATGCTCTTGTAGCTGAATGAACACAAATCCCCACAGCCATGCTCCCAAATCTAGTGGAAAGCCTTCCCAGAAGAGTGGAGCTTATTATAACAGCAAAGAGGGGACTAAATCTGGAATGGGATGTTCAACAAGCACATATGGGTGTGATGGTCAGGTGTCCACATACTTTTGGCCATAAAGTGTAGCTCAGTTCTGTGGGGAAATATGTGGCCTGGCATCCCTGCAGAGCAGAATGAATTTCATGTTGGTCTGTTACTGTAGTTCTGGTTGACCAGCAATATCTTGCTGTTAAAGCTGGTCTTGCTCGTTTCCTGACTGCCACCAGTATGCATTATGTTAAGCTATTTTTGCCATAACCATTACTGGTCCTGGTTCAGCAGTTAATAGCTTAAATTATTTCATGTTTAAGTTTTATATACTTCCATCTAATATACATTAACTGTACTAGAAACAAACACTTGTGCATTGGATATATCTATAAATTTCCAAATGAGGGATGTGTTTGAATAAAGCAGACGTTATTTAAATCTGGTGGTCTACAAATTATATGCAAAAGACACTTTCAGGAAACACTGAGGTCAATGACTTTGAGCCATTTGATTCAGCAGAGCTCACAGCGTATCTACAGAATACAGCTTCAGAGTGCAGGGCTTGAAATGAAACTTGGAACTTACTACACATTGGTTTTCCGAGCATAATTTAGGAGCCAATCAGCATGTTTTACCAAAATATTGCCACCTCAAATGTAACTTTATACTACTGAAATAAAAATGAATCGATTAATTAATCAATTATTAATTGAAACCTAAAACAACTGATTACTGCAAGAACTCTGTTTATGACTTTATGCAAATTAAAATTTTGACTGAATGATTTTAAGTCATTCACTCTACCAATGTTTTTTTATAATTTCTTTTTGTATCTTTTATTTTCATTACTTTATAGCTAACAATCAAGATTTTGGGGAAGGCATTTTTTCCTGATTTCTCCCAAAATTAGTCTTGGCCAATTCCCACCCAGCAGTTAGGTCTCCCCTATCATATGACAGCTACCAGCCAGGGAGGGTGAAGACTAATGCATGCTTCCTCCAAGACACGTGACGCCAACCGCATCTTTTTGAAATGCTGCTGCTCAGGCTGCGTCACAGGGCAGCATCCACCCCCTTCCTCATACATGTGCCATCCTTCCCACCCAGAGAGCATTTCATGGCTGTGGATGGCTGTGGCATCATCAGGATTTCAACTTGCAATTCCTGGATAATAAGTTGAACACTTTTCTGTTGCACCACTCTAGAGCCCCCAACCAAGATTTAAAAATAACAAAACAAAAAAAAAAAACATTCGTTTGTAAATGGTGGATGAGTTCAAGTTCATTTCAAGTGTGTGTGTGTGTGTGTGTGAGAGTGAGAGAGAGAGAGAGAAACATAGTGTGTAGATGTTGTATACTTTCATTCTACCTGCACTATCCAGGGGCTGTTTGAGAAGGCCATGATGTCCCGCTCCTCCCAGAAGAAGGCAGAGTCTGAGCGCTTGAGCATCTCAAACTTACTGAGCTTCTTCATAGCGTATACTTTCTTAGAGACCTTGTGCCGCACCTAAATGCAGAAATACATGCACAGTTAGTTCAATATACATGTACAAATTAGTCAATATGCCATCGTTAGGCCAACATTAGTATTAACAGAATGTAGTGCAGATAAATTTTTATTTTTCAAAACATGGTTTTCTATTATAAATCCATCTATCCATTTTCTACATCACTTATCCTACACAGGGTCACAGGGAGCCTGGAGCCTATCCCTGGGAACACGGGGCACAAGGCACAGGACACCCTGGACGTGGTGCCAACCCATCACAGGGCACAATCCCACATACATTGTATTATAAATCAAGAAAAAAATAATTAATTAACTTTCTCAGAGTGCTTTTTTCCCCAGTAAAGGAAATCAATGACGGTTAAAAGTTCAAAGAGCTATGGAACACAGCTATATGGAGCAATCACAGCAAATCAGTGTTGTCTTCTGTAGACAGTTTAAACTCTGAGTATAATCATTATTCATCTGCTACACGTGTAACCCTACTATAATGTCATAAATCACACCACTGTGCTGTGCTTCTGTCCTGCTGGGCTCCGATAATCAGTAATCCTGAGATTATGAATGCTTTGATCAATTAATGGTGGCCAACAACTCCAATGGGTTTTAAATCCAGGAATGCCAAAAAGACATGTTTCAAGGCACAACACCCTTATCGATCTTAACTCAACTCTACAGTATTTCACCAATGTAAAGGGTCTGACGCTCTTGAATCGAAACAGTAGATCCCTATGGAGCTATTTACAAAGGGCGTGGGGAGGTCCAAGCTGGCGCTCTGAGCAGTTGTACTTTTCTGAGCTCTGCACTAAACTGGTTTATTTTGGAGTTAAGTGACTTTCAGTTCGATTCAATTTGTCTGAGGTTGCTTAATAACTTCTTCTTAAATCACACAACATTTGGAAATATCGACTAAATGTCCAAATCACAAAAAAAGAGAAAAGACATGATCGATCAAGTGGCTAGACACTTAGCAACATTGAACAGTGATATAAAGACGGCATCTGAAAGCAGTAATTTACTGATACCCAAGCTCGAAAAGGTGGAAAGGTCTGGAGAAGATATCATAGGAACTCTTTCTCAATTGATTAACGACAGGGCGGATGGTATGGAGAAATTGATCGGTTATAACGCCATGAAAATCGAGGGTTTAAAGAAGACAGTTGACTTCTTTTGTGCAGAGGTAAAAGACCTGAAGGTGAAAGTTAATCTGGCAGAGAAATGTACTGAGGAAGAAAGCCATTGCAGCAGTTTACTGGAGAACCGTGTGCACGACCTGGAAGGATACTACAGGAGATGGAACCTGAAGGTGTACGGAGTCCCAGAGAAGGCAGACCAAAATGTACGAGCGGACGTTATCCAAATTTGCCAGGCTATGCTACCCGAGGAGAAGATCAAGCTTCAAGAAACAATTGACACTGTCCATTGCCTTGTTTTTTTTTTTTTTTGAAGCCTTTATTTGTCACGTATACATTACAGCACAGTAAAATTCTTTTCTTCGCATATCCTTGAGCTTTGAACCTCAATTCATATGAACAGTTATGCTATGATGGCTAGGACTGCAATTGCCACAAACAGTTTGGCACTCAAGTCTCCATCAGTGAACAGTGGAAAAGTTCAACAAAACAGTCTTCATGTAAAAACTGTAATGAATTTTCCTGGTTACACAACTGCTATTTGACCATGTAGTATTGGCACATTTATAGAAGGAATTTATTTATTTATAATTGTACTATCTGGTGTTACCCTGATGAGGATGTGTTCCCTTTTGAGTCTGGTTCCTCTCAAGGTTTCTTCCTCGTGTCATCTCAGGGAGTTTTTCCTTGCCACCATCACCTCTGGCTTGCTCATTGGGGATAAATTCATACATTTAAAATCTATATCCTGAATTTATATATTTCTGTAAAGCTGCTTTGGGACAATCTCCAAGGTTAAAAGCGCTATACAAATAAAACTGAAGTGAATTGAATAAAATATCCCAGCTTGTTAGGAAGTTGGGGTCAGAGCACAGGGTCAGCCATGATACAGCAGAGAGAGTTAAGGGCCTTGCTCAAGGGCCCAACAGTGGCAGCTTGGCTGTGCGGGCCTTGAACCCCTGAACTTTTGATCAGTAACCTTAACCACTGCTAGGAGGACAGGGAAAGGAGAAAGAAACTGTGGCCTGCAATGAAAAATGCGAGAGATGCAGGAAAGAAAGCTTATTATGGCAGAGCCTGGGCTTTCATTGAGGGTAAAGAGATCGCTCTTCCTTCATAAAAGATGTCTTACAAGTTTACAATCATGTTGTTGTTCTTTCAGGATTCTTGAAGTAGGTCTATACAGCTATTATTATGGACATTGAATGTTCTGGTTCTATGGCACACTATGCCATGTGGTTAGGAAGATTAAAATAATAATAATCATTTTTTAAAAATTTATTTTCGAACACTGACATCTTTATATGACAAGATGTATCACTTAACACTGACAGTTGCCTTAAAGTGCTTGGAACTTCCTTTTTAAAAATCTTTTCCATTTGACTTCAGGTCATACTTATTTATATTGTTCTTTTTTTATATAGTTCTTTGTAGTTAATAATGTTGTCTTTATTTTCACTTAATGTCAGGGATTTATGGCATAATATAAAAACGAAAGCCTTTTTTTAATTTGCTAAACAGTCAAAGCCTGACTTTTGCTTTTTTCAAGAATCACACTCTATTGTTAATGATACGAAATTCTGGAGATCACAATGGGAAAATGACATATGGTTTCCCATGGTTAGGTCGCGCCGTGACTGCGACTCCACTTCCCAGTATTCACAGAGGCCGGCAAACATGGCAGCCGCGAACTCCACCTCACACATCACGCATAGACTCTCACGTTCACGCCACGACACCAACTCCAATTCCCAGCCGGCACAGCAGTCCACAAACATGGCCGCCATGGACTACACCTCCCATGACACCCCCACAGTCCCACGCTCATAGTCACCCTCGTTCTGACCACACACCTGTTCCTCATTTCAGTTCAGTCACAACCACATTATTTAAGGACTTTTGTTTGTCGTGCCCGACGCAAAGTATTTGTGCACGCACCTAGTTACCACAAACTACCAAGCTTATTTCTATGGACTGTCTATTCACCTGTATCCAGCTGTCATTCTGTTACCTAACATATGGGACTGAGTGTTACTGCAGGAGTTACTACTTTGAGAAATGCATTTAATGGGGATATACTAAATTCAGATGGGGATTCTTCTGGACATTTTTTATTTAATATAATTAACCTTAACAATACATTTTTTATTTTGGCAAATATTTATGGATTTAACTCAAGATCTGAAAACACTAAATTTCTTGATGAGGTATAAAGCAGGCTTTTTCAATAGCTGGTTAAATTCCCTAACTCACTACTAGTTATAGGTGGGGATTTTAATATTGTGATTGACAACAGTCTTGATAAGTGGCCTCCAGGTCAGACCTCACCGCTTAATCTAAAATTCTTAAAGTTCATGGAGTAACAAAGGTGGTTCCCTTCGCTCGCTTTGGCTTGTGTAGACATTCTTCTCACTCCCCTAACTGATCATAAGGCTATCTACGTGAGGATAGAGCTCTCAGCAATCATCGGGAAATTTTGCAAACCTTCGTACTGGAAGTTAAATGGCTCTCTTTTAACCCACATTTCTGTCAAGGCTAGAATAATTTTTTTCATTACCCATTACTGGAGAAAAGCTGTAAGGGAGCGATCTTTTTGTAACAACTGGGAGTTACTTAAATTCGACATTGGAAAATATTTAAGAAGCTATCACAAAACTTAGGAAAGCAGAGGAAGAGACTGTTATTAGCAAAATTGCGGCCCTCACCCAGGAGCGCTGTACACTTCTAGATACTGTGATGAAGATGCCTGCTCATTACTGGATTCTTTAGATGACCAAAAAACTATTAAAGTGGAAGATGAGGATCACTGTGATGAACCCATTTCCTTTGAAGAAGTAACTGACTCTATTAACCACCTCAAAACAAATAAGTCTCCTGGCAATGATGGTATTACTGCTGAATTTTACAAAGTATTTTCTGAACCCTTAGCACCTTTTCTTGCGGAACTCTATAAAGAAAGTATTACAAAATTATCTCTCCCTGCTAGTTTGACCGAAGGGGTAATAGCCCTAATTCTGAACCCTAAAAAAGACCCTCTTATTATTGAAAATTGGCACCCAATCTGTTTACTTAACAATGATTATAAAATTTTGGCTCTAATTCCTGCCCGAAGGTTACATAATATTATGGCTTATTTACAGTTGGAATCAAAATGATTCAACCTCCATTGCAAATCAGGTTTATTGTCAAAATTTACAGACTTTCAGCTGTTTGCAATGAACAAATCAAACAAAAGCAATTGAAATAGCTCAACACAAGGAATGCTTCAAGTGGTTCCCCAAATTCAACTGAAAATGCAACTTATAATAACATCTCCAGTCTCAAAATTATTCAACCCCTTCATGGCAAGCATCTTTAGTACTTAGTAGAGCACCCTTTTGCTGTTATGACCTGCTGCAAACGAGATGCATAGCCAGACGCCAGCTTCTGACAGCGTTCCTGAGGAATCTTAGCCCATTCCTCATAAGCAACGGCCTCCAGTTCAGTAATATTCTTGGGTTTGCATGCTGCAACTGCCTTCTTCAAATCCCACCAGAGATTTTCTATGGGGTTTAAGTCAGGTAACTGATGGCCACTGTAGAATCTTCCAGGACTTCTTCTGCAACCAAGTATTGGTGGAATTTGAGGTCTGCTTGGGATCATTGTCCTGTTGGAAGGTCCAATGACGCCCAAGCATCAGCTTCCTCACAGATGGCATGACGTTTTCTCTTAGGATTTCCTGATACTTCAATGAATCCATCTTTCCTTCCACACGGCAAGAGGATGCAAAGAGGATCCACCACCATGCTTGACTGTAGACAGGGTGTTCTTTTCAGCGTATGCTTCATTCTTCTTCCTCCAGACATACCACTGATCCCTCATGCCGAAAAGTTCCACAGAACAAAATCCCAAAACTTCTGAGGCTTATTTATATGATATTGAGCATATTGGAACCGACTTTTTTTGTGCTTTTGGGTCAGTAGTGGTGTATGTCTTGGAGTTCTGGCATGGAAACCTTCTGCGTTTAGTACGCGCCTTACTGTGCTCACTGAAACCTCAGTCCCTGTTGCCACCGAGTCTTGCTGCAGGTCTTTTGCAGTCACTTGCGGGTTTTTCACAACCTGCCTTCTCAGAAATCTGGTTGCAGCCATTGATAGCTTCCTTTTTCTGCCCCGTCCAGGTAGTGTAACCACTGTTCCCTTAACTTTGAACTTGCGAACTATGCTTCCAACTGTGTCTCTAGGAACATTCAGTGCCTTCACTATCTTTTTGTATCCTGTTCCTTGTTTGTGAAGGGCGATGATCTCTTCTCTTAACTTTTTGGACCATTCTTTTGACCTAGCCATATTTCTAACATGCAGTCAAATGAGACACTCAACAAACCCATAGTCAGGTCAGGTATTTCATGTGTTCCAGCTCAAGCACTCCTGGTGCAACTAATGAAGCCCTTGATTAGTTGCATCAGGTGTGCTTGAGACAACTCCTCTTTTGCATATTTGTGCTGTTGTGAGGGATTCTATTCAGGGGGTTGAATAATTTTGAGACTGGAGAAATCGTTATAAGTTGCATTTTCATTTGAATTTGGGGAAACCACTTGAAGCATCCATTGTGTTGAACTATTTCAATTGCTTTTGTTTGATTGTTCATTGCAAACAGCTGAAAGTCTGTAAATTTTGACAATAAACCTGATTTGCAATGGGGGTTGAACATGGGCGTAGAATCCACAGGGGACGTGTTTTAATAAAACATAAATTCGTCCCCCGGACTTTTTCACTGGCCATGGCCAATTTGACTTCTATACGTGTACGTGTCTATAAGTCTTTACGTGACCTGACGCCATGACATTGCCATGGCAACTGGTCACTCATGTCATGTGTCACAAAGCTGCAATGAGCGCTCCTTTTTTATTAAGTCGAGCAGTGTAAGTTCTTTTGGCATGTGGTATTTGTGTTGCACAGTGATGAATAATTTGCTACATATTTCTTTTTAAATGCTGCATATTTCCATTGATGAATAATTAGCTCGATTTGATGGTAATATTAGCCTACCCGCTGTCCCGCACAAACGTGCACTTATTGTCACTCTTTTGAAACGTCTTTTATTTTTATTACAGATGTGTTATCTGAGTCCTTCACATTAGAAGAAGATGGTGAATTGCTAATGCTGAATTCGGATTTGCATGGATTACATATGTCTGGATCAGGTACATATGTCTGGATCAGGTAGCGTTGCATGTTACATAAGAGTAAAATTATATATATAAAAAAAAATAATAAATTCATTTTATAAATAACTTGAGTCATAACAGGCTGCTATAATAACTTAAATCGTTATGCAGCAGTTTAATTAGTAGTAGGTATAGAAGAATTTCTTTGATCAAACTATGATTTAAATATGATTATTATGTAACCTATCAGGTCCAATCAAAAGTTAAAATAATCAGAGTGATAAGAAATGTTTTAATCTATCAAGGCCTCATAATGATTGTGAAATGTATTTCAATCATGAAGAGAGAGTGACTTAATGTTAAATCAGCATTTTAACATGATTATGTTGTAATAGTACATAGAATATATTATTAATCAGAAAATAATAAGAGAATATTCATGTAGGTGAAACTAGAACAAATTGATGTAACTCCAGCCTGTGGGAAATCAGTGAACACACATTTCTCACTCGCAGTTTGTATCTTTTTCTTCCTAGCTCCCTAACTTGTTGTCTGTCATTTCTTAGCGTGTATCCACTGTTATTGCCTAGCTTTTTGAGTGGGCCACTGTTCAAAACAGAATGTCGTACGCAAAGGCCTGTGTGCCCAAATGTGCAAGTTCTGATGTGCAAGGCCACTTGGGTTAGAGGAGGTGCACCAATGTTCAAGGATATGTGTGTGTGTTAGTATGGTATATTTTCAAAAAGCAAATGGTACAGTACATGCAAGAAATATCTATTCATGTGTGACCAAAATATGAGATCATAAGAGAGAATGTGTTAATCAAATAAGCTAAAATCAAAGTATGTCTAGCTGGTGAGATTATTGAGTGCCCTTTCTTCAGTTACAAAAGTATCTCTTTCTTCTAGGCTTGCTCTGTTATTTCCCAGAAAAATCACCCTCTGCTCTTGTATAAAGACACTGAGTTTGTACTATGTTTTTTTTTTAAGTCTGTATCTTTAAAGACAGTTTGATGTTAGTGATTTCTTAAGATGTACTGTTGGAATCCATGACATAAATCAGTAAAATAAAAACTTTTTTTTTAAAATAAGCTGGCCGATCCTACGCCACAATTATAGATAAGATATGGAGAAAGAAACAAAATTGTGGCGAGACATCAGAAATGTGATCAAAAGAAAAAATGGGAAAGCCCCGCCTTATGAGATCATTGTTTTAGAATTGTATAAAAGCATGGACATTCATTGTACTCATGATCTGCAGACATCTCGTCTTGTTACTATGGTAATAAAGTCTAACACCTTTTTGCCATCAAAAACCTCGAGACTCAAAAGTTTTTAGTTTTGCTGAAGATGACTTTCCACGACATAGGTTAGGGGGAAAAAAGTGTAACCCTGCCATTTTTACATTACTGTATATAATTCAGTAGAAAAGGGAGAGAACTGAAACAAAATCACCCATAATAAACAAGTATATATTACATACTGTGTGCTTTGTATATGCAATACAATGTACACTAAACACAATTTGCAATATTTAAATAATACCGTGCAATATACAATATAACGTACAGAATCATAAATTGCACATTAAGCCAATGAAGAGCAAGAAGAGATAAAACCCACCAATTAGACAAAGGTCAGAAAAAAAGAATACCCTTGACATTCTGTCCCCCCCACATCTGAAATGATGGCTATGCCCCTGGGGTTGAATCATTTCAATTGCAACTGTAATTGACGATTCCCAATCCGGATTCATAAAAAACAGGCACATCTCTAATGTTATCTGCTTAGTTCTAGATATTCTTGATTATGCCGATTTAATTTCAGAGGATAGTTTCATTTTCTTTTTAGACTTTTACAAGGCATTTGATACGATTTAGCACAGGTTTATGTTTCAATGTCTCAGAAAATTTGGATTTGGTGACATCTTTTGTAATGCCATTAGGACACTCTATGCAAACAGTAACAGCTCTTTGAAATTTAGCTTTGGTATATCCCCTAGATTTGACCTCCAACGAGGTATTAGATGATACTGCTCTTTTCCTGAGTGACACTATTGCGTTCCTCTTGCTCTCCAGATTATTGAGAGCTTCTGGTCTTTTATTTATTTATTTTTTTAAACATATCTAAATGTGAACTACTTCCAGTTTATCAATAATATACCAGTTAAAGATAAGGTAACATACTTGGGTATTTCTATATGCAGTAACCAAAATGATATATTGAACATTTCCCCTGTTAATCTGAAGACTCAGAAAAAAATTAATATGTGGCTACACCGAGATTTATCTTTGAGAGGGCGTGTATTACTTTCAAAAGGGGAGGGTATCTCCAGACTGTCATATCACATATAGCTCAATCTCTCCATGTTGACAACCAAGTTACCAAAACAAAACAAAAACAAAACAAACAGACCAAATTCTCTTTAATTTTATCTGGAAAAATGGTATACATTGCTGTGGAGGCAGGGGCGTGTACGAGCGCTGGTTTGTGAATGGCGGGCGGAGCCGGAGAAAACGAGTGGTAAGGATTGCACACCTGTAAGGAATGCTACTAATGAGTGTTCTGGTTTACAGTGAGAGGATAAGAGAAGGAGAGACACGTGCTTCGAGAGAGAGAGAGAGAGAGAGAGCGCCACCTGCACAGAGCTGTGTGAGAAAAAGTGTGAGAAAAAGAAACCGCTGAAGAGCGGAAAAGGAAAAAGAACGAAAATAAATGGATTTTAAGTTGGATCAAGCCTGCCTCCGCATTTCTTCTCCTTGTCTGACTTTAAAGTTCATTACAATTACACAAAAAATCTGTTGTAATAAATACTTATGAGAAGGGTGGTATGAATATGCTTGACGTTTGTACATTTATTAACACTCTCAAAATTAATTGGGCTAAACACTCAAAAATCCATCTTCTATTTGGAACTTCATACCGAATTTTATATGTTCTAAGTTTGGTGGTCTAAATTCCACAAGCAGGTATTTTATACAAGAACAAGTCTTTTTTTTTCCAAGTTGCCAAAATTGGTTTGATGCAGGCATCCTGTTTGTTAACCAACTATTTAACTCTGAAGGCCAATTACTAACCTATGCAGAATTTCTAATTCCCATTACCCCTAAAGACTTTGCTATCATATTTGATGCGATCCCCAATGGAGTTGTTAGACTGTTGGAAAATGCCACATATCCCTCAGTTCTCCCATCTCTCGACCCTACTGCCTCTTTGATAGGGAAAGTATGCTTTTCCTCGAACAACAGGTTGATACGCTCCTTATTTCTTAATGATGTAGTAACAGTACCAAACGTAGCTTGTTGTAACTCCTTTGTCTCTGACATTAATTGGAGGAATGTCTGGCTAATCCCCAATAAATATTTAATTACAAATAAAATTAGAGAAGAACTTTAAAATAATTCATCATGTCTACCCAGTTAATGTTAATATGAAGAAATTTAGAAGAGACATTAATACAGAATGTTTACTGTGTAAACAACAGCCAGAGATTATTGTGCATTTATTTTGGTTCTGCCATCATACTGAGCCTGTATGGGAAGGTCTGTCCAAATTAATAACTGAATATATTGATGTTGATTTCTGTTTACACTGGAAAGATGTTTCGCTTGGATTCTATATATGGGATAACATAGAATAGAAAAACAAAGTATATTTAATTAATAAATAGTTGATTTTGCTGGCAAAATTCTACATTCATAAATGCAAATTCTCCAATCAAAACCTATCTTTGATGTTTTGCTAATTGAGATTCGACAATATCTTAAAACTATCTCCATGTCACGAAACAAGAAGGCTTTAAAAACTATTAACATATGCAAGACTTTTGATATTTTCTCTTCGGAGGTATTATACAGATATATGTGTGTATGTGCGTGTGTATGTGTATATACACTATATATACTGTGTATATATATATATATATATATATATATATATATATATATATATATATATATATATATATATATATATATATTTTTTTTTTTTTTTTTTTTTTTTTTCTTTTTTTCCCAATCTTGGAAAATGGTTCATGTTAAACAGAATTAGTATCAACTGTAACACCAATATATGTTGTGAGCTAATGATGATCCAGATCAGCCTTTTCCAGCTACATCTAGATGTTTTTTTTCCCCCAAGAAAATAAAAAAGTCACAAATATTTCTCAGTTCCTGTTCACCTATTTAACTTGAACACATTTCTTAAATATTAACCAAGAATGGTAATGGTAATGGTATAAAGTGTTCAAAAACTTTGCACCAAAATAAGTATCAGAAAAAATATTCCAAAGGTGTTTTGTATGACTGATCAAAACTGCAAAGCATTTGCATTTATAGTTCTTTCATAATATACTAATGAAAGTTGTCTGACGTTGGTCATTTTACAAAATATCATCTGGTGCAACCATCAAGAAATGACTATTTTTAGTAGAATGAAATATCTTAGTATAAAATTATGCACTAAAATGATGCACTTTTGGGAGGCCTAGGACTACCAGACATTAAATTGCATTTGAAATGTCTTTCATTTGAAATACAGTAGTATATATTTAGGATAGCAATAGAGTGAGGCTTCGCATTGCCTCTTCATCTTATATATGTCCTTACACAACAGGGGAAGCAAGAAAATATTAGCAACCCTATTATATCTCTATTATATTCTAGAGAGGTTTGATCTCAGATACATAAAATGATCGTACTGTCACCATCATCACCATCTTCAGCAATAGTATGCATCACTCTGGTGCAACCATAAATATACATTGATAAAAAGCTAATATACTGAAAAGAAAGGCCTGAATATGGAATTCATACCACTGACGACATATTAAAGCATATGCACTTGAAAAATACTTGTTGTGGATTCTGACCAAAAACTTTAAACTCTGTTAAACTGAAAATGCTGACTCCACTGGGACAATTCATCACTGCATTTCCACAAAAAAGTGCAGGACACCCTGCCTGGAAAAATAAAGCAACATGTTGTTATCAAAAATCCTTGCTTGCAAAGACTGAGCTTTTGGTGGATGCTCCTTTTATGCCCAGTCCTGATACCCTCCCCTGTTACCAATTAACCTGATCCTCCAAAATGGTGTTACTTGAATATTCGATAAACTTTTCAGTCTTATTTTGCCTCTGTCCCAACTTTTTTTTTTTAGGCATCAAATTCTAAATTAGTTTATATTTACAAAATACAATTAAGTTGGTCAGTGAAAACATTGAATATCTTTTCTTTGTACTTTTGTCAGTTAATTAAAGTTTCAAGAGACTTAACAAATCACAGATTTTTGTTTTATTGCATTTTAGAAAAAATCCCAACTTTTATGGAAATGGTGTTGTAAGACCAGGGAATTTCCAGAATGATCCAACAGCAGCCAATCAGAGTTTTGCAACGTAAAGACATCAACTCATTCTCTGAAATGTAGAAAGGTACTTTCAAATATAGTCATGAGATTAATATAGTCAAGTAAAGGGAGTGAGACAAGCACGAGGAGCTGAGGAAGAGCAGAATGGTGCTATTGAGCAGGACATACAACACAGAGAGAGGTTCACAGAGAGAGGCACAACTACTCATGGAGAGAGTATAACTAACATCTTTGTAAGATTGGGATAACATCTGAGAGTGTGAGTATGTTATAAAGCCACGTGTTGATCATATTTTACTTTTAGAAATGCTTTAATGCTCCAACTTAGAGTGAGAAAGCTTTATACTATGCACTCTACCCAGAGACTGATAGATGACTGATAGATAGATGCTTATATTAATTATCATATCATAATGCTCTGTAAATATGATAGATATGTGATGGTTATATGCCAATGTAATCCTCTGAGTGAGATTATAATAAATATACTTGGTAGTGTTACTGAAATGTACTTAAAATTATCTATCCGGATACTTCACTGCATCATGTTCTTTGTGGGCTTTCCATTTTAAAGTCCATCTTAACGTGCTTGAAGAGTATTTTTTATTTCTATTACTAGATTCCAGATGGCAGAAATGTGATTTGTTAATGGGAGAATTGTGTCAATGAGAAACGTAAATCATATCCATGAGCAATATGTTTAAACAAATATCATTGCATTTTTTGGATTAAAATAATGTTGGCACCTAATTGTCTTTGTATTCATTCATTTAAAAGACAAAAATATAATGTTTATATTGTCATGATGTCTTACTGTGCATAAACGTCGATTGTGAGAATGATATTTTTAGTATCCATATCAGAAAAGAGAATTTTGTACTGTGCCATCTCTACCTGAGATATTCTGAGCTAGTGAAAATGGTAAACATTGTAAACTATAAAACAAAAACTGGGAGGTTTTTATGTGCAAGACTCTCCTAGGTTTTGCTAAATAATTTTCACTGTTATTTTAGTGAATTCATTACATACATACAGTTTTGGATAATAAATCACAGACACATCACATAAATCACCATTTTCTCCCTAATTTGGTCTTGGCCTTGGCTCTCCCCTATTATACAACAGCTACCAACTGGGGAGGGTGAAGACCTTCCTCCAAGACATGTGAAGCCAAACAACTACATCTCTTCAAGCTGCTGTTTATGCTGTGTCACAGGGCAACACATACAGAAACACACTCAGAGGAAAGCGCTACCCGTCCTCTTCCACATACAGTACATGCACTCACAGACGATTGGCTAGTATCGCTGTGATTGACAAATGAGGGAGAGAGCAATGCCATCACACCCACCCAGAGAGCAAGGCCAATTTTGCTCACTTAGACTCCGGGCCAAAGATGGCTGTGGCATTGTCGGGATTCAGGTTCTCCGGGTGATAGGGCAAAGCCTTTTCTATTGAACCACCCGGGAGCCCAAGTGATCATTTTTAAGACCATGGGCAATGAATGTTTATGAAAAAGTATTACATTCACATAATTGCATATAAAAACAATTACATATAAAATTGTTTTTTATGTGTAAATATTGCATTTTTAAAAATAAATGTGTATACAACATTCCAAATATTTCAACAATTGCCAAAATATGCTTGATTTTTTTATTTTAAACTTTGCCTTTTCAGATTCCTTATTGATCAATGATGCATCTGTTTTACAGTGCTAAGGGTCAAAGGTTCATGGCTTAATATGTTAGATATCACAAATTTGTCATATAGAATGTCTGGGTTATGCATGTAACCCTGTTCCCTGAGAAGGGAACGAGACGTTGCATGAGCTTCACACTGTGAGAAGCGCCTTCGTGCGTGACCAGTATCTGAAGTCTGTGTAAAATCACGCCTAATGATAGGCCTGCTGGCGTCAGCCTCTATTATCTGAAGCGAAGACGGAATTCACAGGCATGCCCTAGTATGACAAAGTCACACACATCTCATTCCCTTCTCAGGGAACAGGGTTACCGTAACATTCCCTTTCTAAGGAAACTCAACGTTGTGTGAGCTTCACGCTGTGGGAACAAGTATACCCACTCCATCATACTGAGGGTATGGCCTGTCACAGAGGCTCCATCAATAGGGGTGTGGCTGGGTGAAATGGTGGCCACATAGACCCTAATTGTAGATGGAGCCAGCCTTGCTGAGAAACGTTCCTGAAAGAACTCCAGGACTGTAGCCATTGTGCAGTTCACTGGGTCACACTGACATTCTCTACAACCTCAGTAGAGAGACCGGAATCTATGAGCTGGTGCCCCTCAGCAGCCAGACTCACAGTTTCCATAGTTCCGGCCAAGGGTGATAAATCAACCCTCTGGCTTAAGACAATAGATTCCTGCAGACTGGAATCTTACAGGGAGCCTGTTCAAAAAAGGTCTGAGCCCGAGGGTCACTACAGGACCCTTGAGCCCTGGGTGGCATCCATGTCCAACCTGTAATATTGAATGAATATGTGTGGTATAGACCACCCCACCGCAGCACACACATCCTGAAAGTGTACCCCTTTGGATAAAGCCTTCGAGGAGGCGACCCCCCTAGTGGAATAAGCCCTTATGCCCAGAGGCATAGCGAGACCGCGCGCCTCATAAGTGGTAGAGATAGTTTCCACTATCCAATTAGAGATGCGCTGCTTTGACACAGCATCACCCCTAAGCAGACCAGTAACTACTCCGATTAAGCCACTGGCCGAAGCAGTGGAGGTAAGTACAGAGAGCCCTTACTGGGCACAGTAGGTGCAATTTCTCTTGCTCTGGTGTGAGGAATGGAGGAGGGCAGAAAGCCTGCAACACTACTGGCTGGGCAGCAGACCTAGGCACTTTAGGAATATAATCTGGCATAGGATATAGTAAGGCCTTGGCTAATCCAGGGGCAAAGTAAAGGCAGGAAGGGGCAACGGAGAGAGCCTGTAGATCTCCTACTCACTTGAGAGATGTCAGGGCCGGCAGGAGAGCTACCTTTAGAGTCAGAAGCTTCTCTGAGGCTGAATCTAAGGGCTTGAATGGGGCACCTGACAGACCTTCCAGGACCACAGAAAGGTCCCATGAATAGGGGCATGGCTGGCTAAAATGGAGGCCACATAGACCGTAATTGTAGAAGGAGCCAACCCTGCTGAGAAATGTCCCTGTAAGAACTCCAGGACTGTAGCTATTGCGTAGTTCACTGGATCTAACTGACGTTCCTCACACCACAAGACAAAAAGTCGCCACTTGAGCACTTTCTCATGGATGGGGCTCTAGCGTTTAACATGGTCTCTACAACCTCAGTCGAGAGACCAGAATCTATGAGCTGGTGCCTCTCAGGGGCCAGACCCACAGTTTCCATAGTTCTGGCCGAGGGTGATAAATCAACCCTCTCGTTTGAGACAGTAGATCCCTGCGAACGGGAATCTCCCAGGGAGTGCCGTCTAGCAGTTATATTATCTCCGAGAACCATACTCGAGCTGGCCAATAAGGTGCTACTAGCAGCAGACGTAGACAGTCTTGGCAAACTCTCACTAGAACTTGTGGGAGCAGAGCAATTGGGGGAAAGGCATACAGATGTGACCTCGGCCACAAGTGTATCATAGCATCCAGCCCTGATGGTGCAGGAGGAGAGAGAGCGAACCACAGAGGGCAGTGTGTTGTCTCCTCGGAGGCGAACACATCCACTTATGCTTGGCCGAACTGCCGCCATATGGACTTCATCACTTGTAGATGGAGCCTCCAATCCCTGGGCCTCAGCCCCTGCCTTGACAGGATGTCTACCCCCACATTCCGGTTGCCCGGGATGCACACTGCACTCTCTGACAAAAACTTTCCCTCCACCCAAAGAAGAATTATTTGCATGTACCTGAACAGGGGCCACGAATGTAACCCTCCCTGATGACCACTGCAGTATTGTCTGTCACAACTAACACATGGTGACCTCTCAACTGAGGAAGAAAGAATTTCAGTGCTAGGAATACAGCCCACATTTCTAGGCGATTTATATGCCAATCTAGATGAGGGCCGCTCCAGGGACTACGGCCATTTAAAACTGCTGCCATAAGCCCCAACAGTCTCTTGTAGAGACTGGAGGGGATGTCCAGGCCCAGCTTTATCTTGCTCAATGTGACAGGATTGACCCTACGGGTGTTGGGTTGTTTAGGTCTATATGCCCTACTCATAGTAGAATCCCATATAACCCCTAGAAAAGTCGTCCTCTGCACTGGAGAAAGCATACTTTTCTTGGGGTTCTCCTCATGAGAACAACATCTCAATGTTGAATTGCCAACTCCCTAGATCGCACTAGAATTAACCAGTCATCCAGGTAGTTTAGTACACAGATGCCCTGGAGTCACAAGGAAGCCAGAGTGGCATCCATGAACTTCGTGAAGGTGCGAGGGGATAAAGCTAGGCTGAAGGGAAGAACCCGATATTGGTACGTGTTGCCTCCAAACGAACCTCAGGAACTTCCTGTGACTGGGCAATAATTCTATGTGGAAATATGCATCTTTTAGGTCTATAGTCACAAACCAGTCCTCTAACTAAATCTGTGGAATGATAAGTTTGAGCATCAACATCTTGAACCTGTATGTCCGAAGAGTATGGTTCAGATTATGCAGATCTAAAATTGGCCGCATAGCCCGATCTTTTTTGTGGACCAGGAAATAGCGGCTGTAAAAACCTCCCTATATGTTGTACATGTTCTATGGCACCTTTGTCCAAGAGGGATCTTACTTCCTGTGCTAACATTGGGCTCTGCTCTGTCCTCACTACTGTGGGGAGCACACTTCTGAACTGGGGGGGTCAAGCTCTGAACTGGACCCGGTAACCCTTTTCTGTGGTAGACAGAACCCATCGAGACACATTTGGCAGTAGTTTCCATGCTGCCAGATGGTCTTAGTGATGTTAACTTTTCCACATTCTGTTGTAGGGAGAGCATCAGATTTTTGTTGCCCTGTGACAGCTCGCTGACCAGAGAAGACTGAAAACTTGGGACAACATTGGCTGTTGGGGCCCTACAGTGATACTGGGGGCTAGCTGCCCTAACAACCTCGCGTCCCCTGATATCTTCCTCTGCGGCCCACCAGGGCCACTCCTTCTTTGCCTGTTTGGCACTTATGATCACCCTAAGATCCGGCCTACTCGCAGGCTGCGACTGTGGTCGCCTGGTCCCCCTGGCTTTTCATGGAGGGAGCCAGGCTACCACACTCGCCGTTGATGGAGAGATAGCTCGCAAGCACCTCCTCCACCTTTGGCATAGCCAAATACCCGTACTGTTCATACCCCACAATGGCCAAATAATCTGACACCGTGGGGTTATAAACACGGCTGGTGTACAGTTTTCCCCAGAAGCACGATATTTCATCATGCACTTCTGGAAAAAAAAAGGGAGTTTTCTGCGTTGTGAGGGAGATTTATTTTCATTAGGGAGAAAGTGCTCGTCCAGTCTGCTACGAGCCACTTCCTCTTCCCCAGGCCAGTCTAAATTCAGCTTTTTATATGATTGAGGGTTGCTCTCCGTTTTTGGTGCACTGGCACCCCCCTCTGGCTTCTCGGTGTCAGAGATGGTGGGTTGACTCTCCATACCTTAAGGAGGAGTCGCGATGCGAGCCCCCAAACCCGGAAGCAGAGAGTCAGATTCGGAGGACAGAGCAAGAGATAGAGCAGCACTCGACCGACATGCGGTCTAAAGATAATAAGGCTGACGGCGTGGTTCACAGGTGCCGTTTTTATATCACGCGACGCGCTTAATTGCCACATAGCGTGATTTTACACAGACATCAGATACTGGTTGCTTCCCACAGCGTGAAGCTCACGCAACATTGAGTTCCCTTAGAAAGGGAACCTAAATTATAAAGCAATGTGTATAAGATCTCACACTATTCCAACCCACACACTCCTGCAATCTCTGGACATGTGCAAACTTGTACAGGCTAAGAAGCATGAACACAACCAAACAAAAGTCAATGCTTGAAGGCAAATAGCATGTAGTTAGAAGACACTGCACCGTCTCCATATTTCTCTCTCTCTCTCTCTCTCTCTCTCTCTCTCTCTCTCACACACACACACACACCCACACCCACACCCACACACACACACACACACACACACACTGAGAGAGAGCTTAGCAGTCACTCACCAGTTGCACTGCTCCATAGGCTCCTTTGCCAATTAGTTTGATTCGGTCAAAATCATCCAGCCGCACCTGCAGTTCCCTCAGACGATTTACAGCCTTCTCATCTACACAACAATTCACAAAAACTCAATGCTTTCTCATTTACACAACAGTGAGTTCTTAAATGTCTGAAACATATTAAATTAAATCTTCAGTATTCAGTAATATTCATTAAAATATGCATGTGTAACAGCACAAACCGTTCAGGTTTGGAGATTATTTCTTTCATACGAAAAGTGAATAGGGGAACAGGATTGAGTTTTAAATGTACAGACATGTCAAAACATTGATGAAGATATCTATATAAACAGATAGGTTTCTTTCTGCTGTTCATAAATAATATTATTTAAGGGATTATTCATTTTAAAGATAGTTTGTCCAAAAATGTTCCTATTACATCAAATGTTGTCGGTCAGCCAACACTGATTTGGTGTTTTGCAAACATAGTTTGATTCGTTAGTTTTGTTCTGGAGCTACAAGGCTAATGTTACTAACAAGCAAGCCAAGCTTGCTCAACACACTCTTCTCAAAAGACATTTTCTGACTCAGTAATACAAATTGTACATTAACAGATTCATAAAAATGCAGAATACAACAAATTGGAACTATATTTTTAAAAATATTTTTACTATATATTAGTTTGTTTGAAGGTGCTTACATCTGTTTAGGAAGGCATCAATGTTTTTGTTCTTCCGCAGGGCAGGGTGATTCAGGTCAAGGGCCAAGGCATTTACAGAATCCTGCACAAATGAAGAACAAAAATTTTAACCATTAGAAAGGCATCTGTACTAACAACTATCTTTGTGCACCTGCAAGGCACGAGGGAGTTTCAAGATGACATGTTCACTTAGCTTAAGGTTGGACATGTAAGCAGTAAAGCTGGGGATATTGATTTGCAAACTAATTGATGAATATACATCTGAGACAAGCTGAACAAGGAAGCTGAAATTCTAAGAGACATACAGCTTACAGTTTATGAGTGTGACATTAGACTAATGTGACGATTTACTATCATACGAAAAAATGATATGGATATAAATGTGCTAATGATATAGATAATGATGTCACAAAGGGTTTCCATGTAAGATGAGATGAACAAAGTGACACTGGCAAAGAATATGTGAATATGCTACATGGCCAAAAGTTTGTGGACACCTGATCATCACATCCATGTGTGTTTATTGAACATCCCATTCCAGATTTTACTGTTATAATAAGCTCCACTCTTCTGGGAAGGCTTTCTACTAGATTTTGGAGCATGGCTGTGGGGATTTGTGTTCATTCTCCCACAAGCGCATTAGTAAGCATTCCAGTTCATCCCAAAGCTTTCAGTAGGGTTGAAAACAGGACAGCACACTCGAGTTCTTCTAGGGGTGATTTCATGACATTTTCTCACACACAGGGTCAGCCTAGAGGGCATTTCATTACGTTTTTCTATTTGAAGGGCAGCCATTAGGGCACTTCATCATGTTTTCTCCACTGTAAGGACTATGGCTCTGTCAGTGTCTGAGTTCCATCCTGATTTCCCCTCTCCTCCCAAAAACATGCCATTAAATGCATTGTCTAATCTCAACTGGCCCTAGGTGTGATTGAGTGTGTGAATGTGTGTGGAGTGGCACCCCACACAAGGTGCATTCCTTCCTCATCCCCTGTGTTCCTGGGATATGCTCTGGATCCACTGTGACCCTGACCAGGATAAAGTGCTTACTGAAAAGGATGCAGGAATGAATAATTGACTGGTTACTTGAACTGAGTAAACTCAATAACATAGCAACATTTATGAATAACGGAATAATGTTAACTTGAACCTAAGTACAATTTGAATCCAAAAAAAAAAAAAAAATCATTCTGTAGAAGGGACATTTAGGAATAAAAAACTTTTGAAAGTTTTCTTTTTTTGAAAGTTGGAAATAAAAATGGTTTCAATAAATAAACATTATGCTGGTACATACATGCACCATTTGCCTGGTACCTGATTAGTCAGATAATGTTTGTAAAATATGTTCATGCAATTAAAATTTCACTTCAAGAGAGAACTAAAAATATTGCAAAGATTGTAGAATCTATAAACCATAACAAAATTATTTTAGAATTTTATCAAAAATATTTTATAGGCTTTTGTCTCCACCACTCCTGTCAGGTCAATGGCACTTCCCAGGACTCCTATCAGAGAGCTAAAAATATGTCCAAATGAGACCTTCAAACTCTTAATACTCCACTAACCCACCCATTCACCTGACCTGAACAACTGATCATCATTCAGCATACAAACAGGAGGTGGTAAAACCTGAAAGCACACACCCACACCGTTAAGTCTGGCTCTACAAATGAGTCATAGCACGATGTACATGTCCACAAACACACACACACACACACAAGCAGGAGTGGTAGCCACTCAGCATGCTGGAATCGGTTATCTCTCTTCTGAATTCGAGGATGTGACCTCAGCTTCCTGAATGTTGTTTTCCCCTGTAACAACAGAAGAGGTGAAGCGGGGGCTGGGAGGAATTCTGGAGTTGAATTAAGTCTGATTAAGTCTGATCTTGGCTTTAAAATGACATGATTAATAAGGATCCTCCGTTTGGTATATATCTGTGAGATAAAACAAGGATATTTCAAAATATGTTTCAAGAAATTCTAGTGAATACAAATGCAAAAAAAATCAGCATTTCCAAAATACTTTTCATTGATCAGTCTGATATTCACTGATAGTGTGATATGTTCTGTACTATACATTACTGTAGGTATCTTTGCATAACAGATGCATACATTCATTAAATTGGATTCACCATACATTCCTTTTTTCATTCATTCATTTTCCTTTTGCTTTTCCTGGTAGGAGTTATGGTGGCAACAGGCTGAGGTCAACCTAGACTTCACTAACCACAACCACAAATTCCAGCACCTCTTGAGGGAACCCCAGTCGATCCTAAACCAACTGTGAGATATAATATCTCTCAGCTGGCTCCTCTCAATTCAGAGGAGCAGAGGCTCTACTCAAAGGCTTTCCTAGATTGTTGCTCTCCACAACCTATCCAGCAACTCCGGAAAGGAACCTCATTTCTGCTGCTTGTACTCACAACCTTTTCCTTTTAGTCACTACCCACAGCTTATGACTACAGGTGAGGATTTTAATGTAGTGTTCTTATAGATAATATTGAAGATGAGTTAAATCATATCTAAGAGTGGACCAATAATTTAGTAAGTGCAGAAGAACCAGTTTAGCAGATGCATCAGAGACAGGTATTTGCTTTAAGGAATGTTCAGGTGGTGTATAAAGTCCTACCTATATGTTTTAATTAAAACATAACTCATATTTCAATCAGAGGGAGGGGTTGATTTTGAAAGAAATTAATCATGCACCAATTAAATACTCCAAATGCAATGTGTACCACTGCTTCATCTGTGACAAAAGATAATTAAATGTTCAACAGGCCCATTTCTACAGTGTTTAAGTACAGTATTTCCATATGGCAAAGTATCCCAAAATACATCCAAAAATACCTAAAAAAAAAAAAAAAAAATTGGAAATTTGTTTTAAATTATTTGAAGTGATAAAATGCAATACAGAGTTTCATAAAGTATGCAGTAAATGATTGCAAACCTCCATTTGCATGTATGTTACATAAAATCAGGTTATGATGTATGATCATGCAGAAATTAGTTTTAAAGTTACCTTAAGCACAACTTTGTGAGTCCGGTCAGTGTTATTAACAAGTCCTGAATTATGTCAACCTCAGCAAAACGGCAAACATATTGACCAGAATGTGAGAAAAAAAAAATGTCTTACACTTATTTTCATTTCTTTTTTTCATATAACCACAATGTTGGCCAAGATGTGTTGCAAAGCAAATTAACCCGCAGAGAATACGTGTCAAATATTTTGATGGAAAATGTAAAGGGCCACAGAAATTTATATGGTGAATAATTTCCATTTAACAGACTATAAGTATGAGTATGATTCATTATAAGTATAATGAAGTATGCTCTTATTGCCCTCTTATTGCCCTCAAATAGAAATTTCATTCAAATTGACCTCTATTTTACTTTGGGTATAGATTTGAAGGTTTTTATATTCCAACTGAGCCATCATATTGATTGTTATCAGAGCGTAAATGTCAATACCGCTGCACACAAAGGTCATCATTGGACAGTGCAGAGAGTAATATTTAAACACTGTTAGTAAGCATTAGCTAAATACGAATGAAGTGTTTTTGGGACACCTGACATTTATATAAACCTGAGCTGGTATGAAGCATCAGGAACAACAGAAGCTAAATCCCTGCTGTCATCTTTTGGTGACACACACACACCCAAAATAAATCATGCAATAACCCCAGTGCTTGCTTATTGGTAGCTATTATTGTGCATAAACAGCCTAAGTATGCAATGAGGATAGTATCAGAAAGTGAGGTAACTATACATTTGCGTATGGATAGTCCATTTTAGTGCTTTAAACATTCACAAAGTAAACTTTTTGTTGTTCATTTGATGTCAACACTTTTTGCCTATACTTACATATTAGTATGAGTTTTCACATACACAGCATAGTGGCATATTTCTTTGAAAAATTATGGATAATCTGACTGATTTACTGGAGGCGCCGACCAAAATCCATTTTGTTGGTACCAAAAAAAAGCTTGTTCTGCAAGTCATCCACTTTCTACATTACATCAAAGGCACAGGCCTGACATTAAATACCTAGAGGGATAATTATGGTGGAAGAATGCTTTTTGATCATCTAATAAAGTGGTATGGAGTATCCCTGACTTGCACATTTTAGTGTTTTCCCTACTTTAACTCACCCACATAAGTTTAAGAAGGGCTTGTCAATCAGCTAATTTTGTGTGAGTAAGGAAAACAACAAAATGTGTGGGACAGGAGTATTCCAGGACCTCAGAGCCATTTAAAAAACACACACACAAACAGACACTGATTGAAAATAGAGCACTCTAAGACAGGCACATTCTTGAGGAGAAGGGTGTGTTCCTTCACACACAGAGATCATATCACACAAAAGCAGATAAGACCTGAAACCACCAGCATGACCCTTTAACCTGGCATTTCTGTTTAATTGTTTACAGTACTAATACGTTATTTACAACAGGCTTCTTTTTTGGCTTCTGGCTTCTGCTTTCACAAATTAACCACGCTGTTTTTCAGAGATTCAGTTTCAGGTTTTAATGGTGGTGTAATATAAGATGAGGACTGAAGCTGGGATATTTCACAGGGGTGGTGGTAGAGGCTGCCCTGTCAGACTGGTTTGAGGATTTCGCTCTCTTTTTCTGTCCTTTCTTTTTCTGAGCCTAGCTCTAGGCTCCAGAAGTCATGAGCTGTTAAATGTCTCATTCACTACAGAGCAACACATTAACAAAACTCTGCAATACAGCACTTTGCTGATAAAGCGGGTCTGGGCCTAATGATTATTACAGTCTGAATCGTGAATTACACTCAGAAAAAAAGTATATATATTGATCTATAATAGTTTCTTCTCAGGGACCCCTAGACGTGCACATTATTGCCTTAGCACACCTACTGATTGTTTTTGTGTGTGTGTGTGTGTGTGTGCGTGTGTGTGTGTGTGTGTGTGTGTGTGTGTGTGTGTGTGTGTGCTGGAAGCATCTAATTCACAGCTCCTGGTAAATAAGTAATTAAATGAAGGAGATTAGGAGAAAAGTTCCTTGGATGAGAAACAAAATTTCAAAATTACAAAATTACTTAACAGCAAACACCACGAAATTGTAAGATAAACTGTTAAATCTGCAGCCCACCAATATCCCGATTCTTCTTACCAACAAACTCTCCAAATTGAGTGCTGATCGCTGGTCCTTGATCATGGTCTCCAGCATTCTGAGCTGAGACTCGAGTCTTTTCTCCGCTCCGGGCGACATGGTGCCAGTGAAGAGAGGACAAAATCAGCACAGACATGAGACAGAGAGAGAAAGAACAATCCTCGGTGATCTCGGGGCTTAAAAAGTCCCAAAGGAAGCCAAAATCCAAAGGTCCAACTACAGATCACCTCAACGTGTCAAGCAAAGCTCCCCTGCTGGTGTCCTTGTTATAAAAACACGCGATCTGTATAGCAAAGGCACGTCGTCCTACCAGTCTGGGACGGAAACTACAGCGCCGTAGTCCTTTTTTTCGGAGACTGACGCGTAAAATGTAGATCAAGTCGCCAAGAAACGAAAGTCGTGTGTGTGTGTGTGTGTGTGTAGCGCCGTATTGTGGCTCCTTGCTGAGCTAAAGGCGGAATTCCAGCTCTCTGATCTCACATGACGCTTTTAGCGCACAGGGTCGAAGTGCGCTACAAATAAGCGCTTACTGGGACTGGCTTAAAAAAAGACAATTACATATGTAGCCTACGTTTCGACACTTCTGTATTGTATTTTGAAGAGGCACACCTTGATTTACCCACATTTACCCCTCTGTTATTACTGCTGAAATAATAAACAAAAATGGACCTTAGTATAAGAGTCAGGTTCCAGCTGTGTTTAGAATGAACGGGGACAGAACCTTATAATAGTAAGGTCACGAGATGCAGTTTGAATTCAAGACATCCATCCATCCATCCATTTTCTGTACCGCTTATCCTACACAGGGTCGCAGGTATCCCTTTGTGCCCAACAAGGGCACCTGGACAGGGTGCAAACCCATCACAGGGCACAATCACACACACATTCACACACTAGGGACAATTTAGAAATGCCAATCAGCCTGCAACACGTCTTTGGACTGGAGGAGGAAACCGGAGTACCCAGAGGAAACCCAGAGGAAGCACAGCATGCAAACTCCACGAACACAGGGCGGAGGCAAGATTCAAACCCCCAACCCCGGAGGTGCCAGGCAGCAGTACTAACCACTAAGGCACCGTGCCCAACACAGCTACAGTACTGTGCAAAGGTTTTAGGCACCCTATTATTTTAGTACAAACTTTTGTTATAGATTTTTTATTTTATGACTTCTACATTATCAAGTCAGTACAAAAAACATTTTAGATTCCCAAACATTAGTTTTCTAGCACAAAATTAAACGTTACAGGAAAATGTTTGTTTGTCATTAAAGAAAGCAGCATATTACATAAGAGACCACTTTTCAGACAAAAAAACACAATGAAGGCTACTGAAGAACTGTGGCTGGTTCTGCAAGATGCTCAATAAAACTTACCAGCTAATTATAAAACTGCACAAATTGTACCGGAGACTACTATTTTTATTTTTACTATTCTACTATTTTTTTTTTGTCACACAAAATATTGACTTTGTTTCATTTACTACTGTTTACTGCTCTTTATGGTATATATTTTTTTTTAATGTAGAAACATTTAATTTAATTATTTTGAAGGCATCTTCTTTGCATGTGCCTAAAACTTTTACACAGTACTGTACATTTGAAGGTAAAATGTTTAGACTGTATTCTAAAGAAGCATGTCTTACACTTTTGACAAAATTGATAAAAGCATTTTAATGACATGTTTTGTAAATTGGGACACATACTGTATCAGTTTTGATTTAGGCCTTTACTTTCATCCACAGTGACATTTTCAAAACATTATTTATTTGCAGCATACTTATTTATGGCATCAATAAATCAAATTTCAGTAGGACTTATAAAACCTCTAAATTCATCAACATAGTCTAATATCACACTATATAGCCAAAAGTATGTGGACACCTGACCATCACACCTATATGTGGTTCTTTCCCAAACTGTTGCCACAAAATTGGAAGCACACAACTGTATAGAATGTCTTTGTATGCGGTAGCATTACAGTTTCCCTTCACTGGAACTAAGAGGCCCAAACCTGTTCCAGCATGACAACGTGCACAAAGCAAGCTTCATGAAGACCTGGTGTGTTAAGGTTGGAGTGGAAGAACTCGAGTGTCCTGCGCAGAGGCCTGAGCCCTAACCTTCTGTTAATGCTATTTTAACCACTCACATGGTTTAATGTTAATCATGTCAATATTTTATTGACCAAATTCTCAAACTGCTACACAGCGGACCACACATCTCCCAAGCAATCATCTTAAATGATGGTTGGAGTTGTACATTAAACAGGCTCTGGAGAATTCAATCCAGTGGTGTTGCAGAAAACTGTAGAGGAAATAAACACTCTTGGAGTCACACCTCTTAAGTACTCACAAACTGTTTATCATAATAATATAACATTGGTGTAGAAATATTACTAGGTTTGGAAATGCTTCAAATGTTTCCTACAGGTCTCTGTGTTTCTGTTTAATCGTAATTGAAAACATGTTGTGAAACTGAACACTTGTTCTGAAATCAGTCTGACTTATGCTTATTAAGCTCATAATGGTGTAATACTAACTTCATTCTAAATGAGGCTCAACCAAACTTAAATCAAAATGGCGGGTGGAATAAATGGATTAACTTACTCAACACACACAGCTCTGCCACAGCTAAAACACTTAGATAATGTTGCACTTATATTTGCAACCAATAAACATTTATCACTGCTAGCTCTAACATTTTAACATACATATCAAACATACTATGTCAGTTTTTACATAGGCTTGTCTGCTTTATTACTAATACTACTAGTAATAACTATTTATCAGTAGATTAAGGAGCAGTAGCTTACTAGCTAGACACGACTAAGTTAGCCACAAAAATTACCATTGGCTCCAATGGCTCCTTTATTTTTTTATTAATTATTTAGAAGTAAGTGTACAACTATGTTTGACTCTTAACTTTAGTGCAAATCAGAGAGCAATGTGCCAGGAGAGGTTGCTATGTCAATTTCTCTAAGTTAGTAGCAAAGCTAATTCACTAAAGGATGGTAATTATTATTAACAAACAAGTTTGTGTTTAGTAACAACCAAGCTAGCATTATTGTTGCAACACTAAAATGTAAAACCAGTAACATCATAATACAGGACAAAAAAAAATCAATCTCTAAAATTATATGAACGCAATACACTAAGCCACTAGTACAGTGAATATCAAAAGTCTACAACAAAGGAGAACAACAAAACATAAAAAGCAAAAGAGAAGAAACGGATCCAAAAACGGCCCCAAAACAACTTCTATAAACAAACAAATAACCTCAGGTGACAACAACAACAACAAAAAAAAAACAGATTTCAATATATAGTCATTTTTTCACAAAACATAAACCAACATTCAGAAACCAGGTGGAAAAAATAAGTACACCCTATAATTCAGTAACATGTAGAACCACCTTTAGCAACAATAACTGATGTAAACATTTTCTCTAGGAGTATATCAGGCTTTCACATCATTTTGGAGAATTTTTGACCCACTCTTCTTTACAACATTTCTTCAGTTCATTGATGTTTGAGGGCATTAGTTTATGCACAGCTCTCTTAAGATCCCAACACAGCATCTCAATGGGGTTGCAGTCTGGACTTTGACTTGGCCATTCCAACACCTTGATTTTTTTCTTCTTTAGCCATTCAGATGTTGATTTGCTGGTGTGTTTGGGATCATTGTCCTGCTGCATGACCCAATTTCAGCCCAGCTTAAACTGCTAGACAGATGACCTCACATTTGTCTCAAGAATATTCTGGTATAAAGTGGAGTTCATTGTTGTCTCAATGGCTGCAAGTTTCCCTGATCCTGTGGCTGCAAAGCAAGCCCAAATCATCACCTTTCCATCACCATGTTTCACAGTTGGTATGCGGTGTTTGTGGTGATACACTGTATCTGGTTTCCACTAAACATGCCACTGTGCATGATGACCAAACATCTCCACCTTGGTCTCATCAGTCCAAAGGATAAAGGACTTCTGTGGTTTGTTCAGATGTAATTTTGCAAACCAAGTCTTTCACCATATTCTTTTTGGAGAGAAGGTTTTTTTTCTAGCCACCCTTCCATGAAAGCCATACTTGTTCAGTATTTTTCTTATTGTGCTGTCATGAACATAAGCATCAAATGTGCTTAAAGAGACCTGCAGGTCACATGATGTAGCTCTTGTGTTTTTCTTTATATCTCTGAGCATTAAAAGTTCTGACCTAGTATGGAATTTGCTAGGACGCCCACTTCTGGGAAGATTGGCAGCTGTCTTGAAGGCTCTCCATTTGTAAACAATCCTTCTCACTATAGAATGGTGAATTTCAAATTGTTTGGAGATGGTCTTATAACCCTTCCCTGATTGATGAGAAGCAACAATTGCTTCTCTGAGGTCATGGCTGATGTCCTTTCTGCTTGATGATTAATTAATCTTGTGCATTTCATTAGTAACACATGGCTGCTAATTACTCTCCTAATGATTGTGGAAGTAGGAAATCTGTTGGGTTTTTTTATTGTCACTTTAAGTTATTTGTTCGTTTATAAAGTTGCTGAGGACCACACAATTTAGGCCCTGATAAATAAAAAAACATTGAATTCCCATGAATGTATGTGCTAACAAGTAATAGAGATCTTTTCCATAAACACTTGCTAATCTCACGTAAAATATAAACAATATAGCAAAATAGCAGGGAGGTCTGTATTTAGATCAAGATCAAGATATTTATTGTCATTCTATACATGTTGACACATGAGAACGAAATATGTACTCAGGACCAGCAATGTACTATATAGAAAATAATATATGAATATACATACAATAAGTTAAATAGGCAAAAAACTAAAACCTATTAATAATACCTAAGTAACAAGTTTTAAAAAGCAGTGCATCATATTAGCATATTAAACCAGACAACATTATGACAAAGCAGCACTGCATAATGAGATAGGCGAGATCAGTCACTTAGGCAGGGAGATCATGAGTCTTACAGCCTCTGGAAAGAAGTTCCATTTGAGCCTTGTTGTGTGTACCCTGAGATACTTGAAACTGGAGACCATTTCCACAGCTGCTCCTCCAATGAAGAGGGGAGAGGGGGTGTATCCTCTCCTCCTGAAGTCCACGACCATCTCCTTCATTTTCCCCACATTAATGCAGAGGTTGTTTACTCTGCACCAGTCCACAAGTTCTTCCACCACCTGTCTGTAAAAGAACTTGTCATTGTGGGATATCTATCCCACCACAGCTGTGTCATCAGCAAACTTCCCAACAGCCTGGATATTTAGCCGAGCAGTCATATGTTAATAGCGTGTACAGCAGGGGGCTCAGGACACATCCTTGAGGAGAGCCGGTGTTAAGGATGATAGAATGACATAATTTACGAATTTAAGTTTAAAATAATTATAATTACAATTATATCTAAAATGACAATGTCCAGATTTCTGATACATTTCTGCCTTCAGACCGTGGGAAGCTAATGCCTAGGGGTCTAATGAGAGTTTTTAGTTTTAAAAACACTTGTCAGCAAAATTCCAGGCTTGTTAGCAACATTATACAGTAAACTAAACTTATTTTTAGCAAACTAAAGAATACAGCTTGCCATAACCATATTGGCTATACAATAATCCTAATCCATCTAAACACTGAATGAACCGATATAGTGTTGATTTAATGAATACAGTGATCAACATGTGTCATTCAGAACTATTTGTGAATTTAACACTGGATAAAAAAGAGAATTTGTTTGTTTTTTGTTTGTTTTTAACTGTGTGGTCTCAGGATAAAATACAAAATGTCTTTGTTTCCAAAAACTAAATGAATTTTTTTTTTTATCTGAAAACTGAGAACCACTCTTAGAAAACATTTGTTTGCTGTATATTTTCAGGAATCAGTGTAAAACAAGTTGCTGTGTCATCTTAGGTGAAAGTTTGATGATGGCCTGATATTCAATTAAATTTTATTTGTATAGTGCTTTTAACAATGGGCATTGTCACAAAGCAGCTATACAGAAATAAAAATTTTCCATAATGATACTTTTTAACGTATGCGCAGCCGCAGTGAAGCAAAGCTTGAAACACATTTTACACTGTATTTTTGTCCTAACGCAATAATGCTCAGCACTTAAAACCTCAAAGTGTGTTTAAGGAAGTGTAATTACATAAGCATGCCACAGGCTTTTAGTGAAGCATGCCAAGTGACCTTGTGCTGGCATAGGCATACATGTACAGTGATGTCATCAGTAAGCGTCATAGCAGCTGCTGACACAGTCATCTTCTCATTTGTTGATTTATACCTTAGGTTAGGCCTAAATGCAGTCTAAGCTCTGCTGCTGGGAGCTATCTGTTTATGCACTGGAATATTTTTAGAGGTACTCATGTGTTAAAATATGACTTGCAGTTCATACTGTATGATGAGGGAGAAAATTAAAAGCAGGTCACTGCAGAATCCTGAGCCAACACCCAATAAAGGCATGTACACAGTGATATAAATTATTGCAGCTGTTTATTGTGAAACAGGATTAGACAAATTAAACCCAGTCTAACACTGACAGCAACAAGAACAATCAATATTTTCACATGAATGTAGTTATTATTATGGAAAAATATTTTATAAATAATGTATCATAAATGTAAATATAATAATTATAGGCCTGTAATGACCTAATCACCTACAAATAAAAAAGCAAAATAGACTCTGTATTTATGCACTTTATATATATATAAAAATGCACTTCCGCATTCCACGCTTCATAGTAGCGCGAGCGTCATTCACAAAAACATGCTGGACTCTGTATTCATAGACTCTAGTTTTGTTTACGTTGCCATGTGCGCGTTTGTTTTTGGTTTACGTCATGTCTCTGCCCCCGCTTCCTCATTGGTCCGTTTGTTTTGGTTTGTGTCATGTGTCCGCCCATGTTCATTCATTGGTTTCCCGTTTATAGTTTGATTATGAGTTTCAGGTGTCTTGTGTTTTATCTCCTTTGTTTTTGATTACCCTCGTTATTTAAACCTCTTTCCGTTTCCGCTTCCTCGCCGGAGTATTATAAATGAATACAGCTAAGTAAAGTGAAGTAATCTTACTGAGAGTTAATTGCAGAGAGTAATCTCTGGGACCATAGTCACCAAGAAAACAATTGGTAACACACTACGCCGTGAAAGACTGAAATCCTGCAGTGCCCGCAAGGTCCCCATGCTCAAGGAAGCACATGTACAGGCCCGTCTGAAGTTTGTCTGAATGATTCAGAGGACAACTGGGTGAAAGTGTTGTGGTCAGATGGGACCAAAATCGAGCTCTTTGGCATCAACTCAACTTGCCGTGTTTGGAGGAGGAGGAATGCTGCCTATGACCCCAAGAACACCATCCCCACCAACAAACATGGAGGTGGAAACATTATGCTTTGGGGGTGTTTTTGTGCTAAGGGGACAGGACAACTGCACCGCATCAAAGGGACAATGGATGGGGCCATGTACTGTCAAATCTTGGGTGAGAACCTCCTTCCCTCAGCCAGGGCATTGAAAAGGAACTGACTCACACCGATGTTGATTGCAGAGTACTCTTGCAGATATTAAGTGAAGAGAGAGAAAACTCCTGAAAAGGTTGAGTGGAGAACTCCCAGAAGATGTTGGTAGAAGAGAACTCCTTAAGATGTGGCTTAAAGAAGACTCTTGCAGCTGTTGTTAGTTGATTCAAGCTCCTCGAAGATGTTGATTGGGGAGAACTTGCTGGAAGTGTTGGTAGAAGAGAACTCATTGTTTCCATGGTGTCCAAGGGTTTTAACTCTTCCTAGCTGGGCGGGACCTGAAGGCAGGTGCAGTTACGTTCTCCGCCTATGACTTTACTCAGTTCATTGTCTTTGTAGTCACATCATTTAACTTTTCTTCATTTTATAGAGTGTGGATCAAACTTTTAGTTCCAACCGTTGGTACATATACCTAACAATGTTCTACCCAATTTTCTTCCAGGAAATTACTCAAAGAACACACACATACCAAACAATGGTATTGAGACAAACCAAACAAATATGTTAGCTGCCGTTAACACATTACTAATAATCAATCACATACCTATATTCATAATCAGTCATACTTATGCATGTTAAACAATCAAATGTCTTAATGCAACTTTGTGGTTACAAGCATGATAATTACAGGGTAACACATGGAAGAAAATAGGCAATTTGAGTTGTTATTGTATTATTCTTGCAGCCCTTGGTCCTTTAAAATTATATGAGGTGTCCTGGTGCAGTCTGTGTGACTGGTGTGATAAAGACAGGGTGAACTGGGTAAGAGAACAAAGGGCCTCATCTGTGTTGATTGTCCTTGGAGCCTGTCTGGATGAGTCACCCCCCTTTTCCTAAAGTTATCAGCTGAGGGTCAGGGCTTTCATACTGTAGGCCAGACACCACGTCTCGGCCAGTGGCCTAGATCAATGAGTTTCAAGAGAGGTTCGCTAATCTTTGAGGAATCATCCATTGTTCACAGGATAGTGAGAACCCAGCACTCAGCCATGAGCTGTACTTTGCTTGGTGCCCCAAAGTCTGCACATGGGGGCTCATGATTTAAGGCTTATGTGACGGGTGATCTTATGCTGCTTATGAACTGAGGTCCTACACCACTTTGTGTCAAAGTTTGTGAGTGAATTGTCAGTCAGTTCAAAAAGAACATTGCTCAATGCAAGATTGCAAAGAATTGAGGTCTTTCTCCATCTACAGTGAATAATATTGTGAAAAGATTCAGGGAATCTGGAGAAATCTCATTGTGTAATGGGCAAGGCCAGAAACCACTGTTGAATGTGCATGACCTTTGAGCCCTCAGAAATCCCTCAAGCCCTCAAAAATTGTCTGAGAAATCATCATGCTACTGTGATAAGTATAACCACATGGGCTCTGGAGTACTTTGGAAAATGTTGCCACTTAACACAGTCCGCCGCTGCATCCAGAAATGCAACCCGAAACTCTATTACACAAGGAGGAAGCCACGCATCAACTCTATGCAGAAACGTCGCCAAGCTCTCTAGGCCCAAGCTCATCTCAGATGGACTGAAAGACAGTGAAAACGTGTGCTGTGGTCAGATGAGTCCACATTTCAGCTTGTTTTCGGGAAAAACGGATGTTGAGTTCTCCGTGCCAAAGATAAAAAAGACCAACCAGACTGTTATAAGCGAAAGGTGCAAAAGCCAGCATCTGTGATGGTATGGTATAGGGGTGCATCAGTGCCCACGGAATGGGTGACTTGCATATGTGTGAAGGTACCATTGACGCGGAGGGGTATATTGGGAATTTAGAGAGACATATGCTGCCATCAAGGCAATGTCTTTTCCCAGGAAGTCCATGGTTATTTCAGCAGGACAATGCCAGGCCTCGTTCTGCACGCACTACAACAGCGTGGCTTCATAGACACAGAGTGCATGTGCTTGACTGGCCTGCCAGCAGTCCAGATCTGTCTCCTATGGCGCATCATGAAGAGGAGAATCAGCCAATGGTGACCAAAGACCGTTGAGCAGCTGAAGTATTGTATCAAGCAAGAATTGGCAAAAATTCCACTTGCAAAACTGCAACAATTAGTGTCCTCAGTTTCCAAATGATTAAAAATTGTAATTAAAAGGAAGGGTGATGTAACACAGTGGTAAACATGCCTCTGTCCCAACTTTTTTTGTGTGTTGAAGGCATCAAATTCTATCAAATTTGTTTATATTTACAAAATACTGTACAATTAAGTTTGTTAGTGAAAACATTAAATATCTTTTCTTTGTACTTTTGTCAGTTAATTAAAGTTTCAAGAGACTTGACAAATCACAGATTTTTGTTTTTATTGCATTTTACAAAAAACTTTTATGGAAATGGGGTTAGTACTTTTCACTCAAGTTGTTGTCAGTAATATCATTTGTAATGAAAACTGTTGTATACATTAGAAAAGACTGCAAAATAGAAGCATTTTCACTGCTCTCAGACTTCTGGACCCCACTGTATTCATTCCTTCTCCCAGCATGCACCTCAGTTAAAAAAAATCTTCCAAACAAGTGACTTTATTTCATTTGTTCAGGCTAAAACATCTGGTTGGGAGGCTGGTGTTCCACATTTGAAATAATACTCATCACAGGAACAACTGATTACTAAAAGTAATAATCAGGGCAGAGTTTCCTAAAAGCACAAAGATCACTGTTAAATGGTAAAGCAAGCATCACAGTGTAAACCCTTTCTCCCATTAAAATTATCTTTGCTATGCTTTTGGGAAACTCAGCCCAGGACACTTGTTCACTATACTGGTGATTTGTAGAATACTTCCTTGCGGAGTATTAGATTAGTTTGAGTGTGACTCAGCATGTGCTGTAAGCCGGCTTTTCTCTCGTTATCTCTCGTCCCTAGTTCTATTTTCCTAGTTCCCCTTCCTTAGCTCATTGTTCGTATAGTAAACATATAGTTTACTTCTTTGTGGATTACTGCCTCAGTTGTTATGGATTATCTCATTTTGGATTACTGCTTTTCGTTGGATGGATTATGGTTCGTTTTCAGTTCCTTTACTTTTGAATGATAGTGTTCCTATTAAACTGACTTTTCCCCTGCGCATGCATCCTGACTCCTTCCTTCAGTTTATGTAACAGAATACTCCGCCCAAAAATGGATGCAGTGGGGAAAATTGGAACACGTCGCGTCGTTTGTTTTGTGCCTGCATATGACTCCATCAGTTTTCCTCAATGGATTTTTGTTTATGCCCCAGAGGCATACGATGGATTATCCATTTGGCCTCAATGTTTTTTGCTGCAGGCCCACACATATTTCCTTAGTTTGGAGGACCCCAAGCCTGATGAGGAACAGTGGTTGGGGTTCCTCCTCTCCCGTCTGGTCGGCCCCGCTCGCCAATGGGCGGAGCTTCACCTCGCCAGTGGATCCACGAAGCTCAATACAGTTTTGGGCTTTGTGGATCTACTGCTCCAGGTGTTCGGGAGCCCAGACTTCCAACCCGACCTCAGGACCTTCTTGGGGAAGAATCGTCTGGGCGACCGACCATGCATGTCTTTCCTCGAGCACTTTGAGAGGGAGCGGGCTAACAGGGCAGCCTGCACCTCTCAACTCCTGACCCAGAAGTGCGCCACCGAGGGATGCACCCGACCAACCATCCTACAGTGTCCCACCTGCAGGAAACAGGGAGGAAGGAGCAGCTACTTCTGCTCACAAGCCTGTTTCAAGGGCAGCTGGCGGGTGCATAAATGGCTCCTCAGGTGGGCAACCCCAGAGCTCCAGCTGGAGATCCAGCAGGAGGTCTCCCCAGCGGAGTGCCACCTGGAGGTTAACGTGGCAACCTCCAGCTCCGAGCTCCAGCAGGAGGCCCAGCAGGAGGTCTCATCAGAGGAGCTGCCCCTGGAGGTTAACGTGGCAACCTCCAGCCCCGAGCTCCAGCAGGAGGCCCAGCAGGAGGTCTCATCAGAGGAGCTGCCCCTGGAGGTTAATGTGGCAACCTCCAGGCCCGAGCTCCAGCCGGAGGCCCAGCAGGAGGTCTCCTCAACGGAACTGCCCCTGGAGGTTAACATGGCAACCTCCAGCCCCGAGCTCCAGTTCACGAGGAGACCTCCACTCCTGCCCTGTTCATGCCTGAGGTCCACGAGGAGACATCCATTCCTGTCCTGTTCCTGTCGGGGGCCCACGAGGAGACCTCCGCTCCAGCCCAGTTCCTGTTGGAGACCCAAGTGGGGTGCTCCGTTCCAGCCCAGTTCCTTCCGGAGACCCAAGTGGGGTGCTCCGTTCCAGCCCAGTTCCTGTCGGAGGCTCAAGTGGGGTGCTCCGTTCCAGCCCAGTTCCTGTCAGGGACCCAAGGGGGGTGCTCTGCTCCAGTCCTGTTCCCGCCAGAAGTTCAAGAAGAAACCTCCTCTCCTGTCCTGCTCATACCGGAGGTCCACAAGGAGACCTCCGCCCAGGCCATATTCCTGCCAGAGGTTCAAGTAGTGACCTCCATTCCAAGTCCTAGCTCATGTTTTAGCCCTAATTCCATGTCCAGGTTCCTGCCTAGTCCTAGTCCATGTCCAAGTCCACGTCCAGGTTCCTGCCCTATTCCTAGTCCAAGGCCAGTTCCCAATCCAGTTTTCAGCCCAGTTTCTGACCCAGTTTCTAAGTTTGTCCCCAGTCCTGTCCCCAGTCCTGTCCCCGATTTAGGTTCCAACATTGTTTTTGATTTAATTTCCAGTTCGGCTTTTGATTTAATTCTCAGCTCGGTTTCCAATTTACTTTCCAGCTCTATCTCTAATTTAGCTTTGAGTCAAGTTTCCAGTCCTGTTCCCAACTCTGTTCCCAACTCTGTTTCTAGATTTTGTTGACAGTTCTGTTTCTAGCCAGGTTTCCAGTCCTGTACACGATCCTGTTCCCTGTCCTGTTCCCTCCACCTCTGTCTCCACCTCTGTCTCCACCTCTGTCTCCACCTCTGTCTCCACCCTGGTTTCTAGTTCCATTTCTAGCTCAGTTTCCAGTCCAGTTTTCGATTCTGTCTACTGTCTGGTTTCTAGTTCCATTTCTAGCTCAGTTTCCAGTCCAGTTTTTGATTCTGTCTCCAACCCTGTCTCCAGCCCTGTCTCCAGCCCTGTCTCCAATTTAATTTCCAGCTCTGTTTCTGATTTTGTTTATGGTTCTGTGTCTAGCCTAGTTTCCAGTCCAGTTCTCTGTCCTGTTCCGAAGTCTGTCTCCCAATCTGTCTTGAAGTCTGTCTCCCAATCTGTCTCCTATCCAGGTGCCAAATCTGACTCCACTCCTGGTTCCAGGCCAAGATTCAAGCTAGGCACCAAGGCAAGCTTCAAGGCAAGCTCCAAGCCTAGCTCCAAGTCAAGCTCCAAGTCAAGCTCCAAGTCACACACCAGGTCAAGCACAGCTCCAAGCTCCAAGTCAAGCACCAGGTCAAGCATCACTCCAAGCTCCAAGTTCTTGACCAAGTTCTCGACCAAGTTCTCAGATTACTGCTTTTCGTTGGATGGATTATGTTTTGTTTTCAGTTCCTTTACTTTTGAATGATAGTGTTCCTATTAAACTGACTTTTCACTTGACTTTTCTGATGCGCATGCATCCTGACTCCTTCCTTCAGTTTATGTAACAAATGCACTATATTCCAAGTTGATTTAACTCAAAATCATTTGTAATATCAGTTGCTCTATCCAATTACTCCACTTAGTTTCTTAAGTAAAATTAAGTAAACCTTTTAAAAATTCATTCAATTATATAAAAAAGCAAGCAAATAACAAAAGTACATTTTTTTCTGTTTTATTTCAATTGAAATGTTTTCATTTGAAAACACAATACACACAGTCAAGAAACGCTATGCCTTGCCTTCATGTTTGAGAGGTTTCCAACTTTTGTCTCTATGAGAGCTACTAGTTGTGTCTATTCAGAAACAAGTAGAGAGCTGCTGGTAGCTCCTGAGTTACAGGTGGGAGGTCCCCCTAATAACCTTGAACCTTGAAAACTTGTGAACAATTGTCCTGAGAACATTTATTCCATAAAACAACATGAAAAAGTTTTAACCAATGCACTTATTGTTAAGCACATGAGCATTATTAAAGTCTATCTCAGAATCAAAACAAATAACATCAAAACTGTTTTTTTTTGTTTTGTTTTGTTTACACACCTCAGTACACAATACTGGCAATATGGGGTTTACTTTTGTTACTGCTATTAGGCTATGGGATTAGTTTTGTGCCAAAAGTATTCAACGTAACATTTCAAGAAACTAACAAAAATATACAATGGCAAAGAAAAAACACTCTGAAATTGAAAACAGTGAACTTAGTGGCAAAAATGTAACATTGTCATCAAATAAACATCATTCTTTGTGAACAGTTTTCTAAGCTTCTTTTTCATTAATCGCAGTTTATGAATGTGCTGCCAGAGTTTTCGTTTACGCTTTCAAACTTTTTGTTTATGCTCCACAAGTTTACATTCACCATTCTGGCACAAACCTCACATGTGGATGAAGCGTCAATAGAAGTTTGCAAAGCCCAGAAATCGCTGTAAATCCTTGACCTTACTGGGTGTAGGCCAACTGACCACAGTGTCCACTTTGCTTTTATCCACTTTGCTTTTATCCTGGGCTAATGATGTATCCGAGAAAGCCAATGGTCCTCTGATGAAACTCACACTTTTCCACCTTTAACATAGAGTTGATGTTGCAGGAGGCCCTGGAGGACCTGGCGAACATGGCTGACATGACTTTCCAGGGACGGTGAATAAATTAGAATGTTGTCAATGTATGCAATGACGAATTTGCGGTCCTCTCTGAGGACGTCATTAATGAGGCACTGGAAGACTGAGGGGGTGCTAGAGAGTCCATATGGCATTACCAGGTACTCGTAGTGACCAGCGGTAGTGCTGAAGGTGGTTTTCCACTCGTCCCCCTCTCTGATGCGTACTAGGTTGCACATACTACATAGATCGAGCTTGGTGAATACTTTGGCGGATCATAGCTGTTCAAGGGCGGCAGGAACTAAAGGCAGGGGGTAGCGGTACTTTACTGTGCATTGGTTCAAACCATGGTAATCGATGCAAGGTCTGAGTCCCCCTCCTTTCTTTTCCACAAAGAAGAAACCTGCAGAAACTGGAGATGTAGAGGGTCTTATGTATCCTTGCTGCAGTGCTTCTTGTATGTACTCCTCCATGGCCTGTTGTTCTGTGAGAGAAAGGGGATAAAGGCGGTTGTGTGGAGGCGTGGATCCTTGGAGCAGCTCAATGGTGCAATCGTAGGAGGAGGTAGGCCGCTGGCTTTGGTCTTGCTGAAAACTGCTTAGATTCTTGTGTTCAGGAGGAATAATGAATGAGGCTTGACTTTCTGGACTTTCTATGGAGGTGGTGGTGATGAGGAGCTCTGGTTGGGGAATGCAGTGAGTGCAATATGGTGACCACTTGGTGATTTCCTTGTCAGCCCATGAAATGGAGGGGTTATGCTGTTCCATCCACGGGAGACCCCGAATGATCGGGTGTCCAGGTGATGATGTGACTAGAAGTTTGAGATATTCTTGGTGAAGAGTGCTGACTTGAAGGAGAAGGGGCTGAGTGCTATGGGTTATGATGCCCTCTCCAATGGGGCCTCCATCAATGGCTTGGATCCTTTGGCGCTGTGGTAGTGGTTGTGTGGGGATGTTGAGCTGCTTCACAATGTTCAGATCTATGAAGTTTCCAGCCGATCCGGAATCTAACATGGCTGTGAGGACAGAGGACAGGCCTGAGTACTGTCCTTGGTGAAAATGTCACTGTTTGTGAGCATTGAAAGCATTACTTTAAACAGCCCCTCGATGGAAAAACAATAAAAAATATAGTGCAAGCAGCGATGATGGGCCCAAGCACTACAGTACCATTGCCACCTGGTGGGTGTATGAAAACAATGCATAGTGAAGTGAATGCTGTAGAGTAAAACACCCAAATATGCAAAGAAAAGAGTAATAAAGTTTTATGCTTTACCACGGCAACACTATTTAAGATATCAAGACTCCTTTCGCAATTTTACATGAGCCGTTTCTCAACAATATTCTGATCAAGTTTGAAGCGATTCGGGTAAATATAAGTGGACTATTTGAAAGCCTGTTTTAAGTGATACACTTCCTGCTGCCAATTGGTGGCGCTATGACTGTGACTCACAATAGTCACATCCATGTGTTCAACCCCCAGTAGCAAACATACAGCTCAGGTTTCATCTAAATCACTCATTGCATGCAGAAGATATGAGACACTACCTGTTTACCTTTAATTGCTATAAATATATTGCCTCACTATTGCAAAACCGTTTGAAATATCAAAAATGTCTTGGCAAAATTTTGTCCATGTTTGGGGACAATCACATGAATCCCGTAGGAGGAGGATTTAAAAATGCAGAGCCTGCAATGTTTTAAAAATCCACATTAAATCCAAAATGGTCAACTTCCTGTTGGGCGAAGCTAATGACTGTCATTAGGAAAGTTGTCCGGCTTGATGAGAACAATATATGTACTGAGTTTGGTGACTGTAGGTAAAACTGACCACACCACTTTAGACAAAAAGGGCCCCCCCTCCATGCCCATGTCTTAGCTTTTGCCTACTCCTAATGGCCAGCAACTCCGACGTGTGTGCCGACTTTCATGAAATTTTAAGCATGCTAAGAGGCTCAGAAACACCAGAAACGAGTATTTATGTTTGATGCTATGGCATACTATGGCAACACTATTTAAGATATCAAAAATCCTTTCAAAATTTTGCATTAGCCATGTCTTGATATTATTCTGACCAAGTTTGAGGTGATTTGAATAAAAATAAGATGATTATTGCAAAGCCTGTTTTAAGTAACACACTTCCTGCTGCCAGTTGGTGGTGCTATGACCGTGACTCACAATAGTCACATCCATGTGCTCAGCCCACGTGTCCAAACATACAGCACAAGTTTGATGTAAATCACTCATTGCATGCAGACGATATGAGACACTTCGTGTTTCCCTTTAATTGACATAAATTTATTGCCTCGCCATGAGATATTTTTGAGATATCAAAAATGTCTTCAAAATTTAGCATCTGCAATGTATTGGCATAATTTTATCCATGTTTGGTGACAATCATATGAATCCCCTAGGAGGAATATTTAAAAATGCAGAGCCTCTAATTAAAAAAAAATATTCACATGACATCCAAAATGGCCAACTTCCTGTTGGGCGGAGCTAATGACTGTCATTTTGAAAGTTGTCCGGCTTGAGGAGATCAATATATGTACCGAGTTTGGTGACTGTAGGTAAAACTGACCCCACCACTTTAGTCAAAAGGGGGTGCTACAGAGTCCCCCCTCCATGCCAATGTCTTAGCTTTTGCCTACTCTCAATGGCCAGCAACTCCGATGTGTGTGCCGACTTTCATGAAATTTTAAGCTTGCTAAGGGCCTCAAAAACACCAAAAATGTACATTAATGATTGATGCATTACCATGGCATCAATATTTAAGATATCAAAAATCCTCTAACAAAGATAGTAAAGATAGGATTATTGCAAAGTCTGTTTTAATTCACACACTTCCTGTTGCCAGTTGGTGGCGCTATGACCGTGACTCATGGATAGTCACATCCATGTGATCAGCCCCTAGTACCAAACGTACAGCTCAAGTTTCATCTAAATCACCCGATGTACGCAGAAGATATGAGACACTTCCAATTTTCCCTTTTCACCATAAATTTATTGCCTCGCCATGGCGAAACCGTTCGAGATATCAAAAATCCCTTCGCATTTTTGGATCCTCATTGTCTTGCCATAATGTTCACCAAGTTTGGTGACAATCACATGAATCCCCTAGGAGGAGTATTTCAAAGTTCACCGCATGCACTTTTCACAAAATCCAAAATGGCCAACTTCCTGTTGGGCGGAGCTAATGATTGTCAGCGCGAAAGTTGTTCGGGTCGATGAGAACTACATGTGTACTGAGTTTCGTACATATACGTACAAGTATGTACAATTAATGCACCAAGGTTTTGTACCGTGTAAAAGGGGGCGCTACAGAGCCCCAGAGTACAGAGTATAATGTTGGTGTGGGTGTCTCCCAACACGAAAAAACGCTAACTCAATTTACTTAATTCTAATGCGTACATTGGTTCCTCATGAGGTTAGTGGCCGCTACGCCCCTGACGGAAACCAACCTTTTGTTATGCCGTTTCTGAATGTGAATGTAAAACTTAAAGTAGAATGAAAATATATTTTTTATTATTTAAATATCATTCATAAAAATGTGGTGTGCTGTCAACCAACAAACCACTTCAAAATGGCCCATCTTAAACATATTAACCGTATAATGTTTTCCAGGAATAAGAACACTAAGCTACGTGCCTGTGTCATGAATATGAAACTATTTATTTTGTGTTATCTCTTTACATGTGAACATACACTGGAGGGAAACATTCTGTCCCGCATTGCCCGATGCTGTAGGAGTTATGACACATTATACGTAGCGCAAAGCGTTCCAGTGCTCGCGTGGAGTGCGCTTCCGGTCGTAGGCGTGGAATAAGTTACTGCCCTGAAGTTAGTGAGGACTTCGTCAAGCGAACATGGCGACAGTGGCGGGTGATACATGTGCGACCCTAGAGCCCTCTGTGTGCCAGAGAGTGTCGCCATTGCTCACGGATTTGTATCAGTTCACTATGGCATATGCCTACTGGCGAGCGGGCAGACACAATCAACACGCCGTGTTCGAGCTCTTTTTCAGGGATAATCCATTCAGCGGCGGGTTCTCACTTTTTGCAGGACTGAGCGACTGTTTACAGTTTCTGCGCGACTTTCGTTTCACAGATGAAGGTTAGTGGTGTAGTATTGTATTTGTGTTTGGACTGCGAAAGATGATTTAAAGAGAGTTTCACAGTGAGATCGTCTGCGTATGGCTGCTGAAATCTTGCGCAATAGACGGGTTTACAAACCCTTTCACTGACTTCAATTGGCTACACTAACATACACTTGACTTGGCTACACTAACATACAGGCAACAAGAGTTTACATTTGAATGTCAAACACACCCAGCACCCCGACACCGACACACTGCTGAAGTTTTCAACGCGTCCGAGACTTTTCCCAAAAACCACGCGCTTTCACATACTGCTCAACTGAGCCAACTCAAAGCCCAATAAGTTCATTCTAACTTATGAATGAATATGTGGCCTTTAGTCTCCGTAATGAAACGAAATTCACTCTGTTGGTTTGTTAATACCAGAGCACAGCGAGTCAACGTTCCCAAATAACGAACATTGTATTCATTCAGAATTTATCATTCGACTTTACAGTGTTCTCACAAAGAAAGAAGTCAGTCGGGGGAATAGCACGAATGGGGGAGAACATTCCAAAGATTTCTCACCAGACTCAGACAGAGATCCTATGGTGCACCATACCCATTCAAATTTGCACAGAATGCTGTTGTGGAAAAACAGTGGCATAAAATTTTCATCCTTGTGCAAATGTTCTCCTATATTTTCCAATAAAGATATTTTTGGATTAAGTGGTGTCTTATTACCTGTTAGATTCATAGATGTGCAATTAAAATCAATACACCATTAGTCAATATTTAGTAATTCCAGATTTGTAGTTTATACAATAATTAGTTTATTCAGAAGCAGGCCAACAAACTGGCATATTGTGTAAAGATATATATATATATATATATATATATATATATATTTTTTTTTTTTTAGCAGAAATCAACCATTACATGCGTGTTAAAATATGTATGTGCTATACAGATGTGGAGTACTTGCGCACCGTGCTACCCTCAAACACACACCCTGATTTCTTCACCTACCTGAAAGGGATAGACTCCTCCGCTGTGTCTGTCAACGCAGTAGCTGAGGGCACCGTCGTTTTTGCCAGGGTACATGCAGAAATCACACCAATTCTGTTTAACTTCTTATGGTAAAAAAGTGAGAAAGTAATGGTGAACTATTGTTATTATGTAGGTTCCTCTTTTGGAGGTGTGTGGCCCACTGGCTGTTGTTCAGCTGCTGGAAACCAGCCTTCTCTGTCTTGTCAACTATGCCAGGTATTTATTTATATATATATATATATATATATATATATATACAGGGTTATTTATATACAGTGAGGGGGAAAAAGTATTTGATCCCCTGCTGATTTTGTACGTTTGCCCACTGACAAAGAAATGATCAGTTTATAATTTTAATGGTAGGTGTATTTTAACAGTGAGGGACAGAGTAATAACAAAAAAGTTAGAAATTGATTTGCATTTTAATGAGTGAAATAAGTATTTGATCATCTGACCACAACATTTTCACCCAGTTCTCCTCTGAATCATTCAGGCAAACTTCAGACGGGCCTGTACATGTGCTTTCTTGAGCAGCGGGACCTTGTGAGTGCTGCAGGATTTCAGTCCTTCAGCAAGATCAATCAGCAAGATTTCTGGCATCCAGGTGACTTTTACACAGGTAACAAACTGAGATTAGGAGCACTTTCTTAAAGGGAGTGCTCCTAATCTCAGCTTGTTACCTGTATAAAAGACACGTGTCCACAGAAGCAATCAATCAATCAGATTCCAAACTCTCCACGATGGCCAAGACCAAAGAGCTGTCCAAGGATGTCAGGGACAAGATTGTAGACCTACACAAGGCTGGAATGGGCTACAAGACCATTGCCAAGCAGCTTGTTGAGAAGGTGACAACAGTTGGTGCTAATGGAAGAAACACAAAATAACTGTCAGTCTCCCTCGGTCTGGGGCTCCATGCAAGATCTCACCTCGTGGAGTTTCAATGATCATGAGAACGGTGAGGAATCAGCCCAGAACTACACCGGAGGATCTTGTTAATGATCTCAAGACAGCTGGGACCATAGTCACCAAGAAAACAATTGGTAACACACTACGCCGTGAAGGACTGAAACCTGCAGCGCCCGCAAGGTCCCGCTGCTCAAGAAAGCACATGTACAGGACCGTCTGAAGTTTGCGTGAATGATTCAGAGGAGAACTGGGTGAAAATGTTGTGGTCAGATGAGACCAAAATCGAGCTCTTTGGCATCAACTGAACTCGCCATGTTTGGAGGAGGAGGAATGCTGCCTATGACCCCAAGAACACCATCCCCACCATCAAACATGGAGGTGGAAACGTTATGCATTGGGGGTGTTTTTCTGCTAAGGGGACAGGACAACTGCACCGCATGAAAGGGACAATAGATGGGGCCACGTACCGTAAAATCCTGGGTGAGAACCTCCTTCCCTCAGCCAGGACATTAAAAATGGGTCGTGGATGGGTATTCCAGCATGACAGTGACCCAAAACACACAGCCAAGGCAACAAAGGGTTGGCTCAAGAAGAAGAACATTAAGGTCCTGGAGTGGCCTAGTCAGTCTCCAGACCTTAATCCCATAGAAAATCTGTGGAGGGAGCTGAAGGTTCGAGTTGCCAAACATCAGCCTCGAGACCTTAATGACTTGGAGAGGATCTGCAAAGAGGAGTGGGACAAAATCCCTCCTGAGATGTGTGCAAACCTGGTGGCCAACTACAAGAAACATCTGACCTCTGTGATAGACTGTGCCACCAAGTACTAAGTCTAAAGGGTCAAATACTTTTCACTCATTAAAATGCAAATCAATTTCTAACTTTTTTGAAATGTATTTTTCTGGATTTTTTTGTTGTTATTCTGTCTCTCACTGTTAAAAAAAAAAAAACACCTACCATTAAAATTATAGACTGATCATTTCTTTCTCAGTGTGCAAACGTACAAAATCAGCAGGGGATCAAATACTTTTTTCCATCACTGTGTGTGTGTGTGTGTGTATGTGTGTGTGTGTGTATGTGTGTGTGTGTGTATATATATATATATATATATATATATATATATATATATATATATATATATATAAAATTTGTATCTCACAAAAGTGAGTATACCCCGAAGTGAAAATGTCCAAATTGGGCCCAATTAGCCATTTTCCCTCCCCGGTGTCATGTGACTTAAGTTTGGTGTTATCGCTCTCACACTCTCTCATACTGGTCACTGGAAGTTCAACATGGCACCTCATGGCAAAGAACTCTCTGAGGATCTGAAAATAAGAATTGTTGCTCTACATAAAGATGGCCTAGGCTATAAGAAGATTGCCAACACCCTGAAACTGAGCTGCAGCACGGTGGCCAAGACCATACAGCGGTTTAACAGGACAGGTTCCACTCCGAGCAGGCCTCGCCATGGTCGACCAAAGAAGTTGAGTGCACGTGCTCAGCATCATATTCAGAGGTTGGCTTTGCAGAATAAACGTATGAGTGCTGCCAGCATTGCTGCAGAGGTTGAAGGGTTGGGGGGTCAGCCTCTCAGTGCTCAGACCATACGCCGCACACTGCATCAAATTGGTCTGCATGGCTGTCGTCCCAGAAGGAAGCCTCTTCTAAAGATGATGCACAAGAAAGCCCGCAAACAGTTTGCTGAAGACAAGCAGACTAAGGACATGGATTACTGGAACCATGTCCTGTGGTCTGATGAGACCAAGATAAACTTATTTGGTTCAGATGGTGTCAAGCGTGTGTGGCGGCAACCAGGTGAGGAGTACAAAGACAAGGGTGACTTGCCTACAGTCAAGCATGGTGGTGGGAGTGTCATGGTCTGGGGCTGCATGAGTGCTGCCGGCACTGGGGAGCTAATGCCAACATGTACTGTGACGTACTGAAGCAGAGCATGATCCCCTCCCTTCGGAAACTGGGCCGCAGGGCAGTATTCCAACATGATGACGACCCCAAACACACCTCCAAGACGACCACTGCCTTGCTAAAGAAGCTGAGGGTAAAGGTGATGGATTAGTTAAGCATGTCACCAGACCTAAACCCTGTTGAGCATCTGTGGGGCATCCTCAAATGGAAGGTGGAGGAGCGCAAGGTCTCTAACATCCACCAGCTCTGTGATGTTGTCATGGAGGAGTGGAAGAAGACTCCAATGGCAACCTGTGAAGCTCTAGTGAACTCCATGCCCAACAGGGTTAAGGCAGTGCTGTAAAATAATGGTGGCCACACAAAATATTGACACTTTGGGCCCAATTTGGACATTTTCACTTAGGGGTGTACTCACTTTTGCTGCCAGCGGTTTAGACATTAATGGCTATGTGTTGAGTTATTTTGAGGGGACAGCAGATTTGCACTGTTATACAAGCTGTACACTCACTACTTTACATTGTAGCAAAGTGTCATTTCATCAGTGTTGTCCCATGAAAAGATAAAATAAAATATTTACAAAAATGTGAGGGGTGTACTCACTTTTGTGAGATACTGTAATATAATATAATAATCTGAAGCCCAAATTGCCTAAGTTAAAAGCATTGTGTATGTTTGGCTGTCATAAAACCAGTTTTTGTTGTTCATATCAATACTCCACTGTCTTTCTACACCTTTGCATACTCTCAGTCTTGTGTGCACAAATGCTGCACGGTTTCGTCTAGCTGCAGGCCCCAGGCGGCGACTTATGGAGATGGGTCTGAGGAGAGCTCAGGGACCCAATGGAGGCCTTACTGCTTCTCGCTACACATATATTGGAGGTATATACATACAGATACATGCACTATTGTACACTCATGACACATTTTCTTTTTTACACTAATTCACAGTAGTTACTAAATAATATATTTTAAGATGAATAACTAAATAATGAGCTGTAGCAGTTATACAGTTTGTTAATTTGAAATTAAAGACATGCATTTGCTGTCTAATATACACTCACTGTCCACTTTATTAGGAACATCTGTACGCATGCACATTTATAGAGTTATCTAAGCAGTTGATCATGTGACAGAAGCACAATGCAAAAAAACAGAAAATTGTTTGAATATTTCAGAAACTGCTGATCTCCTGGGAATTTCACACACAACAGTCTATAGAGTTTACACAGAATGGTGCAAAAAAACGTTGTGAGCTGCAGTTATGTGGGTTGAAATGCCTTGTTGAAAAGAGAGGTCAGAGGAAAATGGCCATATTGGTTTGAGCTGGAAAAAGTTAACTCAAATAGTAATTCAAATAATCACTCTTTACAACTTTGTTGAGCAGAAAAGCATCTCGGAATCCACAAAACATTGAACCTTTGGATGGGCTACAGCATCAGAAGACCATATTGGGTTCCACTTAACCGTGGCATGGGTATTGGTAGCAGTTGGGCTGGTTGGAGTATTTCAGAAACTGCTGATCTCCTGGGATTTTCACACTTAACAGTCTCTAGAGTTTACACAGAATGGTAAAAAAAAAAAAAAAACATCCTGTGTGCAGAGGGTCTGTAGACTGAAACACCTTATTGATGAAAGAGATCAGAGGAAAATTACCAGGAAGTCAACAGTAACTCAAAAAAGCACACCATGGTAAGCAGAAAAGCATATCAGAATGCACAACACATAAAACCTTAAGGGGGTTGAAACACTCAACAGTTTCTAGAGTTTATACAGAATTGTGCAAAAAAAACAAAACTGGGCTACAACAGTAGAAGACCACATCAAGTTCCACTCCTGTCAGTCAAAACAGGAATCTGAGGCTATCATGGGCACAGACTCACCCAAACTGGACAGTTGAAGACTTGGCAAGTCAAAGACCATGTGATTTTTTTTATTTTTATTTTTATTTTTTTTTATGTTCAATTATCCAGTTTGAGTCTGTGCCCATGATAGCCTCAGATTCCTGTTTTGACTGACAGGAGTGGAACTTGATGTGGTCTTCTACTGTTGTAGCCCATCCATTGTAGCCCATTTTTGTTTTTTTTTGCACAATTCTGTAAAAACTCTAGAAACTGTTGAGTGTGAAAATCACACAGCACATCACAATCAGCAGTTTCTGAAATACTCAAACCATCCCAACTGCTACCAATACCCATGTCACAGTTAAAGTCACAGAGATCACACTTTCTCTTCATTCTGATGTTTGATGTGAACATTAACTGAAGCTCTTGACCTGTATCTGCATGATTTTATGCATTGTGCTGCTGCCACATGATTAGTTGATTGGATAACTGCATAAATGTTCAGGTGTACAGGTGTTCCTGTTAAAGTGACCGGTGAGTGTATTTTGATTTGCCATTCATTAACTGCTATAAAGCAATACCTATAAAATAAGGCATCACTATCACTATGTGTCCTGTTATTGTCATCTCCAAAGCGAGAAAGTGCTCTAGAAACATTAGCTGCATTATTAAGGCAAATTACACTATATGGCCAAAAGTATGTGAATACTTGACCATCATCCCCATATGTGCTTGTTGAATATCCTATTCCAAAGTTGGCCCCTCCTTTGCTGCTATAACTCCTGGGAATCTTCTGGGAAAGCTTTCCACTAGATCTTCGAACATGGCTATAGGAATTTCTGCCCATTCACCCACAAGAGCATTAGCACAGTCAGGTAATGATGTCTTTCACACCAACCTTGGCAAACCATGTCTTCATGGACCTCACTTTGTGCACAGGTTCATTGTCATGCTGGAACAGGTTTGGGCAGTGAAGGTAAAGATTAATACAAAGCATACAAAGACACACTATACAACTGTGTACTTTCAACTTTGTGACAATAGTTTGGGGAAGAACCACATATGGATGTCATGGTCAGATCTCCACAAAATTTTTGCCGTATAGTGTACCATTTCATAAAATCCATTGTTATATGGGATTGAGGAAGCAAATGCATGTTCCATTTTTCTTTCTGGCCTTAGGTTTTGACTTAACAAGTAATGCTCTGGCTGGGCGTCTCTTTGGAATTCCAGTGGCAGGCACCATTGCACATTCTTACGTCACATCCTTCTCCTCTCTTGAGGAGGTGTGTCCAAAGGTGCGTCATAACATGGAAGAACATTAATGTGGAAGAAGTTGATTTTGAGACTAAGCCAACATCAACAACAGCTTGAGTAAATTGCTTTAAAGCAATGGTTCCCAAACTTTTTCAGTCAAGCCCCCCCCTTGCAAGTCGGAAAAAAATACCATACTGTGCCTAAGTCTTAGGCACTCTTTTTAATAGAAATTTGTAATTGGTGTATGTCATTCCCTCATGGTCAAAAGGAAATGAGGAGACGGGAGGCTTGGGGTAACTCAAAAAGGTGCTGTTCATTTTCCGTTTTATTTTCTTTTGCTTTTCAGTGATTTTAGTACCACACACCAACATAAATACATTTGATACATTTGGTGTTTGATAACTCAGTCTTACACCAACATAAATACATTTATCTACACACACGTAATAATAATAATAATAATAATAATAATAATAATACGAGCACTTTATCTCCTTGTGAAAACTCACTTAGCCGAGCACCCCGTTATACAGCCGGGACTAACATTCTTGCGCCTGTAGGAAATTCTCCTGTGTTAATTGTATGATTCCCAATGTGTACTGAATTTCATTCTTGCTCTCTGACGATGCCTAAGACGCCATGAGGCTTGTGCTTATATAGCAGTTCAAATGGGAAGAACCACATGGAGGCTTGCGGGACCTCTTGTGCTGTGAATAATAAGGGTTCGAGCCACTTATCCCAATGGTGAACATCATCATGCACACACTTCCGAATCATATTTTTAAGGGTTTGATTAAAACCACCAACTACGTCATCCATCTAAGGATGTAAACACTGGTATAAACTTGGTGCCCTGGTGAGTCAGAATCTGTTTCGGGATCCTGACCCAGGAGATAATTTTGAAGAGTGCCTCCGCAACACTGTATGCTAAGATGTTGCTAAGAGGCATGTTGCGTAATCCTCCAGGACTAACACAAAGCGGTGCTCTTGTGCAGTCCATTCCAATGGCCAATGAGGTCCATACCAATTCTTATGAAGGGGACCTTGATTACTGGAAGGGGTACAATGATGCTTTTGGGGTGGCCGGAGGATTCACCAGCTGACATTCGCGACATGCCACACGTCACTGGTGAACATATACAGTGGGTATAGAAAAGCTTTGCAGCCTGAAGACAGACACAGTTTTTGTTTTATCCAGCTGTATTTACTCCGTGCAACTTATAACATCCAAGTGAAAGATACGACACCAACATGCCATAACATGTCATAACATGCCATAACATGTCATAACATGCCATAACATGTCAGAGAAAAATAAAAAAACAATCACTGAGTTGGAAAAAGGATCACCCCCCTCCTAAAAATGACTTGTAAACTCAATCAGGTGTAGCTAATCACCTTCTCAATGGCACACAAAGCCATTTGACTTTCAACTGTGATCAGCTGTGGTCATTTTGATTAACTCAGCATGAAAAGAGCTTTCCTGGAGCATTTTTCAGAGCTTGGTAGTGCAACTGAAGCAAACAATCAACTATGGGTGGCAAGGCACTGTCAAAAGCTCTTCGGGATAAAGTTGTGGACAGGCACAAGTCAGGAGATGGATACAAAAAAATTTCAAAGGCTTTATCAATGCCTAGAAGCACAGTGAAGTCTATTATTAAAAAGTGGAAGGTGTTTTGTACAACACAGACCCTCCCTGGATCAGTACGTCGCTCCAAACTGGATGAAAGAGCCAGGAGGAAACTGGTCAGAGAGGCCTACAGCAACTCTGAAGCAGTTGCAAGAATTTATGACACAGAGTGGTCATTGTGTGCATGTGACAATAATATCACAAATTTTCCACAAATGTGGCTTGTATGGGAGGGTTGCAAGAAAAAAGCCACCCACGACCGAGCTTTGCCAAAACACACCTTGAAGATTCTGAGGCCACATGGAAAAAGGTGTTATGGTGTGATGAGACTAAAATTGAATTATTTAGCCTCAACACCAAACGATATGTCTTGTGGAAATCCAATACAGCTCACCATGCAAAGAACACCATTCCTACAGTAAAGCATGGAGGTGGTAATATCCTGTTATGGGGGTGTTTCTCTGCAGCAGGGACTGGAGCACTTGTCAGGATAGACGGAAAATGGATTGGGCAAAATACTGTCAAATTCTTGAGGAAAATCTACTGCCCTCTGCCAGAAAGTTCTCAATGGGAAGAAGGTTTACCTTCCAACATAACATTGACCCAAAGCACACAGCAAAACTGACCACACAGTGGTTGAAGGAGAAAAAGGTGAATGTCCTTGCATGGCTTAGTCAGAGCCCAGACTTAAACCCCATTGAAAATCTGTGGAAAGACTTGAAGACTGCAGTCCACAAACAAGTCACCATCACATTTAATTGAACTTGAGCAGTTCTGCAAAGAAGAGTGGGCAAATATTGCAAAGTCTAGATGTGCAAAGTTGGAGACGTATCTCAACAGACTAAAGGCTGTAATTAAAGCAAAAGGTGGATCAACAAAAAACTGACACAAAGGGGTGATCCTTTTTCCAACTCAGTGATTTGTTTTTTGATTAATTTTTTTTTTTTCTGACATGTTGGTGTTATATCTTTCACTCGGATGTTATAAGTTGCACTGAATAAATACAGCTGGATAAAACAAAAACTGTGTCCGTCTTCATTTCAGGCTGAAAAGCAACAAAATGTGATTATTTTAAAGGGGGTTGATTCTTTTCTATACCCACTGTAGATACAACAGAAAGGGGCCATGAGACAGTGCAGTGTTTTGTCCTGACCTAAATGCCCCACCATAGGATTATGATGAGCTGCATGAAATAACATTTCCTGACGGCTCTTTGGGATCAATAACTATTTTGTTTCTTCTTTCATTTGAGTGTTCTGCATCACTCGATATAACCTTTATATATCTTTAATAACCACAAAATTGGAGAAGGAGAGCACACCACTGGACTGACCATCAATTACTTCACTTGGCTGAAAGCATGGTTTCGTCTCATGCCTGCTCCAAGGGGAAAAATCCCTGAGGGGAGATTTTGGGGTTAAGTAACCATCGTTTCTATGGTGGGGGGACGGATGGGGGGGATGGCTTTTAGACAAAGGGGAAAAGACAGACAGACTGACAGACAGAGAGAGAGAGAGAAGGAGATATGCTGCCAAGTGGTCTTCAGCCTATTGGATCCCCTCTTCTAGCGAAGCCAGACAGTGGCACTGGAACCATTCCACCATTCCCTCAGGTAGCTGGTTGACGCACTGCTCCAGCATTACTAGGTTGACTACGTTTTCAGTACCATGTTCCTTTAGTATTTGTATGTCGAAACATTTAATTTCATTATTTTTGAAGGCATCTTTGCTTTACCACATTTCTTTGCACGTGCCTAAGACTTTTGTACTGTAGTATAATGTGGTCTTCTCCAAATGTATTGGAACAGCAAGACCAATAGTTTTGCTATACAATGAAGACCTTTGGGTTTGAGATCAAAAGATGAACAAGACAATGGATAAGAATTTCAGCTTTAATTTTCTGATACTTACATCTAGATGTGTTAAACAACCTAGAACATGGCACAATTGATGGTAGACCATGCAGTTTTAGGTGAGCAAAAGTATAGAAACAGATAGTCTTAAAGTAAATTAAAGTAAGTTACATTTAATATTTGGTTGCATATCCCTTGCTTGCAATAACTTCATCATGCCTGCAACCCAATCACATCGCCAAACTGTTGCTTTCTTCTTTTGTGATGCTTTTCCATGCTTTTACTGCAGCTTCTTTCAGTTGTTGTTTGTTTCAGGGGGTTTCTCCCTTCAGTCTCCTCTTCAGGAGGTGAAATGCTGCTCAATTAGTTAAGGTCTGGTGATTAACTTCATCATCATGTCTTGTAATCCCCCAGGAGAGGTCGTTGGGGCACTACAGACGATCTATTGACCAGCTCTCTCCATTTCACTCTGTCGTCTGCAGCTCTCATTGCTTGGCTGAGCTTCAGTTTAGTCCACTCTGGGATGTTATCTTCTCATCTCTTCTTCTGTCTCCCTCGCTTCCTGTTTCCTCCTACAGTGCCTTGGCGGATGGTCTTTGCTAGGCCTGACGATCTGGTGATGTGAACATACCATCTCAGCTTTCTCTTTTTGACAGTTGTGAGAAGGTCATTGTATGGTCCAATATCTTGGCTGATCATCTGCCGGACTTCTTTGTTAGTGATGTGCTGGGTATAGAAAATTCCCAGGAATCTTCTGTAGCACCTTGCATTCTTCTCTGTAATTCTGCTGTGTGGGTCCATGTTTCACAAGCATAGAGAAAAATTGAGATGACAGTTGAGTGCAATAATCTCACTTGTTTCTTTCTTTCCAGATGGGCTTAAGGCGTGTCAATGCCGCAGTTGTTTGAGCTGTCCTGGCAACAACTTCTTGCCTGGACCCTTCATCCTAGACGATCGCTCCTAGGTATTTGGAGCTCCGCACGGTTTCGAGCATTCCATAGGCTCCAGCCTATGGAAGATGTTCGAGAGAGAGGGAGAGAGTAGGCACCCTTGACGCACTCCTATTGTCATCCTGAACCAGCTTCCAATGGCTCCATTTTGGAGGACTGCACTGGTGGCGTTGTCCTACAGGTGTTTGATGACTCTGACCGGGTTGGGGCTGATGTTGTACTTCCTCATGGTTGCCCACAAAGCTGCATGCCAGACCAGGTCAAATGCTTTCTTGAAATCCACAAACACATGGTAAAGATGTTGCTGATGTTGCAGGTACCTCTTGCAGATGATTCTTGGGTTGAAAGTCTGTTCAGTGGTGCTGCGCCCTGCACTGAATCTGGCCTGTTCCTCTGCAGTGATGTGTTCGGTTTGAAATTTCAACCTGTTCAATATTATTTTTAGAAGAATTTGCTGTAGTGGCTGATGAGACTGATGGTGCGAGAATTTTGACACTGCTGAAGTTTTTTTTTTTTTTTTTTGGTAGCATGATGACGAGCGATTGAGTCCATGGTGTAGGCCACTGCCCATTTTGCCAGATGCCAGATGTTGTTGCAGATGAATCGTAAGGATGTCAATCATTGCTTCTCCTCCTGCTTGTAGCAGCTCTGCTGGGATGTTGTCCATTCCCGCTGCCTTTCCTTTCTTTAGTGATTGTATTACTGCTTCAAACTCCTCTTGGAGGATAGGAAGGGTGTCTTCTTCATTGGTGTGAGGACCAATGTCAGTACTGACGGCTCTCCGTATTGCGGGTGGCTGTAGCGTTTGGAGCAGTACTCTGTCCACCTGTCAAGGATTGCTTGTTCTTCTGTGAGGCAGTCACCAATCTTGCTCTGTATTATGGAGACTCTGGGCTGTTTCACCTTTGTTAATTCTTTCATAATCTGATAAGCCTTCTTGTTGTTTTTGTTCATGCTGTTTTCTATTTCCTGGCATTGGTCTTCTATCCAAGTCTGTTTTGCTGTTTTCATCCTTTTTCTGATATCCTTATTAATTTTTCTGTAAGCATCAGCTCCCACAGGTGTGTTCCCCTTTTTCTTCAGTTCTCTATGTTTCTCACACATGTCTAAAAGCTTAGTAGTGACCCACAGATTCTTCTTTGGGCGGTATTTGCCAAGAACCCCAATGGCTGCTTCCTTGACTGACAAGGTTCTGGTCATGGTGTCTACATTTGCCTCTTTTGCATCAAAGATGAGTAGTAGTGCAAAGTTCCCTCCAATTGTTGCTCTGAATATTTCTGCGACCTTGGGATCTAGCAGTTTGTCTAGATTGAACTTTAGTCTGGTGATCTTTTTCAGATATAGGCGAAAGGACCCCATTAGAAGGTCATGGTTGTTTACAACATCTGCTCCTGGAAAACTGTGTCTATTGACACTGGATCGAAAGTGCCTCTTGACCGTAGTCGATCTGGTTGTGGTGTTTTCCACTGGGGCTGTGCCATGTCCATTGTCTGGATGCCTTGTGAATGCCAAGCGTGTTTGCCAGCATCAGGTCATTATATCTGGTGAAATTTGGATCATAAGAAGTTGCTTTCTTTCTCCACACTTTGGCCGTTCTGTCACTTTGGTATAGGTAAGTCTTGGTTCCAGAACTTTTGTCTTTATTTCTTTGTTTTTGGTTTTATTTCTTTCTAATTCCAATCTGGCTTTCCGATTCTTGGTTTTCATCTTGTGATATGGCCTCTATATTTCTGCTCTTGAAGTCTTCTTCGAATGGTGGATTGTGATGCGTTCACCCCTGCCCAGTGGAGGTTGTTGGTGATGTCACTGACTGTTGTCTTTTGAGTTTTTCTTTACAGCTCTCAGTGTTTCATTTATGGCATTTACGGTTTCATCAACTGCTGTTGTTTTCCTTGGCCAACCTGTTCCATGTCTGGTTGTTAATACACCAATGGTTTCTTTCTTTTTCAGGACATTCCAAATTGTTGTATTGGCTATGCCCAATGTTTCACAGGCAAAACCCAGGGCTCAAACCAAGAGTAGGCATTCAGAGCTATTGTTTAAACAATCAATTTAACAAGACGCACCTGGGCAACAAGAAACACCTGTCAGTCACATGTTCCAAAATTTTTGATCACTTGAAAAATGGTTGGGTTCAAACAAAAGGTGCCATGTTCTAAGTTGTTTAACACATCTAGATGTAAAAATCAGGAAATAAAAGCTGAAGTTCATCTCAACGTTTGATCTCAAACCCAAATGTCTTCAGTGTATAACAAAAACAAAAGTACTTTTGGAGGAGACTGCATTAAAACTGTGTAGTTCAGAAGGAAAATTTGTCTGAAATCAATAAAATAGTTTGGCCATATTTGACACACCTTTCAGTTTTACTGAATTGTATCATTTTAAAACCAAACTTTATCAGTATATGTGAAGGACTGTAGAAAGAACAAAGGCTAAATTCATAAATACACATCTCATCAACAAGAAACTAATTTTTCTGCATCGTGTAGTGACATTATATTTCTTATCTTAGCACTATTTCTGAGATGAAAGAAGGCTATCCTAGTAATATTATCTACATAGGCGTGAAATGAAAGACTGGAGTCAATAATTACACCAAGGTCTTTTATGATTGTACATGATGAAACAGAAAGGCCATCCAGAGTTACTATGTAATCAGAAAACTTACTTCTAGCTGCATGTGGTCCTAGTATAAGTACTTCTGTCCCTCCATAAATCACCTAAACTATGTTAACATTTTGCATACTTTTGAAAATATTAAATGTCTTTTGGTTTTTCATCTCACTGCAGACTCTGGTGCCCTTGAGAGGTGGAGACCCTGTTGAGCTTGTCCCTCTGGTAAAGGACTGGTTAGGACGTGTATGTCAGTTACTAGGAGCTAAGCCACAGCAAGTGCGTGAGGGAGAGCTTGCTGCTTTCCTTTCCTATGCCATTGCTTATCCTTGCAACTTCCTCCCTGTGATTGACAGCTACAGTGTCAGCAGGTAACACAACGTCCGGTTTCTCAGAGTAAAATGAGGTTTTTTGTTTTGTTTTGTTTTGTTTTTTTTTTGGTTTTTTTTTGGTTGTTTGTTTTTTTTTGTGTGTGTGTCATGCAGTGTGGTGGAATGTGTCCTTTTTTTTCTTATTGCAGTAGTGGCTTGCCCTGTTTCTGTGCTGTTGCCCTGGTGCTCTGTGAGCTGCAGTATCAGCCTCTGGGAGTAAGGCTGGACAGTGGAGATCTCTGTAGGCAATCTCTGGAAGTGTATAATGTTTTCAGACAGTGCAGCAAGCAGTAAGTTTTGCCTTTTACAAATATTACTAATATTACTTCTATTACAAATATTACTATTATCTGTTTCCCAACTAGCTTTTCAGTTCCTGCATTTGAGACACTCATCATTGTTGGTACAAACAGTGTGTCTGTAAAAAGCCTTTCTGAACTCAACAAGATAGTAAGAGATTCCCTATATTCCACTATAGCCCAGAATTACATCATGCTGCCTTTTAGTAAGTTTTCCTCCCATTCTTTCAGGACAATGAGATTGATGTAGTGGGAGTTGGAACTCACCTTGTTACATGCACAAGTCAACCCTCACTTGGTTGTGTATATAAGGTAACCACTGAAGATTTCTAGAGCATACTAGTAAATGCATCCAGATACAGTCTGAGGAATCATGCATAGATGCGATTTTTCTCTTATTAGTTAGTAGAGGTTGGAGGTCGGCCTAGGATGAAGCTGAGTGAGGACCCAGAGAAAAGCACGCTGCCAGGCAGAAAGGCAATCTACAGACTGCTGGACCCTGACGGTCAGCTCCCTTTCCAGTCTCCTTACTGCTGCAATCTTTCCTATTTAAACCAATGAACCCAATTTGTGGGCATTTGCACTCCTTTTTATTTCATCCATTTATGCCTTAAAATATTGAGTACTTACAAAAGACAAAGCTGATTTTTGATTCAGAAAAATGTCTAAAGGTTTTTACCATTTATTATGATTATTATATGCCAGTTCTTAAAAATACTTAAAATAGAATGGGGTCTAAGATGTAGTCTTCTACTCTCAAGTGAGGTATTGCCTCACCAGAATAGTATTATTGTTTGTCCTCTAGTTACTTTCTCACCTTTTCTTTACCCTTTTCACATCTTGATTTGACCACTCACAGGTCATCCTCAAATGGATCTCATATGCCTATCAGAGGAGCCTGCCCCAAAAGTGGGAGAGCCCTTAAAATTTCACCTTTTAGGGCTGGATAAAGCTGTCCAATCAGTCACACCTGCCCATGTGACAAGCCTACGATTAGATGTCTTCTCCCATGGAGAGGTAACCACCACCCATTCCACTCTTAGAATTTGTTCAATCTCATCAATTTGTCCCTCATACTATTCCATGTTTTTGTATGTAGCCTCCAATTTTTGGTCTATCCTATTTTTATCATTAATTAAAGACCTTAACAATGAGTTGATAGGGTGAAAGGAAGGGAAGATATTTGCAGCTGGTGAAGGCAGAAAATGTGAAGGCATGCGCAGAGGGGCCAGTGGCAAGCTAGAGGGCATGCTTCCTTGTGAGAAGGTTAAGGCACACTCTAATAATGCCACAGTGCATCTATTGACTCTCTCCTCCTATTTGGTGTTCAGCTCTCTTCTACTTCCCCCACTTGATATCCCAGTTGCGAGCAGTTAGGACCAACTCTACCTTTGGGGCATATGCAGTTTTTACTGTTTTGGGTGTCTGACATGTTGGTTGTTAGCTGTGAGATATTATTATTATGAGTTGCTATAATGAGACAGCAAGTTTTGACATTTGTCTACATAGATATAAAGAGGCTAGAACTACGGCAGCATAAGTGACCAATGATACGGAATTTACGACTACTTAAAGATACTTGCAGTTACTTTTGTCGACCCCTTTTCCATTCATTTATCAGGTTCTAAAAATATCTAGAAATGCATATTTTGTAAAGCCAGACTTTTTCCAGTGAATTTGAACACTTTACAGAATATCCCAACATGTCATAATGTGTCTGAAACAAAAATATTTGACTGCAAAGTCTGACCTGAATGTTCTTCTATGCTGTATTTCCAGATTTTGTTTCCCCTGAGCAGTGCATATGAGAGTCGAGTACATGCACAGACCTCCATTCAGGCCTTGTACCCCCATCACAAAAAACTGGAGGAGCCAGTGTCTTACACAGTGAGTGTTTAATTTGCCTAAAATTAATACCAAAAGTATTCTTTTTTTAAATCTGTGTATTTCCTTTTCACAGGTGGCTGTGTCAGAGAGAATTCATTCTCTTGTATCTGACCTTAGAAGAGGAAACAGCTAACACAGTGATTTCCTGAGCCACCAAGCTTCAACTTTGTCAGAGACTGTTTTGTATTGCACATGTTTGCACAGTTGTACTCTACTACCATCATGGGTCTGTGCATATGAATGTTTTATGAATATGTTGAATGTCCTTATATTCTACTAAGGATACCATTATGCTAGTAAGAGAAAATCTGACCTCTCTTTTTTGCATTTAACTAAATTAGACTACATACTGAGTTCCTTAGTACATAGCCCTAGTATTATAGGCTGTGCTGGGGAATATTATATAGCACCAGCATTCTCATTGATTATATGATTTTAGAAAATGACCTTGGGTTGGTGTCATCATATTTTATATAGTAATGGCTAGAAGTTACACTGCATTTGATATGCTTTAAATGTCCTCTAAAAATTCTGTCTGGTTTGAATGATTAGATTACATTAAGCAGAGACAATTGAAATATTAAAAACAATTTTAATTACACAGCCACATACACATCTAGTCAGCATGTATATTTTTGCACACAAGCTCACAAGTAGCTGGCTGTGAACACAATCTTCTAAATGTGCATTTACTTTAATACTTGAATCTTTACTGTCATACAGGCATTACAAAACACAGTACTTGTCTGCAGTCTCACTGACCAACTCACACAGAAATTTCCTTCTATTTACTCAAACGGAAAAACACAACAGCGCTATCTGGTGGCCTTTCTAGAACACAGACATACTGCTAACAATCAATACATTACATTCCTCCCTGCACCTTAGGATTTCAGCCTCCTGACTTAAAAGGGTTAATATGGCTGTATGCATGCCAGCCAGCCAGCCAGCCCTTTGTTTTTCTTACAATAACAACAATGCATACATGTCTTAGACTCTCTTTGTTTTCTTAATATACAACGTCCTTCAAACAGCTTGGCCTAGAGACTTCTTTGTGAGCGTCTTTCAGGTTGCACCCTTTCAGGTAGCCCTTTGGGTGTGCCCTGGGCCTGTTTTTCTTATCTTATATCTTTCTATGGACTAAACCTCACTGACATAGTAATAACCTCTGATGGTTCAGTAGGCAAAGGTTGCAATCTTTATCAAATGTTTAAACTGAGGAAATATACCATTTTAAGAAAAAAATAAGGTAATTTTGAATTTGATGGCTGCAACACGTCTCAAAAAAGTTGGGATGGGGACAGCAAAAGGCTGGAAAAGTAAGTGTTACTAAAAGGAAACAACTGGAGGAACCTTTGTAACTAATTAGGTTAATTGGCAACAGGTCAGTAACATGATTGGGAATAAAAAGAGTATCTTAGAGCGGCAGAGTCTCTCAGAAATAAAGATGGGCTGAGGTTCACTAATCTGCGAAAGACTGTGTCTACAAATTGTGGAACAATTTCAGAATAATGTTTCTCAACGTAAAATTGCGAAGACTTTGCATATCTCATCATCTACAGTACATAATATCAAAAGATTCCAAGAATCTGGTGAAATCTCAGCGCAAGAAACAAGGGTGAAAATCAATATTGCATGTCTGTGATCTTCGGGCCCTCAGGTGGCACTACATTAAAAACAGGCATAATTCTGTAATGGAAATCACTGCATGGGCTAAGAAACACCTCCAGAACTCATTGTCTGTGAACACAGTTTGCCATGCCATACATAAATGCAGGTTAAAGCTCTATCATGCAAAGAAGAAGCCATATGTGAACATGATCCAGAAACACTGCCATCTTTTCTGGGCCAAAGCTCATTTAAAATAGACTGAGGCAAACTGGAAAACTGTTCTGTGGTCAGACAAATTGAAATTTTAAATTCTTGGAAACCAAATGCTGCATATTACGCAAGAGACCACTTTTCAGACAAAAAACACAATGAAGACTGCTGGGATTTGCTGCAAAAATAAGAAGCAAGTGTGACAGTCAAAGTCTCCAGAAGAACTGTGGCTGTTTCTGCAAGATGCTCAATAAAACTTACCAGCTAAACTCCTTATAAATCTGCACAAATTGTACTGGAGACTGCTATTTTTATTTTTATTTTTTTTGTCACACCAAATATTGACTTTGTTTCATTTACTATTTTTCTTTTAAGTAGAAACATTTAATTTCATTATTTTGAAGGCATTTTTGCTATATATAATGCCATCTTTTGCTATATATATATATATATATATATATATATATATATATATATATATATATATATATATGCAAATCAGGTTTACTGTCAACTTTTACAGACTTTCAGCTGTTTGCAGTGAACAAATCAAACAAAATCGAATGAATTAGTTCAACACAATGAATGCTTCAAGTGGTTTCCCCAAATTCAACTGGAAATGCAACTTATAATGACTTCTCCAGTCTCAAAATTATTCAACCCCCAGAATAAAACCCCTCACCAGCACAAATATGCAAAACAGATGTTGTCTCAAGCACAGCTGATGCAACTAATCAAAGGCTTCATTAGTTGCACCAGGTGTGCTTGAGCTGGAACACATGAAATACCTGAACTGGCTAGGGGTTTGTTGAGTGTCACGTTTGACTGCATGTTAGAAATATGTCTAGGTCAAAAGAATGGTCCAAAAAGTTAAGAGAAGAGATCATCGCCCTTCACAGACAAGGAACAGGATACAAAAAGATAGCAAAGGCACTGAATTTCCCTAGAGACACAGTTGGAAGCATAGTTCAAAAGTTCAAAGTTAAGGGAACAAGGGTTATACTACCTGGATGGGGCAGAAAAAGGAAGCTATCAACAGCTGCAACCAGATTTCTGAGAAGGCACATTGTGAAAAACCCACAAGTGACTGCAAAAGACCTGCAGCAAGACTTGGTGGCAACAGGTTTCACTGCACACATAGACATCAAAGGGGGCTTGAGCACCTGCCTTTTTCTTCCTCAAGAGAAATTGCCCTTTCTTCTGGGGGTGCTTTTTTGTTGTTGTTTTATATATATATATATATATATATATATATATATATATATATATATATATATATATATATATAGTATCTCACAAAAGTGAGTACACCCCTCACATTTTTGTAAATATTTTATTATATCTTTTCATGGGACAACACTGTTGAAATGACACTTTGCTACAATGTAAAGTAGTGAGTGTAAAGCTTGTATAACAGTGTAAATTTGCTGTCCCCTCAAAATAACTCAACAGAGCCATTAATGTCTAAACTGCTCGCAACAAAAGTGAGTACACCCCTAACTGAAAATGTCCAAATTGGGCCCAAAGTGTCAATATTTTGTGTGGCCACCATTATTTTACAGCACTGCCTTAACCCTGTTGGGCATGGAGTTCACCAGAGTTTCACAGGTTGCCACTGGAGTTCTCTTCCACTCCTCCATGACAACATCACAGAGCTGGTGGATGTTAGAGACCTTGCGCTCCTCCACCTTCCGTTTGAGGATGCCCCACAGATGCTCAATAGGGTTTAGGTCTGGAGACATGCTTAGCCAGTCCATCACCTTTAGCCTCAGATTCTTTAACAAGGCAGTGGTCGTCTTGGAGGTGTGTTTGGGGTTGTTATCATGTTGGAATACTGCCCTGTGGCCCAGTTTCCGAAGGGAGGGGATCGTGCTCTGCTTCAGTATGTCACAGTACATGTTGGCATTAGCTCCCCAGTGCCGGCAGCACTCATGCAGCCCCAGACCATAACACTCCCACCACCATGCTTGACTGTAGGCAAGACACACTTGTCTTTGTACTCCTCACCTGGTTGCCGCCACACACGCTTGACACCATCTGAACCAAATAAGTTTATCTTGGTCTCATCAGACCACAGGACATGGTTCCAGTAATCCATGTCCTTAGTCTGCTTGTCTTCAGCAAACTGTTTGTGGGCTTTCTTGTGCATCATCTTTAGAAGAGGCTTCCTTCTGGGATGACAGCCATGCAAACCAATTTGATGATGTGTGCGGCGTATGGTCTGAGCACTGACAGGCTGACCCCCCACCCCTTCAACCTCTGCAGCAATGCTGGCAGCACTCATATGTCTATTCTGCAAAGCCAACCTCTGGATATAATGCTGAGCACGTGCACTCAACTTCTTTGGTCGACCATGGCGAGGCCTGTTCTGAGTGGAACCTGTCCTGTTAAACCGCTGTATGGTCTTGGCCACCATGCTGCAGCTCAGTTTCAGGGTGTTGGCAATCTTCTTATAGCCTAGGCCATCTTTATGTAGAGCAAGCATTCTTTTTTTTCAGATCCTCAGAGAGTTCTTTGCCATGAGGTGCCATGTTGAACTTCCAGTGACCAGTATGAGAGAGTTTGAGAGTGATAACACCAAACTTAACATATCTGCTCCCCATTCACACCTGAGACCTTGTAACACTAACGAGTCACATGACACCGGGGAGGGAAAATGGCTAATTGGGCCCAATTTGGAGGGGTACTCACTTTTGTTGCCAGTGGTTTAGACATTAATGGCTGTGTGTTGAGTTATTTTGAGGGGACAGCAAATTTACACTGTTATACAAGCTTTACACTCACTACTTTACATTGTAGCAAAGTGTCATTTCGTCAGTGTTGTCCCATGAAAAGTTATAATAAAATATTTACAAAAATGTGAGGGGTGTACTCAATATATATATATATATATAATATTTCTATTTGCGCACAGCTTCTCTGTTAAACAAATATATTTATTGAATAAAAATTGCACACATCTGCAAATCAGACAGGCAGGCAGCAGCCCCTCCCAGCTCCTATCCCAGTTGTGTTTTTCTTGGCTTGTGTGGAGGTGAGTCGTGATGAACAAAACACTAAGCTACCAGTGCCTCGACTTTACAGCTAATTAGCCAAAAGCCAAAAATAGTTAATGTGTGCCTTGCTAACATGCATGACTCATGCTAATGCACATCATAATGCACAGGTACATCCGATGACTGCTTGATCTTAGACATCTCAAAGGCTAGTACTGGTTCCTTAAGTATTTAAGTAAGAGTAAAGTACAGAGTTCTGTGACATTTCTGGGTGCAGACTGGAAAAATGGCCAGATTGGAGAAGACACCGAAAACAGGTGATTTAATGAAACAATCCCTTATGGGTATTTGTGGGCAAATATTGCTTTGATGCCTCATTTAGGGTTGCTTGTTGATGCACATGACTAACATCCAATTTACTATATTTTTTTTCTGCCTAATATTTTCTCCAAATTCACCAAATTCACAGTGAGTTTGTAATCACTGCATATGCGCACAGATGTCCTCTTATTTGTATTACATGTTAATCAGAGAAGTTTAACTAAGTTTGGGTGTCCATGTTTTTCATTTAATAATGTTAATTAACATTTAGGCCTCTTTACCATATTTTGTCAAAGAAAAGACAAGCTTTTATGCAGGAGGACTTTTAGAAGGCTATTTGTTGGGTGAGATTGTAGAAGGCTGGAGTTCTATTACATGCAACCCAAGTTCAGAAATAACTTCTAAACAAGCTATATTATAGCTCTGTGCTGCCATGCAGAAAACAAAAATCACCATAAGTATCTTGTTATAATGAGAAAAACCTGTTTCCTGAGAAGGGTGAGCTTCACACTGTGGGAAGCGCCCTCGTGTGTGACTGGTATCTGAAGTCTGTGTGAAATCACGCCTAATTTATAGGCCTGCCATGGTCAGGGGATGTGGCAATTATGCAGGTCGTGTGACTACAAAAATGGCACCTGTGAACCATGTCCTCAGCCTCTATTATCTGAAGTGAAGATGCAATTCACAGGCATGACCCAGTATAACAAAGCCACGCAATGTCTCCTTCCCTTCTCAGGGAACAGGGTTACATGCATAACCCAGACGTTCCCTTTCTAATGGGAACTCAATGTTGCGTGAACTTCACGCTGTGGGAATGAAAATACGCACTCCGTCATACTAAGGGTGTGACCTGTTCTAAAAGATCCTAGCCCGAGGGTCACTGCAAGACACTCGAGCCCGGGTTGGAATGCATGTCCAAACTGTAATATCGAATGTATGTGTGCAGCATAGACCACCCTGCCGCAGCACATACATCCTGTAACGGTACTCCTTTGGATAAAGCCTTCGAGGAGGCGACCCCCCCTAGTGGAATGAGCCCTTATGCCCAGAGGCATAGAGAGACCGCGCGCCTCATAAGCGATAGAGATTGCTTCCACTATCCAATTAGAGATGCGCTGCTTCGACACAGCATCACCTCTACTGTCTCTGCCAAAGCAGACCAGCAACTGCTCTGACTTATGCCACTGGCCGGAGCGCAGTACAGAGTAGTACAGAGAGCCCTTACTGGACACAGTAGGTGCAATATCTCTTGTTTCAGTGTAAGGAACAGAGGAGGGCAGAAAGCCCTATATAAGTCCGGCCTAGGATACAGGAAGGCCTAGGCTAATCCAGGGGCAAAGTCAAGGCAGGAAGGGGCAACAGAGAGAGCTTGTAGATCTCCTACTCACTTGAGAGATGTCAGGGCCAGCAGAAGAGCTATCATTAGAGTCAGAAGCTTCTCCGAGGCTTACTCTAAGGGCTCAAATGGGGCACCTGACAGACCTTCCAGGACCACAGACAGGTCCCAGGAAGGTATGCGTAGTCTGCAGATGGGCCTCAGCTGCCTGACACCATGCATAAACCTCGATGTTAGAGGATGTTGCCCCACAGTCAATAGGTGCTTGGCTGGCCGAAATGGCGGCCACGTAGACCCTGATTGTAGAAGGAGCCAACCCTGCTGAGAAACGTCCCTGTAAGAACTCCAGGACTGTAGCTATTGCACAGTTTACTGGGTCTAACTGACATTCCTCATACCACGAGACAAAAAGTCACCACTTGAGCGCATACAATTTTCTCATGGATGGTGCTCTAGTGTTCAATATGAGTGTCTCTACAACACTCATATAGACGGTCTTGGCGAACTCTGGCTAGAACTTGTGGGAGCAGAGTGAATGGGGGAAAAGTGTACAGATGTGACCCCGGCCACGTGTGCACCATGGCATCCAGCCCCAGTGGTGCGGGAGGAGTGAGGGCAAACCACAGCGGGCAGTGTGTTGTCTCCTTGGAGGTGAAGACATCCACTTCTGCTTGGCCGAACCTCCACCATACAGACTCCACCACTTGTGGATGGAGCCTCCATTCCCTGGGCCTCAGTCCCTGCCTCAATAGGATGTCTGCCCCCGGAATGTACATTGCACTCACTGACAAAAACTTTCCCTCTGCCCAGAGAATTAGTTGCACCTGCCTGAACAGGGGGCACAAATGTAACCCTTCCTGGTGGTTGATATACAGTGGGTATAGAAAAGAATCACCCCCTTTAAAATAATCACATTTTGTTGCTTTTCAGCCTGAAATGAAGACAGACACAGTTTTTGTTTTATCCAGCTGTATTTACTCAGTGCAACTTATAACATCCAAGTGAAAGATATAACACCAACATGTCAGGAATTTATTTTTTTTAATTTAAAAAATAGAATCACTGAGATCACCCCCTTGCTTTAATTTGCCTTAATTTTTTAATTACAGCCTTTAGTCTGTTGGGATATGCCTCTACTAACTTTGCACATCTAGACATTGCAATATTTGCCCACTCTTCTTTGCAGAACTGCTCAAGTTCAGTTAAATTTGATGGTGACCATTTGTGGACTACAGTCCTCAAGTCATTCCACAGATTTTCAATGGGGTTTAAGTCTGGGCTCTGACTAGGCCATGCAAGGACATTCACCTTTTTCTCCTTCAACCACTGTGTGGTCAGTTTTGCTGTGTTCTTTGGGTCATTGTCATGTTAGAAGGTCATGTTTTTTCTTGCAACCCTCCCACACAAGCCACATTTGTGGAGAATTTGTGATATTGTTGTCATATGCACACAATGAACACTCTTTGTCATAAATACCTGCAATTGCTTCAGAGTTGCTGTAAGCCTCTTGGTAGCCTCTTTGACCAGTTTCCTCCTGGCTCTTTCATCCAGTTTGGATTGACATCCTGATCCAGGGAGGGTCTGTGTTGTACCAAAATACCTTCCACTTCTTAATAATAGTCTTCACTGTGCTTCTAGGCATTGATAAAGCCTTTGAATTTTTTTTGTATCCATCTCCTGACTTGTGCTTGTCCCGGATATCTTTTGACAGTGCCTTGCCACCCATAGTTGATTGTTTGCTTCAGTTGCACTACAAAATGCTCCAGGAAAGCTCTTTTCATACTGAGCTAATCAAAATGACCACAGCTGATCACAGTTGAAAGTCAAATGGCTTTGTGTGCCACTGAGAAGGTGATTAGCTACACTAACTACATTAACTACCCCCTCAAGTTTAGGAGGGGGGTGAGCGTTTTTCCAACTCAGTGATTGTTTTTTATTTTATTTTTTAAAACTTTTTTCTGACATGTTGGTTATATCTTTCACTTGGATGTTATAAGTTGCACTGAGTAAATACAGCTGGATAAAACAAAAACTGTGTCCATCTTCATTTCAGGCTGAAAAGCAACAAAATGTGATTATTTTAAATGGGGGTGATTCTTTTCTATACCCACTGTATGAGACTACCACTGTGTTGTCTGTCACAACTAACACATGGTGACCTCTCAATTGAGGAAGAAAGAATTTCAGTGCTAGAAATACGGCCCGCATTTCTAGTAGGGATGTGCGCTACGACTAATTTGACAATCATTTAAATGGAAGTTTTGTAACCTACTAGTAGACTAGTCTAAAAGAAAACCCCAGAAGACGGTCACAAATGCATTTAAATAGCCTACATTAATAAAACATTTAAAATACTTAATCTATGAATCAAATAGATCACAGTCAAATCCCATAATGAATGCCGCAAAAAATAGGTCACTATTATGCAGTGCGCTTGCCTTGCATTATGATCATTTAACATTTAGGCTTGTCGTAAAAAAATGCACATACACAACTTTAGCCAATATAGGCATATTTATTCAAATCAGCTGGGCCAGTGCAGGACAAATAATCAATATTTTATTAACATTTAATTCTTCAAATAACATTAACATTACGTCAACACAGGTCAAAAACAATTAACAGGTCACCGCTATTCTGTTAAAAAAGTTAATCAAATAATGTTAGCCAACATATTCCATCAACACAAGTCAAAAACAATTAACAGGTCACCGTTATTCTGTTAAAAAAATTAAGGAATAGAAAATCGGCCTTTGAAAAACTTCGTTTCATATAGGCTATTGTCCAAAAACAAAACAATGCCTATTGTACTTACTCAGACCATGTGTTTTTGTTGAGTGAAATTAACATGTCAACGTGGTCTGGTGAAAGACAGGACCTGAGATGATTAACAATAATCCCTGCACTTGAAAAAACCTGTTCGGCAGGAATGGAAGTCACAGGCACACAGAGATAACGACAAGCAAGCCGATAGAGCTTGGGAAAGCGTCTGGCCATCCCACACCGCCACCGAAGTGAGTCTTCGCTTAGTGGGATAGACGGCTCCTTCCAGTAGAGCTCCAGCTCATCTTCATTCATGGACTCACCGTAGTCATCCCCAAAAAAAGAGCTCAGGCACATTTTCTTCGGTTTTGGAGCGCTGGTGCCATCTTCATTAACAGTACCGCTGTTTTCATCATCATTTGATGGGAGGCTGTGATACAGTGATGTGATATTGTCTCGCACAGTCTGTTGCGTTTCCACTTGTAGAATGTGAAGATGCTTGTGTCAAGGGTCGAGTGCAGAGGCAAGCAGTGCTGTACTTCCAGCTTTTTCTGAATCCACGGTACCCATTCTTCTCTCCAGTGATGCTGAAACCGTCCCTTTGAACTCAGCCACTTTGCTTGAATTGCCTGCTGCTGGGCAGAGATGCCTATTATGGAGGATTTAGTGATTAAATAATTTGCAGATAATGGTTAATGATCCTATTTATTATTAACACTACAAATTAATTTTATATAATAAATTATATATTTGCCTATATTTATTTACCTGTTCAGTAAACTCATTGTCACGGGAAACACCATGGAAACCGACACATATGCCTCGCTACATAAAGCAGTTTTAGCACTTTTTAGAGACTCCAGTATGGGTAGCATGGTTTCGATGGTCATCCAGTTCTCATCAGACAACTTCAGAGTTCTGGCCTCTGAAAGTTTGGTGACGGATCTGTCAGATAATACAGCAGCAATCACCCATCTCTGTTCCTGTAGGCGTGCAAACATGTCGCTGACTGAATTCCAGCGAGTTTTGCAGGACTGTATCAGTTTATGTTGGGGCAAAGTTTGCAGTTCTTGCTTTTTCTTGAGTGCAATGTTTGCCACAGTGCTATGGTGAAAATGGCTCACCAGTCTTGTGCATGCACCAATTAACTGTGTCATGTCATTAGCTTTAAATCCATCCATTATTGCTAATTGCAGCTCCATTCGAGTAGATCTTTGTTGGCCAGCACTATATTGCTTGCGTTGTCATGGACACAGGCAGTGACCTTGCTGTCTAGACCCCAACTACTAATTGCTCTTTGGAGGTGTTCTGCCAGTGTTTTCCACAGTGTAGCGCCCATCGAGTGCACGGGTCTGTAGTACCCTACTTATGAGTTCGCCTTCGATGACAAAGCGGCACATTATGGTCATGTAAGACTCTGTTTTTAACGATGTCCAACAATCCGTTGTTATTGCTACATACTCTGTTTTCTCCATGGTCTTTTTCATATTCACAAGCATGTTTTGATGTGCCAGCTCCAACCTCGACGTGATCATTTTCCACCCTGGTATTCTGTATTCTGTCTCAATGAAGTCCATCAGTTTTTGGAAGCCTTCTCACTCAACAAAACTGAGTGGCACCATGAGCTGACCGTGAGCCATCTAAGACCATATGCATATCCATATGCATCTTTTGGATCTATCATCACAAACCAGTCCTCAAACTGAATCTGTGGAACGATAAGTTCGAGCATCAACATCTTGAAACTGTATGTCCAAAGAGTACAGTTCAGATGGCACAGATCTAAAATTGGCTGCATACGCCCATCTTTTTTGAGATGAGATACGCCCCTGGCTCTCTGCGGGGGGAGGCGGGCCATCACACTCACCTTCTGTGCCTCCCTAGCACTAGTGCTGGCCTGAGCTCCACTTGTGGATGCCCGGCCGAACTCGAAACGACAGGGAACGAACGAATGTCCAGCAGGGAGACCTTGTCCTTATCCCCCATCCCTGAAAGGTTGAGCCATAAGTGCCTCTCTGCTGCAACCAATCTACCTATTGAGTGGCCGATATGACAGGCCGTTTGCTTGATCACCCACTGCCCTGGCCCAATTCCCTCCCTGCTGTCGAGCTCACTCAGCAGGTCTGCTTGGAAGGCCTGCAACACTGCCATTGTACGCAGTGACCCACAAGCGAGACCCGCTGCCGCATAGACTTTGCCAACCAACGTTGAGGTGGCCTTACATGGCTTGGCTGGCAAAGCCAACCCCCCTAAATTTCCTGCCGTCGATGGAGAGAGGTAGCTCGCAAGTGCCTCCTCCACCTTTGGCATAGCCAAATACCCGTGCTGTTCATTCCGGCTAGTGTATGGTTTTCCCCAGAAGTGCAATATTTCATCATGCACTTCTGGGAAAAATGGGAGTTTTCTGCGGTGTGAGGGAGATTTATGTTCACTGGGGAGATAGTGCTTGTCCAGCCACTTCCTCTTCCCCAGGCCAGTCTAGATTAAGTTTCTCTACAGCCCTAGTACTCACTTCAAGCAGCTCTTTATATGCTTGAGAACTGCTGTCCGTTTTTGGTGCAATGGCTCCCCCCTCTGGCTCCTCAGAGTCAGAGAGGGTGGGTTGGCTTTCTATACTGGAAGGAGGAGTTGTGATGTGAGCTCCAAAATCAGTCGGAGAGCCGGACCCGGAAGACAGAGCAAGAGATAGAGCTGCTCCTCTTCCAGATCCATACAGGATTTCCAGGACCTGAGGCTCTGAAACCAGATCTGCGAGGCTTTGAAACCCAAGTCCCTTCAGCCAAGAAGAGAGCAAGCTGTGAATGGAGCTGTCTGATTGTAAAGCGCTCACTACGCGCGCAGTCAGCCCCCTAAGGGCCACTGTGGCATGCTCCACTCCGAGACACTTCGCCCCCACCATTTTGAAAGGGGAGCAAGGCGTAACACACTTCCCGAACTCTCTCTGACTTCTTTTTTTTTTTTTTTAAAGGGACAGAAAAGTAAAGAAATTTTTTTTTTTAAATAGAGAGGAAATGAAGATTTTTTTTTCGAGCGTTCACAAAAACGACCGACATGCAGTCTTTTGCTCAAGATAATAAGGCTGAGGACGTGGTTCGCAGGTGCCGTTTTTATAGTCATGCAATGCACGTAATTGCCACGTCACCTGACCATGGCAGGCCTATAAATTAGGCACGATTTCACACAGACTTCAGATACCGGTCACACGCGAGGGCGCTTCCCACAACATTTCTTACAAGAACAATTTCCTGTTGTTACGATCTGGTGCCTGTGGATGGCTAATACGCTAATACCACCAACATAGTTCTAATGGTTTATTAGACCATTATCTCCTCATTCTCAAAACTTCTAAAATAATTCACCATCTCAAAAATGAGATAAATAAATATGAAACTAAGCACATTATACTATAAAAAAAACTCAATATGAAGAATATTGAGTTCAGGTTTACCCTGAAACCTGGTATGTGACATGGATGTAGGCCAAGTGCACTTGGTGCTTATTTCCTATACCATTATTTACAAATGATCAAAATGTAAAAAACACAATTGAATATGAAACTATAAGTGGAGAATTTTTACTGCTGGTAACTGTCCCCAGCACCAATTGCCCCAAAATGCAGCCAAACACACTACCATCAAACCCACACAAGTATTTTTTTCAGGTTACATACAGATATGTGAATCTGCATTATTTAATTAATTAATTTACATACAACACATAAAGGGAGTGCTCCCTTAAGGAAATGTTGTCTGAAATTTATTGTTGTCACAATTATAACACAATGTTTTGGATTAGACCACCCATTGTTTTAGGTGAGCAGAAGTATAGGAACAGATACGTTTTGAAGTAAATTAAAGCAAATAACTCTTACTATTTGGTTGCATATCCCTTGCTTGCAATAACTACATCAAGCGCCCCCCCCACCCCCCCCCCCCACCCCCGATGAAGTCCTTTGTTGAGTTGGCAGTGTGTTTTGGATCATTGTCTTGCTACATGATAAAGTTCCTCCCACTGAATTCAGATGCATTTCTCAGTAAACTGACAGAAAAATGTTCCTGTAAACTTCTGAATTCATTCTGCTTTGGAGGGAGTTGATGATGTCACTGACTGTTGTTTTTGGGTTTTTCTTCACAGCTCTCACAATGTTTCTGTCATCAGCTTTTGTTTTCTTTGGCCGACCCATTTGGTGTCTGTTGCTCGGTACACCAGTGGTTTCTTTCTTTTTCAGCACATTCCAAATTGTTGTATTGGTTGTGGCAATGCTTGTGCAATCCCTCTGATTGATCTTCCCTCTTTTCTCAGCTTCAAAATGGCTTGCTTTTTGCTCATAGACAGCTCTCTGATCTTCATGTTGGCTTATACTTTGTAACAACAAATTCAGTCTTCACAGGTGAAACTGAAGGCTAAAACCAAGAGTACAGACTCAGAGCTATTCATTGTTTAAACAATCAATCTAACAGGACCCACCTGGGTAACAAGAAACACTGGTCAGTCACATGTTCCAATATGTGAATATGTTCAAATTGGGTGGTTTAATACAAAATGTGTTCTATGTCATTTTACATATCAATACCAGGAAATAAAAGCTGAAGTCTGAGTCTCTTTTCGTATTCATCTTTTGATCTCAAAGCCAAATGTCTTCAGTCTACAGCAAAAACAAACAAACAAACAAACAAACAAACCAATATAAATAAATAAATAAATAAATAAATAAAGAGAGAATTGGCCTTGCCGTTGCAATAGTTTCATAGGGGACTGCATGTAAAGTTACCAGGTGTTACGCTCTTAGTGATTCATCTTACAAATCTACAAACCAAAGCACCAATTATTGGAATTGTTGTAATAAAGATGTCATTTCTACAAGTGACAATTCAAGGCTTTACTTTCAAATGCTGAAGACATCTCATGTCATGTCTATATAGCATAAGAACTGTTTCCACACAAGCGATGTTTAATCCAATTAATTTTTAGAGATTTGGTTAAGTTTATCCTAAACATCTACACCAACAACTTTCATATCTTTCTCCCTTTTAACATTCACTGGTTTCTTGCTCCATATCTATTTAAACAAAAATGAGTTCATGACAGAACATGCCCTTTTGTCAACATAGAGAGTTGAAGTTTTTTTTTACTTGTGTTTTAAAATATAACAATTTCATATTTAGCTTGATATTTTTCACAACACACTTTATGGGCTTGGAGTTTGTCATTTAAGTACAATTTCTCTATCCACATACAGTAATGTGAAAAAATAAATACACACCATGGAAATTGTTGGCTTTTTTGACATATTTGGACAAGCAAACATTTGATCCTCTTTGAAACAGTGCCTATTAATGAAGCTGATATACTTGAAAAAAACCACAAGGAAATTAGATTTTTCAATCATTTATTCAACAGAAATATCAATAGATGTGATATTCTTCTGTGGAAAAAGTAAGTACACCCTTGGCCTCAGAAGCTAGTATTGCCCCCTTTAGCAGAAATAACTTCTTGTAGGCATTTTGCATATTTGTCCACAAAGCTTGTTGGAAATTTTGACCACTCTTCCATGCAATATTTTTCAGTTGCAAGATGTTTGATGGCTTTTTTGCATGTACTGCCCATTTCAAATCCCCCCACAACTTTTCAGTGGGATTGAAATCCGGGCTTTGACTAGGACATTCCATAACCCTCAATTTCTTCTTTTTAAGCCATTCCTTGGTGGATTTGCTAGTGTGCATAGGATCATTATCCTGCTGAAAGGTCCACCATGTGTTCATCAATTTTTGCACAGATGTCCAAAAATTACTACAAAATGTCAATTTTATGTGTCATTTGATAGAGTATATCAGGTTTATTAATGGGCACTCTTTCAACGAAGAACCAATTAAAAAAAGCCAACAATTTCCATGGGTGCACTTATTTTTTCACATGACTGTATAATATTCCAAATTTTACCAAATATGATATAATGTATATTTGGAATAATTGGTGTAATCTGAATAGGGTCAAAAATGTATTTAAGAAAGAATGGCTTGATAAAGGAATGGATGTTATGTATCTTGGATATAATGGTGAGTTGTATACTTAAACCAAATATTAGAAAATGTCTTATAATGGATCAAAGATGTATGTAAATTGTAATTGGATGTGTTCTATGCTTTCTGTAGATCATCTCTAGACCAAATATTTTTTGCTTGTAATAACTGTCCTGAGAAATTTAAACCAGCTGTTTCACCAAAGTGTACCTTGTGTTATTGACCCAAAAACCTTTATTACCCCTATTTTGCCAAGATAAAAGAAGGTTTCTTTGCTTATACATTTTAAATTTTCATACTCCCCCCGCCCCCCATTTAGATGTCTCAAAGATTGGCTTCGTTTGTTGTGATTGCAATCTTGTATGTAAAATAGCACGGTGCAATTATTTTGTATTGATATAAATGTTCTCTATGAATCTACCAACGATACAATTAATAAAACAACTGATATCTCCTTTTGGGGGAAATTGTTCATTTGTATGTTTTACAAATGGTTTTACAAATTAAAGTATATATTTAAGCTCTTTTAATTATTAACTTTCATAATTACTAAATATATAAAACAAACAACAATGATACTGGAGATTCCTCCGTAATGTTTTGGGACCTGGGCTTTAATTGTGAAGAATGACATACTTCCACCCATGTACTTCCGTCCAGCAGCAGCTGGCAATGATGTTACTTTAGTTAATCTCATATTGGCCACTAGAGAGCAGCATCACGTTTCTTTAATTAATGCCAAGCTCACGAGGCAATCTATAGCTTCTGTGGCCGATTCAGTGGTCATTCTTCATGTTTAGGCTACGCTGTAAAACATGTCACTGTTTTTAAAATAAAAAAGTAAAGAACTGGCAGCAGGATTGACGGGAAGTTAGCACATTAAAAATCTGACTACAGCCATTGTGTTAACGGTGACGGAAAACATCTACTACCTGTTGATATAAAAACTAAAATAATTGATGTGACTCAAAAACAAAAACAGTGCACCTTATAGAACATTTAGTAAGTAGTAAATAGTAAGTTACCGCAGTATATATCTAGTTTATTGACATATTGTACTAGTGTATATAATACCAGATCAACAGAAAATATTTTACTTAATATATTCCACACCGAGTTAGGTAGATCTGCTTTTTCCGCATGCATGGAATGAGCTTCAGGGTACACTACACGGAATCTGTACCATCTCTTGAACTGTTTAAAAATATTTTAAAGTTTTTTATAGAACAATGTCAATGTTTTAATTAGCTGCATATGATTTGTTTGTTTGATGGTTTGTTTATTGTGTGGTTCTATGTACTTTATATATATATATATATAAAGTTTTTGCTGGCCATCTTGACCAGGGCTCCCTGGTAGAAGAGATACTATATCTCAACGGGACCTTCCTGTTTAAATAAATTCTAAATAAAATTAAATAAATAAAATGACAGTGCCAACATGGTGGATGTATTATGTCCGAGGTGTATTCATACTGCATACAAATACTGATCAGTACATACTGTATCAGTGGCCCAGCAGTAGGTACTGTCACAGTACGTGATTTTTGTGTGTGTGTGTGCGTGTGTGTGTGTGTGAGTGAACAGGAAATGAGGAACACATGAAGAAGAGTATCTAGAATTGCGGGGGACGGGGTCCTCTGGTGGCATGGCAGTGAAATGTCCTTGACTGATGTGACTGCAATTGAAGAAAACCAAAAATGTTTAGATATGTGGCACCACTTTCACGGAATTCACTCCTGAAAAGAAGGTTAACACAATTACAATCAACAAAAGCCAACAGTAAATAAAAAGCTTATAAGTTAAAACAAGGTTACAGAAAGATAGAAATTAGCACACTGCTGATGATATTCAGTCTATCTGACATTCACCAGATAACTTACAAATGAATAAAATTGCACTCACTAATTTGTAGAATGAATAAAATTGGAAAATCCAATAAAACTTTTTCCAGTAAAACTTGATCCATCAAAGCATTCAGATTAACAATAAAAAACTGAAGAATTAAAAAAATAATAATAATATCGGTATAATACTGTAGGAAATTAGCTCTTAATTTACAGCAGTTTTTAAAAATACTGTTGATAAATTGGTTTCCTTAAGAAGGCCTTAATTTTCTACAGATAATTAGAGCTACTAGTCTGTCTGAAAATAAATATTTCACCTCACAAAAGTTCACCACATTATATATGTTCAATAATACAACTAAACATAATACACAGAGGAATGTCAAGCCCGGCCTCTAAGGAAAAAATATTGTATTTTAGTTGTGAGAGTTGTATTAATTAATTTTTCACAAAGATTATTTCTTATTTTTTCTCTTCTTATTTTTACATTACATTTTACATTTGTCCTTTTGAGCAAAATGAAAACAGGGTTAATTCAGATATGGGGCATTTTTTTTCCCCAGGTTGTCTACACTTTCTTGACATTAATAAAACAAAATATCCAACACATGATACATTTCTGAAATCCTCAAGGTGTTGACTATATTTATACAGGTGACGGAAAAAGTTTAAATAATTTTCTAAAGAAGCATTGCTTTTTAATTACATATTTGGTAAATTGGGAAACATTTTCACTGGTATAGGTCTTTACTTTCATTGTCAATTACATGTTTAAAATGTTATTTATCAATAACTAATTATGCAAACCACCACTGCACAATAGGTAACAGTATCAGCATAACACAGTATTTTTTTTTTTAAATAAACATCATCAATCTCTGAAATTATATGATCACAGTACACTATAAAGGTCTCTGTGGACCTAAGTAGTGGTCTATATTTCACAGTTTTGTGAAGAAGAAGAAAAAAAAGCATTGAATGTACATAAAACCCAATCAGTGCATCATTTAACCATGCTTTTAATTCACGTATCCATGTAGGTGTAGGATGGAATTTAAACAGCTCCAGCAAAATGTTGTGGTGTCATAGCTTACTATCTTTTTAATTTGTCTACGTTGCCTACTGCCATTACAACAATTAGTAAGGCCTATGCGCCCTAAACGCTAATCCGCCAAAGCTCTAGAGACTCTGGTTTGCCTCAGCAGTGATTGCCTTCGGTAAACAAGTGCACAATCAATCATTGTGCAGTCACAGAAAAGAGCACGGCCTAATCAGGACAGCTAGAGCTCGTTTTTGCGCATGGGCAAAGCCCACAGGGGTGCACTTGCGGAGAGTGCTTAAGATTTACGCATTAGCGGGACCACTGCCAGGATACACTGGGAGCAGAAACAGTAATGGTTTGTTATCATGACCTTTTCGCGTTTCCATTAGTCCTGGTCTTATTTAGCAGTGAGAGCTGCAGCATTCACTGAATTTGATTTAGCCATGTGTACATTGACCAAAAGAGAAATTAGCCAGCCTGGGTTCCTTTACACAAATGGCACGACTTCAACCTTTGCCGCCGCTTTTGTGTAAATACAGAGGTTTTAATGGGCAGCATTTTAGCTTCCATTAAAGGAAGCTCTTTTGTTGTTAACGAGCAGGTCGACTGAGGCGAGTGTGAGTTAGTCCGACTCTGAGATGTCCATCAGCTGTTTGGCGAAAGAGAGTGCGCAGTTCAAATACACCGCATCACATGAAGCAAGAGATATTGCCAGTTATATGTGTTTCCAGTTAGAGTAAATTATTAATTCTTAATAATTTTATACGACATTCTGCAGCGCACATGAAAACAACTGAAGTTTGATTTATCATTAAAATTGTTGAAATGCACCCACTTTCCTTAGACCAATCCTCTAGAATAGTTTTTAACAGAATAGTTTTTGAGCTCTTTGTACATGCTATGCTATGAGAAGAGTGCTGAATATTTCTTCATAGCCAGTCCCGCGCCTGAATGGACACCAAAACAGCAATCAGACTTGATATGACGATCATTCTTTTTCAGTTTATCCCTGAATGATGAGTTCATCCACTGCAGGCAAGCTCCTTACCCACTTCTCTTAACAACATACTTATCAGCTTTATGAAATATAAAGTAAGAGCAATGGACACGGAATTATCTAGGGCTGTTTGAATACTTGTACTACGATTTAGTAAATTATAGTAAATTATAAATTATAGTAAATTACATTTACTACACTACTCCCTTTTTAGAAACCCGTTCACTTCAAATTACTCACTTCAAAAACTCAGTGTTTTAAAAATTCGATGTCAGAAATCAGTATCGACAGAGCTGTTATAAAATAAAGGCAAAATAAAAGGAAGAAGTTAGCTGATTCAAACATGAATCACTGATATGGTAAGCTATAGATGAATCAGAATTTCAGAATTAACAGATGTGATAGAATAAGAACGAACAAACAACTAAATAATACGAGAGACTCAGAGATAGCAGAATGTGGAAAAAAAATAGAGATGGATAGCATGACAAGACAAAACCCAAGGAAAATTAAGCAGAAGCAACCATTCAGATCATACACATAACATATCATATCCTACACAAGTTGCATTATGTTTATATGTGTGTGTGTGTGTGTGTGTGTGTGTGTGTGTGTGTGTGTGTGTGTGTGTGTGTGTGTGTGTGTGTGTGTATATATATATATATATATATATATCCTTGCTAGTATTCTCGTATTTTCGTTTTGGGTTAAACTTTATAGCCTATATTATTATTATAGCCTATAGGCTTCAGCTTACGCAGTTATCATAGAAAACATGTTGCATTAGAAGACTGGGCGCTCTTTTATGTTTGGAGTAATAGGCGAACTTCGCTTTCGTAGCTTTAAAAAACACTATATTCATACACCGAAATTGACATTCATCTTTAATTCGTTACAATTTTGGTTAAACTGTTCGCCATTCCATTAGTGTTTTTGCACAAACCTATTTAAGATGATATCTGTAGGGGTTGATGTATGCTACATCATCGGGATATTATGTTGTTCTTATGTTGTTTTGTCTATAACCGTATTGTGAAAAAATAGCTCTCACAAGTGGAGCAGGATGTACTGTTGATACGCTACAGTTGTCTGGTGCAGAAATATATATTGCCAGAGCCAGAAATATTAACTGACTTTATCATCACTTTCAACAGAAGCGGGAGTCGCACCACAAATTATTAGTGCGTTTACATTTTACTTACTTGTATGATTCTTCCTGAAAAAAATCCCCCAAGCTGAAAATACAAAGAAAAGATCATAAACATTTGCTCATTTCCGTGTGAATGTATTTTGTGTCTAAAGAACAGTGGGATTGTTATATGAAATTAATAATAAAAAAAACTATTCTGTTATCGCATACTGTCCAATATTATAAACATACAGAACTAGAAATACAAAATTAGTATAAATGGACTCAGGTGGTAGGAGAGGATGTGACACAAACTCAACAAAAGTCATTCATCCTTGTTGTCTAAGTATTATTTCTAAAAGCACAGCTTGTTATGTTGTTTGTTTGTTTGTTTGTTTGTTTGTTAAACCTAAAATTATATCAACAAAATAACAGGTTTGTCAGTTTAACCATTATTTCCCAGGGCTACAAGCTTTCTGTAATACAGCAATGTGCTCTACACGCCTGAATTAACGTGCGTGTTTCGGCATACTAAAGGCACTTCTTCTACATCCTTTTCCATGGATTGTTTTGACTGTAAGATCCAGGGTAAACATTACATTTCATCTCTAAATTTAAACCGGAAAAGTGTCACTCTAAAGCGTCGTGGTAAGAGCTAGTCAGGGTCATAGACCTTTCCGGCATAATAAATCAGCCGTAATGAACGCCTCAAAAGGAAGATAGAAACAGTGACGCATTTGTTAAAACATCTCAGGATAACTTTTACTCTTATTTTAAACCTGACGTACACGTACGGTATGTTAACCGACATTTATGATATTCATGAATTCATTTATGAATTACGTTAATTTACTTTAATGACAATCGAAATGCACAGTAAAATCATAATTTCAGTGGATATTTAATATTACTTTGAAACAAAATAGTGCTTTTTGTTGGTAAATGATGTACTGTAACGACAGCAATAATAATAATAATAATAATAATAATAATAATAATAATAATAATAATAATAATAATAATAATAATAATTCCATAGTTCTATATCTTGCAAAGCCATAATAATAGAGTGAGGGGTTGCACTTGGGTTGTAGCCTACATATGGATGAAGTATCGCTTCTGAAGTTAATTGTGTTTTCGTTTTAGTGGAGAATAGATTTCCTTTGTTTATTATAAGCATAGAGACGGATTTGCGTCACCATGCAACTTGCAGGTTGAGATAAAGTTGCACAAATATTGAAAAAAGGAAGTGCTAACAGTCATTATAAAGTCCCCCCTCCTCGCTCCGGAGGAAATATGGACCTCCGCTGTACCCTAAAATACTGACATCTTCTATTTTGGGATAAATCTAGCAGGAATATCCGCTCATTTAGGCTTGAATCAGAGCCCTTAAAAACAGGATGGCCTGCATCGAGAAACTCCTGTTTCCTAATCTCACTGGGCCAACAAGGAACCGAGTGCTAATTTTTTTTCTTTTAGCCAATAATAAAGCATTTTTATTTATTTGATAGTTATGATTATACCATTTACACTATTAGGTTTAGTTTAAAATTCATCTCAGTATTAGGTCAGATTCATTATTGGTCAGATGACCAGATGACAAGCTAATAAATAAAAATAAATAAATAAATAAATAAATAAATAAATAAATAAATAAGTAGGTAGGTAAGTAAGTAAGTAAGTAAATAAATAAATAAATGAATAGATAGATAGAAAGATAGATAGATAGATAGATAGATAGATAGATAGATAGATAGATAGATAGATAGATAGATAGATAGATAAATACGGTGCTGTGGTTACTTTAGCATTTAAACCAATTTGTTCTAAAATAGATACTATGCCACTGATAATGACAATGCCACTGATAAAAGGAAACAAGTAACATAAAAAAGTAATATAGTGCAACAGCAGAGGGTTGTATCACATTAGAAATGTAGTTCTCTATATATAATTCGATAGCAATTATGAAATCCGATGGTAATTCTGAGGGCTACACTTATTGTCTTCAGTAGCTGTATTTCTTTCCCAAGGCTTCACTAATGCATCAAGGGGAAGTGGAACGGTTACTGAATCTCCATTGGCTTAGACTGAGCCAATCAGCATCTCATAAGAAACTTCTGCGTAGAACTTCTTGGACCACAGATTGTGATTTCATACTTGAGAACATTTCTGGCGTGTAGAGAAAGCGATGCACGTCATTAAATAAAGCGCTTATTCCTGTTACATAGACTATACTTAATGTCGTGATTCTCTTTTAAACACATAAAGATACAGACGATCTAAAAGAGGAGGATGTATACAGCCGGGCTGAATCCCCTTTACGCGTCAAATTTTAGTCTCTGGTCCGCCTATTGTTCGGGTGGTTTTGCAATGGACACAGTAAAGAAGCCTTCGTTTTGCATTGCTGACATACTGCATTTTGGAGACAATGAAAACGTCGCTGGGTCTTCAGCGCTCGTGACCCATATGGGAGCCAGGGCTCAAGTTCATTCCACGGCGTCTCCGCTTCGCCCATCTCCGTTAGCGCCGGACGCATCCGTATTCGGTGGGAGAGTGAATGCAGCGTCTGCCTACCACAGGCATGGAATACACTTGACCTCTGTGGCCAGAACAACATTCTTTTCTCAATCAGTACCTCCACTTTCTAGCAAAGATCTCAAGTTCGGCATTGATCGGATATTGTCTACAGAATTCGAGCCAAAACCAAAAGAATCGTCATCACTAAGAGGTAAACACCAAGTTACAAATTTTTCTTCTTGTCAGTATCATGAAATTATATGATAAGATTATCAAATGCGCAATTTTATATAGGCATATGAATTTAAAATACGGTGTTAAATAGAGGGGTGTTTACAGTGGCCTGTTCCGCTTGGGCTAAATTATAATCCGTCTTAAAAGTTACCAAAATGCAGGGCGTTGTTGGAGAGCTTTTCTTGACCACTTTTGTTGTCTGTAGAATAGTCCCAAAATGAGTCCCAGTAGATTTTTAAATATTTATACATTTACCTTGTTTATAAAATAACTACATATATTACTGTGTTTTCTGCATACAGATCACACGTCTGTTGTTAGTTCGAATCGCCATTCAGTCTCCGTGCAGCCGAGCGCAAGTCAATACTTCGCCTCCATAGAGCCGGGGATGAGCGACGCATCCTCCATTATAAGTTCCTCCAGACAATCAGGGCATCAGTATCAGGACACTTTCCCAGGTAGTGTGGCACTCCCCTGTCAACTCTCAGTACAAACGATTTTATTTTACTTTTGCTTTGCACTGTTAAAGCAAGAGATATTTTCTAGGACCTATGTAGCTGTGCCATAGCCTATACGATGATATCGTGTCCGCCATTGCCATCTAAATAATATAGGCTATTAAAATATATTAAAACTTAAATAATATCTAAATTACATTGTGTAGCCTATAAATACTCCAGTGCCTGAAAACTGGTGTAAGCAACCATATATGCTGTTTGACTTTATACAGGGCCCTATGCAGTTCTCACCAAAGACACAATGCCACAGACATACAAAAGAAAAAGGTCCTGGTCCAGAGCTGTCTTCTCCAATCTACAAAGGAAGGGTCTTGAGAAACGATTTGAAATTCAGAAGTATGTCACGAAACCGGACAGAAAACAACTTGCTGCGATGCTGGGACTTACGGATGCTCAGGTAGGCTGGTGTAATAATAATAATAATAATAATAATAATAATAATAATAATAATAATAAAGGTGTGTGTGTGTGTGTGTGTGTGTGTGTGTGTGTGAGAGAGAGAGAGAGAGAGAGAGACAGGAAGCACACGACGTGCAGATAAAATAAAAATACTGAAAAGCGTTTGCTTCTTTGAGTTGCGAAACGCATACTCATGGGGAAATGAAAGTCAATTATAACGACTTTTGTAAATGATGAAAGGTCATAGCAGATAACTGTGTTGTGAAAAGTTAAGTATTATGATAAATCATAACAGTGGGGTATTTTTTTTTTCTAAAAAAAAAAAGTCAATATGTTCATTAATAATTAGGTATCATTTTTAGGCAATGAATAGCATCTTGGAGACATGTAGCGCGGAATATAGTGTTATTACTAAATCGCAAACATTTATAATTGCGTTTGGTATTTCATTTTGAAATCCCTTTGGAGCAATTTGTTAAACAATTTCCTTATCTTCAGGTCAAAGTGTGGTTTCAGAACCGCCGAATGAAATGGAGACATTCCAAGGAGGCCCAAGCCCAAAAGGACAAAGAGAAGGAGCAGTCAGATAAAACCGAGGCCGAGTCGGAGCAGAAAGCCCGCGATGAGTCCGAGTGCGATACCGAGCAAAGCGATTCTGACTTCGACGAAGAAGCGGAACAGAAAAGAGATACGAACATTTCCGAATCCAGCAAACACAGCGTTATCATCGCCGGGCCTCTTCCTGTAGGCACAGATATCATGCCGCCAACAACAAACACCGTGACAGAGACAACAGCATCCTCACAAATACCGTTTTGAACTTTGTTGGGAAATCACCACTTGTGAATCGTAAAGACCACTAAGATCCATGTCAAAACCCATGAAGCGTTTTAAAGGAGAGAACGCAATTCAGCCAGTAAGACGGGCCTGGTTAGGTCCTGCTTGGGACACTTTTCTCACGTTGTGAAAAGTAAATATATCCAGTGGTCACTGACTTGTTCCTATATAAGGGGAAATTTCAATCTTGTGAATATCTTGTGAATTTGGTCATTGTGAATATTCTTCTGAACCACTTCTTGTTCACCTTATGACCTCTGGGATTTTACTCAATGTAAATGTTATCTTAAAGTTCATGAATTTGACTGTATTATATTTTAGGTATTTGCACTGAAGATGTAAATAAAAGTTTAGCTTTTTTCTTATTTGATACCTGTTTTGAAATAGTTGATGTGCATCCAATACCAATACTATTATATGAATAATAGTAAACTTTATTATTATTATTATTATTATTATTATTATTATTATTATTATTATTATTATTATATAATTACCAAACACATGTTAAAAAAATCAGTGTCACAGAGAACTTTTGGTATGTTTTTAAAGAAAGTAGGATATTCAGTATAATACATCATTCAGATGAAACCTCACTGAGGCTGTTTGGTTTTATCTGCAGAAACAGAAGCAAGGGAGACAGGCAATATCACCAAAAGAACTGTAGCAAGTTCTCTGAGATGCTTTGAACAACCAACTAGCTGATTTGATTAAAAAAGTGCTTGGCGGTGTACCTAAGAGTTTATTTTAGAATGCAGGTTTAAAAGGAAAAGGGTGGTCAAAGCAAATATGGATTTGCTTTTGGTTTTATTTGATATGTAGACATTCTGTTCTGAAAGCATCTTTGCTTCACAGATATTCTTTACATATGATCTTATATATACATATATATAAGGTCATAAGTGCATGATAAGATGAAAAGCGGCTATTGTATTTTTGGCCCCGAAGACCCCTTTGCTCTGAGAAATGTTAGTTGGGAAAATTTGGCATCTAACAATAAACACAGAGTGACGAGCTAAGATTTATAGTTTGTGTACATTTACTGGCTCCAGATATCAGCAACAGAAATGAATCCAGGCTCAGATCTGCAAATGAAAACGGAGTCCATAAATGGACTCCAGTTGACTCTGTGACAATCACCAAAGACAGGTCATAATGTTGTAGTTGTGTATATAGTTCCATAATTGTTATAGGTCCATAGTTGTTTAATGTCAGTTTCCATAAAACAGTTTGATTGTGAATTATAACACTGATACTCAGTCATATTCTATGCAAAAAACAACAAATTGCAAATAGAGCAAATGAGAACTGCTAAGGGATGGGATATATGCGCACATGCATGCATACACACACACACGTGTGTGTGTGTGTGTGTGCGTGTGCGTGTGTGTGCGTGCATTTGTGTGTGTGCGTGTCTGTCTGTGTATCATGGGTGTAGGTTAGTCTTAAAAGTTGGTAGGGACCCATTATGGAGAGATTATACTGAGCATATAAATAATCCTTCAGCTCTGAAAACTCTATCTAACTAATCTATCTATCCATTAAGTTTAATAAGTGATTTAAATATGAACAGGTAGCACATTTGCTTATGGCCACCACATGCACATATAAATTAGTGTGCAACAACACATAGGCACATACTGTACCATCTGACCCACAGACATATATATTCAAACAGCTGCCTGAGTAAATGAATCCACACAACTGAATAAAAAAACATTCTCACACTTGTACCATATTTGACTCAATAAATTATAATAACAGAAAGGTAGATTAAAGGAGTTCATTAGAAAATGTTGCAAGTGGGTACATAAATAGTGAGAAATGGACAGAAATGGATGGGATTGGTCATATAATTCCTTCTGGAGTGGGTGGCAGAGTGACTGTAACCTAAGAGACTGAGGCAAAACTATGTCTGTTTTACCCTCCATCAAATGGCCAAATGATGGTTGGGAAATTTCAGCTTGTGTGAACGTTGGTAGGAACATGTACTAACCAACCCTAGTCAAATCTAATCTAAGGTGTGTATAATGAAAGTATTTAAGCATAAACAATGAGGCTCATACTACGTGAACCTTCTAAAACTAAAAACTGCATTATATTACTTAAGATATACTATACACTATGTTTCCACTAAAGACAGAATGAAATTGGCTAACCATGTGTGTAAAACAAAGTAAAAGCAGCTAGCACATTTGGGCCATGCATGAGCGTTTTTCCATTCACCTCACTAAATTGCTATGAGCATCTTAGGAATAGCACAAAGGATAAAGAGTGATGGAGAACATCTCTATAAAGGAGAGCTCTGTTGGGGAAACGGTTTCTTTCTTGAATTACTTCACCAAAGATCACCAGAAGCACACTCTACCATAGGGTCTACTTTTTTCTCCTCCGGAAAGAGGGATGACCTCTTGAGATCACCAGTTTTTCCGCTTAAGGCCACATATTGAATTCCACTTCAGCGTTTACATTTCCCACCCCCACTCCCTACCTGCTCCCTTTCCATTCAGTGCACTGACACTTTTTAAATAAAAAGCCAATGTATTCATCTGGCTTAATGCAACAAGTATGGAAAAGCACATAATTATTGACTACCAAAACACATTCATTCAGTCATATATGATGATACTGACTTATGTTTTAGCATCCTGTAATTAACACTGAAACAATTTCCAGGGAAAATTTGTTCTAAGGGCATTTTATCACTGAATGTGGTGAACTATTTCTTGCCTTTCTAGCACTCACATAACTGATATAGTCAGCAGGTGAATCTTACATTATCCCTTACAAGGCTATGAACTGAAAACTTAAAATAACTACACAACACAAATGTTTAAAATTATATTGCAGATTTTGATTGCTGAAGTGCCTTAAAACTTTTCTTTTTTTTAATTGCCAGAATAGGAGAAACTATATCTGTTTATATTTAGTGGCATTTTTCACCATTAAAGTAGCTTTTTGAGTGGCCCTGTAACCCAAGTAGGACAATGTAGGAGCTGAACAGCTTAACAGATTTCCTGTCTAAACTTAAACATTTTGAAAAAGCAGCTGCTTCAAATAAATTACTACACTGCATGTTTTGCTTCAAAACACATAAGGTCATGCATTAGCTTGTCCTAGAATGTGTTTTTTATATATATATATATATATATATATATATATATATATATATATATATATATATATATATATATATAAATTTTGTTGCTTTACAGCCTGAAATGAAGACGGACACAGTTTTTGTTTTATCCAGTTGTATTTACTCAGTGCAACTTATAACATTCAAGTGAAAGATATAACACCAACATGTCAGAAGAAAAAAAAAAATTAAAAACCAGAATCACTGAGTTGGGAAAAGGATCACCCCCTTGCTTTAATTTGCCTTAATTTTTTAATTACAGACTTTAGTCTGTTGGGATATGTCTCTACTAACTTTGCACATCTAGACTTTGCAATATTTGCCCACTCTTCTTTGCAGAACTGCTCAAGTTCAGTTAAATTTGATGGTGACCGTTTGAGGACTGCAGTCTTCAAGTCATTCCACAGATTTTCAATGGGGTTTAAGTCTGGGCTCTGACTAGGCCATGCAAGGACATTCACCTTTTTCTCCTTCAACCGCTGTGTGGTCAGTTTTGCTGTGTGCTTTGGGTCATTGTCATGTTGGAAGGTAAACCTTCTTCCCTTTGACAACTTTCTGGCAGAGGGCAGTAGATTTTCCTCAAGAATTTGACAGTATTTTCCCCCATCCATTTTCCTTCTATCCTGACAAGTGCTCCAGTCCCTGCTGCAGAGAAACACCCCCATAACAGGATATTACCACATCCATGCTTTACTGTAGGAATGGCGTTATTTGAATGGTGAGCTGTATTAGATTTCTGCCAGACATATAGTTTGGTGTTGAGGCCAATAATTCGATTTTAGTCTCATCTGATCATAACACATTTTTCCATGTGGCCTCAGAATCTTCAAGGTGCGTTCATGTGGCCTTTCTTGAGGAGTGGCTTTTTTCTTGCAACCCTCCCATACAAGCCACATTTGTGGAGAATTTGTGATATTGTTGTCACACGCACACAATGACCACTCTTTGTCATAAATTCCCGCAAGTGCTTCAGAGTTGCTTTAGGCCTCTTGGTAGCCTCTCTGACTAGTTTCCTCCTGGCTCTTTCATCCAGTTTGGAGTGACGTCCTGATCCAGGGAGGGTCTGTGTTGTACCAAATACCTTCCACTTCTTAATAATAGTATAATAACTGTGCTTCTAGGCATTGATAAAGCATTTGAAATTTTTTTGTATCCATCTCCTGACTTGCACCTGTCCACAACTTTATCCCGGAGATCTTTTGACAGTGCCTTGCCACCCACAGTTGATTGTTTTCTTCAGTTGCATTGCAAAATGCTCCAGGACAGCTCTATTCATGCTGAGCTTATCATAATGACCACAGCTGATCACAGTTGAAAGTCGAATGGCTTTGTGTGCCATTGAGAAGGTGATTAGCTATACCTGATTGAGTTTTTTAAGAGGTCATTTTAAGAGACCCCCCCCTTTCCTTTTTCCAATTCAGTGATTCTGTTTATTTATTTATTTATTTTTTTCTGACATGTTGGTGTTATATCTTTCACTTGGATGTTATAAGTTGCACTGAGTAAATACAGCTTGATAAAACAAAAACTGTGTCCGTCTTCATTATTATTTTAGAGGGGGTGATTCTTTTGTATATCCACTGTATGAATATATATATATATATATATATATATATATATATATATATATATATATATATATATATATATATATATATATATATATATAAGGAAAATTATTGAATCCAATTTTCCTTGTGGTTTTGTTTTCACATGACTGTATATATATATATATACAGTCATGTGAAAAAATAAGTACACACCATGGGAACTGTTGGCTTTTTTGACATATTTGGACAAGCAACATTTGATCGTCTTTGAAACAGTGCCCTATTAATAAAGTTGATATACTTGAACAAAACCACAAGGAAAATTGGATTCAATAATTTATTCAACAGAAGTATCAATAGATGTGATATTCTTCTGTGGAATAAGTAAGTACACCCTTGGCCTCAGAAGATAGTATTGCCCCCTTTAGCTGAAATAACTTCTTGTAGGCATTTTGCATAATTGTCCACCAGGCTTTCTGGAATTTTTGAGCACTCTTCCATGCAATATTCTTTCAGTTGCAAGATGTTTGAGGGTTTGCTTGCATTTACTACCTGTTTCAAATCCCCCCACAACATTTCAATGGAATTCAAATCCGGGCTTTGACTAGGCCATTCCATAACCCTCCAGTTCTTCTTTTTGAGCCATTCCTTGGTAGAATTGCTTAGGATCATTATCCTGTTCAAAAAGTCCACTTTCAGTTTAACTTCAAACTTCAACTTTCAGACAGATGCCCTCACATTATTTTCATGCACTCTTTGATATGATGCAGAATTCGTAGTTGAATCAATGAATGTAAGCTTTCCAGTCCCTGAGGCAGGGAAGCAATTCCACACCATAACATTTCCACCACTGTGCTTCACAGTTGGTATGAGGTGCTTCTCCTGGTCTTTGGTCTGCTGTTACTGAGGCCAAACAACTCTATCTTTGATTCGTCTATCCAGAGCACATTATTCCAAAAGGCCTGGTCTTTGCCTATATGCTCATTGGCAAACTGTAGTATTGCAAAGGCTTTTTCCTTGCATGCCTCCCATGCAGGTCAAATTTGCGCAGTCTCTTTTTGAACAGTAGCAAGACTTACTAGCAGATCCTGTAATGACATCTTGGGGTTCTTGGAGACTTCTTTTTGCATCACACAGTCTGCTATTGGGCTGAATTTGCTGGGACGGCCAATCCTGGACAAATTGGCAGTTGTTTGAAATTTGTACATTTTTTTTCCTTACAGTGGAATGATGTATTTCAAATAATTTAGAGATCTTTTTAAATCCCTTGCCAGACTCATAGACATTTTTCTGAAGGCCTTACAGAACTCTTTAGATACCTCACACCTCAATAACAAAAGAGAACACCAGACACTGGATATAAGACAGGTTCCACCTGCACTCCTTGAACACTTGACTCTAATTTTTATAAATTTGAAGGTGCTATAAATGTAGGGGCGTACTTACATTTTCCATGTGACTGATATGTTTTTTTTGTGTGTGTGTTAATTTGTCAATTTTATGTGTCATTTGATAGAGTTTATCACCTTTATTAATAGACACTGTTTCAAAGAGTGTTCACATGTTTGCTTGTCCAAATATGTTAAAAAAAACAACAATTTCCATGAGGTGTACTTATTTTTTCACATGACTGCATATATATTTCTTTTTTTTATTATTTTGCTAGATTTTACATTTTAATATGCACCAAAATACCCCCTTTATAGTACAAACAGGTTATTTAAGTTTTTCAGCAGAGTCACTGTGTTGTTAGTCTGATGTAAGGAATAAAGGAAAGGTGTTTACACACGAATCAGGCTCCTCTGAAATATAATTTGTATTCAAGACTGTTCTTGCCTTTATTTTAATAACCTGCCAAAAATAATTAAAATATTTGCATTAAATTAATGGTGTATATCCTGCATTTGCTAAAAAAAATAAATAAATTTAAAAAAGGTTTATTCAGTTTAAATCTAAAATACAATTACAAACACCAGTACTCAGTATAGTATTAGATTTCTTGCTTATATGTTTACTCTTTAAAAAATTAAATGAAAATTGCAGTAAGCTGTTTCAATCAGGTCTCAAGTTCTCTCATCACTGCATTTGACAAGACCATGTTTAGAAAGTATATATTTAGTCCAGATAGAAACTTTTCAACATAAGTACATCCTGTCACAAATTTTGTCACCATGTGTTTTAGAAAATGATCAGTTTTGAAACAAAGTAAAAAAAAAAAAATTTAAAAAAGTCTGAACCATTAAAAATATATTACATACCCTCTTGTTTTCAATTTGATTATTTTGTTTGTATTTCTATTGATGTTTTTAACACTGAGTTATGATAACAGATAGAATATACTGTAGCTATAATGGAACTAGCCTCTAACTAACTCAATTTACACATGTTCATGTTTGAAAACTGAGCTGCACATACTGGAACCAGATTCTGAAAAAAGTAGATTATTGAGTGCTTTTGTAACAAAGTTTCCAAGCAACTTAGATTTGCTTTCTGAAAACCAAGCCCCTGCCAGCTAGTTGGGAGAGAGGCAAAGAAAAGTAAAAAAAAAAAAAAAAAAAAAAAAAAAAAAAAAAAAAAGGCATCTATGGTTAAATTTAAGGATGTGTTTCTCTTGGACGACTGTCTGTGCAGCCATAAACCAGGGGAGACATTTTCATACTCTACATTTTTCATGGTTTCACTCCTAGTTTCCTCCCTTCCTTTCTCACCCCACCTTGGATCCAGTTACCTTCTGCTGCACTGCATGGCAGACCACAGATGATGGGGCATCAGCTTCATTTGAAACTCCATTTGTGAGACCCCCCACCACATGCTGTGGCCTCCATCTTTGGATGGAGCCTCGTTGTCCTTGGACCACTCTCTGACTCAGTGAACCCAATGAGACTTTACCACCTAGGTGCTGACTACTGAAGAATCCTTTTCATCACCCACCCCATTTTAAAGTAATGCGTAGTGTGCAGCCTTAGCTATCATTACGGTTTGTTGTAGATACTAATCTAAAGGCTCCCAAGGCCATTCGGCCTCATTTTTATGAGGCAATAAACAGGCCATATTTGACATTCTGGATCTTTTGGAAAACTAGGCAATGGTTTTTCTGCCATTTTTGTGGCATATCATCATTTGTGTGAACTGCTTGTAGTTTGTTATTAATTTGAGCTTAGTGATCCTCCATATGAGATTTATCATCTGGCTCCATAGCAAATGTATTTGCCGACGTTTACATCAATGATTACAACCACATTTGGACAGCCCATTGTGATAAAAAAAACAAAAATGGAGCGCAAAATTACTGTCATCAAAGGTGGAACAAAATTACATTAGTTGCGTCCTATGTATAATTAACTTGCCTATGACTTTTGAATTTATTGCTGTATTCAAGTTAACTGCAGTGATCTTGCTGTCAAGCCACAGGGTATGCATGAATTATATCACCTTAGAAATAGTTTTATCCTGTGAATGTCAGTCAGACGACTTGACCTCTGCAGGTCAACTTCCCATAATTATGGAAGCATCAATCCACATGTCTAGGTGTTTTTTTTAAACGACAACCATAAATAAATTAAGAAAATTAATAGTTTTACCATTTCTTTCACTAAACATACTTTTGCACAAGCAAACTTCCTTCAATCAAAAGAAGCAGTTTGCAAATAATAAAAATAAAAAATACTAGAACCCAGGAATATTCACTGTGTTCTGGTAAGAGCTCAACAGCTATCTGTATCATCATGTCTATTGTCATAGAAGAAACCTTACTTCCTTGTGTAACATTTGAGTTTTTTCATATCCTCATTTTCACTTTATCATGACCTACAGAGAATTTTCATTTAAGAAAGGGGTGAAGAGGGATCAAATAAAACTGTGCAAATACAGTTTCCATAATTCCATAAACATGTCATTCACTACCACCTAACATATAATGAATTACTTCTAAGAATTTGGCTGTTTGATATTCAAGCACAAATTACTGCTTTCTGAATTTTTATATTGTTTGGATGACTTTAAATGAAAGAATAAAACCACATAGCATATCTGATGATATTTAGAGAGCTCTCTGTTTAAAAGTCCCAGTAATTGTTTATAAGTACTGGGACCACCCTTTAGTTCCATCACCACAATGCACACATTATCAGAATCTCAGCCATATTTACTGATTCTTAGACTGGTCATTTTCTATGTGTGTGTGTGTGTGTGTGTGTGTGTGTGTGTGTGTGTGTGTGTGTGTGTGTGTGTGTGTGTGTGTGTACCCATGACAGGTTTTGTGTGTGTGTGTGTGTGTGTGTGTGTGTGCGTATGATTGTAACATTTGTTTAAGGGAAAAAGATAACAAATGTAATGTAATTTTTGACTTGCATAATGTTTGCTTAATAAGTAACAAACCAATCACTGTGTCAATTCTGTGAGCAGATCTTTAAGGAGTCAGATGATCCAGAATGCAGGACTGCTGCAACTGAAACATAATCATTATATGTGTAAATGGTCTCTAAAAGCAAGTTGAACTGGCCACATTGGTTGTCCGTTACCACAGAAACTGCCATCCACATGCAGAGGAAAAGAAGGTGAGTGATTTTTAGAAAGCAGTTTGGTTTCACATCTCCTCACAAATTCCTCATTTGAGAGAGTGAAACATGATGCACGCAAGGATTAGGCTATGATGCTGGCCATTAGCACTGTGTGCCTGCTCAAGTTTTTACCAATTCCAGTTCTGTCCCTGTAGTATTAATGTTTATTGTACTGAAAAGGTTTGACTTTAATGTATTTACAAACACCCCTAGGCCAGTCTTAGTGCCTCATACCCTATGGGTGTGTAAGGTCAGAGTTCACTTCCTCCAGGGTATGTTTAGTAATCTTTGACTCTGTGCAGCTGCACTGATCATCTGTGTGTAGATGACTATAAAACCTACAAAGCATGGCTTTGGCCAGCTGCTTCATCCGCTTAAGGGACTATTCATGGGACTATTCCTTCAGCCAGGTAACAAGTTTTATGTATGATTGTCCATGGGCTTCCACATGCAGTGAGGTATATTGCCTGTTTTACTGAACCTTTAAATGCATTTTATATAAATTCACTTATTTACATGCAGAACGGGGAAAAAAACACTTTGCTGTTGGCATTGTGTGAATTATTTTCTTTCACTCCCTCTGTGCAATCCTCCTCCACACCCTCTGCCCTCCATTATCTCTTATTGTTTCTGTCCTCTGACATATGTTTGAGCTCTTACACGCAACATTCATCATCTAATCATTACAACCTCAAGGTCTTGACCTACAGCATTCTGACCATGAACTGTCTCTCTCTCTCTTAATTGTGCTCTATCTTTACTCAGCTCCCTTCTCACCTTAACTTACTACAGATTCGCTGTTTGAGAAATAAAACAACATGACTACAGGAAACGTGAATAGTGGCTGCACACCGTATTGCTTTGACACTTCATGTGTTTATTTGACCATGGAAATATTTTAGTGGAATTCCCCCATTCCCACAGACACAGTGCATGTCTGTGGTGTCATATGGGCTGCTTAGGTTGCAGGGAGGGTTTACTTCCCTGAACCTATTTTGACCTCTCACACACACAAACAAACACAAACAGTACTCCTGCTTCTCCCAAATCCAATTAGTTTATCTTGTGTCTGACACACTGATCTACAGAGGCAGCTAGTCTTCACACACCTTTTCATAACAAAGATTTGTAACATTCAAATAAGTGTGAGGGTGCTGTTGTGATTGATCATTAGCTTAAACATACAAGCATCTGGTTTTCATTAGACATAAAGACATGGAACAGGTTGTTTGAAGTTTGTATTAAGGTCATTAAAACAAAAATGTGTTTTATGAGAAGAACATTTTAGCTATAAAGGAAAAGTGACTAGAAATAATTAGGAAGATGAACGAATTTCATTTAAGATTTTTATGGCTTTTATTGTACTAATGTTTGTGCATGCTGAAGTCTGAAGGCAGTAATGTTGTGTGAGAATTCTCTATGTATATGACAGTGACTGTCAAGTCCAACAATGATTTACTGGTTACTTGAAATGATATTTCCCTTCCATTGGTTGTGCTACCATTACTGCAATAAGGAATTTCTCCCATACGACTCCCTTCATGCCTTGCATGACTCAGTGGCTTCTGAATTTTTTATTATGTATTACATAATTTAACTGATGTTTAATATCACAGATTTATGTGAAGTTGGTGTCTCATATGTACCTGAGTAACTGAACAATGTATGTCAAATTAATTCTTTAGCACCTTAAACTGAAACTGAAGTAAAAAAAAAAAAAAAAAAAGTCATCCTTCACATACAGTGGACATATAGTTGAGCTGCTTAGGGGGTGGGTGGGGGTTGAGTATCAGAGTAGACATGATGGACTTGTCAACTAAGCCTTTACCTCATAATTCACTAAGGCACTCCATGAGCTACCATGGCCCTGAGTTAGACTTGAACCATAACAGAGATGGACTGCTGTTGATAATGACCAGCCAACAGCAAATGTAATGAAATTCTGTGGAGCATGGTCAGATTTTAATGGGGCTGCTTTAACAGTAATGGACATCTCATTTTTAGGCCAGAATAAGTGAATTTCGCTATAACCCATCTTTCAAACTTCCATTGCACAAATATTTTCAGTACATCCAGTTGCTTTTATAATACTACTAAATTACCACTCCAGAGTTCTTTCAACAAAACCGCTCTACTACATCTGTAGCTCATGACAACCACAGGCAGTAATTGTGCTCTGTTTCCTTGTGCCGAGAAACAAAATAACAATAATAACAATTCTTAAAAAACAGTTTACTCAAAACTCACTTGTAATGGAAGTTTAAGAACAGTTGGTGTGGTCAATAAATCAATAAACATTTATGCTTATACATGTGTCTTCTATAAACTCTATATGCACTAGAGATAGAGTAGCTATAGATTAGGTTAACACTGAAGTAATTCTATATTAGTATTAGTCTAAAATGTTATATCTAAAACTCTTTATTATTACATTATTTATTATTTCACTATTATTTAACTATCATCATGTTTTGGATCATCTACAGTTAATGGGGCCAGGCGGAAGTTAGTCCAAAAACAACTGTCATTGAAAGAAAAAGAAAATAAGAAGTCTGTAACATTTGGCTACATTTGCTATTACATTAACAGAAATGTTCTGAATGAAGATTAACATTAAACATTGTACATGGGGGAGGTAGGAAAGGTAGTTTACATTCTCAGCAGAGTAGTCTTGATAACAGGCCAAGAGAAATATGAGCCGTTTAAAATGTATGCATTAACATAATTTATTGTTCTCCTACTCTGCTCGAGTACTCTTCACAGTTGCCCTTTTTCAGGCCCTGAGACAAATGACAGGTCCCACTTCAAGAACGGATGGGAGTGAAAAATCATTCACAGTTGGTAATCGCTTAAAACAGCACTATATTTACAGACTAATAAGTGCAAAACGTTCCAGGCCATTCCCTCCCTCTGACTGGGATTTGGGATCTTCAAGAAAAAAATCTCAGTGATTTACGCCAACTTGGAAAAGCTTTCATTTGGAATAAGGCACTGGTTGTTGAGGAGGAGGAAAGGAAACAAAGGGAGATTGAGGTGGGGGATTTATAATTTTTTGTGTATATTTGGCAGTCTCCCACACATTTTTAACCAATTTATTTGCAAATGGAGTGACCCTGGAATTAATGAGCTTTTCACTTTAAGATTCAGCACAGATGAGGTCAAATAAAATTTTCTTTAGAACTCCACTCTTCCTCTCTGTCTATTCTCTCTCCCTCTCTTTGGCTCAAAAAGTCTGTGATAACAGACTGAGAAAGGACATGAGAAATGCCACCTCATTGACACTTTCTGTCAATCCTGTGGGCATATTATACTGTGAGCATTCTGAGTGGCTATAAACAGAACTTGATAAATGACTAAGGGATAGAGTGAGAAGCCAGGGGTCACTTTTTTACTCCAAATTTCAGACTGCCTTGTTGATGTTATACACATTTCTCTCTCCAGGGTTTTTTTCTTTTTCTTTTTTCTTTTCTTTTTTTTTTTTTTTGCTGTTTCACTTGAGTTTTGTAAATCTTATATATTGTATGTGTATTATTTGAACATATTATTTTAACCGTGCTATGTTACTTAATAAATGCCTTTCTTTAATAGCATACAAATATTTATAATACATTTTTTATTTTAAGAATAATTTGGGGTGACAGTACTGTGCAAAAGTCTTGCACATAATGAAATGAAATGAAGTTTCTACATATAACTTAAATTATTACAAATAGCAGTAGACAGTACAAAAGTAAATCAAACCAATTTTTGGTGTAACCAGATATTGAACTACCCTTTAGAACCACCCTTTATAAATTTTATTTACTTAATAATTTATTTTATTATTAATATATTTACTTATATTTAATTAAAACAACTTATTTATTAGGAAGGGAGATTAAATACTATGCATGCTATAATAATAACTGAAATAATTATATTTACAGATGCATCTCAAAAAATTAGAATATCGTGGAAAAGTTTGTTTTTTCTGTAATTTAATTCAAAAAATGGAACTTTCATATATTCTAGATTCATTACACATAAAATGAAATATTTCAAGCCTTTTTTGTTTTAATCTTGATGATTATGGCTTCAGTGGTTGATTATGGTTCAATCCTAAGCTCTCTGTGAGATTTTGCATGTTCTCCCCATGTTTGTGAGGTTTCCTTTAAACCTTACAAACATGGGAAGAACATGCAAAAGTTTCCTTCCCACTGTCCAAAAACATGCAGATAAGCAGATTGGCTATGCTAAACTGCTCCTAGGTGTGAATGAGTGTGAATTTAAGTGTGAACAATTCCATATGGAGTGAATTTACCTACCTGCAAGTTTTTGGGAATGTGGAAGGAAACCTGCAGGTAATCCACACAGAAACATGGGGAGAACATGGGTGTTCCACATATATAGTGCTGTGAAAAAGTATTTGCCCCCATCCTGATTTCTTCTGTTTTTGTGTATATCTTATGCTCAATTGTTTCAGAAATTGTGTTATTTATTGAAGCAAAAAAGTTATGCAATACCAACTGGGCCTGTGTGAAAATGTATTTGCCCCAATAGTTACTAATTCCCCAAATCTATGAAACTGCACTCCTAATGGGATTCAGCTGGACTAGACACAACCAGGACTGATTACTGCCAGCCCTGTTCAATCAAATCTACACTTAAATAGAACTTTTTCAACAGCATGAAGCTAGTTAAAAGGTTTTACCCAGTAACGCACTATGCCAAAATTGAAAGAAATTCCAGAAATGAGGAAGAAGGTGATTGAAATACATCAGTCTGTGAAGGGTTACAAAGCTATTTCAAAGGCTCTGGGACTCCAAAGAACCACAGTGAGAGCCATTATCTCCAAATGGAAAAACTTGGCACAGTACTGAACCTTCCCAGAAGTGGCCGACCTTCCAAAATTCCTCCAAGAGCACAGCAACTACTCATCCAGGAAGTCATGAAAGACCTTGGCCTTGTCCTTGGACCTACAGGCCTCTCTTGCATCAATAAAGGTCACTGTTCATGACTCCACCATCAGAAGGACACTTGGCAAAAATGGCTTCCATTGAAGAGTAGCAATGCCAAAACCACTGCTAACCCAGAAGAACATTAAGGCTCGTCTGAATTTTAATCATCAGTATTAAAACACAAAACTATTAACATTTTAACTGGAACAACACCATGTATTTTCTGATAAATAATTCAGGATATGGAATCAATTTCTTGTAACTGGATCGATAGCATTAATGTTTATATTAAATCTGTGCCATAATTAAAAATATGCGTGGCAACTTCACCAAAAAGCTATATTTTTAAATCAATTTTATGATTTGACATTTATTGCTATTCTAAACTGAATAGCAATGGCAAACCAAATTTTGCAGAGTGGCAACAGATTAAAATCCAGTCACTCAAACCACTTCAGGAGATCGGAGATGCCTTTTGGTCACATTTTATTAAAAAAGTAAATGTATATGTCCCTCCAAGCCACATTTGACAAGCAAAGCGGTTATGCACATGCTCAGACAGGGACGTTGTGACACACAATGCTGCTGATAACAAAAAGTCACAGTTCAGCTTTAACTATTGGTGCCATTGCTGACTGTTTTCCATGTCCACTTCCATCTCCAAGCTTTACATATACATTATATTAAGCATGTTTCCCTTCAAATGAATATTTGAGTCAAGGTAATTGTTAAGGGGCACTTTTATACTATGGAAAATCATGATATAATGCACATTAATCTGCCTGGTCTAATAGAGTAGTAATGGCTGATGCCAAATTATGGGAATTTTATTAATCTATGTTCCAATAATTAATGTTTTACAATCAGAAGGAAATAATGACAGCATTTTCCAATAGGACCTTTAAACTGATACATTTCACCAATGAGTAAAAGCTCAACATTCCAACCATTTTACATAATATTGTTGATCTTTTGATGCAATAACAGTTGCCGGTCACATATTCAGTACTAACTCACATTTTTAGTACTGATATATAACACATAGTTTTAGCTCCTCCCTGTTTCTTAATTTAGCAAAACTGCTGCAGTGACATTTATTGTATTTTGACCAGACATTGCATTGAAAATAATCCCCCCCAAATGAATAAAGCTTAAGATGAAGAGAGAGTTAGAATTAGAGTTAGAATCTATGCATATATGACAGTTTACAGACATTTAGCATTGTGTATGCCCTAATCTAGGCAATATTTTATCTTATTTGCATGAGAGCTCTCTGAGCAGTGGTTATGTTGATATATGGGTTAATCAGTGTGGCAGATGTCTATATAAATCTGGTCCATCTGCCATTACAGCCATTACATTCTTCAGCCACTTTTAAAAATAAACTACAAGATGATGTCAGTGGGGCGCACTGAGATTAAGCAGTTCTGCAAAGTTTTTGGCTGATGTTTCCAAGGGAACACCTTGATGGCTATAATTACTGTCATGTTGGAAGAGCGATGAGAGATACCAGAGGTCCAAATAAAATGTAAAATGGTTTTGATATAATAGATGTGTATCTCTTTGTTTATAAATTCCCCAGACCATCTGCTGCTCATCTCAAGGGCTGAGTGGGGCTTTACTTGGCTTTGTTTGCTTAAGTATTTCAGTCTGGACCATTCCTGCAGTTTGAAGGGTTGTAATTAGAGGAGTGAACATCACCTACATTTTACTGTTACTGAGATTCACTCCAATGACTAGACAGACTTAACACATGTCAAGTTTATTATGTATGATGTGTCTTTCTGTGTCTAGTTTCTGCTACTCAGGGCCAGCCTGACCATTAGGCCATATAGGCAACCACCTAGAGCCCCATCATGCTGGTAAGGGTAAATATAATAAACTTTTAAATTTCTTGGTAGCTAGCTCATGTTACTAAGACAATGATAGCATTTACTACTATAACTAGCTACAGTCCCCTGTTCCAAAAGTATTGGAACAGCAAGGCCAATTAAATTTTTTCCACTATACACTGAAGACATTTGGGTTTGAGGTCAAAAGATGAATATCAGACGACAGATCAGAATTTCAGCTTTCATTTCCTATACTTACATCTAGATGTGTTAAACAACTTTTGTTTGAACCCACCCATTTTTACAGTGCTTCTTGCTGTTCAGGTGTGCCCTGAAAAATTGACTGTTTATTGAATTAATAGCTCTGAAAGTCTACTCTTGGTGTGCACCCCAGGTTTCACCTGTAAAAATTGCATTTGTTGTTAATAAGGAGAAACCAACATGAAGAAAGCTGTCTATGGGAGAAATGCAAGCCATTTTGATGCTGTGAAAAGAGAGAAAATCAATCAGAGCCATTGCACAAACACTGGGGATAGCCAATACAACAATTTGGAATGTCCTGAAAAAGAAAGAAACCACTGGTGTACTAACAACCAGACATGGAACAGGTCGGCCAAGGAAAACAGCATCAGCTGATGAAACATTGTGAGAGCTGTGAAGAAAAAAACAAAACCAGCAGTTAGTAACATCACCAACAACCTTCACAGGGCAGGGGTGAAGGTATCACAATCCACCTTTCTAAGAAGACTTCAAGTGCAGAAATCCAGAGGCCATACCACAAGATGTAAACTACTCATGAGCAGTACGAATCAGAAGGCCAGACTGGATTTTGCAAATAAATACAGAGATGAGCCACAAAAGTTCTGGCCAAAGTGTGGAGAAAGAATGGATCCTCATGTTTCCATATATAATAGTATAATAAATTATATTACCAATTGTTTTCTTGGTGACTATGGTCCCAGCTGCCTTGAGATCATTAACAAGATCCTCCCGTGTAGTTCTGGGCTGATTCCTCACCGTTCTCATAATCATTGAAACTCAATGGGGTGAGATCTTGCATGGAGCCCCAGACCGAGGGAGACTGACAGTTTCTTCCATTTGCGAATAATCACACCAACTGTTGTCACCTTCTCACCAAGCTGCTTGGCGATGGTCTTGTAGCCCATTCCAGCCTTGTGTAGGTCTACAATCTTGTCCCTGACATCCTTGGACAGCGCTTTGGTCTTGGCCATGGTGGAAAGTTTGGAATCTGATTGATTGATTGCTTCTGTGGACAGGTGTCTTTTTACAGGTAACAAACTGAGATTAAGAGCACTCCCTTTAAGAGAGTGCTCCTAATCTCAGCTCATTACCTGTGTAAAAGACACCTGGGAGCCAGAAATCTTGCTGATTGATAGGGGATCAAATACTTATTTCCCACATTAAAATGCAAACCAATTTATAATTTTTTAAAATGCGTTTTTCTGGATTTTTTTGTTGTTATTCTGTCTCTCACTGTTAAAATACACCTACCATAAAAATTATAGACTGATCATTTCTTTGTCAGTGGGCAAACGTACAAAATCAGCAGGGGATCAAATACTTTTTTCCACCACTGTATACACACACACACACACACACACACACACACACACACACACACACACACACACACACACACACACACACACACACACACACAGTGGGAATAGAAAAGAATCACTCCCCTTTAAAATAATCACATTTTGTTGCTTTTCAGCCTGAAATGAAAATGGACACAGTTTTTGTTTTATCCAGTTGTATTTACTCAGTGCAACTTATAACATTCAAGTGAAAGATATAACACCAACATGTCAGAAAAAAATACAAAAATAAAAAAACAGAATCACTGAGTTGGAAACACGATCACCCTGCTCCTAAAAATGACTCGTAAACTCAATCAGGTGTAGGTAATCACCTTCTCAATGGTACACAAAGCCATTTGACTTTCAACTTTGATCAGCTGTGGTCATTTTGATTAGCTCAGCATGAAAACAGCATTCCTGGAGCATTTTGTATTGCAACTGAAGAAAACAATCTATGGGTGGCAAGGCGCTGTCAAAAGATCTCCGCGATAAAGTTGTGGACAGGCACAAGTCAGGAGATGGATACAAAAAAATTTCAAAGGCTTTATCAATGCCTAGAAGTATAGTGAAGTGTATTATTAAGAAGTGGAAGGTATTTGGTACAACACAGACCCTCCCTGAATCAGGACGTCACTCCAAACTGGATGAAAGAGCCAGGAGGAAACTAGTCAGAGAGGCTACCAAGAGGCCTACAGCAACTCTGAAGCAGTTGCAGGAATTTATGACAAAGAATGGTCATTGTGTGCATGTGACAACAATATCACAAATTCTCCACAAATGTGGCTTGAAAGGGAGGGTTGCAAGAAAAAAGCCACCCATGACTGAGCTTTGCCAAAACGCACTTTGAAAATTCTGAGGCCACATGGAAAAAGGTGTTATGGTCAGATGAATTGGTCCTCAACACCAAACAATATGTCTGGCAGAAATACAATACAGCTCAGCATCCAAATAACACCATGCCTATAGTAAAGCATGGAGGTGGTAATATCCTGTTATGGGGGTGTTTCTCTGCAGCAGTGACTGGTCAGGATACCCCTTGTCAGGATAGAAGGAAAATGGATGGGGCAAAATACCGTCAAATTCTTGAGGAAAATCTGCTGCCCTCTGCCAGAAAGTTGTCAATGGGATGACGGTTTACCTTCCAACATGACAATGACCGAAAGCACCCAGCAAAACTGACCACACAGTGGTTGAAGGAGAAAAAGGTGAATGTCCTTGCATGGCCTAGTCAGAGTCCAGACTAAAACCCCGTTGAAAATCTGTGGAATGACTTGAAGACTGTAGTCGACCGGTCACCATCAACTTTACCATCAAATTTAATTGAATTTGAGCAGTTCTGCAAAAAAGAGTGGGCAAATATTGCAAAGTCTAGATGTGCAAAGTTAGTAGAGGCATATCCCAACAGTCTAAACACTGTAATGAAAACATTATGGCAAATTAAAGCAAGGGGGTGATCCTTTTCCCAGCTCAGCGAGTCTGGTTTTTTATTTATTTATTTTTTTCTGACATGTTGGTGTTATATCTTTCACTTGGATGTTATAAGTTGCACTGAGTAAATACAGCTGGATAAAACAAAAACTGTGTCTGTCTTCATTTCAGGCTGAAAAGGAACAAAATGTGATTATTTTAAAGGGGGGGTGATTCTTTTCTATACCCACTGTATACACACAGTTGCAATCAAAATTATTCAACCTCCATTGTAAATCAGGTTTATTGTCAAAATGTGCAGACTTTCCGCTGTTTGCAGCGTTTGATCAAATCAAACTAAAGCAATTGAAATATCTCAACACAACAATGCTTCAAGTGGTTTCCCCAAATTCAACTGAAAATGCAACTTATAATGACTTCTCCAGTCTCAAAATTATTCAACCCCTTCATGGCAAGCATCTTTAGTACTTAGTAGAGCACCCTTTTGCTTTTATGACCTGCTGCAAACGAGATGCATAGCCAGACACCAGCTTCTCGTAGCATTCCTGAGGAATCTTAGCCCATTCCCCATGAGCAGTGGCCTCCAGTTCAGTAATATTCTTGGGTTTGCGTGCTGCAACTGCCTTCTTCAAATCAAAAAGTCAGGTGACTGTGATGGCCCTGTAGACTCTTCCAGGACTTCTTCTGCAACTAAGCCTTGGTGGAATTTGAGGTATACTTGGGCTCATTGTCCTATTGGAAGTTCCAATGACGCCCAAGCTTCAGCTTCCTCACAGTTGGCATGATGTTTTCTCATAGGATTTCCTGATACTTCAATGAATCCAACTTGCCTTCTACATGCTGCAGGTTTCCAGTGCCAGAAGATGCAAAGCAGCCCCAGAGCATCACCGAGCCACCACCATGCTTGACTGTGGACAGAGTGTTCTTTTTTCATTTTTCTTTCTCCACACATACCACTGATCCATCGTGTTTTGGCCGAAAAGTTCCAGTTTTCTTCTGTGGCTTATTTATATGATTTTGAGAGAACTTTTCTTGTGCTTTTGGGTCAGTTGCGGTGTACATCTTGGAGTTCTGGCATGGAAACCTTCTGTTTAAGTACACACCATACTGTGCTCACTGAAACCTCAGTGCCTGTTGCCAGGTCCTTTGCAGTCACTTGAGGGTTTTTCACAACCGGCCTTCTCAGAAATCTGGTTGCAGTTGTTGATGGCTTCCTTTTTCTGCCCCGTCCAGGTATTTCATGTATTTTCAACCCCTAGCCAGTTCAGGTATTTCATGTGTTCCAGGTCAAGCACACCTAGTGCAACTAATGAAGCCCTTGATTAGCTGCATCAAGTGTGCTTGAGACAACACCTGTTTTCCATATTTGTGCTGTTGTGAGGGATGCTGTTCAGGGGGTTGAATAATTTTGAGACTGGAGAAGTCATTATAAGTTGCATTTTCAGTTGAATTTGGGGAAACCACTTGAAGCATTCATTGTGTCGAACTATTTTCAATTAAATTCTGACAATAAACCTGATTTGCAATGGGGGTTGAATAAGTTTGATTGCAAATTTCAATTATATATAAATATATATATATATATATATATATATATATATATATATATATATATATATATATATATATATATATATATATATATATATATATATATACCCCCCCCCCCCCCCCCCCCCCTTAAAAATACTGTTGCTTTTCAGCCTGAAATGAAGACGGACACACTTTTTTTTATCCACAGTGAAGTCTATTATTAAGAAGTGGAAGGTATTTGGTCCAACACAGACCCTCCCTGAATCAGGACGTCGCTCCAAACTGGATGAAAGAGCCAGGAGGAAACTGTTCAGAGAGGCTACCAAGAGGCCTACAGCAACTCTGAAGCAGTTGCAGGAATTTATGACAAAGAGTGGTCATTGTGTGCATGTGAATATCACAAATTCTCCACAAATGTGGCTTGTTTGGGAGGATTGCAAGAAAAAAGCCTCTGCAGCAGGGACTGGAGCACTCTGTCAGGACAGAAGGAAAAGAATGTTGTCAATGGGAAGAAGGTTTACCTTCCAACATGAAAATGACCCAAAGCACACAGCAAAACTGCCCACACAGTGGTTGAAGGAGAAAAAGGTGGAATGACTTGAAGACTGCAGTCCAGAAGCCATCACCATCAAATTTAACTGAACTTTGCAGTTCTGCAAAGAAGAGTGGGCAAATATTGCAAAGTCTAGATGTGCAAAGTTAGTAGAGACATATCCCAACAGACTAAAGGCTGTAATTAAAACAAAAGATGGTTCAACAAAATGGGGGGTGATCCTTTTTCCAACTCAGTGATTCTGTTTTTTAATTTTTAAAATTTTTTTCTGACATGTTGGTGTTATATCTTTCATTTGGATGTTATAAGTTGCACTGAGTAAATACAGCTGGATAAAACAAAAACTGTGTCTGTCTTAATTTCAGGCTGAAAAGCAACAAAATGTGATTATTTTAAAGGGGGGTGATTCTATTCTATACCCACTGTATACACACACACACACACACACACACACACACACACACACACACACACACACACACACACACACACACAGTAGTTATATACATACTTTATTCCAGGCTGACTCTTTGCTTGTTCCTTGATGTGAAAATATACCATACAGCCAAAGATAATACATTTAGAATAAGCAGTACAGAAAATGGATGGATGGATATATAATTTCATGAAGAGTGATAAAAAATATATAGGTACTTTGGTAAACATTTCATTGCCACATTTTAATGAAGCTTTAGGGGAAGCCAGGGTTCCTGCGTAGTCTTTAAACGTGGAGCCATTTAAATGATTTCATCATTTAACTTATCCTTTCTTGAATTTCACAAAACAAAGGTTTTCATTTCGTATGTAGGCTATGTTTAAACACGCTTTACAGTGGTGCGACACATCTTGATGCTGTAACTGTAGCATACACTGCTCATTCTAAATGCCTTCACCTGCTGCAATACATATATCAGTAAACATACAATCTGTTTGACAGCAGAATGGTTTTTACTAGGCAGATTAATTAGCATGCACAGATGCCAGATAATCTTTTCAGAATCATGAACACAGTATATGTGGAAACACTGAAATCTAAGCAAAATAAAGTTTTGTTAAAGCAGTCCTATAACTCTCCTGCTTACTATACAAAGTCAGCTTGCAGTTAAACATATCAAGAGAAAATGCTAGCCAGGCTTGAATGTTATCTTGTACATGGGACATGACAACTGAACACCGCAGCTTATAGCCAAACATTGACCAACATCTTGCTCACTTGTTGTTGAGGGAGCAAATGTGATGTAGTACATGATCATATAAAAAGTCTGCACACCCCTTCTAACATGACAGGTTTTTTTATGTAAAAAAAAATGAAACCAAGATAAATCGTCAGATCTTTTTCCACCTTTTTTTTCCACCTTTAGCGGGTCAGACAAAAGCAAGACAGCAAGACAGTGGCAGCATCATGCTATGGGGCTGCTTCTCTTCAGATGGGACTGGGGCAATAATCAAGATAGAGGGAGTCATGTATAGCTCCAAATACTGATATAATTTGGCACAAAACCTGCAGGCCTCTGTTAGCCAGCTGAAGATGAAAAAATTTCACCATCCAGCACAACAATGGCCCAAAGCACAAATCTAAGCCAACAAAGGAATGGCTTCAGAAGGACTTCAATGTTTTGGAATGGCCCAGTCAAAGACCAGATCTAAATCTTTTTGAAAACCTGTTGAGTGAAGATTTAAAAAAAAAAACTTGATTTAATAATAATCATAATAATAATAATAATAATAATAATAATAATAATAATAAACAACTTTATGTATATAACACCTTTCATACATTTCAAATGCAGCTCAAACTAAATAAAATACTAACCCCATTTCCTTAAAAGCTGGGATTTTTTCTAAAATTCAATAAAAACAAAAATCTGTGATTTGTCAAGTCTCTTGAAACCTTAATTAACTGACAAAAGTACAAAGAAAAGATATTCAATGTGACCAACTTAATTGTATTTTGTAAATATAAACAAATTTAGAATTTGATGCCTTCAACACATTCAAAAAAAAGTTAGAACATTGATAAGTTTACTATGAACACTCTTCCCTCTCTGTTCCTTGTTAACACTTTTTCCTCCTTTCCTCCTTTGTGAACACCTTTTCAGATAAATCCCCTGACCATTTCCACATTCCTTTGTGTCCCCGAATACCATTTGCGCGCATTTACATACCTTCCCAAAAAACATCTGCTCGCATTCCTAAGACTTCCTGCATACAGTATACGGAGTTGTTCCTGTCTTACATTGATATGCTTCCTGTTTTATGCAAACATGCCCTTCCGCCTAGCCAATCAATAGTTAACCCATTGTCTCTGTTGTGTGATCTCATGATATGTACTCTGCCTTTCTTTGAATAAATGAGAGATCTTGCCATTTAAACTTTGTGTATCTGTGTGTCATTTGGCAACTCTCCCAAGCGCTTGGTGCGGGAAGTGTGTAGTGGGGTGAGGGCGCCGTTTTTTGTGTTACTTTCGCTTTCTCTCTTTTTAAGAATCGCAATCTGAGGTTCATAAATCCTAACAGTATTTTGGGGGCTTGTTCTGGGATATGGATTCAAATCCTAACAGACATAGGCAAAATAAGACTGAAAAGTTTATGGAATATTCAAGTAACACCATTTTGGAGGATCAGGTTAATCAATAACAGGGGAGGGTATCAGGATTGGGCATAAAAGGAGCATCCACCAGAAGCTCAGTCTTTGTAAGCAAGGATGTCATGGCTCACCACTTTGTGCCAAACTTCGTGAGAGAATTGGCAGTCAGTTCAAAAAGAACATTGCTCAACACAAGATTGCAAAGAATTTAGGTCTTTCACCGTATACAGTGCATAATATTGTGAAAAGATTCAGGGAATCCGGAGAAAACTCACTGCATAAAGGGCAAGGCCGGAAACCACTGTTGAATGTGTGTGAACTTCAAGCCCTCAGACGGCATTGCCTGAGAAATCATAATGCTACTGTGATAGATATAACCACATGGGCTCGGGAGTACTTCGGAAAACTGTTGTCACTTAACACAGTCCACCGCTGCATCTATTACACAAGGAGGAAGCCACACATCAACTCTATGCAGAAACGCCGCCAAGTTCTCTGGGCCTGAGCTCATCTCAGATGGACTGAAAGGCAGTGGAAATGTGTGCTGTGGTCAGATGAGTCCACGTTTCAGCTTATTCAAGTTCTCCGTGCCAAAGATGAAAAAGAACAACCAGACTGTTGTAAGTGAAAGGTGCAAAAGCAAGCGTCTGTGATGGTATGGGGGTGCATCAGTGCCCACAGCATGGGTGACTTGGTATCTGTGAAGGTACCATTGACGTGGAGGCGCATATCTTTTCCCAGGATGTCCATGGTTATTTCAGCAGGACAATGCACGTGCTCATTTTGCACATGCTACAACAGCGTGGCTTCGTAGACACAGAGTGTGTGTGCTTGACTGGCCTGCCAGCAGTCCAGATTGTCTCCTATGGAGCATCATGAAGAGGAGAATCAGACAATGGCGACCAAGGACTGCTGAGCAGCTGAAGTCTTGTATCAAGCAAGAATGGGCAAAAACTCCACTTGCAAAACTGCAACAATTAGTAACCTCAGTTCCTAAATAATTAAAAAGTGTAATTAAAAGGAAGGGTGATGTAACACAGTGCCACTGTCCCAACTTTCTTTGATTGTGTTGAAGGCATCAAATTCTAAATTTGTTTATATCTACAAAATACAATTAAGTTGGTCCATCCATCGAATATCTTTTCTTTGTACTTTTGTCAATTAAAGTTTCAAGAGACTTGTCAAATAATTTTTTTTTAAATTGCATTTTAGAAAAAAAAAACAATGGGGTTAGTATATTTAAAGAATAATAACTGAAATTGCATTCTAATAAAATATAATTAAAACGATATAAAGTAATTTAAAAGAAGTAAGACAAATATTTTTTTAAAAAGCTAGTTAAAAGCTAAAGTGAAAAAAATATGTACAGCTGGTTTTCAAAATCAGAGATAGATGGAGCCTGACACATGTTTAATGGAAATGTGTTTCAGATATTTGGTACATAAAAACAAAAGGCTGCGTCACCACTCTTTTTACGTTTCATATGTGGAATATGGAGAGAGCTAGCACTTGATGATCTTAAGGCATGATCTGGAACATGCCAGATCTGATCTACAGATCTACAGATCAGATCTACATTGTGGCCATGATAAAACTTCAGTTATCAAAAAAATGTAGTCTTTTCCATAGTTAAAACAAAACCTGTTTCATGACCACTATTTTAAGCTGTTTTATTTGTTCAGCAAAGAATATACAGCCACACACGGGCTGGAATGCTTTTTTAGGCTACACTGTTAATGAAGAAAGTAAATAAATCAGCACAATAAATGTACAAAATAATTAACTTGTGTATCGTCATGATAGCATGTATCAGATTTAAGGCAGTGCCAATTCTTAAAATGCACTTGTGTGGATGAGCTGGCAGCTCATCTGAAGTAGTTGATTCTGAAACCAAGAGAGCACAGAAGCTAAAAATAAAACCAATTGAAAAACCAGCAGGTACTTCCCATGAAATTAAACTCGAAAGTCAGTAACAGAGTCCCTGTGATAGGCCGGTCTGGTGCACATCTGAGCCGGTCATGCGCAAATCTTGTCTAGGGTACTAGAGGTGTGGCTGCCTCAAGATGCTATTGGGTGTGGCTGCAGCCCAGTTGAAATGTCCAAGTCATCAACATCAGTAGCAGTCTCAAGGTCTGCTGCAGCTGATGTTGGCACCTTTTGAAGGTGGCCAGCATGACTTAGTGAAAAGGTATTAGCTCCTCTGACCCATTATGAGGCCCTGTGAGCATGAAGTGTGCAACTGAGAGAGGACACAATCCTGTTATAAGGCAGACTGAAGCTTTTGAAGAGAGACGATGCCTTTGAGGGCAGAGTGGAGCAAATGGATGAGCTCTGACTCTACTGTTTCTGTGTCTGAGATCACGATTAAAATGTGATCTCTGTCACTTTTTAATCGTGGCATGGTTGTTGGTGCCAGATGCTGGTTTGAGTATTTCAGAAACTGCTGATCTACTGGGATTTTCACAAACACCTGTCTCTAGAATTTACACAGAATGGTGCAAAAAACAAGAAACATTCAGTGAGCGACATTTCTGTGGATGGAAATGCCTTGTTGATAAGAGAGGTCAGAGGAAAATGGCCAGATTCTAGATGCCAGGCAAGATACAGTAACTCATATAATCACTCTGTACAACCGTGGTGAGCAGAAAAAAACATCTCAGCATTCACAAAATATTTAACCTTGAGGTGGATAGGCTACAACAGCAGAAGGATCACCCAAACTGGACAGATATAGATTAGAAAAAAAAATATCACCTTGTCTTTCTCCAGTCTTCAATTGTCCAGTTCATGTGAGTCTGTGCCCATGATAGCCTCAGATTCTTTTTCTTGGCTGACAGGAGTAGAACCTGATGTGGATGGATTTTGGTTGTAGCCCATCCATCTTAAGGTTTGATGTGTTGTGTGTTCTGAGATGCTTTTCTGCTCACCACAGTTATAAAGAGTGCTTATTTGAGTTACTATAGACTTCCTGTCAGCTCAGACCAGTCTGGTCATTCTCCTCTGATCTCTTTCATCAACAAGCTGTTTTAGCCTGCAGAACCTCTGCACACAGGATGTTTTTTGTTTCACTCCATTCTGTGTAAATTCTAGAGACTGTTGTTTGTGAAAATCCCAGGAGATCAGCAGTTTCTGGCACCAACAACCATGCCACGGTTAAAGTCAACGAGATCACATTTTTCAACATTTTGATGTTTGATGTGAACATTAACTGAAACTCTTGACCTGTATCTGCATGATTTTATGTATTGTGCTGCTGCCACATTAGCTGATTAGATAACTGCATGAATGAGCATGTGTACGTGTTCCTATTAAAGTGGACAGTGAGTTTAAGGTCCAATGAAGTGGAAACTGAATGTACAATAAAATGGTCAATAAAATTAAAAGTAATAAATGTTTAAGTTAATTGTTTTTAAATTAAATATATGTCCAGTGTCATTCCTAAAATTCCTATACTTACAGTACTGTGCAGAAGTTTTAGGCACATGCGAAGAAATGCTGTAGAGCAAAGATGCCTTCAAAATAATGAAATTAACTGTTTCTACATAAAAAATATATATATATATATATATATATATATATATATATATATATATATATATATATATATATATATATATATATAGACACTACATTTGTTTGTTTGTACCTTTTGTAATGGTTGTGTATGAGTCCCTCAGTTGCCCTAAGTGTGAAAAGCTGGACCTCAACATCATATATAGTCGCTGTTGGAAAGGGGTATGCGGAAAATGCTGGAAAAGCAAAGGATGTGCAGGAATATGTCATGTAGCCAGGACTTGATTACATACCCCAGTAACCATTGCGCACCACAGGAGCACGTCACATGAACACCTATTTCACATCTTTTGGTTAATCAGCACTAGTATTTAAGTTACGTTTTGCACCTTTCACATTGCCTTGTCTTGCGTTTGTCTCTCTTTGCTCTGGTTTTGTTGTCGTGTTTATGCCTTGTATTCATAGCTTAAGTTTCTGATATTTCTAGTGTTTGTTATTTGTTTTATTATTATTAAAATTTATTCTGCACTAGCATCCATCTTCACCTCCCTTACGTTACAGAAAGCAAGACTGATAAAATGGATGCAGCAGAAATTTTCGCCACCCAAGAAGCCATTCTGGAGAGAGAACGCCAGAGAATGGAACAGGAGGGGAAGGGATCTTGGTCAGGTCTACAGAGGCATGGCTGGAGGCCATGCATAAGATGCCAGTTCAATGGAGAACGTCGCTCAGCCTCCCTGCTTGACTGAGGACGTCGCTCAGTTTCCCTGTTCAGCTGAGAATGCTGCTTTACCTCCCTGCTCTGCCTCGGACGTCACTACGCCAGGCTCCTCTTCGGACGTCACTCCGCCTTCTCACTCCATGAAGGACGTCACTCTGCCTCCTTGCTATGGTGTGGTCGGCGCTCTGTCTTCCTGCTCTGCTGAGGACATTGTTCTACCTCCCTGCTCCGCTAAGGACATTGTTCCTTCCCTCTGTTATGTGGTGTGCATCACTCTCCCCTCTTGCTCCGCGGAGGACATCACTCCCCCCTCTTGCTTTGCGGAGAACGGCGCTCCCCCCTCTGGCCTTGCGAAGAACATCGCTCCTCCCTTTGGCTCCGCGGAGGAAATTGCTTCCACCTTTCGCTTTATGGAGGATGTTGCTCCCCCCTCTGGCTCTGTCTCATGCTCCATTCCCCCTCTGGCTTCGCGTTGGTCGTTGCCAGGCGGCTGTGCTTCGCCCTGGACATAGCACCACCCCTTAGCCATGCAGAAGAAATCATTCCACCTCGCTGACTAAAGAACCTTGTGCTTTCTTTTTGCAATGCTAAGGGTGTTGCTTTTGAGAAACTTTGTGGACATGAGGGCCTGTATATGCACATGAATGACTGTCCTGGACCCTGTGGAGACAGGGAGCACATCACATGAACACTTGCACCTGTTTCACATCTTTTGGTTAATCAGCACTAGTATTTAAGTTATGATTTGCACCTTTCACATTGTCTTGCTTTTGTCTCTCTTTGCTCTAGTTTTGTTGTCTTGTTTATGCCGTGTATTCATAGCTTAAGTTTCTGGTATTTCTAGTGTTTATGTTATTTGTTTTATTTTTGTTAAAATTTATTCTGCACTTGCATCCGTCTTCACCTCCCTTACAACCTGGAAGATTTTTCTGAAGAACATTGGGCAGTTTAAAGGAAAAACAAGTGACTCATGAACAACTATCACAAAATATAAACACAGTCGTTGATCATCCAGGTAACAACACACAGTATTAAGAATCAAGGCTATGTAAACTTTTGAACTGGTTCATTTGTGTAAATTCAGTCCTTGGTCAGTTTGTGCATGTGACAACAGTCTCACAAGTTTTACACAAAGCTGGCCTGTATGGCAGGGTGACAAGAAAGAAGCCTCTTCTGAAAAGGCTTTGCAAAAAAACACTTGGAATGCCATGTGGCAAAAGGTTTTATAGTCAGATGAGACCATGATTGAACTTTTTGGACTGAACTGCAAGCATTATGTTTGGTGAAAACCAAACACAGCACACTACCCAAAACACACCATACCTATTGTGAAGCATGGTGGTGGAAACATTATGTTGTGGGGGTGTTTCTCTTCAGCGGGGACTGGGCAGTTGGTCAGGATTGAAGGGGAAATGGATGCTGCCAAGTACACCCAAATTCTTGAGGAAAGCCTGCGGCCCTCTGCTAGACAGCTGAATATGGGCAGGTGGTTCACCTTCCAGCACGACAACGACCCTAAACACACTGGCAAAAAAACTACACAGTGACTTAAGGATAGGAAGGTGAATGTCCTTGAGTTGCCAAGTCAGAGCACTGACCTAAATCCAATTGAAAATCTATGGATGGACTTGAAGACAGCAGTCTTCAAATCGCCGCTCATCACAAAATGTGACTGAATCCGAATAATTCTGCAAGGAAGAATGGGCAAATATTCCCCAATCTAGGTGTGCAAAGCTAATAGAGACATATCCAAACAGGCTGATGGCTGTAATTAAAGCAAAAGGTGGCTCTACGAAGTATTAAATCTTGGGACTGATCACTTTTCCAACTCTGTTATTCTAGTTTTCTTTTTTTTTTTTTTTTAACGTTTCTGAACTGTTGCCTTTTTACGTTACTTGAATGTTGAAGGCAGAATGTGTAAATAAAGCTGGAACAAAAAGAAATATTTATGAAAATAGTTTTGATTTCAGGCTGTAAGACAGACAAAAGTGACTATTTCAAAGGGGTATGATGATTTCCTATAGGCACTGTATATATATATATATATATATATATATATATATATATATATATATATATATATATATATATATATATATATATATATATATATATATATATATATATAGTATCTCACAAAAGTGAGTACACCCCCAAATGGCTAATTGGGCCCAATTAGCCATTTTCCCTCCCCAGTGTCATGTGACTCGTTAGTGTTACAAGGTCTCAGGTGTAAATGGGGAGCAGGTGTGCTAAGTTTGGTGTTATCGCTCTCACACTCTCTCCTACTGGTCACTGGAAGTTCAACGTGGCACCTCATGGCAAAGAACTCTCTGAGGTTCTGAAAAAAAGAATTGTTGCCTCAAAGGTGATGGACTGGCCAAGCATGTCTCCAGACCTAAACCCTATTGAGCATCTGTGGGGCATCCTCAAACAGAAGGTGGAGGAGCGCAAGGTCTCTAACATCCACCAGCTCTGTGATGTCGTCATGGAGGAGTGGAAGAGGACTCCAGTGGCAACCTGTGAAGCTCTGGTGAACTCCATGCCCAACAGGGTTAAGGCAGTGCTGGAAAATAATGGTGGCCACACAAAATATTGGGCCCAATTTGGACATTTTCACTTAGGGGTGTACTCACTTTTGTTGCCAGCGGTTTAGACATTAATGGCTGTGTGTTGAGTTATTTTGAGGGGACAGCAAATTTACACTGTTATACAAGCTGTACACTCACTACTTTACATTATAGCAAAGTGTCATTTCGTCACTGCTGTCCCATGAAAGGATATAATAAAACATTTACAAAAATGTGAGATACTATATATATATATATATATATATATATATATATATATATATATATATATATATATATATATATATATATATATATATATATATATATATATATATATATAGTATCTCACAAAAGTGTGTACAAAAGTGAGTACACCAGAGACCACTATTTAAAAAGGTATATTGAGGTCCATTGTGCTGTGAATGCCAATTTTTTTTTTACATTTTCATATACTATTAAAGATATTGGGCCTATGTCAACATCAACAAGCCTTTTAAGCCATTAAAACATTTAAATTGTGTCAGTCATATGCTGTGGACAGCTATAGGATAATTGTGCATGATCAGTATAAGATTGTCTGCCTGGTATCATTTAGCTTTGCATACCACTGTGTTGTCTTCGTAAGAACCTATTTAATTTCTAGCACACAAAATTAAATCATGTTATTAATAAAATGATGTCCTAATATGTGTTGTTTTCTTGACAAATATTAAGGTCTGAGGCATGGGGGGCAAAATAAAGAAATTTTAAAAAACTACATTCTATACTGCCCAGTGTTGGCCAGCTAGAATCTTTAACAACTATGACTGTTCTCTTTAGAGAGCAATATCTATAAACATTTATTTATTGTAATGACACACATTTATGCAGAAGTGGGCCTTAGAGCATGTGACTTCATAAGTCATCTGCACATCAATAAAAATTTTAATTCCAGTTTTCAGAAGTGATGAGAACACTCCCAAAGGAGGATTCTCTGGGGTTTGGCCCACAATTTTGCCAGTTGGCACTCTTTTTAGAGGTCTGTGTTTTCTGAAATAACAGAGGATCTAAGGCCCATTACTCTATATTTGGAATATTGTAAAGAGGTAAGTGGAAGCCAGTGGAACATTTTGTAAATCTTGAGTCACCCCAAACCACCATGAGGACGATAAACGTGTTGGTTTCTCCAACAGGATATCCCTGTTGCCTCACTTACCATGGTCATAATGAGAATAACAGAGGGGGCATTATTTTTCCTCAGTAGTTCAGGAAGGTGATAAAGGGCTCTCAGATCCTTTCACAGGGTGCAGTGGTATATACACATTAATTCACATAGACACAATTACATCCCTTCTTATTACAGAACATTTTCCCCTTCACTGTACAGTTTAGAGCCATAAGTACATATAAGATATATTATGTATACATATCCAGGATATATTGGGGACTATGTGAGCCAAAGGATTAGTGCCTTATTAAAAGTTGACCTGGGGAAAGGATAACTGGACATGTAGCATTTCATGTATATAGGATGACAAATACTGATCAAAATGAAAATCTAATCTATAAATTATATTTATATAATGTACCTACAGTATGCCAAGTTAACAGCCTTTTTACAACATAAAAAACAATATTATTAAACATTTCCAATGCCTCTGTACTTGTTCTTATTTTCTAATTTGAATCATAACTGTATCTTATCAAGAGTCATAGGGAAAATGAGATTTCATTTTGGGTTTTTCCAAAATCCCTCACTTACAAGATTTGTTTTGTTTCCTATTTATTTCTGTTATCTCATTGTATTGGTTCTGGTAGTATTAGTGCTTTTAAAACACTCATAAATGATAATCTTGCATCCCGTAGGCAAAATTATGTTACTTTCTTGGCAGGACTGTTGATGAAATATGTCACTGACCATCTGCTAAAATGATTACCAGACATGACTAAATGTTCTTAGTGCACAAAACTGTCAACTGATTTATAATGCATTTAGTGAATGTATCTCTTCCTTTTATGTGTCCTGTTAATACAAATATTTAAATATAAAATATTGTTAATCTTACTGTGTGCATGTGTATTGGTATAAAATAAGATATAAGTAAGTGTGGCTCTAAAATCAACTCCATTAAAGTCAGATTATAATCATTTACTCTTTGTTAAGCGGTGTTCTTTTATAGTGCAAGTCCCTCTTTTATAGTACAATGACCCATTGAAAAAGCTCCCTAGTTGTCATGGCTTGTGCATAAAAATTAGTGTAAGCAGTTCAAAGGACTATAAAATATAATGCCACTATTTACAAATATTCATCTTTTATTTGAAAGTAGCATGTATGCATATAGTAATCAATGTTCTTTAGGCCAAGATAACAAAACAGGAAGTATTGACAATGTGTCATTTCCAGACTAAGGAAGTTTGTCATCTAAGGTAGTACTAATACAGTTATTTGGAGAACAGATGGAACAATCAGTGTGGTTTTGGTCATCAGAATTGTAGTGCATAAGGCCAATTCTTGTGATTTTATAAAGCGCCCCACATTCATATACAGATAGCCAAAGGAATCTGATAATTGTAATAGTGACTGTTTTCAAGAGGAACCCACACCCCCTTTTTTACATGTAGGTCTGTACCAAATTTAAGGAAGTAACAACCGTTTTTACACAGTGAGAAACTAAGACATAGCCAGCTGCCTAATCTAAAATGAGGGGTTTCAGTTCTTGTTAAGAATACCTTGCAACATCCTCGGCAGCCCATTAATTGTAAAGATATAATATCATAACAGCTGCAACACTCAAAAACAAACCACAAATGTGTTAATAAATTAATAATGTAATATAATATATGGCACTTGCTTTCATTCAGAATGGCCCAAAAAGCAAAATGCTTGATTTTATTTTATATGTTACCAAGGTAGACAAATTATTATTATTATTATTATTATTTTTTTTTTGTAAAGATATGCTGACCAATATAAAACCAAATAATATGAAACCAATGTCATAATGGCTAATCGAGTGCAGGCCAATACTCCAAACCCAGGCCATGACTACATGTTTTGCTAAAACCTTCAGGCTTGAAATGTAGAGTAGGACCATATTCATGACAGCTGAGAACCACTATGATTATGCCACATGTCATATATTGTTATTTTCTTAGTATAGGTCAATTAATTAGATATTTTTTAAAATAATTAACTAGATATAAACTTTGATGTTTATAATATTTAATGGTAGTAGCATTGCTGCCTCACAGCTCCAGGGTCCCTGGATCAATATTGAACTCTGGTTACTGTCTGTGTGGATTTGATTCAGTAACAAATAAACTATGTGTAACCCCTGTGTAAAGTAGCCCTTTACTGCTGTGCCTTACCATCCATGCTAGAGAGCATGGGTGATACACACACACAGTGAGGCTTGTGCCATAATCCAGCTTCACTGAGAATATTTGATTAAGTGAACCATTGTTAGAATACAACAGAAATTGTAGATATCTGTACCACAAGATTTCTGAATTTCTTTTGGTGTCAGGTTGAATCATCTTTGTCACCTTACAAAGTCATGTGTAAAACAGCTTGTAATGTGCTAGATAAGATCTTTAGTACTAAGCTCTGTACTAAAGTGTGCAGAAGCATAGCTAAGTGGCCACCTCTAAGGCACCCCAGGAAGATAATAATAATAATAATAATAATAATAATAATAATAATAATAATAATAATAATAATAACATTATTATTATTATTATTATTATTATTATTATTATTATTATTATTATTATTATTATTATTATTAGTCAGTGCAGTTACCAATGTCATATGACCCGAAAACAACTTGGTAACTCTGTTGTGACAGGCTAGTTTGAATAATAAAACAACATCCACTCTCTGGTAAATTTAAAGGTTCATTTCATCATTGTGCAACCACAAGGAACAAACCAGTTTAGCTAGCACAGAAGTTAACTATTCCCTGGCTCCACTGACCAATAAGCAAACACTGGTCAAACATAATCCTAGCATATTCAGATGATGTAATGATATGTTGTCACGAATCATGCACAGAGTTGAATGCAAATACAGAGTTTTATTAAACTCCACAGAACAAACAAACCAAAATGACAAATCCAAAATCAAAGTCACTAGAAAAACTAGAAGCAAAACTTAAAGGAGACAGGATATGTAAAGGATATTTTAAAGTAGACTCAGTGATTGTAAACCAGTGTGTGCAATTAGAATTACTGAGACAGTGACTATGTATATGAGTGATATGTGACTGATCATGTGGTGGTGTTTGATACAAGCACACTTACATCTAATAACGATTCAGCAATACGTGACATAAGGAATTACTTTCAGTGTGATGAGGACATATAAAAAAAAATAAAACCATAATTAACCATAACCAGTTTTTGTGATCATTATTAAAGCACAATCTACTATTAAGCAATCTTGACATATTAATAAAGTTGTCATAAAATACATTACAGTTCCACTGAAAATGATTCAAATAGCATGTTAATAATAGAAGGAAATTATATATTACCTATTATATATTACCTCTTGTAAATACTGACTACTTTTTCTCTTACTGCAGTAAACCTCCAGCAGGCTACTTCAGCGGGTCTCACCTCATTGTCTTTATGCTTATAGTTTAGCTATAGAAATCTAGTAGCTTTCAAACAGAAATGGGAAAATGTATGATCCTAACTGGTTAATCCTGTTCTCACCATAGCGGCTGGTAGCTAAACAGAGGAGTTTTTTTTTTTTTTTTTTAATTGCCTTAGATTATGGCTCTTTAGGGTTGGCCAGAATTTGGCCTGTGCAGAATTTGAGTTGAGACCCTTGACTTAGCAGTATATGGCCAAAAATTCAACCAACCAATCAATCATTCAATCAATCAATCAATCTACAGGATACTATTGCGTTACAAGAACACTGTCCCACTGTCCTTGTGGATGGCTGTGCAAAAATGAAAAGTAACAAAAATAAAAATACACCTAGCAGGAAGCCTGCAGTTCTTCATTATGTACACATATAATAAAAGACACCCATCTGGAAATTTTGACTGCACCACCAGAAAAGAACCTGCAAAAAAGGCCTTGCACACCAACATTGTACATATGTTCATGAAAAACCTGCAACTTATTAGTGTCATGCTTACCTCTTAGATATGTGGTTAAAAGTTGTTCCTCCTTTTGAAAGAACTGTTAAATTGAGAACAGTGGCCACCTTAGTTTTGTTATTTTTTTTATTATTATTTTTTTTACATTACATTGTGAATTCACATACTGGTACATTTTCTATCCTTGAAATACTGGTTGGTTGCATTTCTGTCCATGGCCACCTTATTCAACCTAGCATTAATTTTAAGACTGGACCATATGAATAAGAGAGACATGGGTATTTTATTGGGTATTATTTTATATATAGGGGTGAATGCATGCACCATAACTGTAACAACTGGTATTCAATCACATAATTTTGATAATCTATCTCCAAAATCCTAGAAAAGGTTGTAGCACAACTGTTCTATAGCACATGCTATCATAGGAATATGAAATCTATCATTCATGAAATCTATCATTCAGGATTTAGGCCTCCTCATAGCACAGAGACAGCACTGGTTAAAGTGGTAAATGACCTACTACTGGCCTGATCAGGGCTGAGTGTCCAAGCTGGTGGTGCTTGACCTTAGTGCAGCTTTTGACACTGTTGATCATACTATTGTCCTTGATTGACTAGAAAATGTTGTTGGAATTAAGGGAACGGATCTCTTCTGGTAATTTTCCGTAATCAGTTTGTGGATGTATATTGTATATACAATATGGTGTCTTCTCTATGCATACTAAGGTAATGTTTGGTGTTCCACAAGGTTCTGTTTTAGGCCCACTCTTTTTTTAAATCTATATATGCTACCTCTGTGTAAAAAAATTCATAAATATAGTATTAGTTTTCATTGTTATGCTGATGACACACAGTTGTATGTTTTGGCCTCCCCACTCTCACGTATTCACTCAGGTTTGTTGATGGTGTAGTGGCTGGCTGCTTTATGTCCCCTCATGTCTGTGTTACCTTCTGGCTCTCCTTTTTAGTTATGCTGTCATAGCTGGTATTGCTGGTAATTGGGGAGAAGTATAATATTGCTGCAAGCAAGTTCTTCTTAGTTCTGCAGTCAAAAGAGCAGGTGTAAAACAATATTGTGCAGTGCAGCAGCTGTTGATATAATTCACTCATAGTTGTTGGGATTATTCACTCATTCTTGGTTTTCAGTTGGAAACAAGATTAAATGGACACCCCCCACCACCACCCCCATGCTGATATGCTACAAAAGTGTGTGTCTGAAACAAATCAGTTGAGAAAAGAGATTGCTGCAAATTTAACACTGCAGCTGGCTGTCTGATGTTCAGGCTAGCCCTGCACATTATCAAGAAATGATCACACTCTGAGCCATGTTAAAGACCCATCAGGGTATACCTAAGCCCCAGCCCAATGCTTGGTTTTGGTTTAGATGTGGGCAGGATGGATATATTGCACAACAGTATGTAGACGCTATTAACAAAACTCTTGTTGACCAAAAAAAAAGGAGTTGCAGGACAAGCAGAATTCAATTCAATTAAATTCAACTTTATTTCTATAGCGCTTTTAACAATGGACATTGTCACAAAGCAGCTTTACAGAAGTAAATACATTCAGGATATAAATTTTAAATGTATGAATTTATCCCTAATGAGCAAGCCAGAGGTGACGCTGACAAGGAAAAAACTCGATATGAGGAAGAAATGTTAAGAGGAACCAGACTCAAAAGGGAAACCATCCTTATCTGGGTGATACCTGCAATTATAAATAAGAAGGAATGTCAGTCCCTTTTGGACTCTGGGTCCCAAATGACCACACTGTTGAAGTCTTTCCATGAAGAGTACTTATCTTCTCATCCTATACTCCTAAATGACCTCCTTGAAATAGAAGGCACCGGAGGTCACACTGTTCCTTAACAGGGTTGTGTTACTGAGTCCAGTGACTGTTCTATATTTTCAGCCTCTTGTAATGCATTAGCTCCAGTGAATAATCCACATATGATTTCATTGAATGTTAATGAGTCTCCTTTGTCTGAATAGTTTAAGACCAGAATAACAGCCAAACTGAACTCCAATGCTGTGTGGTGATCTAGAAGAGTGATGTCATCAGGCTTTGTGTCAATTGCTGAAAATTATCAGTTAATTATCATTAAAGATGCCAACACCCTGAAGAGATTTTTTCAGTGTCCAAATGGTTTTTAGTCATATATTTAAAATCAGGCTATTACCAGGTAGTGGTAGTGGAAGAGAATGTATGGGAGATATGAATTTGTAAGTTTTTTTTTTGATGATCTTGATGACTTTTTGCTGACACCCATGAGGATCATAAGACTCATGACCACATAGTCTCCGAAAATGGGATGGAATAAGACCTCGAAAAAATATCTGCCAACATGGCATAAGCCATGGAATATTTGTGAGCTCAAAACCTTCCTTAGAGTTAAAGCATATTATACAGTTGTATGCAAAACCTGGGGCACTCTCTGCTAATTTATGTATTTTGCTGATTTTTGAAGTGAAAAGAATTAAACACAACCTATGCAGCAAACTATTTAAAAATAAATAATAAAAGAATAATATTTTCTGCAATTGTTAATGCACATATATTTTATAACTGATGACCTAAATTTTTTATATTGTATTATATATTTTTTAATTTTCTTAATTGACTTGATAGGGCATGCTATTCAGGTCAAGAATTGTCATTAGGAATTGTCATCAAAGCATAATAAATTCAAACCTTGTACTAAAACTCAACACCCATGGGCACCTCTAAGCAACTGACTGAGGATCTGAAAATAAGCTAATTGATGTGTACAAAGCAGAGAAAGACTATAAAAAGACACCAAAGCACTTCCAGCTCACAATTTCCACTGTCTGAAATGTCACTATGAAATGGCAGTTAGAGGAACCAAACCATGGAAGTCAAGGCAAGATCTGGAAGACCAAGAAAACTTTCACATAGAACTGCCTGTATGCTGCCCAGAAAGGCAAAGCAAAACCCCAATATGCCAATGCTACATTCAATCTACCTTGAAATTGGGAAATCTTAGCTTGGAAAGAAATCATTCTCAACCTCCATGCATTCAAGTCACAAAGAGGGGAAAAACATGTTCATCTTTTCCATGGTCATCTTTTGTTAGCAACAAGCTAGCCAGCTAACTGTGATGAGTATATTTTTCTCCTCAAAACAGTGAACTATAGTCAGAGCATATTATACAATGTTATAGATTTAAGAAGCAAATATGTAAGTTGATTGATCTAAAGCAAATGCTTGTATATACAGTGTAATTCATTTGAAGGCAAGAAGTTCTATTTTGTTTACTTCTGGTGCTGTCAACAAACTTGATCTGCAATTGTAAGAATGCTGACTGATATCCTCATCTTCAACATTTCTCTGAGACAGGTGATCATGTCCAGCTTCACATCAACAACCATCTTATCCATGCCAGGGAGCTCTAACATGACATGGTTGAATGACTACTGCTCTATAGCACCCACTGCAGTCATCATGGAGTGTTTTGAGAAGATTGTAATGGGATATATAAAGCTTCTCTTCCAAGCACATATGATCTTTACCAGTTTGCATATCGCTCAAACTAACAATGTTAATAAATCTACAGCCTTAAACCTAACCTTGTCCAACCTTGACAAGCACCAAACATATGTTAGAATGCTGTTCATTGACTTCAGCCTTCAATACAATAGTCCCATGGAAACTGGCCACAAAGCTGAACCTACTGGATTCCTGAACCCTTCAATGTTATTTCAGTTCTTCTCTCACCCTCCACAAATCTTCACTGCTGGGCCACCTCCCCCCTCGTCCATATCACCTTAATAATTCTCCTGTATATCCTCCACTGTGCATGCACATACATGCTGAGACCTTCAACAAAGTCACAAAGTGAAAACGATGTGGTATTTGCTATAAATACTTTTTATGTCATGTTACTTCTTCCCTTTTCTCTAACTTTTTTATTTGCAGAATGCTAAGTGTTTCTATTTCATTCTCTGTCTGAGCCCATTAAGCCTATGATTTGTTAGAATAGAGTGTATTTAAATTGCTTAGCTTGTTAGCTTACACGCCGCAGTATCTGAGATAGCTTAAATTGTTGTTCAGTGACTTGCTCTGGGTTATGAGATAGGAGTGTGTGCCCTTCTCCATTTACCTCACATCCACCAGAGTTATTGCCATTAACAGAATAGGAGAGTGCATATCCTTCCTGCCCTTGTGCTGTTGACCACATCCCCACCAAGCCACTCACTTAGTTGCTCCAAGTTACAGGATAGGAGCATGTGTTTCCCTCCATTTCCCTCACACCCATCAGAGCTAGTGGCACTAACATGACTGTAGTGTGTTTGTCCCTCCATTGTCCTTGTGCTACAGACTACATCCCTGCTGAGCTGTTCAGTCAGCACCAGTTTCTCTACAGATCATGTGATAGAATTTGTGCACATCTTTTCATTTCCTTCCTATCAATCAGAGCTTTCAGCATTACCAGGGCAGGAGTGTCATCTTAGGTAGATTTTTCTTAGGTAGAGGTGTAGTTACTTAGTATGACAGTCTGGGGGGAAATCAAGTCAGTGAGAAAATCAAAAATCCACTTGCAAATAGTGTTGTTGAGTTCTAGAGTCTTGATCTTTGACACCAGCTTTTAGGGGATGATTGTATATGATATATGATGGTATTACAGTAAATGCTGAGCTGAAGTCCAGAAACAGCATTCTGACATAATTTGCCTTTTTGTCAGGGTGGGTGTATGCTGTATGGATGCTTTGAGAGACTGTATCTTCTATAGACCTATTTGCTTAGTTGGCAAACTGATATGGGTCTAGTGTGAGCTGGAGGCTAAACTGGATGTGAGCCATGACCAGTCTCTCAAAGCATTTTATTATGACTGGCATAACAGCAATTGAAGGTAGTAATTCAGGCTTGTGACAGTGGTTGTCTTTGGCACTAAGGTTTATGGTTGTAGCCTTAAAGCAGGTGGGGACAGTAACCTGGGCCAGGGACATATTAAACATTTCTGTTCTACCTCATCTGTAGACAGTGAGAGGGTGTGGTCCAGTGTGATGGCTGAGGTGGCATTTGCGTCCTCAGTGGTATTGGTTTTGAAACAGGTATATAAGGTGTTGAGCATATTTGGTAGGGAGGCAATAGTGTCTTCATAACTGTTAACGTTGCTCTTATGGTAATTAATTGCTTGTATTTCCTGCCACATGCACTGTACATTGTAGTTGTCAGTTGCTATAGTTGCTCTTAATGCCCCCTTGTCACCAGTTTTATAAGCTGCATCGCCTCATAGCTTTTCAACCTTAGCTTCTCCTCTCTGTTCATCCATGGTTTTTAGTTTGAGAGTGTTCTGATTGTTTGTAAAACTACATCACTGACACATTTCCTAATGTATTCTGCCACTGTTGCTGCATATTCATCCATATTTATGTAAGCGTCTGTAGTTGCAGCAGTTTTAAGCTATGCCAGTCTGTCTGACAGTCCTGCAGCATTGACTCAGCTACACATGCGTTGTTCTCTTTGTAGATTTCATGTGATTCAGAAGTATGTGGAAGGTATGAACAGAGAGATGTGCTCTGAGTAGCCCAAAGGTGGGAATGGAATTGCCCTGTAGGCCTCTTAGATATTTGTGCAAACATTAGCCAATGTATTTCCCCCTTTGTTAGGCAGGACACATGCTGGTGAAACTTGGGGAGCAGAGTCTTTAGGTTTGTTTAAAGTCCCCAGCAACAATCACTGCTTCTGGGTGGTGTGCCAGTTGTTTGCTAATGTTTTAGCTTATTTTGTCTCTCTGTGGTGGAACACACAGCCACAACAAGGATGTTGGTGAATTCTCTTGGGAGAATCCTTAAGAATTCCAGATCCTGTGAAATAACGGCAAACTACTGGCTACACAGACACCAGCAATCTACTGTAATTTTACAGTATTGATTCTGTGAAATTACAGTGTATTACCATAAAAATGAAATACAGTATATGCCTGTATTTTTCCAATTTACAGTAAATTACTGGCAAGAGGGAAAACACCAGCAATATATTGTAATTCTACAGTATTCATACTGTGCATTATTTTACAGCCTTTTTCTGTAAAAATTAAATGCAGTACATTTCTGTGATTATGTGAGTACTTTAAATTTTCACTCTTTATTGTACAAAAGGCATAATTGATAATAAAATAATTTAGATGTTTAGAAAATCTAAGTTATATGGGCTACACACATCTGCTTAAAATACATTATATTGAAAAATCTATCAAATAAGCAATGAACACTTTAGAAATGATATAAATCAAAAGGTCAGTCAACATAAATTCTAATTTATGTTAAATAAAAACTTTGAATAAATAAAATGTTAAAAATTGCTGCTCGAATCAATGGCAAAAAAAATCTTAAATTGCATATCAGATACCTTACAAACATGAAAACACCTGAGAGTTGAAATATTATATAATATATATAATATTATATATATAATATAACATTTAATATTTTTAACAATCTGAACTATTATGAACATAATGAACATCAATATGGGGGAAAAATATTTGTTCAGGATTTTTTATTTTTTATTATTGTTTGTTTATTTAAACTTTTTTTTTTTTTTTTTTTTTTAAGTTTTTTAAGAGTCCTGTGAAGGATGCACATTATAAAACAGGTGGACATTATAAAAGAGTCCTTTGAGGTATGTGCATGCTTACAGAGATGAATCTTTTCATCCATTAAAGGTGACCATCACCAGGCTGCTTGTTCCTCTCCCATATTAATTCCAGGGTACCACTGTAAAACAGCAGCAAACAAAATATTTGATCAAAGTAACTCTAGGATTGTCAATGTACAATAACAACCCAAATAGCAAGGTGATATTGATACAATGTTGACTAACAAAACACTTCACACATACATCTCAAATCAACACATTCTTCCATAACATTAGCAAAGTTTGTCACCCAACAAGCACACAGTGGCCCTCATTTACAAAACAAACGTCCGACAGAAAACTATGCTTATGGTTGTTTCCACGCAAAACTTGACATTTATCGATATGGACGTGAGCCGTGGCTATGATCAAATCTCACGTCAAGTTTCAACTCGTGTACGCAAGGTTTTGAGTTAGCGTGAACTACTGAATCAACCAGATGTTCCTCAGCACCTTTTTATGTTTTCTACTCATGTGTGATGTGAATGTGGATATAACACTAAAGCTAGATGATCTAAAACAAATTGATAAAACTTGGTGACTGTAAAATGCACGTAAATATAAATGTTCAAGTAATTCATATCTCAGCGCTGAAGTGCCATTTTAATCACACTCACTAGCTCGACAGCTTGCTTTGCATCAATTTTAAACATTACTTCTGATAATACTACCTTTATGAATAAAATACTGTTGAGGAAAATAAGAAAATGTTTTTAATTACCGTGTAATTTGTAGATCCAATGCAAATAGATACAGAAGGACTTCAGTGATGTGAAGTCAGATGAAGTCATTGCACATTCAGTGATGACAAGTGTCCTGTGTCCTCCGAACATGCGTCCTCTTCGGGGAAAAGATGCTTTCTGAAAAAATTGTCCTCACGAGTCCCTGATTGAAAATTATTTCTGATGTTCAAAAATTTAACTTAACTTTGATAAAACAGTACAGTACAAACTTTGACCAAGCTTGTACTCATACAACAGCACACTCCAGTAATTTCCAAAAAAATACTGCATTATACTGTTATTTTGTTTAGGACCAGCCTACAATGCATTGAAATCTACAGTACAAAATCGTATTACATAAAAACAGTAGATTAGTGTTGTAAAGTGAAAATGTTGCCCAGAATGCATTGTTTTCAACAGTATATTATCGTTTTAATGGAAAACAGTATGCTACTGTCAGAATTTGGCCGTTTTTTTACAGCAAGTTTTTACAGTGTAAGCAATATTTGCTGAGTTTGTGCACCATGTTTTGTTGCAAACATGCAGATGTCCCATCCTTTTGTTTTGAGTGATGAAGCCAATGTTATGTGAAGATAAAAATGTTACAAAATAAAAATTTTACAATGCCTTATTTCATGTTACATTGTGAGTCAGGGTCTCAGTTTGTCCAGTTATTCATTCAGAGAGCATATATTTGCAAGTAGCAGACTGGGCAGGGGTATGCTATGAGGCTGTGTCCTTAGCCTAGCATGGAGGCATTCTCTCTGATCTCCACTTGTGTTTATGTTCACCCAGGAAATGCAATCGACACAAAGCCTGCATCTGCATCTTTAGGGAAAACAGTGGACAAGCTGACAATGTCTAGATCTAGTAGGCTGAATGAAAATGATTTGCACCTTTTCCAAATGTCCAGCACGGTGTCTCCATCATATGAGATGTCTGCATATGCATTCTGAGATAGAATAGTGAAAATTAGCCATAGAATAACAAAAGATAATGCCCCTTGGGGAGAGCTAGCCGAGCTGCTTTACTGTCTTGGAAGTGCTACCTCCAAGATTGGTAACATGTGGTATGACAGGGTATTCTGTTACGACCCAGTCTACGGTTAGGTCGCACAGTGTAAATAAAGGCACGGGGTAATGTAAAGTGGAGTTAATAGTATGTATTTGAAGTAAACAGGAATGAGACACACAGGAGTAGCTCTCAAAGGATGAGAGAGAGAGAGAGAGAGAGAGAGAGAGAGAGAGAGAGAGAGAGAGAGAGAGTGGTATTTACAGGCTAAATCAACAAACAAACACTGTTTAAAGGGAAACTAACTTATCTGAAAATTAAAAAAAAAAAACATAAAGGAAAGACAATTAACTTCCCTACACTCCTTTACCAAAAACAGAGACAAACCCACACCCAACAGAAATGGCAGTCGCACCCCTACTACCGGTGAATATATACTGTATACAATGTTTGATATTTACAAAAATACAGCAGTGTGACTAGATACAAATCTAGACAGCAACCAGGTATCAAAGGGCAGATCAAACTCATAGTCAGGACAGGCACAGTTCAAAAACCAGAATAATCACAAGGAAAATACGGAGCGGACTAATAAGCACCACCCAAAGGCAAACAAGTAAGCATCGGCAAAATGAAGCTGATAGCACTTGTTTCCATTGCCATTAAATACTGTGACCATGACCATCTTTGGTGCAGAAGCAGCACACAAAGCTGAGGAAACAGCACACAAAGCTGAGGGAGCAGCATCCAAGGAAGGGCAGGAAGACCCGGACTGGAGTCTGGAATGGCCCAACCTGCACATATTTTTAACACACCAAAACACACAAAACATACCCGCAGAATATAGCGGGTTATAACAATCCACTTGTGTGTAACCCTCTAGTAACAAGGTAGAATTATTTTACTCACAGTTTTAGCTGTTGTTGATTATCTGACTGGCTTAACTCTGCAATCTTCTTTTCCTTTCGGCTGTTCCCTTCAGGGGTCGCCACAGCGAATCATCTGCCTCCATCTAGCCCTATCCCCTGCATCCTCTTCTCTCAGACTGACTACCTTCATGTCCTCCTTCACTACATCCATAAACCTCCTCTTTGGTCTTCCTCTCGGCCTCCTGCCTGGCAGCTCTAACCTCAGCATCCTTTTACCGATATATTCACTCTCCCTCCTCTGAACATGTCCAAACCATCTCAACCTGGCCTCTCTAACTTTGTCTCCAAAACATCTCACATGTGCTGTCCCCCTGATGTACTCATTCCTGATCCTATCCATCCTCGTCATTCCCAAAGAGAACCGCAGCATCTTCAGCTCTGCTACCTCTAACTCTTCCTCCTGTCTTTTCCTCAGTGCAACTGTCTCCAAACCATACAACATCGCTGGTCTCACTACTGTCCTGTACACCTTTCCTTTCATTCTTGCTGGTACTCTTTTATCACACAACAGACCTGACACTTTTCTCCACCCATTCCAACCTGCCTGCACACGCTTCTTCACCTCTTTTCCACACTCCCCGTTGCTCTGGACTGTTGACCCTAAGTACTTAAAATCCTGCACCTTCTTTATCTCTTCTCCCTGTAACCTCACTGTTCCACTTGGATCCCTTTCATTCACACACATGTATTCTGTCTTGCTGCGACTAACCTTCATTCCTCTTCTCTCCAGAGCAAACCTCCACCTCTCTAGAGTTTCCTCCACCTGCTCCCTGCTCTCACTACAGATCACAATGTCATCCGCAAACATCATAGTCCATGGAGATTCCTGTCTGACCTCATCTGTCAGCCTGTCCATCACCACCGCAAACAAGAAGGGGCTCAGAGCCGATCCTTGATGCAGTCCCACCTTCACCGTGAACTCCTCTGTCACACCTACCGCACACCTTACCATTGTCCTACTGCTCTCATACATATCCTGCACCACTCTAACATACTTCTCTGCCACTCCAGACCTCCTCATACAATACCACAGCTCCTCTCTTGGCACCCTGTCATATGCTTTCTCTAAATCTACAAAGACACAATGCAGCTCTTTCTGACCCTCTCTGTACTTCTCCATCAACATTCTCAAAGCAAATATTGCATCTGTAGTGCTCTTTCTTGGCATGAAACCATACTGCTGCTCAGAAATGCTCACTTCTCCCCTTAGCCTTGCTTCCACTACTCTTTCCCACAACTTCATTGTATGGCTCATCAGCTCTGTAGTTTCCACAACTCTGCACATCTCCCTTGTTCTTAAAAATGGGCACCAAAACACTTCTCCTCCATTCCTCAGGCATCCTCTCACTCTCTAAGGCCTCGTTGAACAACCTAGTTAAAAACTCTACTGCCATCTCTCCTAGACACTTCCATACCTCCACTGGTATGTCATCAGGACCAACCGCCTTTCCTCTCTGCATCCTCTTCAAAGCTCTCCTAACTTCACCCTTGCTAATCCTTTCTACTTCCTGCTCAACAATATTTGCATCTACTACTCTTCTCTCTCTGTCATTTTCCTCATTCATCAGTTCCTCAAAGTACTCCTTCCATCTTTCCCTCACCCTCCTGTCACCTGTCAGCACATTTCCATCTCTATCTTTAATCACTCTAACCTGCTGCACATCCTTACCATCTCTATCCCTCTGCCTCGCCAACCGATACAAATCCCTCTCACCTTCCTTACTATCTAACCTTGCATACATGTCCTCATAAGCTTTCTGTTTGGCCTTTGCCACCTCTATCTTAACCTCACGCTGCATCTCCCTATATTCCTGTCTACTTTCCTCCGTCTTCTCAATGTCCCACTTCTTCCTAACTAACCTCTTCTTCTGGATACTCTCCTGAACTTCCTCATTCCACCACCAAGTCTCTTTGTCTTCTTTCCTCCTTCCAGATGACACACCTAGCACCTTCCTACCTGTCTCCCTGATCACTTTGGCTGTAGTAGTCCAGTCATCTGGAAGCACCTCCTGACCACCTAAAGCCTGTCACAACTCCTCCCTGAAAATCGCACAGTACTCTTCCTTTTCCAACTTCCACCACTTTGTCTTCTGCTCTGCCTTTGCTCTCTTCATCTTCCTCACCACCAGAGTCATCTTACACACCACCATCCTATGCTGTCTAGCTACACTCTCTCCTACCACTACTTTGCAATCGCTAATCTCCATCAGATTACAGTGTCTACATAAGATATAGTCCACCTGTGCGCTCCTGCCACCACTCTTATATGTCATCCTGTGTTCCTGCCTCTTCTGAAAGTACGTGTTCACCACAGCCATCTCCATACTTTTAGCAAAGTCTACCAACCTCTGTCCTTCTGGGTTCCTTACCTGAAGACCAAACCTGCCCATCACTTCCTCATCCCCACTATTCCCTTCACCAACATGTCCATTAAAGTCTGTCACCACTCTCTCACATCTGGGAACACTCTGCATCACTTCCTCAAGCTCACTCCAGAATCTGTCTTTCTCCTCTTGCTCACAACCTACTTGTGGAGCGTAAGCACTAACAACATTCAGCATCACACCTTCAATTTCCAGCTTCAGACTCATCAACCTATCTGACACTCTCTTTACCTCCAGAACATTCTTCACAAACTCCTCCTTCAGGATCACTCCTACTCCATTTCTCTTCCTGTCCACCCCATGATAAAACAGTTTAAACCCTGCTCCAATGCTTCTAGCCTTGCTCCCTTTCCACCTGGTCTCCTGGACACACAGAATGTCGACTTTCCTCCTCTGCATCATATCTACCAGCTCTCTGCCTTTATCTGTCATCGTACCAACATTCAAAGTCCCTACTTTCAGTCCTAAACTCCTGCCTTTCCTCTTCTCTCTCTGCCTATGGACACGCCTTCCTCCTCTAACACACCTTCCTCCTCTCCTTCTTCGACCAACAGTAGCCCAATTTCCACCAGTGCCCTGTAGGTCAACAGCACCGATGGCGGTCGTTGTTAACCCGGGCCCCGACCGATCCAGTATGGAAGTATGTTAGTGATTAGCATATTGAATTTGGCAAAAGTTTTACGTCGGATGCCCTTCCTGACACAACCCTCTCTATTTATCCGGGCTTGGGGCCGGCACAAAAAGTACACTGGCTTGTGACCTCCTGTGGCTAGATTGGCTTAACTCTGCAATAATAGTTATAAAATGATTAACATGAAAAAAAAAATCAGTTGGTGAGATGCCTCCAATCAAGAAAACTTAAGATATTTGTGTTTTCCTAATAAAATAAAATATTTATTGTCCTAAGGTGGGTCTGATTATTTTAAACTACTTTAAGAATACCCCTTAAATCACACATTAGAATACAATATCTTCAATGATTGAAACATTAGGAATTTATTAACACAAAAGAAAAAAAAAAGAAAACAAGAAAATAAAATGAAATAAAACTTTTTACAATGCACTCCACAAATACTTTGAAGATATTAGGAAAACCTCAACTCACAATATTGAATCTCTTAAAAAAAACAATTCTGAATCAATTGAATCACTTGTGTGAGAGTTTTTTTAGTCCAAATCAAGCCTGCTACCACAGAACCTTTACCAGTCCCACCTAATCCTTTGATGAAGATGAATGAATGAATACATTAATTGTGTAATGCAGAGCCCCACAACCAACCTGTATGTTCTCAGGTTAATGAACTTTGTCTATCATGCTTTATATCTAACTGCATATATTAAAGTAAAAACTGCCACTTGACTGACTTTTTTTGTCATCTCTACTCCGACACACACTGACACACTTGAAAAGGGCAGAATAAACACATACAGTGGGAATAGAAAAGAATTACCCCACTTTAATAATAATCACATTTTGTTGCTTTTCAGCCTGAAATGAAGATGGACACAGTTTTTGTTTAATCCAGCTGTATTTACTCAGTGCAACTTATAACATCCAAGTGAAAGATATTACACCAACATGTCAGAAAAAAAATAAAAACCAGAATTTCCACAGTTGGAAAAAGGATCACCCCACTTGTAAACTCAATCAGGTGTAGCTAATCACCTTCTCAATGGCACACAAAGCCATTTGACTTTCAACTGTGATCAGCTGTCGTCATTCTGATTAGCTCAGCATGAAAAGAGCTTTCCTGGAGCATTTTTCAGTCCTTGGTAGTGCAACTGAAGCAAACAATCAACTATGTGTGGCAAGGCACTGTCAAAAGATCTCCGGTATAAAGTTGTGGACAGGCACAAGTCAGGAGATGGATACAAAAAAAATTCAAATGCTTTATCAATGCCTAGAAGCACAGTGAAGTCTATTATTAAGAAGTGGAATGTATTTGGTACAACTCAGACCCTCCCTGGATCAGGACAAACTGGATGAAAGAGCCAGGAGGAACCTGGTCAGAGAGGCTACCAAGAGGCCTACAGCAACTTTGAAGCAGTTGCAGGAATTTATGACAAAGAGTGGTCATTGTGTGCATGTGACAACAATATCACAAATTATCCACAAATGTGGCTTGTATGGGAAGGTTGCAAGAAAAAAGCCACCCACGACTGAGCTTTGCCAAAACACACCTTGAAGATTCTGAGGCCACATGGAAAAATGTGTTATGGTCAGATGAGACTAAAATTGAATTATTTGGCCTCAACACCAAATGATATGTCTGGCGGAAATCCGATACAGCTCACCATCCAAATAACCATTCCTACAGTAAAGCATGGAGGTGGTAATATCCTGTTATGGGTGTGTTTCTCTGCAGCAGGGACTGGAGCACTTGTCAGGATAGAAGGAAAAATGGATGGAGCAAAATACCATCAAATTCTTGAGGAAAATCTGCTGTCCTCTTCCAGAAAGTTGTCAATGGGAATATTTACTTTCCAACATGATAATGACCCAAAGAACACAGCAAAACTGACCACACAGTGGTTGAAGGAGAAAAAGGTGAATGTCCTTGCATGGCCTAGTCAGAGCCCAGACTTAAACCCCATTGAAAATCTGTGGAATGACTTGAAGACTGCAGTCCACAAACGGTCACCATCAAATTTAACTGAACTTGAGCAGTTCTGCAAAGAAGAGTGGGCAAAGTTAGTAGAGACATATCCCAACAGACTAAAGGCTGTAATTAAAGAAAATGTGGTTCAACAAAATACTGACACAAGGGGGTGATTTTTCCAACTCAGTGATTCTGTTTTTTTAATTTTTTATTTTTTTTTCTGACATGTTGGTGTTATATCTTTCACTTGGATGTTATAAGTTGCACAGAGTAAATACAGCTGGATAAAACAAAAACTGTGTCCGTCTTCAGGCCGAAAAGCAACAAAATGTGATTATTTTAAAGGGGGGTGATTCTTTTCTATACCCACTGTACATTGCTGTCCATTCATCTTTAAAAAAAATCTGTTTTTGGCCTGATGAGCTTCCTATTTTTCATGAATGCATGTAATTGAATAAGAAGCTAAGCAGGTTTGTGTTAATTTTTTTTTTTTTTAAACTAGTCACTGACCTGTGGGCTATATTGATCAGCTCTGCTACAGTATTATTCAAGTTCATGGGTTAGTCTGGTGAAACACCAAAACACACACACACACAAAATAATAATAATAATAATAATAATAATAATAATAATAATAATAATAATAATAATTTTTCATTCACAAATTATAACAAAAAAAAAACGCAATCTCCTGAACTAAATGGCATGTGGAAACGTCTGGCAAGTTTTCTATCTTCTATCTAATGTGACTGACTTCTAACTTCAAGCTAACTTCTTGTTAGTTTATGTTTCAAAGCAGCCATAGCCTATTATTTACAAGTGACAGCAGTAGCCGTCTAATAATGTTTTACCATTTTTACTTCTGTTTTGGTGTTTGTTACATTCCAGAAAGATAAGAAAATGTGCTGGACATGCAATCAGAATATAACAAAAATGTAATCGCAGTGTCAAACTGGGTATTGTCTGGGCATGATTTTCCAGAAAGATTTTCTTTTAAAATAACTTAAATGATTTTTGGAGACCCTGTAGAGATATGCTGCCCTATGCATAGCATGTGGTCTCTGTGAGCTAGATGGAGCTATCTAGCTTTTTCTATGTCCAATTTTCTAAGCACTAACGCTATTTTTGAGTTGTGTTTGGGGTGGGAATTTTGCAATGGGAAACCTGGCAACCATCCCCACAATCTTCCATGAGCTGTCCTAAGCTCCAAAATAAAGTAAATCCTCGCACTTGTGCAACTTTTCTTGTTCATCCTGCAATGCACACACCCAGTCTGAAGCTTTCTGATTTGTTTTGTGTGTTCAATCCTAATAATGTATTCATATTTGGTTACATTCCTAATATTCTCAGATGCATTGGTTTACAAAATGGTAGAAATTCAACTTTTAAATAGCCTTATGCAGTAATGCTTTTCATTGTAAAAATGTCAGTAGTACAAGCTCATAAAATAGACACAAATTAAAGCACCTTTAGCCTAGTTTTATTCATAATGGATGAAAATAATATCTTTTCAAAACAGCAAATGGTTATACTGGAAAATATGATACACTTTTCTATGAAGAATGAGTGGTATTCAGGGTGTATCTGTTTGTTCATATGAATTGGCAGTCACATGCATTTTACTTGATGCAATATGGCATTGACTGATACTGATTAATGTGACTACATGAGTTAAGGTGAAGTTTGTGTCAATTTAAAAAACAAAACAATGAAGCATTACACCATGTTTGGAATGCTTACATGACTGTTATATTTCTAAAGAAACAGCACAGCTGAAAATGAAATCTACAGTAGTATTCCTAGCATAGACTGTAATTTGTGAAGTCTATCTTTCTACTTACATCATCTCTGAGTCAAAGCCTCTTGCTTATAACATGATGGCCTCTACTGGAGCTGCAGCAATTGACAAAGACAGCTCAATCATTTCCACCCATCCTTAAGCTGCCAGACCCAGCTGGCTTTGACATTAACACTAGACCATGACTGACAGAGGCCCTGGCCTTGGGTTGGATCCCAGGGGTCTCTAAAGTACATTCAGCTCTCCTTTTGCCTGTTGATTTACTGTTCTCAGTGGCCACACGTTGATCCATTTCCCCTCTCAGTTTGCTCACAGGGCAGCCTGAAAAACTGTCTCCCAGCAATATTTTTGCTTTATGATTTCCGAAGGAGCTGATAAAGAAAAAACAAGCCTTCTTTTTTGCACCTGTTTCAGTTAATGTGTGCACCAGTCCAGGCCGGCTGCTCCAGGCAACTGGGGAATAAGGGGAGGGTCAGCATGTCACAGGCCTCAATATGGATCTTCTATTTTCCTTCTGCCCAGGCCTGATCTGGCCTCAACAGCAGGGTGTGTTAGTTTAATATGATGGTCAAACTGAGGCCCCAACCCAAGCCCTGCTGCATGTGCAGCTTTAACATGTGTGGTGAGTATTTGTGTAACATGGGCCACAACATGGAGTTGACATTCATAAGGCAAATGTGAGGAAATTTATGCTGCTTTTTAGGGGCAACATGCAGATGTGGCCTTGCTTCAGCCTGTGTAAAACATTTGGAGAACATTTGACCAGTCTTTCACAATCATAATCCTCATCAGAGCTACAGTTTAGAATGCCTATATAATCCATAGATTTTTTGCTGTGAACTGGGGAGGCCACATTCAGTATCATTGAGTCTGTGTATTTAAATGGCCAAATCTTATACAGTATTTGTAAGAAATAGTGCATATTTGTATAACCAATAATATTTCTTTCCTTTATACATGGTCAAGAAATGGTCATCATGAGTAAATAGTAAATAAATTGCACCAGCTTGAACAATAAATGTGTAGGCTGTATGGCAATACACAAGAAGGGTTTTTCTTTTGTTGCAAAAAGACCTTATTTAACAGCTATACACAGTATTTTTATTATTCTTTTATGTTTCATTTATGTCTTTTTAAGTATTAATGGATGACTATGATCTTGCTATGACCCCATGTTGACCCTTGTACTGTTGGAAAATCCACAGCTATTGTATGACATCCAGAAGTATAAATATCAATTAAAAATATCAATATAATCACATCAGAAAACACTGCTGAGTTTCCATAAATGCGTACAATTGCCTCACTGGCATATTTCTGAAAAATGTAATAAAGAGCCTGGCACAATTCTGCACTTTCCCTTTGAATAAGCAGAGCAGTAAAGGCAAGCCATGAATGAAAATATTGTAAGATTTATGAGATAGAGTCTTTTTCAGCCACGTGTTTATGTAGCAACCCATCTGACAATTTAAATTACACTGTTTTTGATATGATGGTGTCAAGTTCAGAAAGGTAAATGCACTCTGGTAGGTCAATATGATTTTATTTTACGATAACCATATGTTTACTCCTCTCACACGTTTGACAAGGTATTAGCCAGCAGATCCGAAAGTCAATATACCAGATCACATTTTTAATGCTAATGGTTAAAGGCAAAAGACAGAAGAGAAAATGTTTTGAAGACTGAAACCCATTAACAAAAGGTGCTCAAAATAGCTTCAAATAAAGACACCCACCCAGCCACAGCAATTGCTACTTCCTCAACTTTTCCAGTTCATGGATGGCTGTGTGAGTTAAAACAACGTGGTTAATGGAGACCTTGCTAGCCCTGGGGACTAATTAAAATCACATGACTTCCTCCTAGGCTTCCATGAAAATAACTGTATCACAATGGACTGTGTTATTAATATCAGCTTTGGGAAAGTCAGGGCTCCACTCGATGCATGACCAAACTCAGAGGAATGCATAGAATCTGAGAGAGAGATAGAGAGAGAGAGAGAGAGAGAGAGAGAGAGAGAGAGAGAGAGAGAGAGAGAGAGAGAGAGAGAGAGAGAATTTTGTTGGGAAAAGTTCTGTATGCTGTATACAGTACATGTGTGTCAGCCTGGGAAAACTCTTCACATGGTCACATTTTGACATTCTATAATAAATGGAGTTGTGAAAACTATAAGAGTTCCTGAACTGAAATACGCACAGAAGTAAAGTCATAGCATTTTAAAATCCTGTTAAAGACAACACACTCATTGTCTAAAAACAATAATAGTTGTTTTATAATAATAATATTAATAATATTAATAATATTATTAATAATAATAATAATAATAATAAGAAGAAGAAGAAGAAGAAGAAGAAGAAGAAGAAGAACAACAACAACAACAACATCAATAATAATAATAATAATAATAATAATAATAATAATAATAATAATAATAATAATAATAATAATACCTCTTTATTCAATTCATCAGCTTATTAACAATCCTTCCTGATAGGCATGGACAATGACAAAACATATCACACCACAATTCATATCGACAGTAGATTACTCTGACAATTACTTATCAGAGTAATTATATAATTATATCACAATATATACTGTAGGTCTGCAAACAATTTTTCAAGTAACAATTTATATATATTTTTTATTTTTTAAGTTAAACAAATATAAAGTAACTGTGCATTAATATTTGAGAAAAATGTGATGTAAAAAATTGTTTGCTGCAGAGTTTATGTTTACTAATTTTCATGTCAGACAAAATATGTGATTTGGCAGGAGTGCCCAAACTTTTGCTTATAACCGTAAGTGCTAACTTAAGTGATTGGTGAAGAGCTAGGTCTTTAGTCTTCATTCTAAGACAGTTAGTGACTCAGCTGGATAGCCAGGGGAAATTCATTCAACCACCTGGGAGCCAGGACAGAGATGCGTCTTGATGCATGTCTTACTTTTACCTTTAGGGATGGTGGGTCCAGTTGAGCCAGGGAGAGTGATGCAGACCAGGGTTTGCTACACAGTGTGGGAGAAGTTGAAATTGTACTGTGTATCTGCATTCTGGGTCTGTTGCAAGGGATGCCATTCAAGGGCAGACCTGCCAGGAGTGAGCTGCAGTAGTCCAGTCTCGAAATGACAAGGGACAGAACAAGCACCTGAGTGGCTTCTGTGGATAGAAATAGCTGGATCCTTCTTATGTAGAAGAGAAACCTGCATGTGTGAATCAGTTTAGCGAAGTGAGGCAAGAATGATAGTTGGTTGTCCAGAACTACACCAGGGTTGCATGCAGTTACAGATAGTGAGCTCTGACGTCACAAGATCTTTACACAAGTATGCATCTTCAGGGATGTACAGCAGCTCAATCTTGCTGGGATTTAGTTTCGGCTGCCATCCATGATGAGAGATCCAGGCAGAAATCCATGCAGAAACATGAGTGTTCAAGGGAGGAAAGAAGATAAGCTGAGTGTCATCAGCATAGCAGTGGTATGAAAACCCATGTGAGTATATGACCTCACTGAGCCTTGTGGTACACCACTGAAGAGGCTGCATGGAGCAGACGTGGATCCCCTTTATGTCACCTGATATGACCTCCAGGTAAGAAGCAAACCACATGCAAAGGCCAAATCGTGTTTGCATTTGGCGTTCATAACTGCTTTACAAACAAAATTAAGAATATTGTAGTTTTTGTTATAGGTACAGTGCAATATTGGAAATAGGGACTTTGTAAGTGTGTTATGTTCATTATATCTGTAACATTATTATTTCTGAGTTTGACTATTCTATTTAAGTAAAAGGAATTTAGGTGATATTAGGTGATTAGTTTTAGAAGAAGAAGCCTTTATTTGTCACATATACATTACAGTACAGTGAAATTCTTTTTTTGCATATCTCAGCTGGGGTCAAAGCACACGGTGAGCCATGATACAGTGCTCCTGGAGCAGAGAGAGTTAAGGGCCTTGCTCAAGGGTCCAACAGTGGCAGCTTGGCGGTGCTGAGTATTATACCAGGGGTATGTGGAGCAACAGTTTTTCTGACTGTAGTGTTCCATTTTCGGCTTAGGTAGCCTTTGCAATTAATAATAATTTTAAATGTAACATTTTTATTTAATGTGCATGCAACCCTGTATTGGAATATAATACTTTATTTGACAGAAATAAAGGAGCATCTCTCTGTTTATTCATTGAGTCAAAACCTCTGCATACAAGGATACCCGTGCTATAACACCACATGCAGAAATGTGCCACAAATTTTCCAAGATTCTCAGAATTCTTATGACTTCTGACGGGATACCATTTCTGGCAAAGATACCTCAAATGCTGTTGTTGATGTCAGTTTGTCTATCTCAATACATCTGAAGAAGTAATCTATCACCAACAGACACTAATTTCCATGACACCTAAATAAATCAGTTCTAACTCTGGACCATGGTCTCCCTGGAAAGTCTATCTATTTATAAAGTCTAGCTATCATTGTCTCTTTGTGATCATTGAGAAAAGTAAAGTTGATGGGGCACAAAAGACAAGGGACATGGGGAACTAAGGACATGTATGTTCTTAGCTGAAATAATCCTGTGTGAGTTTTTCTAAAAACTTTTTTAGTGTATATTGTTTATATGTGGAAAACAATTTTTTTTTTTTAAACTTTAGTCAGTATAATAAATTGTATCACCTAATAGTTCATACAGAATAGTTTTTGTTAGCCATTATTAACCTAATGTTAAAAAATGCATTTGTTTTAAATGAATAGCCTTAGAGTATAGCGCTTCAAAGGCTCTTGTTTGAAAATTGTTGATGTAACCTTAGCAGAATTTGATTTTAAGATCCCTGGTCTAGCAGTTTGTTTTGAGCAGGTTTAGATGTGTGTGATACATCAGGTTTGTGCCTGTTACAATCCTCATGGTGTGTGAGGTGCAAATGACCACAAATATTAAAATTCAGAAAGGATATTTAAATCAATAAATATAATCAATAAAGACATGCAAATCACTAGAACATTGGCTTATATCTGTCAAATAGCATTTTTAAAACCATTGGTCACTAAATTGTAATGAAATGTAAGATGTAGATCAAAATCTATTTAATGGCTGAAATATGGTGGGTTTCTGCCCCACCTGCACCTATGGACAAGCTGCCACTTTTTTTTAATGGTGTTATACTCAATGGCTTCAGTGGGTGTGAGCCACAGAGATTTCAGGATGTCTTCTGTCTTGTTTCTAAATGTTTACTTGGTCAAATTGATTAATTCATGCTTCCATTTCTATAAATGTTTTGTCGATACACTATCAGCTAACAGCTATCCAAATATGGTGCTAGTCCATGGAAGAAAGTTTTCCTTTTTTTTTGCTGAAAGTAATGAGTTCACTGCATTTTTTCAGCAAGAAAATCCTCAGAGTAATCCTGTACCATCTAAATGCAGGATTCTGACACCATGTTGTGTTAGGAGTGACTGAGATGTTTTTTAACAGTATGCCTCCAGAACTCTTTATAATATAATTCTTTACAGTACAATTTTACCAGGTACCCACTGTATGCAGTGTTACTGTCAGCTAATATACTATAGTTAATATTATGCCACCCAAAAAGTATTTACTGCCTTGTCTGACCACCCTAATAAAATGTTCTTGGGGGACCACTGTAGTGCACAAATATATAAGGAATATAGTAGTGGGCAATAAAATACACAGGTTGTGGGGGGGGAGGCAAGGATACGTAACTTCTCATTTTAAAATCCTCCGTCTTCATATGAAACTGTCATGGTGTCTGACAGTGTCTTGAATAGGCCCATAAGAAAGCAGCTGTATTTCCAACAGTGACAATTCAGCACCTTCAAAAAAAGAGGCCCACCTCTTAGTTCTGTACCATCTGAACTCACCTCATCAACATCTTAAGTTTTGTATAAACAGTCCCTTTCAAAGTTTTCGCTGGCTCGTTGCACAGTAAGGTAAAAATTCCTCCATCTGCACAGAATATGAGCATTTTTATCAATACTTTAATATTCCTTTTAAAAACTCTCTGAGGTGTCACTGTAATAATATTAGAAAGTTTTAACATTTCTAACACAACTCAATCTCTTGTGCAAAGACATCTTTTACAAGGATGTACATTTTGGACAATGGGCCTTAACTGTAGAACTTGATTAGTTTTTTTCTGGTTCACAGTATGTGTTCTGAATGGCCTCTTGTGGCCATTTGTTTAAACTGTTGTTCTAGTTAAGGTATTTCTTTTCTTCTTTTTTATCATCATCATTATTTTGATTTTGCCCTAAAATTAATTTAGATCTAGATCCCTAACAAGCAAGCCAGAGAAGACAGTGGCAAGAAAAATCTCCACCTTTCCATTGTGCAAAAAAGAGAAAAAAAATCAAACTGAAAGAAAAGACAGACTGCTTAATTCTCTTTACCCCAATAATTTCTACTTTGTGTCCTGTTGAGTTTCAGTACTGATTTCAACAATCACAAGAATCGAGCTCAGATTTACAAAGTTAATGATGTGTCAAGTTCACGCAAATATAATGACAACTTTAACTTTAACCAGGTTTACTAATGTATATATGGAGAGATACAGTTTACATGATAGACATTTACAAGTATATTTAGAGAGAAGTACACTAGATTAGTGTTGTGGTTGTTCAGGGACAGCAAATAAAAACATCCCAGTTCACCACAACACTCTATGCCCATGAGCCCTCTAGATCTGCTCCTTTACCTAAGAAAAACTATTCACAGAAGGCTTGACTAAACAAATATCTTTTCAGCCTGGACTTTTAAACACTAAGACTGTATCTGAGTCCCGAACACTAATTGGAAGGCTGGTCCATAACTGTGGGGCTTTGTAAGAGAAAGCTCTTCCCCCTGCTGTAGCCTTCACTATTCCAGGTACCAACAAATAGCCTGCACCTTTTGATCTAAGTAGGTGTGGCGGATCATAAAAGACCAAAAGTTCGCTCAGGTACTGTGGTGCTTTATAGGTCAATAGTAGTATTTTATCAATTTTACTGGGAGCCAATGCAGTGTGGATAAGATAGGGGTGATGTGGTCATATCTTCTGGTTCTAGTAAGGACTCTTGCAGCTGCATTCTGGACTAACTGGAGATTGTTTATGCACCTACTGGAACAGCCAGACAGTAAGGCATTACAATAATCCAACCTAGAGGTAACAAAAGCATGAACAAATTTTTCTGCATCATGTAGTGACATTATATTTCTTATCTTAGCAATATTTCTGAGATGAAAGAAGGCTATCCTAGTAATATTATCTACATGAGCCTCAAATGAAAGACTGGAGTCAATAATCACACCAAGGTATTTTACTGTTGCACATGATGAAACAGAAAGGCCACCCAGAGATACTATGTAATCAGAAAGCTTATTTCTAGCTGCATGTGGTCCTAGTACAAGTACTGCTGTCTTGTCAGAATTAAGTAAAAGAAAGTTAATAAGCATCCAGTGTCTAATTATTATTATTATTATTATTATTATTATTATTATTATTATTATTATTATTATTATTATTATGTCATTTACACATTCCTCAACTTTATTCAGCTGGTGTCTGTCATCTGGCTTTACTGAAACATACAACTGCGTGTCATCAACATAACAGTGGAAGCTAATACCAAGTTTATGAATAATTTGACCCAGAGGTAGCATATATAAAGAAAAGAGAAGTGGGCCTAACACAGACCCCTGCGGAACACCAAACTTGACCTCAGTATGGACAGAGAAGTCACCATTTACATCTACAAACTGATAACGATCAGTCAAATAAGACCTGAACCAGGAGAGGGCCCTTAAAGCCAACAACATTTTTTTGTCTATCAAGGAGAATAGTAGGATCGATTGTATCAAAAGCTGCAATAAGGTCAAGGAACACAAAGCAAGGAGACCCAACCCTGATCAGAGGCCAGTAGAAGGTCATTTACCACTTTAACCAGCTCTGTGTCTATGCTATGATGATGCCTAAATCCTGACTAATACATTTCATAAATGTTATTCTTATGTAGGTACGAGCATAGCTGCTGTGCTACAACATTTTCTAAAATCTTGGGGATAAAGGGGAGCTTTGATGTTGGCCTGTAGTTGGACAATTGACAGGGGTTGAGGTCAGGTTTTTTAATCAGAGGTTTGATAACTGCTAGTTTAAATGATTTAAGTTCAAGATCAGTTTATTTGTATAGCGCTTCTAACAATGGTCATTGTCCCAAAGCAGCTTTACAGAAATAAATATATATATATATATATATATATATATATATATATATATATATATATATATATATATATATATATATATATATATATATATAATATTTAGCTACATAGACAGTGATAAGGGAAGAATTGATTATTTTTAGAATGGGTTTGATTATTTCTGGAATAATCTGTTTGAAGAAACATGTATGTATAAGGAATCTATTATACAAGTTGATGATTTTGATGAAAAAATTAGTGAAATTAGTTCAGTCTCTCAAAGGGTAGTCTAGGATTATTTTTGTTATCTTCAATTAGGGTGCAGAGACAGATTGATCTAGCAGCACTAAGAGATTTTCTATATGTCAGGAGGCTCTCCTCCACCATTTATGTTCGAATTTTTGAGTGTTCTGTTTTAAGGTGTGTGTGTGATTGTTATACCAGGGTGCTAGCGTTTTCTCTCTAATTATTTTTCTTTTAAGTGGAGCTACCTTATCCAGCATGTAGCGGAATGTTGACTCTAAACATTCGGTCACCTGATCAAGTTCTTTGGGATCAGATGGTGATCCAGTCATAGTTGATAACTGTGGCAGGTTATTGATAAAACTCTGTGCAGTAGCTGACGTAAATGTACATTTGACGCAGTAGCGTGGCAAGGTGCATATATTATGATTAATACACAATTTGTGTGAAAAGTGTGATGTGAAACTGCTGATCTCCTGGGATTTTTACACACAACAGTCTCTAGAGTTTACACAGAATGGTGCCAAAAAACAAAAAACATCCTGTGTGTGGAGGGTCTGCAGGATGAAACACCTGTTACGTAAACTGAAGGAGGGAGTCAGGATGCATGCGCAGGGGAAAAGTCAGTTTATTAGGAACACTTTGTATTCAAAAGTAAAGGAACAGAAAACAAACCGTAATCCATCCAACGTAAAGCAATAATCCAAAATGAGATAATACATTAGAAAAAGGGCAGTAATCCACAGAGAAGTAATCCATAGGTTGGCAATGTAAAAGGGAAAAAAACACGAACGAAGCAAAGACAAAAAGGGAACAAACGCACAACGCTAGGCTGTGGTATGGGAACCACGAACAACGAGCTAAGGACTAGGAACTAGGAACATAGAACTATGGTCTGGGAACCATGAACGAGGGGCGAGAGAAAATGAGAAAGAAGCCGGCTTACAGCACATGCTGCGTTAAACTCAATCTAAATCTAATATTCCGCAAGGAAGCGGAAATGGAAGGGGGTTTTATATACAAATACATCAGAGACAAACGAAGTGAAACACCGAACACATGGGACTAATAATCAAACAATAAACACAAAACCAATGAGAGAACTGGGGCAGAGACATGACACAAACCGGGGAACCAATAAACACAAAGGAGGTGGAGACATGACGTAAACCAAAACACAAGCACATGGTAATATACAGAAGGCGGAGACATCACGTAAACCAAAACAAAAGCACTTGGTACTACACACAAAGCGAGGATCCATGAATGAAAAGTCCAGTGGGTTTTTGATAATAAAGCTCGCGCTACTCTTCTTGGTAGCGCGAAGTGTGGAATGCGGAAATGCGCTACTCACTAGCCTCTGCTAGCTGCTTAGTGAGAGGGAGCACCTTGTTGATGGGAGACCTTGGGGACCTTGTAACAACACCTTGTTGATGAGAGAGATCAGAGGAGAATGAGACTGATTTGAGCTGACAGGAAGTCTATAATAACTCAAATAAACACTCTTTACAACTGTGGTGAGCATGTCAGAAATTTGCATCAAACTTTAAGGTGAACAATAGCAGAAGACCACATCAGGTTCCACTCCTGTCAGTCAAGAACAAGAATCTGAAGCTATCATGGCCATAGAGTCACTGAAACTGGACAGTTGAATACTGGAAAAAGACCAGGTGATTTTTTTTTATCTTCATCTGTCCAGTTTGGGTGAGCTTGTGCCCATGATAGCCTCAGATTCTTATTCTTGGCGGGCAGGAGTGGAACCTGATATGGTCAAACAGTCTTATTTGTTTTGGGTTTGTTTTCCCCAAGGAAAGGTTTACATAAAAATAGAGAAAAACAGAGGCCAATCATGCACCACCCTGGTTGATCAGAGATTGGTGAGCTATGCTCACATTTCTACATAGTGTTACCAGTTTCCTAAGCAGTTTATCAGGTATTAAACATTTTCCTAGTAATTCTTGTGCAGTTGTTGAACCCAAGTGTTCTATTTTTATTTGAAGATGTTTTTTCAGTGTTAAGGCCCTTTAGTGTATGCCTACACTGCTTCATGTACAATATTTTTCTTAGCTGTGTAGATTATACAGAAGCTTGTGACGTGCGGAGAGCATGTGTGAATGGATTTTATCTCTTCTATAGTCCTTTACAATCTTTTACACAATAAATAATTCCAGAAAAGAATGGACTGAGCACTAAATCAGCCACTTTCAGCCTGATGTCCAATGACACTAACAGACGGCTCCACAGGAATGCACTGAAGCAGCACTTCCAATATGGAGTTCCCATATGGCATAGATTAGTATCTGGAGACAGGTAAAGCACTGATATCATGTCATATTTTTCCATGGATATCAAAACATTTTATTTTAATTTATAGTTATATATGTTTAAGCATGCAAAAAATTGTGAAAATAGTGAAAGTTTTGGCAGTAGATCACTTTTGTCATGAACAGTGCAAAAATGTCATTGATGTGTGTGTTGCAACACAAAGCTTAACAGAAGAGTAATTTCTATACCAATCTTATTTTCAGGCAGCTAATAGTACACGAAATAATGTTACTGTTAACTGTTCAAAACATTCTTTGAACAGTTAACGGGGGGTGGGGGGGGGGGGGTGGTATATATATATATATTTAAATATATTATATATATTTATATATAATGGTGGTTTCACCTACCTATCCAGTTTTATATATAGATCAGTGGGTGCCAGTTTTATATATATATATATATATATATATATATATATATATATATATATATATATATATATATATATATATATATATATATATATATATATATATATATATATATATATATATATACTGTATGTACATATATATATATATATATATATATATATATATATATATATATATATATATATATATATATATATATATATATAGATCAGTGGTGGCGAATCGAGTCTTTTGGCAAATCAGAATCAAGATAACGGCATCGTCTTTTTTTTCCATTAGTGATGGGAATTCTGGCTCTTTTTAGTGAGAAAAACCAAAAAACCAAGCCATGAAGTTAAACAAAATCTCTATAGACCTCTGTGTGAATAACATTCAGACATATCTTTAAAAAAAAAACTCGATCAACACTCTTCTTGGTAAACAGACAGATGTGGCAAAAGTAAAGAGAACAAAAACAGTTTACATGTATTATTACTCTTAGTGTCCACAATCAACTAGGCGAGTGTGAGTATTATTGGGAGATGATGTGTGCATGTGAGGGAACTCTGAGTTGCGTTGAGACATAGACCTGGTCAAGGGTATAAAACCATTCTAAAGCCATGAATGTTCCCAGGAGCACAGTGAACTCCATCATTGTGAACTGAAAGAAGTTCAGGACTGTTCCTGGAGCATGGCATTGGGGAGAGCTTAAGGGAGTTCTGGCCGAGAGTCACTGAGGCACTTCTTGTTGAATAAAAACAATTAAACATAGCATTTGTGTCAGCTCTGCTGTTAAATTAAGGGTGATTGACATTCATTAATATACATTTGCACGTGAAGAAAATCAGCATTTCTAACACACCCACACACATACACACACACACACACACACACACGCACACACGCACGCACGCACACACACACACACACACACACACACACACAATAGTTTTATTCCAGGTTTGAAAGTGATGAGAACAGTGTTTGCTTCACTTTCTATTTTGCATTTGTCTTTACCAAGTGAAATACAGCAATAAGCTGTGAGGCATAGAGAAAACCTATTTTGAGCTAAAATAAAAGTTATATCAAAATAATGTGGCTTCACCAGCAGTCTCTCCTCAACCAAGTACTCTCAGAGGGACAGAGAACATTATAAGCTATTCAGTTAATATCATTGGGCACTAACAGACTTTTTTTTGCCATTTTGATACTTTTAACTGCTTCAGAAGCAGGGAAATTAGGAGATAACTCACGAGATACAATATTTTGACTTCAGAACCGGATAGCAAAACACCTGTAAAGTCTAAATGTCTCCTTTAAAGTTTATATTCTGTCATAACCATAGTTTGACCCACTGTCCCAAAGATTTTATAATTATTTTTATGGTGGTTTTTTTTGGTTTAAAAAAAGGCTTTTACTGATATACTTGTCTACTGTAACAAATGTATAGAGGGTAATGTAAATATTTCAGGGCAGTCATATCTCTTTAATAGTTCTGTGCTGTTAATAATAATTTATGTGGATCAGTACTTTTTTTAATCATCATTATTTCTGCAGTCCTCTTTATGATTAGGGGTTTAGGAGAGATAAGAGGAGCATAAAACTCTATTGTTTTTCAAATCACAATAATTAAAAGTCAACATCATGTAAATAAATTGTGGAATTTGAGAAGCTTCACAAAAAGACAAATTCTTTACTTAAATGCTTCATACTTAAGCAAAATACATAACTGCTGCCTCTACATTAATTTAATCTACCCATATTATTTAAGTGTTGTGCGTAGACAGTTCTACAATGTATCACATCTGAACTACAGCATTACAAAGCATTTTATAGGGTCTGTTAAAGTACCATCTGGCAGAAAACTGAATACTCTCTCAGGGATCTGAGGTGCATTTAGAGAACGCCGCTGACGAACCTGTCCATGGCACACAGTGATCTGGGGCAGCCGGAATGAGCCCATAGTAACTCCCCTGCTGGAGCAGAGCCTGGGGCATAATTAACATAGCAAGCATTACAACGATGACATTAAATAATCACCAATGCTTCAATGACATGTTAGTTCCTGCATTTATCTTTGAACACTGAACTCGTAACCATATCCAGGCCAGCTGCCCCTTCAGGGAGGTCACCATGTTGAACTTGACCTTTTTGAAGTACAAGTGCTGGAAGAGCAACCACACAGAGGGTAAAACAATTCAGCAAGTGACTAAGTATATCAGCATTTACTTCCTTCATGCTCAAACAAAACAGTGTTGCTTGTTTTGTTTTTTTTTGTACACAAATAACATTTATTGAAACTTTTTGAATGCATTGCCAATTTCAGAATATCCACACACTTAAAATATATTACTGTGTCTAATGCAGTATATTTAAGCATAAAATATTAACTGTTTACCTTACCATTGTACTGATTACATTTTTTATTATAATGTAAAATATCGTCTTTAAGACAACATTGATAATGGTTATTTCCTAATTGGATGTAATTAAAATAACTATGCACCGGTGATGCATCATGATTGTATACACATTAAACAATGTCTCCCATGAGTGGTTCAGTGATTAGCCTTGAACTCAGAAAGACGATCAGCTCAAGTTTCCCCAGTGGAGTTGCCTCTACCCACTTTGAAACAGTCCCCTAATGTTCTAATTAAGCTGTGAGTGCCATCCCTCTGGGAGTGTGTCATTCCAAAATCATCCGGCAAGTCACTGCTGAGTTATGTTCTCTGGGGTTGTGGGCAAACTTGATAATTCTCCCAGTTCAATTAAACCAATGAGTACAGGCAAGTTAGAATAGTTTTGAAGTCAAAATAATAATGTGCTCATTCCCATGTTCTTGCTGCAGGACCCACTGGATTCAGGTGGTGTGCCTTTGTGCTTCTGTATTCCAGCTGCTCTCCTCTTTGTAATGTCTTCTTAAGTTCAGCCTTGCACAGGTGCAAATGATATTATTGTTTACATTTTCTTCAACCAAAAAGTAAGTCCAATTCTTTATGTCCACAGTTAGCTTCCACTGAATATCATTTTAATGTGATATTGATTAAAATATCACAAATTCTAACCAACAGACAACTACAATTCTATTCTTCATTATTATAATTGAGAACTGGAACTGTTCTCAGTTCTCAAAAGTGCAGCACAGCACATAGTATACTAGACCTAATAATCACCCATTTGAATTTTAATTAAATATATTCAGGTGATAACTCTTAGAAATACTAAGCTCAATTAGTAAATTTGCATTCTGTGTTCTATTCTATTTTTATTTTGGCAAATAAGGCACAAAATGATCTCTCACTCTTGTTATTGTTATTGTTATTAAAATTTATTTAAAGCCACATGCATCATGATCTGTCCAATAAACCTCCCCTTGACCCTCCTTTGTCATCAATCTGGACTAATTCCACATAATGTCTGTAGGTTACCCAATAAAGCTCATGGATTCAAACAGAGCTGTTATTACGATGTGCTTAAAGATGCCTGGCTCTGCAGCTTGTCTGGAAACAGGATGGCAAATGTGTTACAAACTGAAAGATTAGATGGGGCCAGGGGGATAATTATACCATTTTGTCAGACATTGTTGATATAAATATGACCAAATTCCTCCTTTTTTTAAACCCTCCTCCGATCCCCCCCGGGCATCTCGTTCCGTCTCTCTCACGCACACACACACACACACACACACACACACACACACACCCACACACACACACACACACACACACACACACACACACACACACACACACACACACACACGGTCACTAGTTTGTTTAATCATCATGTCCAACAGGTGGTGGGCAAATGTAGGGGGCAAACTGATACTTTGTTTCCTGAAAACAGACAAACGCTGTAATTACACACAATTTTCTATCCTTATCCCACTTTCTGTTCCTCTGTTGTCACCGATTTGCTCTTCTCATAAAATACTAAGACAAGATTTGACAATATGGTCATCAACTACATATGTGTATGTGTATACATACATAAACACACACAATAAACACACACATACATGAACATACATAAACACACATATGTTTAATACACTGGCCTTACATTCATGACAGGATGGGCAAATATTAACAACTTCATAACAGATCAATTGCTCTGTCATCAGTCGCAAACACATGGATGCAATCGTAGTTTATGGTTTTATTTAAAGGCGTCATTACATGTTTTTTTTTTTGTTTTTTTTTAACAGTAGGCTACCTGTTTGTTGCCACAGGTTGAGAATTGTGAAGCAAAAGCCTATGCTTCTGAAACGTTTTTATTCATGAAAATAAATCACGAAATTTGGAACTTGACCCCGTCTTCTGAACACTTTTCATTTTTTCTCAGGTACGCTAGCTTACTAGCATGTTCTAGCACCTACAACGCCTGCTGTTCTCGAGTCTGTTTCATATCATATGGTGTAGAGCTCCAACAACTAATTGATAAAATCAATAATAATCAATTATGAAAATCGTTGTCAACGAATCCCATTATCGATTAGTTGGTCTGCGCACGGCACAGGTTACATTTACTCATTACGTCACTTCTGTTTCGAAAACATGCAACGGAGAGTAAATACTAAAGTTGAGTCCCAAATGATGTACTACAGTGCCTATAGAAAATCATCATACCCCTTTGAAATAGTCACTTTTTTTGTCTTGCAGCCTAAAATCAAAACCAATTAAAAGTGTTTTTTTTTTTGTTCCAGCTTTGTTTACACATTCTGCCTTACAACATTCAAGCAACATAAAAAGGCAACAGTTCGGAAACGTTAAAAAAAAACTAAAAAAAAAAAAAAAACTAGAATAACAGAGTTGGAAAACTGATCAATCCCATGATTTAATACTTCGTAGAGCCACCTTTTGCTTTAATTACAGCCATCAGTCTGTTTGGATATGTCTATTTTAGCTTTGCGCACCTAGAGTGGAGAATATTTGCCCATTCTTCCTTGCAGAATTGTTCAAGTTCAGTCACATTTTGTGGGGAACAGCGATTGACTGCTGTCTTCAAGTCCATCCACAGATTTTCAATTGGATTTAGGTCAGGGCTCTGACTTGACAACTCAAGGACATTCACCTTCCTATCCTTAAGCCACTGTGTAGTTTTTTTGGCTGTGTGTTTACAGTCGTTGTCGTGCTGGAAGATGAACCACCTGCCCGTCTTCAGCTGTCTAGCAGAAGGCTGCAGGTTTTCCTCAAGAATTTGGGTGTACTTGGCAGCATCCATTTTCCCTTCAATCCTGACCAATTGCCCAGTCCCCACTGAAGAGAAACACCCCCACAACATAATGTTGCCACCACCATGCTTCACATTAGGTATGGTGTGTTTTGTGTGGTGTGCTGTGTTTGGTTTTTGCCAAACATAACACATGCAGTTCAGTCCAAAAAGTTCAATCCTGGTTTCATCTGACCATAAAACCTTTTGCAACATGGCATTAGAATCTTCCAAGTGTTTTTTTTTTTTTGCAAAGCTTTTTCAGAAGAGGCTTATTTCTTGCCACCCTGCCATACAGGCCAGCTTTGTGTAAAGCTTGTGAGATTGTTGTCACATGCACAGACCGACCAATCTCTACCATAAGGACTTGTAAGTCCTTCACAGTTGCCACTGGCCTCTTGGTAGCTTCCCTGATCAATATCCTCCTGGCTTGGCCATCCAGTTTGGAGGGAAGGCCCAATCTAGGCAAGGTATTGGTGGTGCCATACACTTTCCACTTCTTAATAATGCTCTGAACGGTACTCAGAGGGATAGTTAAAGCCTTTGAAATCTTTTTGTATCCTTCTCCTAACTTGTGCCTTTCCACAACTTTGTCCCAGAGCCCTTTTGAAAGCACCTTTCCAACCACAGTATATATTTTGCGTTGCCATGCACTACTAGTAATGGAATCATCATGGAACAGCCATTTTTCTTATGAAGTAATCAAAACCACTGCAATTGATGTCAGGTGGGGGGCAATTAGCATGGTTGTTTTTTATGTCTTCTTTTATTGAATAAAGACACACATTCTTAATATTACTGGGCTCTTATTTACTGAACAGGTACATCCCTACACATTACTCACGTGTAGTTATCTCATTACAGCTCAATACTACCCCCGTGTGTACCCTTCTAACAGACTCGTGCTACAACAACATAAACACACAACAATAGTTCCTATTGTCACAATGGTGTGTGATCTGGGAAGTGACTGGTTGTACCTGAGCAAGTTTATAATGGTTACTCTAAGGGGCTGATCACTTATCTAAACCAGGTATTTGACTAATTAAATTTTAATAATTGTTCAGAATTTTTTTAACTGTTATTTCCACTTAGATGTCGAGGGTTATAATGTGTAAATACAGCTGGTAACAGTTAGATTTAATTTACTTTAATTTCCAGGGTGTAATGTGACAAAAGGTAAGGATTTTGACAGGGTATTATGATTTTCTATAGGCACTATATACACTTACACTATGCACTCTACCGTCTAGTGTACGATGTTTAGAAGGGTAGTATCGTCTCAAATGGAACACCAGGGCTGCGTCCGAAACCGCATACTAACCTACTACGTAGTAGGCGAAAAGCGGTAGTATGTCCGAATTCTCAGTAGGAGAGAAACAGTAGGCGAGAAATACCCGGATGGTGTACTGCTTCCGGCGAGATTTTGCAGTGTGCAACCGATGAACACTACGCAAGTCAAACAGTCTCATAATGCAATGGGACTGGTGCGGACGAGCTCAGAAAAAAAGTCGCGGAAGACAGCGTCGGTTCTTTTTAAGTATTAAACCTTGGTTAAACAGGACTTGTTTAACAATACCCGAATAAATTGTTAACTTGTTTAAGATTTGTATGTTTTGTGTGATGCACGAGCACAAACTTATGTTTATATCAAAAATGCTCCACTGTGCAAGGGGTTGGGGAAACGGGTGCGAGTTGCTTAAAATGTTTAGTTTAATTCAAGTTTATTATAATTATATGCTGTAATTTGCACGATGCAGTGTAAATTCTGTCGTCTATTATAACGAAAGTGATCTATTTGTAACGAGACCGCGCTGCTCCTCACTCGCGATGTAGACGCGGTGATAAACAGTGTAGCGCAAGTAAGGTCTGTAACGTCTGATTAAAACTGTACGATCAAAGTAAACACAAGTAAACCAGTAGTGAGGCAGTGAGTAACAGAAACCACAACGTGCCGTGAAAGTGAGATTTTATTATTAATTTAGGACTATCGTTTAATTATCAGTGCCTTTTGTGCATCCATAAAAAATAATGCATAAATACTTTATATATATATATATATACTTATATGTAAAAATTATATTAAATTATATATTAAAAATTATATAAAATTGGACAAACAGTTGTGTTAATGTAAAGTTTTAGTCTGAAGTTTATATTTTTAACACTCAGTTTGTGGACTTTATTTTAAATAAACGAAAAAAATGGTACTGAAAGTTCTCGTCAAATAAGAATCAGGGGCCAAATCTGGACATTTTCACTTAGGGGTGTACTCAATTTTGTTGCCAGCGGTTTAGACATTAATGGCTGTGTGTTGAGTTATTTTGAGGGGACAGCAAATTTACACTGTTATACAAGCTGTACACTCACTACTTTACATTGTAGCAAAGTGTCATTTTGTCAGTGTTCTCCCATGAAAAGATATAAAACATTTTTAAAAATGTGAGGGGTGTACTCACTTTTGTGAGATACTATATATATATATATATATATATATATATATATATATATATATAAGTATTTATGCATTTTTTTTAATGAATGCACAAAAAAGAACTGATAATTAAATGATAGTCCTAAATTAATAATAAAATCTCACTTTCACTGCACCTTGTGGTTTCTGTTACTCACTGCCTCACTATTGGTTTACTTGTGTTTACTTTGATCGTACTGTTTTAATGAGACATTACAGATCTTACTTGCGCTACACTGTTTATCACCGCATCTACATTGCGAGTGAGGAGCAGCGCGGTCTCGTTACAAATGGATCACTTTTGTTATAATAAATGACAGAATTTACACTGCATCATGCAAATACAGCATATAATGACAATAAACTTGAACTAGATAGTAAAATTTGACAAGACAAACTTTGAAGTAGGCTTCAGAAAGCCAGACCAGAAAGTTTTTAAAAAGTTTTAAAAGCTTGAAGTTTGAAGGTTTTCAATTTTGTTGCTAGCATGATTTAGCATGTTGCTAGCATGATTAGGATGTTGCTAAGGTCGTGAGTTCAAATCCCAGCACCGCCAAGCTGCCACTGTTGGGCACTAGAGCAAGGCCCTTAACCCTCAACTGCTCCCCGGGTGCCGCAGCAAAAATGGCTGCCCACTGCTCCGGGTTTGTTCACGGTTTGTAGTGTGTGTGTTCACTACTCACAACTCCTAATGTGTGTGCACTAACTTGGATGGGTTAAATGCAGAGGACAAATTCCAAGTATGGGTTACCATACATTGGCCTTCACATGTCACTTTCACTTTCACTAACATGATTTAGCACATTGATAACATGTTGCTAGTATGATTTAGCACATTGCTAGCATGTTGCTAGCATGATTAGCATGTTGCTAGCATGATTTAGCACGTGCACTAGCATGATTTAGCACATTGCTAGCATGATTTAGCATGTTGCTAGCATGATTAGGATGTTGCTAACATGATTTAACATGTTGCTAGCATGATTAGCATGTTGCTGGCATGATTTAGCACGTTGCTAGCATGGGTTATCACGTTGCTACCATGTTTTAGCACATTCCTAGCATGATTTAGCACGTTGCTAGCATGATTTAGCATGTTGCTAACATGATTTAGCATGTTGCTAGCATGTTGCTAGCCTGATTAGCATGTTGCTAGCATGAGATTTTTTAATGTTGGTGTGTGTTCACTTAGGCCGGGGAATCATAGGAATGTAGAACTGTGGATTTAGCACAAGTTCTTGAAATGTTATAAAGAAAAATGTAAAAGCTACTATAGCACTTCACCACTAGGTGGTGCTGGAGTGAAACTTCTCAGGTACATGTAGGGAGTGGTCCTGAACAAGAGTTTCCTCTAAGAAATTTTGGTGCCGGCCAACATATCTAGGAATGATAAAGTGTATCAGAAAACTGGAAAAAATCCGGTCATCTCATTTCGGTGTTTATTTTGTACTGTAATTTTTGGACTATGCATAGTATATGCGATTGTGGCGGTGAGGGTGTGGTTGAGCGTCAGCTGTGGATGGAAAGGAGGCCGGTTGAATCGGCAGGTAATGCGTGATTCTGACCTGTGTTGGATAACTTTACTTTACTTGTGTGTCTGTTTGTGCTTTCAGTGCCACCCATAGCGAGCACGCATGAGAGAGAGAGAGAGAGAGAGAGAGAGAGAGAGAGAGAGAAAGGACCATGTGTATGTGTGGTTGAATGAGTTGAATAATGCAAGCAAATCAGAGTACACGTTACAGCATTTGAGGAAAAAAAATATTTGTGCAGACACAGAGACCTTATTTAGGTGTGCAGCTGCGAACTTTATCTAACGTACGTCTGCTTCGTGTTAATATTTTTACTTTGTGTCTAACGGAAACTCTGGTCCTGAATATACATAAGTTTGGTGCTGATATGTAAATGCATTGCAGAGATGTGACTTAGGAACCTGTATCTTGCATTTGCGGGCACATTGTGGGAGAACAGTTTTCAATGTCAAAAATCCATCTGATAAGGTCTTAAGAAGATATGATCCAAATTTGATGTTTATTAGGTGTAATTTGTAGGAGGAGTAACGAAAACACTGATTAGATTCAAGCATTTTCTATGTCATTGTAACTTTTGATGGTGGTGCTGTCATGAAATTTGCATAGCCTCAGGTCATAGTCCTGAAGCCACATACCAAGTTTCATGACAATGTGTAAAGTTAATGAGACAATGTCAGTTCCTGATTGGTGTCCATTGCCAGATTTGTTGGCTTGTTACAAGCGAACGGTTTCGAAAATCAAAATTCCATTCTATAACTTTTGTGCAGATTGGTCTGAAGATGTTATAAGCCAAATCTGGCAAAATTTGGACAAAATTTGTAGGAGGAGTAGCGAAAAAAACGTTTTAAAAAAAATCCAAGATGGCTGAAAATCTAATTAGGTGGAAATTGACGTCATAGGGTCCATTGAACTCAGCATGATCCACGAAATCTAGGGCATTGAAATTTTGGCCACGTGATTCAAAATTTATGGGCATAAATGTACTTTGAAATTTGACCTGAAGCTGTGTGCCAAATTTCACAACTTTTTACCACAGTTCTATGAGCTGCCATAGACACCCTAGCCAGAATAATAATAAGCAGAATCCATAGAAAAACAATAGGTGCCTTGCACCGTTGGTGCTTGGCCCCTAAAAAGGTAGAATAAAAAAGGATGCCTACGCACCTAATCCAGATTCATTTGTGGTCTTTGCCTTCCATCTGGTGGCCAAGTCTTGTAATATCTGTGAAATATTTCACTTTTGTGAAAAACATAAATTCCTTTAGACACAATTAACAAAGGACTAATATATATTATACAGTATTGGACTCCTGTTTAGTGCATGCTGTAGATGCCATTTTTACAGGATTTTGGGAAGTCATATATGCATTTTCAAAATGCGACCCCATATCCAGTTTTGCACCTTCACTGTCAGATTTGTTTGCATGTTACGGGTGATCACTTTTGGATTATCAAAAATCCATATGTTAACATACAGTGCCCTCCCCTAATATTGGCACCCTTGGTAAATATGAGCAAAGAAGGCTGTTAAAATTTGTCTTTATTGTTTAACCTTTTGATATTTTGTTCAAAAAATTCACAAAAATACTCTGCTCTTAATTATTGGAACTTGTTAATTATTGCCCTGATGGTGAAAATTGGCATTTTCAATGCTTCTGCTATTTTCTTATACCCACTCCCCATTTTGTGAAGCTCAACAACCTTTTGCCACACATCACAGCTATATTCCTTGATAACCCATAACCCATTGTTATGAATGACTAAGGGAATTTGGCCTGTGTGTTACCTCATATTTATACCCCTGTAAAACAGGAATTCGAGCATTTTTGGCCACAACAATCATTAAAAAAACTCCACGAAAACCTGTATGGACTGTTAGGGACTTTATCGCAAGATTTCATGACATTGTAGACTCCTTTAATGACTTTATTTCAAAAAAGAGCCTAGCGACAAACCTAGTGATTGATTTGATATGGCTCTCCAGCTCATATAACAGCTGCGGGGTATATGAGTTGAGAGAGCAGGTTCAGTTGACCAACCACCAATGGTCTAAACCGGAGCGTTTATGAACCTATGTTCCCAATGACCAATCACTGATCACCGTTATTTGTCCCATCTACGTGCTTCTTTGGTCTTCATTTTAAACTCTCTTCTTGACTATATTCATAAGTAATGAAAGCTTATAAGGAATACCACACATTATGGGGTTTTATTTACTTCATGTCCCAAAAATAACATTCATTAACTTTATGCAACTGACTGGGATGAGTTTATATATTTATGAATATTGAAGAGGCGGACATCAATTACCTGAAATCACCCAACCACAATGTATATATATATCACTATCTTGCCTGTTAAAAGCTGGACCTTCACATTTAAAATGTCCCCATGAGACCAAAATACAGTCATGTGAAAAAATTTGCTTTTTTCAGTCATTTATTCAACAGAAATATCAATTGATGAGAGATTCTTCTGTGGAAAAAGTAAATACACCCTTGGACTCAGAAGCTAGTATTGCCCCCTTTAGCAGAAATAACTTCTTGTAGGCATTTTGCATAATTGTCCACCAGGCTTGTTGGAATTTTTGACCACTCTTCTATGCAATATTCTTTCAGTTGCAAGATGTTTGAGGGGTTTCTTGCATATACTGCCTGTTTCAAATCCCCCCCACAACATTTCAATGGGATTCAAATCCGAGCTTTGACTAGGCCATTCCAAGACCGAACATTTCTTCTTTTTGAGCCATACCTTGGTGGATTTGTTAGTGTTTTTATGATCATTATCCTGTTGAAAGGTCCACTTTCGGTTCAACTTCAGCTTTTGGACAGATGGCCTCACATTATCTTTAAGCACTCTGATATGATGCAGAATTCATAGTTGAATCAATGAATGCAAGCTGTCCAGTCCCTGAGGCAGCGAACCAACCCCAAACCATAACATTTCCACCACCATGCTTCACAGTTGGTATGAGGAGCTTCTCCTGAAAAACTGTCTTTGGTTTGTGCCAAACATGTCTGCTGTTACTGTGGCCAAACAGCTCTATCTTTGATTTGTCTGTCAACAGCACATTATTCCAAAAGGCCTGGTCTTTGCCTATATGCTCATCGTCAAACTGTAGTCTTGCAAAGGCTTTTTCCTGGCATACCTCCCATGCAGATCAAATTTTTGTGCAATCTCTTTCTGATTGTAGAAGCATGCACTTTGACACCAACAGTTGCAAGACATACTAGCAGGTCCTGCGATGAAATTTTGGGGTTCTTGGAGACTTCTTTTTGCATCAGACGGTCTGCTCTTGGGCTGTATTTGCTGGGACAGCCAGTCCTGGACAAATTGGCATTTGTTTGAGATCTGCGCCATTTGTAGATTATTTTCCAAATATGTAATTTAAAAAAAAAAATTTAATAAAATTAAAAAATCCATGGAGTGTACTAGTTTTTTTCATATAACTGTATCTACCAAATTAATCAAATAACCCAACTAAAATACCCAATATATGTAACCCAATGGTTGGGCTAAAAGAACAACCCAACACAAAAAAAAAATCTATATGAGTTTCAAATGGGAGACTGGAGTAAATAATCACACCAAGGTCTTTCACTGCTGCACATGATGTAACTGAAAGGCCATGAATACATAATTAGAAAGCTTACTTCTAGCTGCTGGTACTTTTGGTACTTCTGTCTCGTCAGAAATAAGTATAAGGAAGTTATTCTTTATATATATTATTATATATATCGTTATTAAGCATCTATTGTTCTTTACACATTCTTCAACTTTATTTTGTGGGTGTCTGTCATCTCGCTTTATTTACAGTGCATCTGGAAAGTATTCACAGCGCTTTTTCCACATTTTGTTATGTTACAGCCTTATTCCAAAATGGATTAAATTAATTATTTTCCTCAAAATTCTACAAGCAATACCCCATAATGACAATGTCAAAGAAGTTTGTTTGAAATCTTTGCAAATTTATTAAAAATAAAAAATGAAAAAATCACATGTACATAAGTATTCACAGCCTTTGCTCAATACTTTGTTGAAGCACCTTTGACACCAATTACAGCCTCAAGTCTTTTTGAGTATGATGCTACAAGCTTGGCACACCTATTTTTGGGCAGTTTCTCCCATTCTTCTTTGCAGGACCTCTCAAGCTCCATCAGGTTGGATGGGGGGCACAGCCATTTTCAGATCTCTCCAGAGATGTTCAATCGGGTTCAAGTCTGGGTTCTGGCTCAGCCACTCAAGGACATTCACAGAGTTGTCCCGTAGCCACTCCTTTGTTATCTTGGCTGTGTGTTTAGGGTCATTGTCCTGTTGGAAGATAAACCTTCACCCCAATCTGAGGTCCAGAGCACTCTGGAGCAGGTTTTCATCAAGGATGTCTCTGTACATTGCTGCATTCATCTTTCCCTCAATCCTGACTAGTCTCCCAGTTCCTGCCACTGAAATACATCCCCACAGCATGATGCTGCCACCACCATGCTTCACTGTAGGGATGGTATTGGCCAGGTGATGAGCGTAGCCTGGTTTCCTCCAGACATGATGCTTGCTATTCAGGCCAAAGAGTTCAATTTTTGTTTCATCAGATCATGAGAAACAAAATTCTCTGAAGAGTCCTACAGGTGCCTTTTGGCAAACTCCAGGCGAGCTGTCATGTGCCTTTTACTGAGGAGTGTCTTCCATCTGGCCACTCTACCATACAGGCCTGATTGGTTGAGTGCTGCAGAGATGCTTGTTCTTCTGGAAGGTTCTCCTCTCTCCACAGAGAAATGCTGGAGCTCTGTTAGAGTGACCATCAGGTTCTTGGTCACCTCCCTGGCTAAGGCCCTTCTTCCCCGATCGCTCAGTTTGGCCAGGCGGCCCGTTCTAGGAAGAGTCCTGGTGGTTCCAAACTTCTTCCATTTACGGATGATGGAGGCCACTGTGCTCATTGGGACCTTCAATGCTGCAGAAATTTTTCTGTACCCTTCCCCAGATCTGTACCTCGATACAATCCTGTCTCGTAGGTCTACAGACAATTCTTTGGACTTCATGGCTTGGTTTGTGCTCTGACATGCATTGTTAACTGTGGGACCTTATATAGACAGGAGTGTGCCTTTCCAAATCATGTCCAATCAACTGAATTTACCACAGCTGGACAATCAAGTTGTAGAAACATCTCAAGGATGATCAGTGGAAAGAGGATGCACCTGAGCTCAATTTTGAGTGTCATGGCAAATGCTGTGAATACTTATGTACATGTGATTTATTTATTTATTTATTTATTTATTTTAAATAAATTTGCAAAGATTTCAAACAAACTTCTTTCACGTTGTCATTATGGGGTATTGTTTGTAGAATTTTGAGGAAAATAATGAATTTAATTCATTTTGGGAAAAGGCTGTAACATAACAAAATGTGGAAAAAGTGAAGCGCTGTGAATACATAACATGCAGCTATGTGTCATCAACGTAAGAGTGGAAGCTAATACTATATTTATGAATAATTGTACCCAGAAGTAGCATATATAGTGGAAAAAAGCAGTGGGCCTTGAACAGAGCCTTGTGGAACACCAAACTTTACTTTTGTGTGCACAGTCACAAACAAATATAAAATTTAAAATAAGTAGTAACTTTTTGTTTTTGACTAAACGGAATGCACCCGTCACATTCATCTGACTAAATTTGTAGTCCTGCCACTTGACCAATCAGATTGCAGTATTTCCTCTCATTTGATCAGAACGATGTACAAATAAAACAAAATGCAAAGTTCAAACAGCAAACTTACAAACTGATCTATTCCAAAAGTCAAAAAAGTTCAAACAAGGATAACATTTTTTTTTAAAAACTCTGCACTTTTAAATCTTACTGAATAAGAGCTGAAGGGATCCCTGAGGGCCATTAAGGCATTGACGGATCAATTGAAATGGTCATTTATAAGTCCTATTATAAGTCCTGTTCCGACCAACCTCAAACCAATTTACCAGTGTCCAGTTGCATGCTGTCTGCCTGAAATAAAGAAACAAAACTTTTTACATACTTAAACAGTTTGTTTGAAAAATAGCCTTTTTCTTTACAGATTTTTATTTTTTGGAAATGTTTGAAATATGAATATTCATTATTTTCTTTATAGCATGCACAATCCGTGTGACAAGTGTGTTTTTCTTTAGATTTGGATTAATTAAATATTTCAGGTGACCTATGAAATTAAGAAATCAAGTGTGTAGGCCTAAATTACTTTTTTTTCTTCATTCTAATTCTGAATATGCACTTTAAATTAGATTGAGATTGATGTTTGTTTGTTTATTTTTGTAGTTCCCAGTTTTACATTTCATTCATGTTTTCACAATCATGGACAATTGTACACATCAAGTTATCATACTTTTATCTCTTTTCCTACTATGTAATATTGACATAACTCTTTTTAAGATATGCTTTTTGCACGTCCATATATATATATATATATATATATATATATATATATATATATATATATATATATATATGTGTGTGTGTGTGTGTGTGTGTGTGTGTGTGTGTGTGTGTGTGTGTGTGTGTGTGTGTGTGTGTGTGTATATATATATATATATATATATATATATATATATATATATATATATATATATATATATATATATATATATATATATATATATATATATATATATATATATAAAGTGCATATGCAGAGGTTTTGCCAAACCCACAGATAAGCAGTGATTCCCTTAATAGTTCAGCAACAGTCCAACTAACCACTGACAGGTTTGATTTGAATATGTTTTAACCTCCCCGAAAAACACTGTAATCTAAAGGGTCTTCTCTTTGGGTGTCTCTAAGTCACCCTCTATATCTAGCTTCCTTGTAACATTACTGTAGTTGTGTAACGTAATGCCACTATCTGTACCTGTTTAGTGCCCCAAATATCCGTATATGTATTTGTACTTAAACCTGGAAAAGGTGTGTGGTCTAAACCAGAAGGAATTTTTTCAAGGCTGCTGGAGAAATAAGTCATTTCCGCAATTTGTTCCTAAGTTACTTCACTCAAGGTCATAAACACCCTAAAGCAGATGCATTGTTGAGCTTTCTGGCAAACCTTCTATAATGTGACTGAGTAAGCTAGGTAACTATCAATAGAACGATGTCTTTCCCAAATGGTGAAACTGTTGTTTATATCAGAATCTACTACAAAGCTGCTGCTTTTCAATATAATGCCTAAATGATTTTCCTAGAAAGATTTTCTTTTAATAACGATGGAGAATGTTATTTTAAGAAAGACGAAAAACACGCACAATTAACATACAAGATAATATATTAAAAAAATATTTCTTAAATGATTATTATTACTAGTATTATGGAAATAAAACCGATATGTGATGCTTTGCCTTCACCAGAAAAACCTGGTCACTTTGTTGATTCGCTTAAACAGCAGACTAGATATGCTCAGTTAACGGGTCCAGATTTCCGCTGTATTTTGTTAAAGGTCTGTCTTCTCCTTTCAACCTACTAGGAAGAGACTTAATGTTTAAATTGAAGTGTTCTCTTACAATGCATTATGGTAGATTCACTCTGTTAACTCCATCTAATCTTTGTTTTTCTTCTGTCTGCCATGTGTGTGATAACGTGCATGAGCCTGACTGCACAGAGCGTCCGCTGCCTGATGCACTTGCCTCTGTGCCTAAAACTTTAAGGGCAAAGTACTGTTTGTACCTTTTCGGCTTTTTCTTTGTTAGATGATTTCACAGATTTACCCTTTTTCTTATCATCCCATTGGGTTTTACTATCGTACCATGTGGATAAAGCGCGTTTCATGTATTCATAATCCTAGCCGGGATCTCCCCAATCCTCATAAACACACAAATCTGCTGCGAGTAAATGCGCCTCGTCAAAAGTTCCATCACGAGGGTAAGGATGGAACTGAGACTGACCTTCTGTCCAGCCTGCTACATTATCGACGAAAGGCTGCACAAAAACGCCTTTGGTCATACATCCACTGATTTGGTGTGATCCTAGACTGACAATTTCCACCCATAGTTACATCTTATAATTTAATAATCACGAGAGGATATCAGACAGTGCTATTTATAATATTCAATCAATAAAGGGCATCAGATGCTTTGTCGAATCACGTGGTAACCAATACCAGCGTGATATTTCATCCTCTGTAGTTTCTTTTGAAGGAGTAACTAGAATTTGTCGAATCATGTACGCACAGCATTTTTAAGACAGGCTATGTTCACGAAAGCACCGTGGATCAAAATGTGATATTTCAACCAAAAGAATTTTGTCGGATCAGTAAAATGTGATATTTCAGCCCATACTTCAAGATTTATCAAAATATCTACACGGAGGAAGAAATAATTAAAATCATTCTCTTACCTTCGTCCAGATATCCCCGCTTCTGACACCAGGAAACTGTTAAGTTCTTATCTGATACCCGTCACAGAACCAGAATTTGAACACTGCTCTGGCTGATTTCCTCTAGTCTGAAGGTAAAATCCCATTAATATGGAAACAGGCAGTTGTAGTTCCAATACTCAAACCTGGCAAAGACCCGTCAGATCCATCAAGTTATAGACCCAGCATTATAGCATTAACAACACAGTTAGGGAAAATCACGGAGAGGATGGCAACAGACAGATTAGATCACTATATAGAAAGTAAAGGTCTAACAATGGACTCTGTATTATGCTTAAAGTCAGAAGTTAGGAAAGCTCAAACTAATAAAGAAAGTGTAATTGCTGTATTTGTGATGTTGAAAAGGCATATGATATGCTATGGAAGGACGGACTTCTTATCAAACTCGATAAATTAGGAATAAATTGTAAGTTATATTTATTATATTTTATAGGTATTAGACTTCCTGAACGGAAGATCAATAGAAGTTAAAGTAGGTGCAGAATATTCAAATAGATATGCAGTGGAAAACGGCACCCCACAAAGCAGTGTATGTAGCCCAATATTGTTCAATATTATGATTAATGACATATTTGATCAGGTTGGAGAAAATATAGGTGTCGCTTTATGCGGATGATGGGGCACTCTGGGTTAGGGGGTGAAATATAGAATATTTAAGAAAGAAAATGCAAAAGGGAAAGTAGAACAGTGGATATATGTGTGGATAAAAATAAATAAATAAATAAATTTAAAAAAATATCAGCGTCAGAATCAAACCTTAAAATGCTTGATGTGGAACAGGCACAAACACCGCACTGGACCTTGCACCCACTGCAATACACAAGAGACAGTAAAACACATTTTATTAGATTGCAAAAGATATGAGGAAGAAAGAACGGAGTTAGAGATGCAAACTGGAAAGCGAAACATGACACTAGAGAATTTGCTGGGAAAAACATCTGGAAAAATGCACCATCCCCTAATAAATTATCTGAAAAGTATTGGGATAAATGAGAATTTAATATGAATTTCTAGTATATAGTTATTTATGTATTTATTATTATTATTATTATTATTATTATTATTATTATTATTATTATTATTATTATTATTATTATTATTGATTGATTGATTGATTGATTGATTGATTGATTGTCAATCTGCTGCCCACACTCTAGTCCAGTAGGTGGCGGTAATGTACCTTTAAGTTGGTTTGTCAACCGCCATTAAAACCAAAAGAAGAAGAAGAAGAAGCTGTTCTTGGTACTTGTATACATGGTGTTGGAGTTCAGTTTTAGAGAGGTTAAGAATACCCGACTTGTATTGGACGTCTTGTACGACGTAGTGTTTCACTGTAGCGGGTGGGTTAAAGCTTGTGCTACTTTGTCGTTTGTCTTTTGTTATAAAAACCATAATAATCAAAACAATTTTGATGCGGTAGTATATCCTATAGAATGTGTGCTGCCTAGCTTAGCCGGGTTAGCTCTCTGGGTACACTACACTGGAGTTAATAAGTAGCTGAACGTTTGACTAAGTTATTTAAGTTAACATTACATTCAGCAGGACAGCGTAAGTTATACGAAGGTAGGACCCGTTATTTCTTTACCAATATTTATTGATAGTTATATCATTATAGATGGTACAATATTGCTTACGTGTCATCTGTAACGTAAGTATTTTTTTTTTAAACTGAGACTTAAACAGACAGTAGCGTTAGTGTTAATCTGGGCTGCCATGCTTGAACGGTGGCAGACATTGGAACAGTTGTTTTTCTGGTTAGTGGAAATGGTCTTAATTATATTATTGCATCTGTGTGCTAGTTATATGTCCAGCTTAATAATAAAGTCAGTGAATCAACTGTACAGTCTTTGTCCAAGTTCAGCAGCACATGGATATAACTTTAATAATTTACTTAAAAAACACTGATTTGAGCCATAAGGCAAAGATATATCATGATACCTAAATTTCACGATATGATATTTAGGTTTTCTAACAGAGGCCAATAGTTTCACATTATAAAAGACAAGTTCCATGATACTAGTTGCTATTTTTTTTTTTTTAATATTAAATCAGTCATAGCCCAGTCATAGTATACCGTTTGATGTAGCTACATGCACATTTTCAGTAAACTTCTCAAAGTTTTATTGTGAATCTGTTGCTTGATATCCAGTGATGTCACACACTGTGGTATGCTTTTTAATTTTTTTGTTTAATAAAAAAAAAATAATAATAAAAAATCACTGCTCCACATGCAGTTGTGTATTAACATGCAGCGTCTTTTCCATATCCTCCCTACAGTGATTTGTGGATCTTCAGCCACTCTTTTCAGAGAAAAAGATGAGTGTAGCAGGCCTCTGGAGAGCTTACCAGGCATTAATGGCCAAAAAACCATGGACTGTGCAAATATTAACAGCTGGTAAGGATCCAACCCAGTCTTACTCTGTCCTGCTTCTTTTTCACCTAAACATTTAGTTTGGTATTTTCCACCATTTAGGTAAACTTAAGTATGCATTTACCTTTTTTTTTGTTTGTTTTGCTGGCCCCATACCATTGAAAATTAAAGCAGGCGGCATGGGTGTAGGATAGTTTCCTATAGTTCCAAAAGAGATCAGAAACACAGAAGATGGATATTTTTGGTAATAATTTATTATCCCCCTATATATTTTGTCATAAGTCACCGATGTTGAATTACCGATGTTTTAATGCCTCTTTTGGGGGGAAAATAAACTCAAAGGCTCAGCCGCAGTAAGAAATTTCATCACAATTTTCCATCGTCTAGTTTTTGGAGGGCAATTTTGTCATCCTCCTTTTCAGGATGCGTTATCTTTATTCATGCAGTAGCACTTTTCTGTCAACAGATGGCAGTGAAAACATTTAATTAAAACCAGTTAGTTCCATCATGGTGGTTCCCCGATACAATTCAATTTCCGATTACATTGTCTGGCTATATAAGCAGTCAATAAATACTCAAACATATTCTTGAATTTTAATGAATTTGTTGTTATTAATGGTAACTCGGCATTAATATAAGTTATGATCAAATTATTAATCAGTTCTAATTGTGTGTAAGGACGTGTCTCAAAACCCAGGAAACACAAGAGACTTGTGTAGGTGAATTTAGATAAATATTAGTTTTGTCTGCATGTTTGCTTAGATGACTAAAACAAATCTGTGTATTTCATTTTAGTCACAAATTAAGCTGTACTGTTTTCAAGTGCACTCAAGTATTGCTTAATGCAGTTCTTGAAATTGATGACGTGCGAAGAATTATGGATGACTAGAACTCATTACAACAGTGAAAAGAAAACCTAACAATTGAAAGAATTAGGGAAAAAATAGTCATCAGGTGTGGAGACATTGGTTACATATTAACTGTAGTGTTATCTGTAGTTTACAACAAAAATCAATGGTATGCGAAGAGCGCATGCAAAGGTATTTTCAATGTCCTGGTGTTGTACCCATTTCATCAACTAAATGGTTTTGTGCTGTGTTCCCTGTGGATCAGTTAGCGTGCTGGGGTGAGGTGTGTGCTAAATTGATCAATTGATTTTTTTAATTGAATATTTTATGTCACTTACAGTAGGCAGGTTTGTGGACCCCATTAGCAGTCCTTAAGCTTAAGACAGACAAATTCCACACTGTGTATTTTGTCAGGGTTTATTCAGAGTTTATGAACTATTCTGTAATGATGGCCCCCATGTGTACTTGTCCTATAATTTGTGGTAGAACTTGTGTTAATTCTGGAGAATTCAGAATTGTAACACAAGTCCAGTCATCTTCACCTACTGCTAAAGGATATCCAAAATAACCTGGATGACTGTGTTCCAGAACAATGCTGTGAAGATTCAGAGAAGCCCCCTGCAGGATGCTATCAAACTTTCTCTCGAGTGATCCTCAGCCCTTTTATATCTGTTAAGACAAGAGTGAGAGACAAATGTCTGTTTATTGTCTTCCTCAAGCTGCTGCTGCTCTTTCTCCTCTGGTCCCTGCTTGCACCATACGGTGTATGGAGTAGACCTGCTTTAATAAGATAAGCCAGTAAATGCATGACCAGCGTTCGTCTGTTTCCATACTGCTATTCTGGATTATTAGTTGTTCTCTGACATATTATGAAAGGTTACATTACGTAAAAGGTACTACATTTCCTCGCCAGGATCTGCCATTAAGATACAATGACCTTTGTAAACCATGATATTTGGTCCGTGACAATCCTGTAAATTTCAGGATGGATCTGTCCCTGATCCCCCCTTAATATTTGAGTTCTGCTACCAACCAACCAACCAACTAAATATCATAAAGACTGGGAATGGGCATTTTCAGTTCCTATCACTAATTGAATAGTACAAAGAAAATTGACACATTGACGAGAGAAACATCATTTGTTCTATTTGTAAAGAACCAAACAAAGGCCACTAAAAGCATTTATACTGTGGCTGTGGAAAACTCCTGGCAGGTGTGTATTAAATACCTAAAGTAGATTCTAAATTGAATTGTAGTTCTAAATCAATTATCAATTGCTAAAGGCCCAGTACAGTAAAAAAAGGCCATAAAATAAATTACTGTCCTAGCAGGGCAGCTGTGACTTTGTGGTAAATCTTCATGCCTTATCACCCGCATTTGTGTGGGTGTGTGTGTCTGGAAACATTGCAATCATTGTTCATGTCTGAGGGATGAGGTATGAACGTGCATCCTATTTTCGGTGAGACTTGGTGAGTGTGCAGGGCTTTTGGGCTCAGGCTACTGCACACATGAACACTGATGCTTTCACAGGGTAAGAAATCAGCATGGTTATTGGGAAGCAAATATGAGACTGTTCAGTATCGCAGAGATTCAAAAACATGTAACACTTACTTTTCCAGCCTTTTGTTGCCCCTGTCCCAACTTTTTTGAGACGTGTTTCAACCATCAAATTCAAAATTGCCTTATTTTTTTCTTAAAATGGTACATTTCCTCAGTTAAAACCTTTAACGTCACTGTTACGTAACACAGACGTGTTGGTCGGAAGAGGGAGTCAGGATGCATGCGCTGGGGAGACGTCAGTAAATGTAGAAGAGTTTATTACAAACAGAAGAATCCATACTATGAGCAAAACAAACTATAATCCAGGCTGTAGTAAACAAGAGTAGTGATCTGGGAATCACCGGAACAAACCGCACGGTTAAACACATTTAAATTTTAACAAACTACACTATGATAAACTATGATAAACTAAACAACCGCTAAACTAAGATAAACTAAACTAATACTCCACGCCGAAGCGGAAACGGAGTGGCGTATTTAAAGACACACAAATCATACACACCAAATCAAACACACCTGGAAACGATAATCACCTTAAACAGAGAACCAATGAGAACTAAGGAGGCGGAGACATGACACAACCCAAAACATGAGCACATGGGGAAACACAGGAGGCGGAGACATGACATGAACGAAAACAAAAAGCACATGGCATAGGTAAACAACACGAGAGTCTTTATGAATGAAATGTCTATCGGAGAGTTTTTGAATAGCGCTGGAAAGCGCGCAGTGGAATGCGGAAGTGTTCGAGTCCACCGCTCGCTTAGCGAGCGACTCGGAGAACGAGGGGAAACTTCTAACAGTCACTGGATATTGTGGCAATGTAATATTGTGAAGGAACAATAATATTATCACACAAGGCTACATAGAATGTTGTGAAAGATTAGAAAGATTGAGGGGGTATCATAAAAGCATGTACAGAAGCAGATATGAAGTAGTCACAGAAAGCTGCATATTTCATTATGCTAAAATATTCTGCTAATATAAGAGATTCGTTTTACCCCTTCTCCAGTCTCAAAATTATTTAACCCCCTCTTGGCAAGCATCTTTAGTACTTAGTAGAGCACCTTTTTGCTGTTATGCCAGACACCAGCTTCTGGCAGTGTTCCTGAGGAATCTTAGCCCATTCCTCATGAGCACTGGCCTCCAGTTCAGTAATATTCTTGGTGTTGCGTGCTGCAACCGCTTTCTTCAAATCCCACCAGAGATTTTCTATGGGGTTCAAGTCAGGTGACTGATGGCCACTATAGAATCTTCCAGGACTACTTCTCCAACCAAGCCTTGGTGGAATTTGAGGTATGCTTGGGATCATTGTCCTGTTGTAAGGTCCAATGACGCCCAAGCTTCAGCTTCCTCACAGATGGAATGACGTTTTCTCCTAGCATTTCCTGATACTTCAATGAATCCATCTTGCCTTCCACACGCTGCAGGTTTCCAGTGCCAGAGAATGCAAAGCAGCCCCAGAGCATCACCGAGCCACCACCATGCTTGACTGTGGATTGAATGGCCTGTCATTAAATTTCAACCATTTTTCAACCACAACACATTTTCACGTGACCCTCTTTGATAAGTCAAGAATTTGTCTGTGTATGCTGATATTATTCCTTTGTTAATATATTACAAACATGTAAAGGAAAACAAATGTGCACATTGATCTACACCATCGATTTAAAAAAAAAAAAAAAAAAAAAAAAAAAAAAGTTTTAAATCATCAAACTTTTACTCGAGGCGCTTTACATAGGAGTATATAGGCATGTATAAAACAGTTATTAGTAATTATTAATAACAATAATAGTTAAGTTAAAGTAGTAAATTCTACAACCAGTGGTCGAATTGTAAAAAAAAAAAAAAAATTCAAGGGGGATGGTGTGGTCAAGTATTTCTTTGGTAGTGCTGGGGGTCCTGTAGCTAACCTTACACAATGATTACAAAATTGTCTAATTTTTAAGCACATTTTTATTTAACAAAATATAAGCTTTATTAAATTAACTTGCAGCCATCAAAACAAAACACATGCATTTAAACATTGTCAAAACAATCTTGAACATTAACTTGCACTACATTACAATATTTTCCACAATGGTTCATAGCCATGAACTTGTTGCTCAGATTTTCTGGTCCGTGCCCTGCAATTGTCAGCTAAGCAGTGGCTTTTCTGAATCCAGGACCTAATATAAAGTCTTGGAGAAAACTTCTCCAGTGGACGGCCAACACACTTGATAAAGAGAAGAGCTGAAAGGCTTTGAAGCTCTAGCCTTGACCTCGCTGTGTTATTTAAAATGTTCATCTGGCTAAAGCCACACTCACATTCCACTGTGGAAATAACCAGTTTGTGTATCGTCTGCAAGAGGGGTTTCAGCTCTTTGGGTGGTATGCATTTACCAGTGGTCTTAATGTTGTCAATGTATTCCCTCATGCCTCTCTGAATTTCTTTGCTATTGTGAAGCTTGAAAAGGGATCAGAGTTCTTGTACTTCATTCTCAGCATAACGGACATCACTCTTCTGGCCAGCTAGAGGGATCCAGCGCCTTGATTAGAAAACTCTCATACTGTTCTTTGCTCTGATAACCAGACAGAAAACCCATTCTCCTCTCTAGACTTTTAGCTATTGCATCAAATAACAGCTGCTGACTGATGTCTCTGTCATTCCTCATATGATTTGTCAATGACACTCCTTTAAAGAGCTTTAGCTCTACCGCTCTCTGTGCTTCCTGTACCCGTAGACCAGGTATCTCAGCCATAGACTTTAACACACCGACCTGCTGAGCAAGACATGCATCTGTCCTGGGAAGAGTCATGTTTCTGTCCTGAAGTAACAATGATAACTCTGATAGCTCGTCTAGGGCATCATACATGACTGCAAGATTGCGCACAAAGGTGACACTACTGAGACGATTTGCTAAACCAGCAAACATGCACCTCTCTGCAGAGTTTCGTTTTGGATCAGTCGAGGCATCTGAAAAGTGTTTGTGAAGTGCTGGGTACTGTTGCCATACAGCTTTGATGGTTCTATAACTAGAGGCTATCCATCTATTACCAAGAATCCTCCCTATATTCAGACACTGTAATGCAAGTTCTTGACAGCATGAAGTTAGTTCATGGTGGTTTTTAGCAGAAGCATGGTAAAGACTGTAGACCTTGTCAAAAAATGACTAGAACTGGTTCAACCCAGCAACCTCTTCTACGGCATCTCCAACACTTAATTCAAGGCGGTGGTTCATACAGTGCCAAATAAGCACATTGGGAAACAGACGAACAATTTTTGCTGCAGTACCTGATTTACTTCCAAGCATGACAGAGGCACCATCTGAAGCAAAACAAACAAAATGTTCTTTCAGAACAGCTTATGTGAAACCATGGTGCGTGAGGTTTTCCATAAGTGCTTGATAAATGATCAGCACAGATTTCTTGCTGATAGTTGTGGATTCATCTATCAGAATGGAAAATTTTGTTTCACTCTCAAGGACCCTTGCCACCACTGTCTTTCTTATTTCACAAGCTGTGTGCTGACTAATTTTTGCACAAGACTTGTTAGAGTGTAAAGTTCTTCCCATGTCTATTCCATTTAGGACTTGCAGGTCAACGTTAGTTGGCAGATCAGTGAAAGGTCTTCCTTGTTTGACAGTTTTGTAAACCGTGCGGAAAACTGTCAGTCGTCAGGAGATGTTCCCTCATCATCTCAGTGGTCAAAGTTTCTATGGTTTTGTCTTGCGCTTTCTGTAAAATTTTCTCTGCCGAGCTGTGATAATCTGATGTTCTGTGTCTGTGTATTTTTTTACACAGTGACTGCTGTTGTGCATTTTTAGTTGACCCCGAAGGCACCACTTTTACTTTGGCGCGTTCCTCAGAGACATGCATGTGTCCAGAACCTGCCTCTGGCCCAGATACCTTTACCTTCTGACAAATGGAGCAGCCAAGACTTTTGTTTTGGCAAATAAGTAATAATAATAATAATAATAATAATAATAATAATAAATATATTTTTTGTCTCTCAATTTGTGCTGTCCAACATTCTGGGAAATCCTCTTCAATATCAATGTCCGTCTCTCCCTGTTCATTCTTGTCTTCACAGCCTGAGTGACTGGAATCTTCAAAGCTGTCTAAACCTGCTGCTACATGTTTCCCCAGACTGAATTCTACAAAAGCAACAAAATTGCAAATACATTTTCATTTGTTTAGTGTAGAGTAGCATAGACAACAGTAATTGTAACCTGGCTGTATCAATTTTTTAGATTGCACTTTTGGGGTAAAAAAAATAGTTTTGGGTGACTTTCATAAATTCATTAAGTACTATAACTGTATTAAACAATCTTATTAAACAAATAAGACTTTAGACTTTAAGTGTAATAAATTTACAAGTGCTTAATTTTAATAATGTGATTTTGTAATCCAGATTACAGGTAGTACATTATCACCTTACACTGGTTTACAGCTGTCAGATTAAGGACTATGAAGTTCTGAATATCAGAATTAACCTTTTTCCCCTACTCTTGCCTCTCCTATTTGATCCTGGCCATGGCTGGGGAGGATTATAGAGTAGAATAAAAATCTACATATCCATTATTCATGAAATAATTTATATGACTGTAGTATTGTATGTTTATGCACCAGACTCTCTCTTCCTCTCTCTCTCTCTCTCTCTCTCTTTCACTCTCTCTCTCTCTCTCACACACACACACACACACACACACACACACACACACACACACACACGTTTTTAAATCATTAGGATGACTTTCCATAGGTGTAATGATTTATATACTAAACTTTCTGCATTTTTACATTGTTGTATGCTGTAAGATATTGGCCTGTAAATAATTCCTGATTCCCAATAAAAGGTTTTGTAACAGTGTTTTGAATTGATCTCACTAGTGTTCTCAAGGCAGTGAAGTAGTCTCTGTATTTGTAGGTTTTGTGTGTCATCTGAGGCCAAAGGTTGATTATGACAAAAGAGAATATGATTTTGACTGAAATATTTGATTTTGACATGACAGTTTGAGGTTTGTACAAGTTGGTGTGTAGTTCTTAGATTGTTTAGAGTTGTGAGAAAATCGTGAATTAATTCATTACTTGTGTGTTGGCAATCGAGAAAAACTGTAATATATATAGGGTCGGAAAAGGCCCCCTGAGTCGGGTCTCGAACTTGGGTTGCCCAAAGATGAACCACGATGCATCAGTATCATTACATTTTTTTGTTGCTGTGTGTTTATTTTATCAATAAAATAAATATTAAAATAAATATTTTTGTGGAATAACTGTTCTATAAAAGCAATAAGCCCCGTGAAGCCACGGTTTACAGTTTGAACAACGGGGTTTTCCGCTCCGCGTCGAGCCTGACTAGGCTACCTGTTCCAAATACACTGTAAACCACAGCATCTTGAGGCTTACTGCTTTAATATATGAGATTAAAATGACAATTTTTGAGCTCCACGCTTTTCACCGCTCCAAAGCTCTAACAGTGGATGGTAAAGACGAATGCATCCCTGACTCCTTCCCTCACTCACTCACTCTCTCACACACACACATAATGTTATGTCAGGGGAATGTCTTTAAACACAAATCAAATAAATATCATACCTTCGGTTCTCCTCTTTTTAAAGAATGTCAAAAGTTGCGCTTGAACTGTTCTCTTGGCCATTTTGAACAGCACGAAACATGACGCAAACTTGCGTGAGGCATGAGCTTGTGCGCAACTAATTACAATATTGAGTTCTGATTGGCTAATCGCCGTTATTTATAGTTCGTAAATTGTCATACGTAGAGAATTTTAATATTTCATTTGCATGATAAGTTTTACATAATAAACAACATTATTAATCTAAAGGGGATGGTAAGGGGGAATGGTGGTTTTACAGAGGGGATGCTTTTTGTAATTTTTTTCAACAAGGGGGATGCCATCCCCCCTCAAATCGAGCCCTGTCTACAACCCCATTTCCATAAAAGTTTGGATTTTTTATAAAATGCGATAAAAACAAAAATCTATGATTTGTCAAGTCTCTTGAAACCTTAAATAACTGACAAATGTACGAAGAAAATATATAAAATGTTTGCACTGACCAACTTAATTGTATTTTGTAAATATAAGCAAATTTAGAAGTTGATGCCTTCAACACACTCAAAAAAAAAAAAGTTTGGACGGAGGCATTTTTACCATTTCAGCTTGTTTTCGGGAAAAACAGACGTCGAGTTCTCTGTGCCAAAGATGAAAAAGACCAACCAGACTGTTATAAGCGAAAGGTACAAAAGCCAGCATCTGGGATGGTATTGCGCAGTGCCCATGGTATGGGCGACTTGCATATGTGTGAAGGTACCATTGACGTGGAGGCATATATCGGGATTTTAGAGAGACATATGTGCCATCAAGACAACGTCTTTTCCCTGGAAGTCCATGGTTATTTCAGCCAATAACACCAAACTTGGCCAATACCAGGGCTCATTCTGCACATGCTACAACCGCGTGGCTTCGTAGACACAGAGTGCATGTGCTTGACTGGCCTGCCAACAGTCCGGATCTGTGTGCTATGGCGCATCATGAATAGGAGAATTCGACCAAGGACTGTTGAGCAGCTGAAGTCTTGTATCAAGCAAGAATGGGCAAAAATTCCACTTGAAAAACTGCTAGTGGTGTGTGCTTTTTGAGTGTTTAAGGCATCAAATTCTAAATTTCTATATTTACAAAATACAGTTATGTTTTTCAGTGAAAACATTGAATATCTTGTCTTTGTACTTTTGTCAGTTAAAGTTTCAAGAGACTTGATAAATCACAGATTGTTGTTTTTATTGTATATTAGAAAAAATCTCAACTTTTATGGAAATGGGGTTGGTAGTTTAACTACTTATATAACAAGCAGTTAAGATGCAATTAATATCTACTGTAAAATATAGAGGTGGATGCCTTGTGACTTTTTTTTATGGATGGTTCAAGGGCTCTTGTGAAGATCGATGGCATCATGAATTGTACTGAGTACAAGGATGTTTCTGCCAGTGATTCAGACTTAGCCATAAATAGAGCTTTCAACAAGATGATGAGCCAGACATACAACCAGGCCCATAAATATTTGGATATTAACAAAGTTTTTTTTTTTTTTTTGGCTTCCTACCACAGTATATTGGAGATGATAGAACTTTAATAGAACTTTTTGGTTTAAATGAGAAGTGTTTTGTTTCTCATTAAAGGAAAATACTGTATTCCAGCATAAGAACCTTATCCTATCTGTGAAACATGTAGTGTCATGGTTTGGGGCTGTTTTCCTGCATCTGGGCCAGGACAGCTTGCCATAATTGATGGAACATTGAATTCTGAAGTATACCAGTGAATTCTAAAGGAAAATGTCAGGACATATGTTCATGAACTGAATCTCAAGAGAAAGTGGGTCATGCAGCAAGACAACAACCCTAAGTACACAACTCGTTCTACCAAAAATGGTTAAAGAAGAATAAAGTTAATGTTTTGGAATGGCGAAGTCAAAGTCCTGACCTTAATCCAATAGAAATGTTGTGGAATGACCTGAAGCAAGCAGTTCATTGAGGAAACAGACCAACATCCTCGAGTTAAAGCTGTTCTGTACTGAGGAATAGGCTGAAATTCCTCCAATCCGATGTCCAGGACTGATCAACAGGTTACCGGAAACATTTAATGTGCAGTTTTTGCTACACAAAGGGGTCACACCAGATACTGAAAGCAAAGGTTCACATACTTTTGCCACTCACTCGTATGTAACATTTTCCCTCAATAAATAAATGACCAAGTATAATATTTTGTATCATTTTAATTGGGTTCTCTCTATCTACTTTTAGGACTTGTGAAAATCTGATTGTTTTAGGTCATTTATGCAGAAATATAAAAAAAAAATTCTAAAGGGTTCGCAAATTCACAAATACCACTGTTTGTTATATCTCATACTAAATTCTTTCAGAAATTAAAACAAACTCTAAGATAAAACAAATGCAACCCGAGTAAACACAAAATACAGTTTTAAATTGTAATGTTATTAGTGAATTATAATTTATTGAAGCAAAAAATTTACCCAGTACCAACTGGGCCTGCTGGCACTGGGGAACTACGGTTCATTGAGGGAACCATGAATGCCAACATGTACTGTGACATACTGAAGCAGAGCATGATCCCCTCCCTTCAGAAACTGGGCTGCAGGGCAGTATTCCAACATGATAACGACCCCAAACACACCTCCAAGACGACCACTAATGGTGATGGACTGGCCAAGCATGTCTCCAGACCTAAACCCTATTGAGCATCTGTGGGGCATCCTCAAACGGAAGGTGGAGGAGCGCAAGGTCTCTAACATCCACCAGCTATGTGATGTCGTCATGGAGGAGTGGAAGAGGACTCCAGTGGCAACCTGTGAAGCTCTGGTGAACTCCATGCGCAACAGGATTAAGGCAGTGCTGGAAAATAATGGTGGCCACACAAAATATTGACACTTTGGGCCCAATTTGAACATTTTCACTTAGGGGTGTACTCACTTTTGCTGCCAGTGGTTTAGACATTAATGGCTGTGTCGAGTTATTTTGAGGGGATAGCAAATTTACACTGTTATACAAGCTGTACACTCACTACTTTACATTGTAGCAAAGTGTCATTTCATCAGTATTGTCCCATGAAGATAAAATAAAATATTTACAAAAGTGTGAGGGGTGTACTCACTTTTGTGAACTTGTGAATACACATGCAAAGTATCTATTTAAACATCGTGTTAGATGTGAGATGACCAACTTAATGTATAAGATCATTAATGACAGTGTTGATGTATCTGTTGCTGTAAACAGATGTGGTGTTGATCCTAAACGTTTAACCAGGGGTTTTGACTAAAATATTCATTTTGATCAAATATGCTGATTGATGCCATATTTAGCTATATTTAGAAACAAAAGTAATTGTGTTTTCATGAGAGCAGTAACTGTAATGGGGTTATAACGTAATTTTATATAAATGTAAGAAGAGTCATACATTTACAGAATAAAGTAATGTTACTGTGTTCAAATGAGTGAATATGTGTATTACTGCAGAACATTCAACCTCTTACCACTTAACACTTAATTTGTGCTTTTTCTTTTTTAGCATTTTTAATACAGTGATTTAACTTCTGCATTAAAGCTTGTGGACAATCAGTTGTTTTTTTGTTTTCAAAATATAATGTTAATATTTTTAAAATCCTTTGCACAATGTATAGCATAGCCCACATATGTACATTTAATACCCTTCTCATAGCCTTCAATTTGCACAATGTTTGAAGCACAACATTGGGCAGAATGTGAAATAATGTTTTTTTTTTTTTTGTTTGTTACAGCAAATAAAAATTGGCCTTTTAATCCAACTAATTGATTAATCGAAGAAATAATCAACAGATTAATCGATCATCAAAATAATTGTTAGTTGCAGCCTTACTTCTGGAAAGTATCTTAAAAATCTATTGGTAGGGAGGACTTTCTGCACGGCTATACCTTCTACGCATTCAATTTCACACCAGATGAGGAGTGTAGTCAGCACATACCGCTTATCAAGTCTGGAAATATTAGACTAGAAGCCCGTTTTAGACAACCATTACCACGAACGATCAACATAATTGTTTATGCCATATTCGATAGCATCATCTAAGTGTCAAATCGCCGACAGATCCTGGTTGATTACTACTAATATGTAAAAATGGACACTGTCCAGCTTGTGACTGTCATGGATAACAACACCCATTTTCTCAGTGTATTTCCGTGTAACTATCTTCCAAAAGACCCTTTATTACCATCAGTGGTTATAATCAACACACATCCTTCAGGACTGCCAGGAGAACACTGGTTAGCCATCTACATAAATGAGGATGTTGTGGGGTGTTTTTTCGACAGCTTTGGTAATAAACCAGATAACCCCGTTTTCCACCGATTATCAAAAACTTTCTAAACCACAATTCTAGTGTGTTACAGCATTCATTAGTGCAAGTCCAAGATTTTTCATCAGAGACTTGTGGTCAGCATTGTGTGTTCTTTCTCTACCATATGGCAAAGGGGTATGATTATGGTTATGTGCTGAAGTTGTATACCAATGATTTTGTTAAAAATGACAAAAGGGTGTCAGCTTTTGTGAAAAAACTAAAACAATTTCATTGTAATAAATGTTTTCAAGTGTGTTCAACGTATTCAGACAGGTGAAATGTTTTTCTTATGCTTAATATTTTCAGTAAACAACTAAAGAACAGAAATGTCTTTTTTGACTATTATACATACATCACATTCAACAATACAGATAATAACATGATCAAAACATGAACACAGAACATACAAAACTCTGAGATTAAAAACACCGGTCAAGACTTGGTGAATTGAATACAGGGTCATCTGAATAATTTGAATGTGTTGATGGTGAACTCGGTTGCGCTTTCTGTTTTTTACACTTCTTAGACGAGCTGGTTATAGTTGGTGTCGATTTGGTTTTGAAAGAGTCAATTGTGTGTCTGACATAACGATTTGGCACCATCGAGTATGGTATGTTTAAAGTAGCAAAAGCCTCCAGAAATTTGTTCCATTCAATAGGTCTCCGTGCATCAGAAATCTTTTGTGGAGCTGTGATACCTTTAACGAAATCGAGCATGTGTGAACCAGGGATTGTTCTACCTTTAAACACAAACTCGCCCGACTCAGCCTGAGAAGTGACCTCTTTAGTTTTGGACATTTTATCTAAAATTTAATGAACGTATTTTTACACTCCTCTGTGGAACATTCTTCAAAATGTCGTCCACAACATTATCTAAAACAATCTGGACACTTACACCGGCCGTTGAGGGTGTCTTCTTTTTCAACGCGGTCAGGCTGCAGAAGAGTTAATGTTAATGTTTTGGTTTCCTGGTCCCCTTGTCAAGTGTTAAAAATTGCTGCAAAGTATTCGTGTACAGTTTTGCCTTTTCATAACTGTCCAAATCAGATCTGTGCAAAATACTTCTTATAGTCATGTCCAAGTCATTCTTCACAACCTGCTGAATAGACTCGCGGGGGGTGCCAGTCTTTAGTTTATCCAGTTGATGTTGTGTAACTAAAAACATCTTATCTGCATACTCCATCCCCAAAGGTATCTAGAACTAACGATTATTTTGATAATCAATTAATCTGTCAATTAGTTCTTCAATTAATCGGTTAGTTTGATTAAAGGCCAATTTTTCTTTTCTGTATTTTTTTTCTAAAAAACTTATTTCACATTTTTGAAGCACAAACTAAGTGTTAAGTGGTAAGAGCTTGAATGTTCTGCACATTCACTCATTTGAACACAGTAACGTTACTTTATTCTGTAAATGTATGACACTTCTTACATTTATATACAATTACATGTTATAACCCCATTACAGTTTCTGCTCTCATAAAAAAACACAATTACTTTTGTTTCTAAATATAGCATCAAACAACATATTTGATCAAAATGAATATTTTAGTCAAAGATATTACGCTTCCGTTCTATTGCGCGCTGTTTGATTGACGCACATGCGCAGACTTGCACTCATTCAGTGAAGTTTAATGGAGACTCACTTGCTGTCAGGACGAGCCTTTATGTAAAATGGAAATACTGGCGTGAGTTTCTAACATTTACAGATTAGGATATAAACATAAAAATGTAATTTCTGTACTGAAGAAAACATGTCTGGAACACATTAAACAGCACATGCATCTGTCGCAGCATCTGATACGACAAGCCACGTTAATACACTTACGAGTTTGTTTGAAGCACTTAATATAAAACATTCTCATGTTTTGGACAACCTGGATCGTGCACTCTTCCCGCAGCAGCTCACTCTGTGACCACTGTTTTTCGGATGTGTTTTATTCATAGAAATGCATTTTTCACCATTGTCACAGACCCAACTAATCGATAATGAAATTTGTTGTCAATTATTTTAATGATCGATTATTATCGATTTTATCAATTAGCTGTTGCAGCCCTAGAAGCAACCAAGCTGGAGATAAAAGGGATTGCGATGCTTAAGAGAGGAAGAAGAAATCCACCCTGTTGGTTTATCAGCCGTCTCTTTCTTTTAACACCAATCTTCTTATCTGCAACAAATTTGATCGCGCTTCTCCTCCGTCTCAGCTTCTGGTATTGTTGCGACATGAGTGGTATATTGCCGTAGAGAACATTAAGAGCTACTTCACACAATGTCACAATGAGCTTGTCTGTGGCAGACTGTAAAATAACATGTCTCTGTTTGGGTGTTGTTTTTAATATTATTTTTTAAAAGAGGCGTTTCTACAAAGTCTAACTGACATTTTCACCGTCCAACAGTTTTTTTTTTTTTCACACGATGTGGTGAAAGTAAATCTGTTGTGAGCTGATAGTGTTTGGGTGTTTTTGTTCTATAATCACTTGTCAGGTATCCGAAAGGTTTGTTGGTTGCATCTTGATAACATTCCATTAAAAAAAATTGTGTTCCCAGGATACATTTGCCTTCCTAGTACATTGACTGATTGGTGCTCTGGGATTTTTAAACATTAGATAATTTGTGTTTAAGCTGATAGTCCTGCTGGATTTACCCTGGCAAAATAAATTCTGCACAATATAAATAGCACTAAGATTTCTGTGGTGAACATACTGTGTGAACATCATCTCCACCTCATTGTTCCCGCTGGCCTTTTTAATCAGGTATCACGGATCAGCAAATTAGTTTTGTTGACAGGGAACAAATTATCATTCAGAGTCTGTGGTAGCCCTTCAACAAATCTTATTCTGTAAATTTTCAACAATTCATCATACAATGGTTGCCAACAATCATAAATATATAGAATATTTTCAATTTTTTTAGAAATCAACTGTACAGCCTTTGCAAGAACATTTTTACAAAATATGACTTTCCTAAGTTTGAAGGGCCGCTTAATCACACATGAAAATGGATGCTGTAATCTGAAATCAAAACCATCTGTGTCTCGCACACCCCTATGTCCAAAAAGATCCATATGTAGAATCCATATGGGAGCGTGGTAAAATCAGGGAGCAGCACACGTTTGTTGTACAACATCTTAAACTTAACGACTGACCTATTGTGTAGTGTGAAGTGTTTATTTCTCACAGTGGTGTCAGTGTATGCCAGTATATTACGACTATTATCTTCCCCCACGACATAGTAATCAACAAGTCCAATCAGTATGTCTAACGTAATGGCTTTTGAGTTTACAGCATTGAGAGTGATACCCTTGGCTTTCATGCATACCTTACCCTTAGCAGTGCAGTAGCCGCATGTTTTCGGGCCCCCTGAACAAAACTCTACAATGTGATCCCCATCCCCAACCTCATCTGTCAGATTACCCAATGTAAGACCCCAATGGAGGATCCCAGTCGCCATCTCTAGATGTAAAGAGGATGCTGTCTGTGTCACTGTACAACAACTTATACCCCAACTTATCCATTAGATCATACAGCTCTAGACATGCATGTGGAGTTGTAAATGCCCCAAGAATGATGTTAATTTCACGGGTCTGACCGCCTTTCCCATCTGCATGACATCCTGAATTAGTGCAACAGTGTCTGAGACGAACGAGAAGTGTTTGTCATAACTGTTGCCAAAAATGTGTTGGGCAAACTGTTCGGAGTCTGAAAGTAGTTCTGTACACGGCAAATGTTCGCGCATAGAGAACCGCCCCCAAAGCGAGTTCAGCGGGAGTTTATTAATAGACCGACGTACGGGGTTAAGACTTATCTTGTCATGATTCACCTTAATCCCCTCTTTCTCAAAGTAATCGGCGATATAAGATTCTTTGTCTGCACCTGTCACAACATGCGTGGGGAATCCACTGGCCTCTTGTTTGTACTGTAAAAATGTTTTAACATAATCACAAAACAAGGTTTCTGATCGTTGAGGAAAATGCCATGCTTCGTCCACCTTTGTTACATCATAACCCTTCTCCACAGCCTTTAACAACTTGATACTGACCCAGCAGCCTGAAATAGCCCTTTCCTCATCAGTGTGTCTACACAGGATGGTCTGATTCTGCTGTTCCACACATGTACGGCAGAGCGGAAACATAAGCTTACCACCAGTACTATAGGGAAGGACTGGGTGAAGTTTTCGTGGGGGCAGCGCTGTGGCTTTGACAAATCCATAATAATTTTCAAAGGTTCAAAATCCTTGAAAATTATTTGGGGATGTCCTATAGGGTAGCATTTCTTGGCCTGGCAAAAGGAGTGCAAACTTGTAAAGTCGACATACCGTATTTTTTCACAATTGTCAGCTTTGATACGATTTGTACACGTTAGTACGACCACCAAATAGAACGCTGCTTGGTTTCAATCTTTCAGGATGTGTGTAAGTGGCCATAAACGCCATTACATCATCATCAGTCTGTTTAGTAGTTTTCCAAGCACACTCCCACATCACTTCTACCTCCAACCCATATGCACGCTCTAAAATTTCAACCTTGTCATCAAACTGTCTTCTGAGTGTACAGTAGGGCAGTTTTGATAACGGGTGTAAATGGTTAGGATTATAATGACATTCGTGCCCGTGAAACATACAGCCGTTGAATTCGAGAGCTTTTTTTACACTGTCCTTTTCATAATAACCATTGAGATGGTATTTTCCAATCACCATTTCATCGCGGTTTAATGCATGCTGAATGTCTACGCTGCATGTTGTTTTAACATATTCAAGCCATTCAATGGAAATGTTTGAGTTTGAGGGGGAATAAATGTTGAAAAAATGGTATAAAAAATACATGTGAAATGATTTTTTTTTTTATAATTCACCTGAGTTTCTTTTTAAGCATGGGCACGACCTGCTTTAACAAGTCCGTTATCAGGTTTTGATCGCTGGCTGCTTGTTGGGTCGTCCCACCATGCAAACATTGCGTCGCTAACACTTGTTTAACCCAAATGCCTTGCTGTTGCAGTGTGGCCACCACAGACTGATTATAATCATCCTGCTTATTCTCAAAGGTATCCAAGCGCTCCTTAACAACGTTAAAATGCCTCTCAACGGCATTAATACGTCCCTCAATTATGTTAAAATGTCCCTCAATAGTCTTGAAACTGTCCTGCATTAGATCGATTAAGTGTTGATTGCCTATAACGGGGTGTGATTCCCACCTGTAAGCCTCCTGCTTTGAAGGCAGAGCCTCCGGGTCAGGATCTGCCACAAGCACCACACGTTCCTTGGATTGATCACCCAGTTGTGTTTCTTCAGGTAGACCTACCAGGGTAAAAGCATTCTAACATTCTAACGATTCGAACAGTCCATCATCCCTTCGTGTACTGCACAGTCATCCACAACCAAATCTGTGGGGGGAAAAAGAGTTATGGATTATGTATGAATTAGGAAAAAAAAAGATAAAATATTGTTTTTAACAGGCCACATACCAGCTGATGCTCCGAGTGGACGTCTTCACCGTTTCTGTTCTGATGTCAGTGGTATGAAATCAAGATCTTTCACACACCCATCAGCTGGAGCATGCACCTGGGCGATTGTAACCGCTTAATGTTTGAGTCTTTTCAGCTTTGTTGCAATGCCATGGCTGTTAGACCTCTCTGTGTGATTTTTGCTTCCAGACGCGCCGACCTAGTTTACAAGGTTTGATAAATCTTCTGGGGGAAAAAACAAACAAAAAACATAACATTTTAAACAAATCATGTAAATAATGCTGCATTACAAACACTTACTGAGCGGGGGGATTATTCGCAGTGTCTCGTGGAGACGCATGCTCTGAGGTCAAACTATGCTTCGGATCTACTGGTAAAAATTAAAAATACGATCATTCTGCACACTCACAACACATTATATGTAGACATGAAAACGTATATAAATAGGTATACACACCACTCAGGTTCAGGAATTTAATTTCCTCAACAATGTCAGAAAAGTTTACTTCATCCACCACACCTCGAGCATTAGAGATCCTGTTTAAGCATTGCATCAGAGCCATGACTCGCTTATGAATAAACGTTCTTAATAATAATAATAATAATATGAGATAATAAAGCATACTTACTGTTAAGATACAGGCATCTTCTCTTTAAGCACACTTAGAATTCAAAGTAAGAAAGCTTCCTGGAAAAAGTAAATTGAGAACAAATATTCACTTATACCACACAGATGCTAACACAACTGTAGGGGTTGATACTGACCGGTGTGACTGACTCCGTTTTTAAACATGTTGGGGAGTAAACAGTGAAAATCTGGGACAACCCTTAAACTTATTAACATAAACACATCTTAAACATTCGGGGACATCCAACAACTGGCCAATACATCTCAGGAAAAACATCCCCAGACAGACAGGAGACAGGAAGGTCACACATGCACATCAAACAGGGTTACCGGGGGTCATAAATTACATGGCACAGAGATCTGTCAATCAGGCTGTCATGGGGGGTCATAAATCAAGCTGACGTTTTGACAGAAAGTGTATGTTATACCTATTCGTATACCACTATTGACCCAAAAGGACAAGAAAAGTTGGCTCCAATATGTCTGGAGGAAGAAGAATGAAGCATATGCTGAAAAGAACACTCTGCCCAAGCATGGTGGTGGCTCGGTGATCCTCTGGCACTGGAAACCTGCAACATGTGGAAGGCAATATGGATCTCCGGGATAAAGTTGTGGACAGGCACAAATCAGGAGATGGATACAAAAAAAATTCAAAGGCTTTATCAATGCCTAGAAGCACAGTGAAGTCTATTATTAAGAAGTGGAAGGTATTTGATACACAACAGACACTCCCTGGATCAGGACGTCGCTCCAAACTGGATGAAAGAGCCAGGAGGAGACTGGTCAGAGAGGCTACCAAGAGGCCTACAGCAACTCTGAAGCATTTGCAGGAATTTATGACAGAGTGGTCATTGTGTGCATGTGACAATATTACAAATTCTGGATAAATGTGGCTCGTATGGGAGGGTTGCAAGAAAAAAGCCACTCCTCAAGAAAGGCCACATGAACGCCCCTTGAATATTCTGAGGCCACATGGAAAAAGGTGTTATGGTCAGATGAGACTAAAATTGAATTATTTGGCCTCAAGACCAAACGATGTCTGGCGGAAATCCAATACAGCTCACCATCCAAATAACACCATTCCTACAGTAAGAATGTAAGAAAGGTGGAGGTGGTAATATCCTGTTATGGGTGTGTTTCTCTGCAGCAGGGACTGGAGCACTTGTCAGGAAAGAAGGAAAATGGATGGGGCAAAATACCATCAAATTCTTGAGGAAAATATGCTGCCCTCTGCCAGAAAGTTGTCAGTGGGAAGAAGGTTTACCTTCCAACATGACAATGACCCAAAGCACACAGCAAAACTGACCACACAGTGGTTGAAGGAGAAAAAGGTGAATGTCCTTGCATGGCCTAGTCAGAGCCCAGACTTAAACCCCATTGAAAATTTGTGGAATCACTTGAAGACTGCAGTCCACAAACGTTCACCATCAAATTTAACTGAACTTGAGCAGTTCGGCAAAGAAGAATGGGCAAATATAAGTCTAGATGTGCAAAGTTAGTAGAGACATATCCCAACAGACTAAACAGTTTTTTAATTTAAAAAAAAAAAATTCTGCCATGTCTGTGTTATATCTTTCACTTGGGTGTTATAAGTTGCACTGAGTAAACACAGCTGGATAAAACAAAAACTGTGTCCATCTTCATTTCAGGATGAAAAGCAACAAAATGTGATTATTTTAAAGGGGGGGTGATACTTTTCTATACCCACTGTATGTGGAGGCAGTATTATGGCATGGTGTTGCTGCCAATGGATCTGGGTGACTGATGTTTATTGATTGTGTGACTGCTGATAGAAGTGGCAGGATGAATTCTGAAGTGTATAGAGCTATACTTTCTGCTCAAATTCAGTCACATGCTGCAAAACCGATAGGACAGCGCTTCACAGTACAGATGGATAATGACCCAAAACATACCGCGAAAGCAACCCAAGAGTTTCTTAAGGCAAAGAAATTAAATTTCCTGACCTGAATACAATTGAGCATGCTTCACATGCTGAAGGCAAAATGCCCAAAGATCAAGTAGGAATTGAAGACGGCATCAGTAAAGGACTGGCAGAGCATCACTAGGGGGAAAAAAACATCATCTGATGTCTATGGATACCAGACTTCAGGCAGTCACTGACTGCAAAGGAATCGCAACCAACAGAACAATTTGATACCATAGCTCTTAAATGTCCAATGACCATTGAAAACATAGTTCTTAAATGTCCAGTGACATCAACCCAAGTGAGCATGCTTTTCACTTACTGAAGACAAAACTGAATGCAGAAATACCCACAAACAAGCAGCAACTGAAGGCAGCTGCAGTAAAGGCCTGGAAAAGCATCTCAAGGGAGGAAACTTAGCATTTGGTGATGTCCATGGGTTCCAGATTTCAGGCAATCATTGACTGCAAAGGATTTGCACCCGAATATTAAAAATTATCCCTATATTTATAATTATGTTCATTTGTCCAATTACTTTTGAGCCTGTGAAAATGGAGGGACTCTGCAAAAAAATGGATGTGATTCCTAAACTGTTAACTCAATATATAATTAAAGCTGAAAGTCTTGATTGCTTCATTTCAAATCCATTATGGTGGTGTACAGAGGAAAAATTACGAAAAATGTGTCAAATCCTTATGGACCTGTGTCTATATGAATGTATGTATGTATATACACTGATCAGCTATAACATTAAAACCACCAGCCTAATATTGTTTAGGTCCCCCTTGTGCTGCCAAAACAGCTCTGACCCTTCATGGACTCCACAAGACCTCTGAAGGTGTGCTGTGGTATCTGGCACCAAGTTGGGGCATCCATGGATCGGACTTGCTTGTACAGCACATCCCGCAGATGCTCGATCGGATTGAGATTTGGGGAATTTGGAGGCCAAGTCAACACCTTTGTCATGTTCGTCAAACCATTTCTGAACAATTTTAATCATTCCAATTCAACTATTCCATAGTGCATCCTAGTGCCATCTCTTCCCCAGGTAAGTGATGCATACACGCCTGGCCATCCACATGACATAAAAGAAAACGTGATTCATCAGACCAGGCCTCCTTCTTCCGTTGCTCCATCGTCCAGTTCTGATACTCACGTGCCCATTGGTAGACACTTTCGTCAGTGGATAGGGGTCAGCATGGGCACTCTGATGGTCTGTGGCTACACAGCCCCATACACAGCAATCTGCAATGCACTGTGTGTGCTGTCACTCCCAACATGTATCAATGAGCCTTGGGAGCCCATGACCCTGTCAGAGATTCACAGATTGTCCTTCCTTAGACCTTTTGGTAGGTAATAACCACAATACACCCCACAAGACCTGCCATTTTGGAGATGCTCTGACTAGCCATCACAATTTGGCCCTTGTCAGAGTCGCTCAGATCAAAACCTACAGTTTTCAGAAATATGTCAAGCAGAAAAAGTCTTTTTCTGGGTTTTTCCAGGCCTCCACACATTTAAATTCTCCACCCCATATTTCATCAACAACCTGGTAGCTTTAATGGCTTGTTTTTATAGTTACACTGCAATCTAATATACTACATCACATTTCCATGAATGATCCAGGAAAGGAAGGCTATATGCTAGTGGTGTTTATTACATATACTGCACTACGGAAAGAGCGTGTTCACAACATAACTTGCCATTCTACCTAGTGCGTTACCTAAGTTCAAGTTCACTTGTGCCTTTGTGTCATTTTGTGCAGAAGGAAGTTGTAAGTCTGATTAATCTCATATGTGTATAGGATGTGTTTGGGTGAGTTAATTACCCCGCTAGTAATGGGCTTCAGTTTACCAGTTTTCATTCACTGTTCAGCTTCAGCTCACACAGCTTAAATGTCTCAATCCCCAACATTATTGTCTATGACTGGATTATTTAAAACACTAGCCATCACAATTTGGCCCTTGTCAGAGTCACTCGGATCAAAACCTACAGTTTTCAGAAATGTGTCAAGCAGAAAATGTCTTTTTCTGGGTTTTTCCAGGCCACCACATTTAAATTCTCCGCTCCATATTTCATCAACAACCTTGGTATTTGGGAACTTTAATGGCTTGTTTTTATAGTTACACTGCAATCTAATATACTACTACATCACATTTCCATGAATGTTCCAGGAAAAGAAGGTTATATGCTAGTGGTGTTTAATTACAAATACTGCACTATGCATTAATTCATGATTTTGATGGAAGGTCTTGACACATTGGTGCATGTACACAAGAAGGTATCCAGGCTATTGTCACCGTCACTGGTGCTTATCTGTGGTTCATAGACGCAGTTACATATAGGCCCGTCACAATAACTACTTTTGTTGGATGATATATTGTCCCAGAGATAACTGTGATAAACAATATTATTGTCATGTTAAGAACATTTTATGCCATCAATATAACGACAGTATAATAGCATAGTTTTTGTCTTCTGACAAAAATATCCTTTAAATTTAGTCAATATTTCTTCGTCATATTTATAAATTTTAGTCAATTTTACTCTAAAATGGCTTTGAATATTAGTCAACGACATTCAAGTTGACAAGAAAATGCTAAAATCAAACCAAATATTCTAATTTTACATATTAACATGAATCAACAAAAAATCGTGAAAACTGCCCTTGTTGTGAAAACCTGATCTCCCGAGTACACTATTGTAATACAATATTGTGAATTCATTATGCTTTAGTTCTTCGTTGTCTGTGTTTTAGTGTGTTTTTACGGAAAGAGCGTTTTCACAACGTGACTTACTTTACTTAAGTTCAAGTTCACTTGTGCCTTTGTGTCATTTTGTGCAGAAGGAAGTTGTAATATGTTTATGTTGTGTATATGTCTGATTAATCTCATATGTGTATAGGATGTTTGGGTGAGTTAATTATCCCACTAGTAAAGCGCTTCAGTTTACCAGTTTTCATTCACTGTTCAGCTTCAGCTCACGCAGCTGAAGCGGCTCAATCCCCAACATTATTGACTATGACTGGATAATTTAAAAAAATAGAACTACTTTTTCTAGATTTGTCTTCTTCAAAAAACATTGTTGTTAATATCTTGTGTGTCATTTTTTCAACAGCATGTTAGAATTGGTGTTAGTGCTTGCTACACAACTTAAATTCAACTGCACAGTTTTTGCATTTGAATGTGTTTTTATCCTAAATTTGACGACTATCACATTTTTATTTGCATATACATACATTTAGAGTATTTGGCAGACTCATGACCTCCCAATTAGAAGTCAAACTATTGACTAAAGTCCATTGCGCTACCAATTTTGAAAGCGCTAGAGCAAACAAGAGGACAAAAGCAGCACTAATGGCTAATGGTAACATTCATTCTTATGTAAACAAACATACATGTAAATACAATGGGCAGTATTGAGGTCAGGAAAACTTATCGAGGTCATGTCCATATATCGTACGATAAGTCGATAAAATAATTATCATGACAGGCCTAGTTACATATGCAGTTACACATGCAGTTATGCGAACAACTGCATTCACAGTTTTTGGTGGATCAGGGTTTAGTTGTTCAGTTGTTGGGTGCACTTAAGAATACATAGAGTATTTATTCATTCCTTCATTCAGTAAGTGTTTTATCCTTGTGAGGGCCACAGAGAATCTGGAACCCATACTGGTAACCCTGGATGTAAGGCATGAATATTCACCCCAGATAGGATGCCAGTCCATCCCAGGGCACTCTGCACACACTCATTCACACCTGTGGGCAATTTGTATAGCAAAGCTGGCTGCCTCAATGGGAGGAAACCAGAGAACCCGGAGGAAATGCGCAATAAAATACAAAGAAAATGCAAAAGTCAGACAGTAACCTTACCTCAAGATGAATCCAGGAAGCCTGGAGCTGTGAGGCAGCAACACCTCAAAAGGACAAACCTACTGAAAATAAATTATTTGTTCAAGTTTTCTTCTCTCTCTTTTTCTCTTCTCCTTCAGGCTCTCTGATGGGGGTGGGGGATATCATCTCCCAGCAGCTGATTGAAAGGCGCGGCTTGACGAAGCACAGCATTAGACGCACCACAAAGATGATGAGCATGGGCTTCGTTTTTGTTGCAAGTCAATTTTTATGTTTTTTTGTATGCCTCCATGGTTCACTCAAGGATGTGTGGGCATAAATGAAGAGCAAACACATTGGGCCTCATTTATCAATCTTTTAAAATTGTGTGTAAGTGTTTTTGTAAGCCAAACGGAACTAAAATTTCTGCCAGATTTACAAAAGTTTCAGAAACGCTAGTTGGTTGAATGCCAATCATCTGTAAATTACCAGGCACATTCTCAACACAGCTGATTTGCATTTGGTGACACCAAAAAAACACCCTAAAAGGCAAAACTCATACACTTGAAATGAGGAATAAATGGCAAAAAAATGCCACATCAATGCCAATAAAAATCTATATTATTTAATAGCCTAACAACCCCTAAAAAGCTCGAAATCTGGATCCAAATGACAGGAAAAGTTAATTAAGTGAGGTGAAATGGAAATGGTTTAAAAAGAAAACAGAGACAAAAAACATCTGCTGTACCCGGGTGATCGTGGACATCAACCACATGACAAAGGGATATTTTTGTTTTGTTTTGTTTTTATTCAAAGCAAAATGTTTTGATGACTCTTTCTTACACTTCAGTGTACCCTCTCCAACTCTATGTTGGAAAAGCAGGAGGGTGTTTGTCATAAGGAAGTCCATGTTGGCACACAGCACACTCAGAAGTATATGGAAAATTGCAGCTTGCAACATACCAGATCAATCACTTATCAGTCACATGCTGGCTCTAGTAAAATGTTGATGTGTTAAATAAATGTTGAAGATACTGTACTTCTTATGCATAAATTTACACACACTCATGAGCACTCATGAGTATGATGCAAACATTTTTCTAAACTTACAGGATTTTCATGAATACCAAATTTCTTATGTAAATGCTCCTACAAATCTGTTCATGTCCAGCTTGATACATGAGGTCCATTATTACTATTTTTAGACTGGTAAAGCTGTCAAAAGTTATATGGCTATATAGCATACAGTGCTGTGAAGAAGTATTTGCCCCCATCTTGATGTTTTTGTGTATATCTCATACTAAATAGTTTTAGATCTTCAAACGAAATACAACATAAAACAAAGACAACCTGAGTAAACACACAATGCAGTTTTTATTTTTGTTTTTTTATTGACGCAAAAAAAAGTTATCCAAGACCTATCACCCATGTGAAAAACTAATTACTCCTTTAAACTTAAAATCTGGTTGTGCCATCTGTAGCAGCAGTAACTGCAACCAAACGCTTCTGATAACTGGAAATCAGTCATTCACAGCGCTGTGTTGGAATTTTGGCTCACTCTTCTTTGCAGAACTGTTTTAGTTCAGCTACACTGGAGGGTTTTCGAGTATGAACTGCCCGTTTAAGGTCCTGCGACAGCATCTCAATTGGTTTAGGTCAGGGCTTTGACCAGGCCACTTGAAAACTTTAATTTAGCTTTTTTTGAACCATTCAGAGGTGGACTTACTCCTATGCTCCGGATCATTCAGTTACATCTAATCCAGTTGCGAACTGAAGACCGTACATTCTCCTTTAGGATTTTGTGTTGGAGAGCAGAATTCATGTTTCCCTCAATTATTACAAGTTGCCCAGGCCCTGAAGCAGCAAAGCATCCCCACACCATCACACTGGCACCACCATGCTTGACCATAGGTATGGTGTTATTTTAGTGGAATTCTGTGTTTTGTTTACACCAGATGTAACGGGGACCCCTATCTTCCAAACAGTTCCACTTTCAACTAATCAATCTGCATCCACTGGATAAGCAGTGGTTTTCACCTCACCAGTCTTCCATGGATGCCATTTTTGCCAGGTGTTTTTATGATAGTGGAGTCATGAACAGTGACCTTTATTGATGCCAGAGAGGCCCGTAGGTCCTTTGATGTTGTCCTTGGTGCTTTTGTGTTTTCCTGGATGTGTAGTTGTTGTGCTCTTGGAGGAATTTTGGAAGGTTGGCCACTTCTGGGAAGGTTCATTACTGTGCATTACTGTGTGTGTTACTTTTTCCATTTGGAGATAATGGCTCTCACTGTGGTTCTTTGGAGTCCCAGAGCCTTTGAAATAGCTTTGTAACCCTTCCCAGGCAGATGTATTTCAATCACCTTCTTCCTCATCATTACTGGAATTTCTTTCAATTTTTGTATAGTTTGTTACTGGGTAAGACCTTTTAACCAACTTCATGCTGTTTAAAAAGTTCTATTTAAGTGTAGTGTTTACAGCGTTTGCAGTAATCAGGCCTGGTTGTGTCTAGTCCAGTTGAACCCCATTATGAATGCAGTTTCATAGATTTGGGGAATTGGTATCTACGGGGACAAATGCATTTTCAGGCAATAAATAACATAAATAAATAATAATTCATTTAAAAACTGTATTTTGTGTTTGCTCAGGTTACCTTTGTTTTATCTTAGATTTTGTTTTAATTTCTGATACAATTTAGTATGAGATACAGTGAGGGAAAAAATTATTTGATCCCCTGATGATTTTTTTACGTTTGCCCACTGACGAAGAAATTATCAGTCTATAATTTAAATGTGTATTTTAACAGTGAGAGACAGAATAACAACAAACAAATCCAGAAAAATGCATTTCAAAAAAGTTATAAATTGATTTGCATTTTAATGAGTGAAATAAGTATTTGATCCCCTATCAATCAGCAAGATTTCTGGCTCCCAGCTGTCTTTTACACAGGTAACGAGCTGAGATTAGGAGCACTCTCTTAAAGGGAGTGCTCCTAATCTCAGCTTGTTACCTGTATAAAAGACACCTGTCCACAGAAGCAATCAATCAATCAGATTCCAAACTCGCCACCATGGCCAAGACCAAAGAGCTGTCCAAGGATGTCAGGGACAAGATTGTAGACCTAAACAAGGCTGGAATGGGCTACAAGACCATTGCCAAGCAGCTTGGTGAGAAGGTGACAACAGTTGGTGCGATTATTCGCAAATGGAAGAAACACAAAATAACTGTCAGTCTCCCTCTGGGCTCCATGCAAGATCTCACCTCGTGGAGTTTCAATGATCAGTGAGAACGGTGAGGAATCAGCCCAGAACTACACGGGAGGATCTTGTTAATGATCTCAAGGCAGCTGGGACCATAGTCACCAAGAAAATAATTGGTAACACACTACGCTGTGAAGGACTGAAATCCTGCAGCGCCCGCAAGGTCCCCCTGCTCAAGAAAGCACATGTACAGGCCTGTCTGAAGTTTGCCAGTGAACATTTGAATGATTCAGAGGAGAACTGGGTGAAAGTGTTGTGGTTAGATGAGACCAAAATCGAGCTCTTAGGCATCAACTCAACTCGCCATGTTTGGAGGAGGAGGAATGCTGCCTATGACCCCAAGAACACCATCCCCGCCGTCAAACATGGAGGTGGAAACATTATGCTTTGGGGGTGTTTTTCTGCTAAGGGGACAGGACAACTGCACCGCATCAAAGGGACGATGGACGGGTCCATGTACCGTCAAATCTTGGGTGAGAACCTCATTCCCTCAGCCAGGGCATTGAAAATTACCTTAATGACTTGGAGAGGATCTACAAAGAGGAGTGGGACAAAATCCCTCCTGAGATGTAATTTTAATAATTTTTTTCCACACTATATACAGTTGCAATCAAAATTATTTAAGCCCCATTGCAAATCAGGTTTATTGTCAAAATTTACAGACTTTCAGCTGTTTGCAATGAACAAATCAAACAAAAGCAATTGAAATAGTTCAACACAACGAATGCTTCAAGTGATTTCCCCAAATTCAACTGAAAATGCAACTTATGACTTCTCCAGTCTCATATTTATTCAACCCCCTGAATAGAATCCCTCACAACAGCACAAATATCGAAAGCAGTTGTTGTCTCAAGCACACTTGATGCAACCAATCAATGGCTTCATTAGTTGCACCAGGTGCTTGAGCTGGAACACATGAAATACCTGAACTGGCTAGGGGCAGAAAATACATGAAATACCTGAACTGGCTAGGGGCAGAAAATACATGAAATACCTGGACGGGGCAGAAAAAGGAAGCTACAACCAGATTTCTGAGAGGCAGGTTGTGAAAAACCCTCGAGTGACTGCAAAAGACGTGCAGCAAAACTTGGTGGCAACAGGCACTGGGGTTTCAGTGAACACAGTATGGCGCGTACTAAACGCAGAAGGTTTCCATGCCAGAACTCCATAATGTACACCACTACTGACCCAAAAACACAAGAAAATTCGGCTCAAAATAAAATATATAATATATACACACAAAATATATGAGCCACAGAAGTTTTGGGATTCTGTTCTGTGGAGCAATGACACAAAACTGGCACGATGGATCAGCGGTATGTCTGGAGAAAGAAGAATGAAGAAAGAACAATCTGTACACAGTCAAGCATGGTGGTGGCTCGGTGATGCTCTGGGGTTGCTTTGCATCCTCTGGCACTGGAAACCTGCAGTGTGTGGGAGGCAAGATGGATTCACTGAAGTATCAGGAAATCCTAGGAGAAAACGTCATGTCATCTGTGAGGAAGCTGTAGCTTGGCCGTCATTGTACCGTCCAACAGGACAATGATCCCAAGCATACCTCAAATTCAACCAAGGCTTGTTTGCAGAAGAAGTCCTGGAAGATTCTACAGGGCCATCACAGTCACCTGACTTGAACCCCATAGAAAATCTCTGGTGGGATTTGAAGAAGGTGGTTGCAGCACACAAACCCAACAATATTACTGAACTGGAGGCCATTGCTCATGAGGAATGGGCTAAGAATCCTCAGGAACGCTGCCAGAAGCTGGTGTCTGGTATGCATCGCGTTTGCAGCAGGTCATAACAGCAAAAGGCTGCTCTATTAAGTACTAAAGATGCTTGCCATGAAGGGGTTGAATAATTTTGAAACTGGAGAAGTCATTAGTTGCATTTTCCGTTGAATCTGGGGAAACCACTTGAAGCATTCGATGTGTTGAGCTATTTCAGTTGGTTTAGTTTGATTTGATCATTGCAAACAGCTGAAATTTTGGCAATAAACATGATTTGCAATGGGGGTTGAATAATTTTGATTGTAACTGTATACAGTACTGTGCAAAAGTTTTAGGCAGGTGTGAAAACATGCTGTAAAGTAAAAAAAAAAAAAATAGACATGGTAATAGATAATATTTATCAATTAACAAAATGCAAAGTGAGTGAACAGAGTCAACAACCCATTCCTGTAAAAAAGCTACTGTTACAGAAACCATAGCAACACAACCAGAAAGCAACCTGACAGGGAGCGATTCCTCTTCAGAAGAGCTTATGACGCGAGCTGGTGAAATCCTTCAGGAAACCAGTGCGCCGACAAATCTTCTCTCAGACAAGACCAAAATCAAGATCGGAACATGGAACGTCCGCACATTGTACGAGAGTGGGAAGACAGCCCAAGTTGTGAAGGAAATGAAGCACTATAACATCAAGGTACTGGGACTGTGCGAGGCAAGATGGACTGGAAACGGTCAGAAAAGACTGGCGAGCGGAGAAACCATCATCTACTCCGGCCCGGAAGATCACATGCATGGAATTGGACTGCTCATGTCACCAGCAGCAACCAGGGCACTGTTAGACTGGGAACCAGTTACACCAAGGATTCTAACCGCAAGATTCAAATCCAAAGGAAGAAACATCACCATCATCCACTGCTACGCGCCAACCAACGCTGCAGAGGAGGAAGAGAAAGAAGAATTCTACAGCGCTTTACAAGCAGCCATTGACAAGACCCACAGAAGAGACCTGAAGATCCTCATGGGAGACCTGAATGCCAAGGTAGGAAGTGACAACGCCAACAAGGAACTCATCATGGGCAAGCACGGAGTGGGAGACATTAATGAGAACGGGGAACTCTTCACAGACTTCTGCGCTTTCAACGACCTTGTCATTGGAGGCACTATCTTCCCACACAAGGACATCCACAAGAAGACATGGACCTCTCCTGACGGTAAGACAGAAAACCAAATCGACCACTTTACCATTGGCCGGAAATGGAGAAGAAGTCTGCTAGATGTCAGAGTAAAGAGAGGGGCAGATGCTGCGTCAGACCACCACTTAGTCCTGGCAACGCTGAAGCTGAAACTGAGGGCACACAGGGACCAGGCACAGAGGCCGGCCTTCAAGTACAATGTCCAACACCTGAAAGATGTCCGGAAAGTGACAGAGTACCAGTGCAGCCTGAAAAACCGCTTTGAGGCGTTAGCCAACCTGATGGAGGAGACGGTGGAGGACCACTGGCAGAGTCTAAAGAAAGCTTGGACGGACACCTGCCTAGAAGTCATGGGGAAGAGAGAAAAACAACACAAGGAGTGGCTCACAGTCGACACATTGAACCTTGTAAATGAAAGGAAAGAATTGAAACAAAAGATCAACCACTGCCAAGACCGCCACGAAAAAACAAAGCTACAAACTCAATACCAGGATACCAACAAGAAAGTCAAAAAGAGCGCCAGAGCAGACAAGAGGAAATTCATCCATGATCTTACAGTGGATGCAGAAGCAGCAGCAGAGCAGAGAAACATGAAGAGACTGTATGAAATCACCCGGACTCTTGCAGGCAAGAACAACCAACCAACATGTTCTGTCAAGAACAGGGAAGGACAAACCATCACAAACGAAAGTCAAGAAAGAGCAAGATGGGCTGAACACTTCGAAGAAATCCTAAACAGACCTCCACCAGAACAACTGCCATCTATCCCACCAGCAGACAGCCTACTAGATATAAACACTGATGTGCCCACCAGAGCCGAGATCAACAAGGCAGTCAAAGGGATAAAGGCCGGCAAAGCTGCTGGCCCTGATGGTATACCACCAGAGGCCTTGAAGGCTAGTATTACAACAACAACTGACATGCTCTTCCCTCTGCTTCAGAAAGTCTGGGAGCAAGAATAGGTTCCAGATGAGTGGAGGAAAGGACACCTAGTAAAACTCCCCAAGAAAGGCGACCTATCCAGCTGCAGCAATTGGAGAGGCATCATGCTCTTGTCTGTCCCCAGCAAGATACTGACACACATCATGTTGCACAGACTGAAAGAGGCGCTGCACAAAAGACTGAGAGACGAGCAGGCGGGCTTTAGGCAGGACAAGTCATGCACTGACCACATTGCCACTCTACGCATCATCATCGAGCAGTCCCTGGAATGGCAGTCTCCACTCTACGCAGTCTTTGAGGACTTCGAGAACGCCCTTGACAGTGTGGACAGAGAGGTCGTCTGGAAGCTTATGACACACTACGGGATACCACCCAAATTCATCACTATCTTCCAACAACTATACAGCAACTCCTCATGTCAAGTGGTACATAAGGGAAAATTGACTGAGCCTTTTGAGGTACGCACCGGAGTGCGACAGGGCTGCATGTTGTCACCTACCATCTTCCTGTTGGTAGTGGACTGGATCATGAAGAAGTCTACAGAAAATGCCAACACAGGAATCCGCTGGACATTCAACAAACTGCTGGAAGACCTCGATTTTGCGGACGACATCAGCCTTCTGTCACACAGGCAGCAGGATGCACAGCAGAAACTCAACAAGCTCTCAGAGGAAGCAGCAAAAACGGGACTGAAAATAAATGTTAAAAAAACCGAAGCCATGAGGATCAACAACAAGAAGGAAGACCCGATCCAACTACAAGGTGCCAACATCAACGACGTGGAAAAGTTTGTATACCTAGGAAGCGTCGTCAGCAAGGACGGGGGAGCGGACGAGGACATCAAGAGCCGCATCAACAAAGCCAGGCACGCCTTTAACACCTTACGTCCTGTCTGGAGCTCTACAGCTTTTGCACAGCAGACCAAAGTCCGAATCTTTAACACCAACGTCAAAGCAGTCCTTCTGTATGGCTCGGAAACATGGAGACTTACCAAGACAGCAGTAAACAAGCTCCGGACCTTTGTCAACAGATGTCTCAGGAACATCTTACGCATCAGGTGGCCTGAAAAGATATCCAATGTGAGACTGTGGGAAAGAACAAAGCAGACCCCCATCGACCAAGAAATCCGGAAAAGGAAATGGGGTTGGATAGGCCACACCCTCCGGAAAGACCCAGAAAACATCACAAGACAAGCCTTGCAATGGAACCCGCAAGGCAAGAGGAGGGTTGGAAGACCAAAACAAACCTGGAGAAGATGCACAGAGGGGGAAATGAAGACAGCAGGGTGGACATGGGCTCAGCTGAAGAGAACCGCCCCCAATAGAGTCCGCTGGAGGAGTGTTGCTGAGGCCCTGTGCTCCCATGAGGAGAAAGAGGATTAAGTCAGTAAGTCACCCTTTACCCTCAAAAAGGCATCAATTCATCAATTCTTCTAGGTACACTTGGACACAATTTTTGAAGGAACCATGCAGGTAGGTTGACCCAAACATCTTGGATAACTAACCAAAGTTCTTCTGTGGATTTAGGCAGCCTCAGTTGCTTCTCTCTCCTCATGTAATCCCAGACAGACCCGATGCTGTTGAGATCAGGGCTCTGTGGGGGCCATACCATCACATCCAGGACTCTTTGTTCTTCTTTACGCTGAAGATAGTTCTTAATGACTTTTGCTGTATGTTTGGAGTCGTTGTCATGCTGCAGAATAAATTTGGGGCCAATCAGATTCCTCCCTGATGGTATTGCATGATGGATAAGTATCTGCCTGTAATTCTCAGCATTGAGGAGACCATTAATTTTGACCAAATCCCCAACTCCATTTGCCGAAATGTAGCCCCGAACTTGCAAGGAACCACCACCATGCTTCACTGTTGCCTGCAGACACTCATTTATGTACTGCTCGCCAGCCCTTCGGCAAACAAACTGCCTTCTGCTACAGCCAAATATGTCAAATTTTGACTCATCAATCCAGAGCACCTGCTGCCATTTTTCTGCACCCCAGTTCCTGTGTTTTCATGCATAGTTGAGTTGCTTGGCCTTGTTTCCATGTTGGAGGTATGGCTTTTTGGCCACAAGTCTTCCATGGAGGCCGCTTCTGACCAGACTTCTCCGGACAGTAGATAGGTGTACCAGGGTCCCACTAGTCTCTGCCAGGTCTGAGCTGATGGCACTGCTGGACATCTTCCGATTGCGAAGGGAAGTAAACCTGATGTGTCTTTCATCTGCTGCAGTAAGTTTCCTTGGCCGACCACTGTGTCTACAGTCCTCAACGTTGCCCGTTTCTTTGGACTTCTTCAAAAGAGCTTGGACAGCACATTTGGACACCCCTGTCTGCCTTGAAATTTCTGTCTGGGAGAGACTTTGCTGATGCAGTATAACTACCTTCTGTCTTCTTGTGCTCAGTCTTGCCATAGTGTATGACTTTTGACAGTAAACTTCAGGTTGTCTTCAGCAACCTCACCTTGTTAGCTGAGTTTAGCTATTTCTCACCTTATTCCTCCTACACCGCTGTTTCTGTTTCAGTCAATGATGGTATAATTGTTTAATCATACACCTGACTATATGCCTACAAAATCCCTGACTTTGTGCAAGTGTACCTAGAAGCATTGATACTGTTTTGAAGGGTGGGGTTAGCTCTTGCCACTCGCTGCTCCAGGAAGGAGCAGCATATCTCACTGCCCTGCTACGGAGCAGCATATCTGCGCGCTTTCCAGCGCTATTAAAAAACTCTCTGATGGACATTCCATTCACAAAGACTCTGGTTTTGTTTACATTGCCATGTGCTCCTTTGTTTTTGTTTACGTCATGTCTCTTCCCCCGCTTCCTTTTTGGTCCGTTGGGTTTGTGTCACATTATGTTTCCTCCCATGTTCTGTCATTGGTTCTCCCGTTATTGTCTGATTATTGTTTCCAGGTGTCGTGTGTTTCTTCTTGTTTCCTTTTGATTACCTTTGTTACTAAAACCCCTATTTGTGTCCACTTCATCGCGGAGTATTGATGAAGAATAACTGAAAGTGACTCGTGATAGCTAAACGTAACTATATGTCCCTGATGATAATGATAGGTAGCGATGAAGCTAAAGAATCATAGTTTTTCCTAGAATTTTGTTTACCAGGTGTTCCCTGGTCCTTGCGCTTGTTCTTAATTTTTTGTTGACTCGGCGTTCCCGGGTTCTTGAATTCACGTCTCGTTACTTCCTGGATTTTTGCCCTGTAAGCCTTTGGATTACTGTTTCATGATTTCCTGGATTTTTGCCCTGTAAGCCTTTGGATTACTGTTTCATGATTTCCTGGATTTTTGCCCTGTAAGTCTTTGGATTACTGTTTCATGATTTCCTGGATTTTTGCCCTGTAAGTGTTCTCACCTGTGGCTAACCCTTTTTGGAAGTGTGACGTGCTTGTCTTTGTATTTTTTGTGTTGTTGTCCCATCACTTCTGAATGTGCCCTTTTGTTTGTGTCTAATAAACTGACCACTTTCCCCTGCGAGTGCATCCTGTCTCCCTCTTAACCCCGGTGTCGTAACAGGTGGTCACACCAAATATTGGTTTCATGTAGATTTTTCTTCTGTTCACTCACTTTGCATTTTGTTAATTGATAAATATAAACTATTAACATGTCTATTTTTGAAAGTATTCTTACAACCCCAATTCCAAAAAAGTTGGGACTGTGTAAAATGTAAATAAAAACAGACTGCAATGATTTGCAAATCTCATAAACCTATATTTTAACAATAGAACATAGAATACACATCAAATGTTTAAACTGAAGAAATGTACCATTTTAAGGAAAAAATAAGGCAATTTTGTATTTGATGGCAGCCTACACATCTCAAAAAAGACATGTTTACCACTAGCATCCCCTCCCATCCCCCTTTTAAAAACAGTCCGTATACATCTGGGAACTGAGGAGACCAGTTGCTGGAGCTTGGGGAAAGGAATGTCCCATTCATGTCTGATACTGGATTTTAGCTGCTTAACAGTCCTGGGTCTTCTTTCTTGTATTTTTGTGTTTTCAATTGGTGAATGATCTGGACTGCAGGCAGGCCAGTTCAGCACCTGAACTCTTCTACTACAAAGCCATGTAATAGATGCAGTATGTGGTTTAGCATTGTCTTGCTGAAATATGCAAGGCCTTCCCTGAAAATGACCTCGTCTTGATGGAAGTATGTGTTGCTCTAAAACCTGTATATACTTTTCAGCATTGATGGTGTCTTTCCAGATGTGCAAGCTGCCCATTCCATAGGCACAAATGCACCCCCATACCAAGCCTACAGATGCAGGCTTTTAAACTGAGCGCTGATAACAAGCCGGATGGTCCCTCTCCTCTTTAGTCAAGAGGATGCTGCGTCCATGGTTTCCAAAAATAATTTCAAATTTCGATTTGTCTGACCACAGAACAGTTTTCCACTTTGCCTCAGTCCATTTTAAATGAGTTTTGACCCAGAGAAGATGGCGGCATTTCTGGATCATGTTCAGATATGGTTTCTTCTTTGCATGATAGAGCTTTAACCAGCATTTGTGGATGGCACGGCAAACTGTGTTCACAGACAGTGAGTTCTGGAGGTGTTTCTGAGCCCATGCAGTGATTTCCATTACAGAATCATGCCTGTTTTTAATGCAGTGCTGCCTGAGGGCCCGAAGATCACAGGCATGCAATATCAATTTTCACCCTTGTCTCTTGCGCACAGAGATTTCTCCAGATTCTCAGAACTTTTTTATGATATGTACTGTAGATGATGAGAGATTCAAAGTCTTCACAATTTTACATTGAGGAACATTATTCTGAAATTGTTCCACAAATTGTAGACGCAGTTTTTCGCAGATTGGTGAACCTCTGCCCAACTTTACTTCTGAGAGACTCTGCCTCTCTAAGATACTCCTTTTATACCCAATCATGTTGGTGGATGCTCCTTTTATGCCCAATCATGATACCCTTCCCTGTTACCAATTAACCTGATCCTCCAAAATGGTGTTACTTGAATATTCTATAAACTTTTCAGTCTTATTTTGCCTCTCTCCCAACTTTTTTTTTTAGTGTGTTGCAGGCATCAAATTCAAAATTTGTTTATATTTACAAAACACAATTAATTTGGGTAGTGAAAACATTGAATTTATTTTCTTTGTACTTTTGACAGTTAATTAAAGTTTCAAGAGAATTGACAAATCACAGATTTTTGTTTTTATTGCATTTTAGAAAAAAATCCCAACTTTTCTGGAAATGGGTTTGGTGTATATATATCATCCTGGATACATTCATGTGAAAAAATAAGTATATCCCATGGAAATTGTTGGCTTTTTTGATACATTTGGACAAGCAAACATTTGATCATCTTTGAAACAGTGCCTATTAATAAAGTTGATATACTTGAACAAAACTACAAGGAAACTTTTTCAGTCATTTATTCAACAGAAATATCAATAGATGTGATATTTTTCTGTGGAAAAAGTAAGTACACCCTTGGCCTCAGAAGGTAGTATTGCCCCCTTTAGCAGAGATAACTTGTAGGCGTTTTGTATAATTGTCCACCAATCTCTTACATTGGCTTTCTGGAATTTTTGACCACGCTTCCATGCAACTCATCCATGCATTTTTGACCACTCTTCCATGCAACTCAGTTGCAAGGTGGTTGAGGGTTTTTCTGCATGTACTGCCCATTTCAAATTCCTCTACAACATTTCAATGGGATTCAAATCTGGGCTTTGACTAGGGCATTCCATAACCCTCCATTTCTTCTTTTTGAGTCATTCCTTGGTGGAACATTATCCTGTTGAAAAGTCCACTTTCAGTTCAACTTCAACTTTTGGACAGATGGCCTCATAATTATCTTCAATCACTCTTTGATATGATGCAGAATTCATAGTTGAATCAATGAATGCAAGCTGTCCAGTCCCTGAGAGCTAAGCAACCCCAAACCATAACATTTCCACCACCGTGCTTCACAGTTGGTATGAAATGCTTCTCCTGAAAAGCATGTCTGCTGTTACTGTAGCCAAACAACTCTATCTTTGATTCGTCTCTTGAGAGCACATTATTCCAGAAGGCCTGGTCTTTTCCTGTATGCTCATTGGCAACCTGTAGTCTTGCTTTATTGTTCTTTTAGACAGCAAAGGCATGTTCCTGACACGCGTCCCATGCAGGTCAAATTTGTGCAATCTCTTTCTGACTGTAGAAGCATGCACTTTGAGACTTCTTTTTGCATCAGACAGTCTGCTCTTGGGCTGAATTTGCTGGGACGGCCAGTCCTGGACAAATTGGCAGTTGTTTGAATTCTGCACTATTTGTAGATTATTTTCCGCACAGTGGAATGATGTATTTCAAATAATTTGGAGATCTTTTTAAATCCCTTGCCAGTCCACCTGCACTCCCTAAGCAGGTTCTAATCACTGGCACCCAATCTAATTATAATAGCACCTAATAACACCTGATTCTAATTTTAGGGATTTGAAAATGTGATAAATGTAGGGGTGTACTAACTTTTTCCATGTGACTGATCTGTTTTGTTTTGTTTTTTTTGTTAATTTAAATTGTGAAAATTACTGCAAAATGTCAATTTTATGTATCATTTTTGTATCAACTTTATTACTAGGCACTGTTTCAAAGAGAATCAAATGTTTGTCCAAATATGTCAAAATAGCCAACTATTTTTTGTCTACTACAGGGACCAATTATTGGTGGATGGTACAGAGTACTAGACAGGCATGTGATTGGGGCAACCAAAAGTACTGCACTGAAGAAAATGCTAATTGACCAGGTAAGATTGTTTGTTCAGGTCCATTATGTCTAAAGGCATATTCGCACTAATCAGGATGCAAATAAAGTCCAAAAAATGTTGTGAAGTATACATGCATACGTTTTTTTCACAGCCCAATTGCATTGATAATATTGAGCCCAGTGTGTCTACATTCATATTACAAACTACTTTGCACAGTTTTGCTCAGGTCAAATATATCTGTCTTGATGGTTCATATTCGTAATCGCAAGTGACCCATATCAGTCTTTAATGATCTGTCCCCCCTTCCATTGATTATAATCACTGCTGTTGCTGTCGTCCATTGTTTTGCTGCACTGCTGAAACTGGATAAAGTACAGTACTCTGCAGAAGTTTTAGGCAAACATCCCAAACATTAGTTTTCTAGCACAAAATTAAATGTTACAGAAAAATGTTTGTATGTCCTTAAAGAAAGAAGCATATAACGTAAGAGATCACTTTTCAGACAAAAAACACAATTAAAGCTGCTGGGTTTTGCTGCAAAAATAAGAAGAAAGTGCGAATGTCAAAGAAGAACTGTGGCTGGTTCTGCAAGATGCTCAATAAAACTTGCAAGCTAATTTCCTTATAATGCTGCACATATTGTAAAGGAGATTTTTATTTTTTTGTCACAGCAAATATTGACTTTGTTTCATTTACTACTGTTTACTGCTCTTTACGGGGTTTTTTTTATGTAGAAACATTTAATTTCACTATGTTAAAGGCATCTTTGCTCTACAGCATTTCTTTGCATGTGTCTACTACTGCAGTCTACTGCTGCTGTCTTCAGTTCCTTCTTGTTCTTTGGGCGTTTTGTCTTCAGCAAGTGAAATGCATGCTCTGTTGTATTCAGGTCAGGTGATTGACTGAGGTCAGGAAATTTAACTTCTTTGCCTTAAAAAAAAAAGTCTTGGGCTGTTTTTGAAGTATGCATCGAGTCATTGTCCATCTGCATTGTGAAGCACTGTCCAATGAGTGTTGAAGCATTTGGCTGAATCTGAGCAAATAATATAGCCCTATACACTTTAGAATTCATCCTGCTGGTTTTGCAAGCAGTCACATCAATAAATACAAAGGAACAGTTACATGCTAGACTGGAAATCAATTCTAGACCTTTTATGTGCTTACTTGTAAGTGAAATAATGAGACTATAGCATACAACTTATCAAACAGCTGAGCAGCCAATTGTCCAATTACTTTTGGTCCCTTAAAAAAGGGGGTGAGGGGATAACATAAAAAGTACTGTAATTCCTACACCATTCACCTGATTTGCATGTAAATACCCTCAAATTAAATCTGAAGGTCTGCTGATATTCATTATTTAATTCCAACTCCTATGTACTGTGGTAAACAGTATGTACCATAGTATAAACATACCAACTATTTATGGGCCTGACTGTACTTCTCTCTTTGTTAACAGGTGTGCTTTGCGCCTTGCTTTCTTGGAGCTTTTCTAGGAATCTATGGAACTCTCAACGGGCTCACTGTGGACGAGAATGTAGCTAAGCTCAAGAGGGTTAGTGTGGAACTTGCCCAGTAGGTCTCTACCAGTTCCATATATTAAAGGGGTCATATCATGATTTTTAATGTTTTCCTTTTGTTTGGATTTGTAATGTATCTATCTGTGCATGTATAAGCTCTGCCAAGTCCCAAAGCTCATAGTCTCCCCCAAACGGATTTCTTTTATCTAACAGAGAGCATTGCTCCAGAACTGCCTGAAACGCGTCGTTCGAAGTCCAGATTTACTTCCGTAATTTCTCTACGTCACAAAGTGCACTATTAGCATAATCCCGCCCAAAGGTAGGCATGAAGAAAGAAGGCAAGGCTTCAGTGAATTCAGGTGCCACGTCGTGGAGACGCTGTGTGTTTCGGTGCGAAAGCAAAACCTCTTTGTTTAGCCTTCCGAAAACGGACGAAATCAGTGGTTACTGTTTATTTATAACGCTGTTCCTGAGCAGTACAACCCAAACAATTTGCTTGTGCATAGCGCATTTTACGGAGGACAGCTTCCTGAACCTGGGAGAGTACAAGGCAGGCTATACCCAAAAGCTACTACTGAAATGTGGGGTGATTCCCACTTTGCACGGACAATCTTATGCTTCTGAATCAGAACACGTAAGTATGTTTGATTATTTTACGAAGTATCTGCTATTGACTGTTCAGATGCGGAGTTTTGTGTTGTGGCTCAGTTGTAGATCTCTGCTAACGTGCTAGCTAAAGTTTGCTAAGTTGCCTCAGTATTGTAAGTGTTTGTATGTTGGTGGACTGACAAAGACATCGATTGTAGCTGCTGTTGTGACTGTATATTTAAACAGTTTATATCAATCGAATCACAAGAATCCTAGCTTTCAAAATAAATATATCACGAGTACCTATGTACACACAGCCGGCGGGGCATCGGAATTTACACTGTATCTGAAAGGTAAGTAAGTTACAAAATAAAAACTTACCACTGTGAAACGTTCTGCTCAAGTCGTGCTTGCTTCCGCTTGATCATCCGCATTTTCTGAATCTGACTTGGGCTCGAACTGATATGGTCAAACCGACGACGTGTTGCTTAGGAGCTTAAAATTTCTTTAGCTTTGGAGGCTAACGCTAACACAAGGGGCGTTACATTTCTGACACACTTGTGAGGCTTTTGGCCAATCATGACACATCGAGTCAGCTGGCCAATCAGAGCACTCTGGGGTTTTCGGAAGGCGGGGCTTTGGAGAAATCGGAGCGTTTCAGGCAGCCTGGGAATAGAGGCACTGCAATAATATTTGACAAATAATGCGTTTTGTGAACATTATAAAGCATGTTAACCAATATCATATATTATACCAATAATGCTATTACACCCAATAAACAAAATAATTAATGTTTAAAAATCATGATATGACCTCTTTAAAGTCCCTAAGATTATATAATATATTTAACAAAATATAAAAATAAATGTAAAAAAAATTTTTTGTAAAAAAATTTTTTTTTACAAAAATATAAATATGACCTAAACTTCGGAGCTTTAATATTTTGAAGTATCACAGTTTCTTACCTGGCAGTAAGTAAAAAACAGCCATTTAATCAGTACTTATCTTCGGAGTATTTTGAAACTAGGAATGATTCATGCTTTCTGTGGTATAGTTAGAAGGTATTTATGCTGGTTTATGCTGCATAACTGATTTATGTGATCATGTGTCAACTGTGTGTAAACATAGTTGCATACGTATGTTTCTATGCAGAGAATGTGATCTATCAAGTTTTTCTTGTGCGTGATAGTAGTAGAAAAGTGTCAATGTGAGTAAATTATTAGGAGCTCTCATCACACTTATTGTAAATCATATCAGTATAATTGACAGCATGATTACTGATTTCAATACTCACAAGGTGCAGACAGATGACAGACAAAATCAACTAAAGATTGACTGGGAGATGCCTTGCTTAAAGATTTGGCACATGCAGCTTTGCTGAGGCCGATGAGTGGCTTATCAGTGTCACTGATATTTCCATTATAGGAGTGAATTATGTTAAGTAAATTGCTTAAAACTATGAATTTCTAGACAAATGGTACATATTGCTATAGTCTTCTTTCAGACTATATTTGCTCTTAATATGTCTGCCCTTGTGGGACTAAATTACTGTGTTTTTTTTATCCTCATATTTTGAGCTCTTGTCAAAAAATAATACAATAATGATTTATTTTATACAGCCAGTCTTTCTCGGTTGACCTTTCGAAAGATTTCCATTTTAAGTGAAAGGACCCTGTTCTTTTTATAAGGCACTTGAAGTGGCACTGGTTTTAAGAGTTTCAGTGTGACTATGGAACACTTGGAGAAACTGACATAGATTTATTATAACATATTTAAAGAAGAAAGATTATCTGCAGTTACTCTATGTATTAAACAATAACACTTTGATTTGCACTCCCATTAGGACTATGTTGATGCCTTGATCACCAATTACTATGTAAGTAAGTTGTATTTGTAATGTGTATATGTTTTTGTTACAGTCAGCTCCAAATGTATTGGCACCCTGGGTAAAGATGAATACATTTTTAAAAATGTGAGGCAGCCTGGCAAAACATGGATTTTGACATTTTCTATCAAATATAGGTCTGAAAATTACAGGATTTCCTGCACCGAAATGTTTGCCTTTTGCTTATGTCTCAGTATTTTATCAGCTCTAGTATTTGAGGTCTGGCTACTTAAAAATTGAAAAGGAAGAAATCCACATTTAAAGGTTGCACTCCAAGTCCACTGAAAGACACACACCCTGCCTTCTTCTACATTTGTAATCTAATCTAATTTACTTAAGGAAAAAGTACAGTGCTGCTACAAAGTTTGTGAACCCTTTACAATTTTCTGTATTTCTGCATAAGTTTGACCCGAAATGTGATCAGATCTTCATCTAAATCCTAAAACTAGATACAGAAAATCCAGTTATACAAGTGATGCAAAAACCGTTTTTACATTTATTTACTGAGCAAAATTTACCAACATTAAATATCTACATCGGAAAAAGTATGTGAACCTATAGGAGTGTGAGTTCATTTAAAGGGATAATTGAAGTAAGGTGTTTCAATCAAGGGGATGGCAATCAGGTGTGAGTTTAGCAGGCTCTCCCATGTTTCAAGAACATAAAATTGGAGTGAAGTGAAAGTGACATGTGAAGGCCAATGTATGGTAACCCATACTCGGAATTTTTCCTCTGCATTTAACCCATCCAAGTTAGTGCACACATATTAGGAGTTGTGAATAGTGAACGAACACACACTACAAACCATGAACACACCCGGAGCAGTGGGCAGCCATTTTTTTTGCTGCGGCGCCCAGGGAGCAGTTGAGGGTTAAGGGCTTTGCTCAAGTGCCCAACAGTGGCAGCTTGGCGGTGCTGAGGCTTGAACCACCAACAGTCTGAGCAGCAACCCAGAGCCTTAACCGTTGTCTTCACCACACATGTATAAGGAAGTATGTAATGCCTCAATCAAAGGAGATTCCTAAGGACCTCAGAAAAAGAGTTTTTGATGCTCACCAGACTGGAAAGGATTACAAAACCATTTCTAAAGAGTTTGGCCTCCACCAATTCACTGTGAGGCAGATGATGTACAAATGGAGGAAATTCAGCACCACTGTTACTCTCCCAATTAATGGTCGTCCAGGAAAAATAACTCCAAGGGCACAGCAAATAATATTACGGGAAGCCACAAAGAACCCAAGGGTAACATCTAAGGACCACAGGCCACTCTTGTATTGAGTAATGTCAATGTTCATGAGTCCACCATCAGGCAAACACTGAACAAGGACAGTGTGCATGGCAGGATAGCAAGGAGGAAGCCACTCTGAATTTTGTTCAAGTCCACGTGAACAAGCCAGAAGCCTATTGGAAGAATGTTCTGTACACAGATAAATCAAAAATAGAACTTTTTGGTTTAAATGAAAAGCGTTATGTTTGTTGACAACCAGACACTACATTCAAACATAAGAACCTCATACCAACTGAGAATCAGGATATCTGTCTGTGAACTGAAACTTAACCATAATTGGGTCATGCAGCAAGACAACGATCTTAAGCACACAAGTAAGTCAACAAAGAAATGGTTAATGCAGAAGAAATATAACATTTTGGAATGGCCAAGTCAAAGTCCAGACCTTAATCTAATAGAAATGTTGTGGAAGGACCTAAAAAGAACAGTTAATGCAAGGAAGCCCCCCAACATCAAAGAGTGGAAGCAGTTTTGTAAGAAGAAAATGGGCCGAAATATTGTAATGACAAAATTTCTAGTGGCACTGTAGATTTTAAAAAATTATATACACTCACTGAGCACTTTATTAGGAACTCCGGTACACCTATTCATTCATGCAATTATCTAATCATGTGGCAGAAGTGCAATGCATAAAATCATGCAAATTCGGGCCAGCAGCTTCTCACATCAGAATGGGGAAAAATGTGAACTCAGTCATTTTAACCGTGGCATTATTTTTGGAGCCAGATGGGCTGGTTTGAGTATTTCTATAACTGCTAGTCTCCTGGGATTTTCAAAAAACATTCAGTAAGCAGCAGTTCTGCAGATGGAAACATATGATGATAGAGGTCATCAGAGAATTGCCAGACAGGTTTGAGCTGATAAAGTTTACAGAAACTCAGAGAGCAACTCTGTACATTTATGGTGAGCAGAAAATCATCTCAGAATGCACAACACACTGAACCTTGAGGCGTGAGGACCACATTGGTCTTCACTTCTGTCAGCCAAGAACAGAAAGTTGAGGCTGCAATGTGCACAGGCTCACTAAAACTGGACAATTGAAGACTGGAATTGTAGAACTGTATTGGATTTCTGCCAGACATATCGTTTGATCTTGAGGCCAAGTAATTCATCTGATCATAACACCTTTTTCCATGTGGCCTCAGAATCTTCGAGGTGCATTTTGGCAAAGCTCAGTCGTGGGTGGCTTTTTTCTTGCAACCCTCCCATACAAGCCACATTTGTGGAGAATTTGTGATATTATTGTCACACGCACACAATGATCACTCTTTGAAGCAGTTGCAGGAATTTATAACAGAGTTGCTGTAGGCCTCTTGGTAGCCTCTCTGACCAGTTTCCTCCTGGCTCTTTCATCCAGTTTGGAGTGACATCCTGATCCAGGGAGGGTCTGTGTTATACCAAATACCTTCCACTTCTTAATAATAGACTTCACTGTGCTTCTAGACATTGATAAAGTCTTTGAAATTTTTTTGTATCCATCTCCTGACTTATCCCAGTGATGACAGTGCCATACCACCCATAGTTGATTGTTTGCTTCAGTTGCACTACAAAATGCTACAGAAAAGCTCTTTTCATGCTGAGCTGATCACAGTTGATGGTCAAATGGCTTTGTGTGCCCTTGAGAAGTTTATTAGCTACACCTTATTGAGTTTGCAAGTGATGCTTAACACAGTCTGAGACAACAGAATGTTAATACAGAATATCTCTCGCGCCTTCAGGGTCTTAGGTCTAGCTCATGTGAACTCTCCTCTTCAGCTCACCTCACAGGTTTTCAGTGGGATTTAGGTCAGGGGACTGGGGTGGCCACATCAAAAACTTGCTTCTTGAGGGCTTTCGGGTAGAGAGTGGCACGTTAGCCCTATCACGAGTTTGAATCCCGATGATGCCACAGCCATCCGTGGCCAGGAGTCCACAAAGTTGGCCATGCTCTCAGGGAGGGAAGGGTGGCATACTCTTGGTGAGACAAAAATGTCCAAATCTCGAGAATATTTGGCTCTTTCTTTAGCAGTTGTTTTAATTTTCTTCACAAGCACCTGAGCATTTTCAGGCATAAAATTTCTAGGGATACAAATAACATGGTCTTTATATATGGTGGTTTTTATTTTTTTCAAATAAATGTACTTCTGTTAAAGTTTAAATTGTTCTCATATCAGTGTGAGACTAAGCTGTTTAACCACAACTATGTTTTTCATAGCCTTTTTTTTTAAACCCATCTTTACCAAAGGTGGCTATAATGGACATGACAAAACAAACCTTTACAAAACCTAAAATATTTTGTGTACAAAGAACTCCTGGTGACTAACACAAAACTCACAGTATTGTTTGATTAAAATGTAATTTTCCAGTTTACATGTATGACAAAGCAGATAATATGATCACATTTCATTTACTGAAGTTGTAATCTTTTGAGGAAACCTTCAACTCTGCAATATATTCTTTAAAAAAAAAAAAAGTCTTTTGTTTTCATATTTTGTCTACTGCATGTGTATTCAATTCCATTGTGTTCAAAGTCATTTCAATATTTTTCTTTTTTCTTTTTTTCTTTTTTTTTTTAACACATCATTTTTTCAGTTGTGGCCTGCTGTTCAGATTGCCAATTTCTATTTCATCCCCCTTCACCACAGGTAAAATGATCTTTTACCCCTGACAGAACAGTTGATTGATTTACAATTTACATCTGTGATGTAGTTTCTGCTTTAAAACCTGAATGCATTGTAGAAGCAGCATAATTTTAATTGCAGTCTCAAATCTCACACATTAAAAAATGTCATTGCAGATTGGCTGTTGTGCAGATTGTTGCTGTGGTCTGGAATTCCTACCTCTCATGGAAAGCCAATAAAATATAGGGAAATGTATTGTTGCCCCACTCATCATACATTTTTGAGGGAATTTAATGGTGACACAAATTAACTTTAGGAATTAATTTTAGGTATAACGTGTAAAAGGAAAAGATAACCAAGTTGTGACCAATATACATACAATATTGTTCTGTTACACTTAGGAGGACAGACTGTCAGTCTCTATTATTATTATTATTAGTAGTAGTAGTAGTAGTAGTAGTAGTAGTAGTAGTAGTACGTACATTTTACAACCCGTAAAAAATTTTTAAAAAACATTCACAACATCCACACATTCTCAATCGGACACAGGACAGGAATGCAGGCAAGCCATGCTAGCACCCGCACTCTCTGCTTACGCAACCATGTGCTTGTAATCCGGGCAGAATCTGGTTGGTTTAGCGTTGTCATACGCTGGATGGCAGCATATGTTGCTCCAAAATATGTGCATATCTTTCTGCATTAATGGTGCCCTCACAGATGTGCAAGTTACCCATGCCATGGGCACTGACACACGCCATACCATGACAGACGCTGGATTTTGGATCTGACACTGATAACAGGTTGGATGGTCATTTTCCTCTTTGGCCCAGAGAATACGATGGCTCTTTTGTCCAAAAACTATTTGAAATGACTCGTCGGCCCACAAAACACGATTCCACTGTGCATCTCAGATGAGACCGAGCCCAGAGAAGTTGGCAGCGCTTCTGGACAGTGTTGATGTGTGGCATCTGCTTTGCACAGTAAAGCCTTAACATGCTTCTGTGGATGCAGCGGCGAATGGTGTTGACTGACAAAGGTTTACCAAAGTATTCCCGAGCCCATGTCAGGATATCCGTTACAGATTCATGACAGTTTTTAAGACAGTGACGTCTGAGGGATTGGAGATCACGCGCATTTAGAAGAGGTTTTCGGCCTTGCCCTTTACACACCGAGATTTGACCAGATTCTTTGAATCTTTTAATTATATTGTGCACTGTATAAGGCGACAAGCCCAAAAGCCGATTTGACTTTGGGGAATGTTGTTCTCAAAGTGTTGGATTATTCACTGATGCATCTGTTGGCAGATTGGCGACCGTCGACCCATCCTTGCTCTTGAAGGACTAGGCATTTTTTTGGAGGCTCCAAATTGATGCATGCAACACATTCCAAAAAAGTTGGGACTAATAGCAATGAGACAAGTTGAAATAAGGTGATGTGAAACAGGTGAGGCAATCGTCTAATCATAGTATTATGATTAGACGATTGCCTCACCTGTTTCACATCACCTTATTTCAACTTGTCTCATTGCTATTAGTCCCAACTTTTTTGGAATGTGTTGCATGCATCAATTTCAAAATAAATGTTTATCTTCAAAAAACTATGCAGTTGATTAGGCAAAACATGAAATACCTTCTCTTTATATGTTTTTTTTGTTAAAGTACATTTACAAATCACTCCTCTTTGTTTTTATTAATATTTTCCATACTGTCCCTACTTTTTTGGTATTGGGGTTGTATGTTATTTTATTAGTACATACATTTCATGTTATTTCTATTATTAGTACAACACATTTGCCCAAAACTTACATTTCACTTGTATATGTCCTCACCATCCTTCAACAAAATATCCTGTCATCATAAATGTCCTTCAAACTTGATCAAACCCAGGATCCTGGAGCTGTTAGGTAGCACTACGACCCACTACACTACCATGGCGGCAAAATAAAACAGCTGTTAAATCAATGTCTTATTTGATTTGATTGGTATGTCTTATTTTATTTGATTTGTATGTGTTGTGATTAAAAATTTGAAAGAAGGAGATTTGGTCTGGGTTTAAAATATTACTTGAGCAAATAAAACTTGTCACATGAGCTGTGCTTAATTAATTGCAATTCAGTTTTATCTGTATAGCACTTTAAACAATGGACATATACAGAAATCCAGATATAAAATTTTAATTTAAATGTATCCCTAATGAGCAACCCAGAGGTGACAATGGTAAGGAAAAACACTCTGAAGCAACAAGAGGAAGAAACCTTGAGCAGAACCAGACTCAGATGGAACCCATCCTCATCTGGCTGACAACAGGGAGTGAGATTATAAATCATTACTCTTCTATGACTACATACTATAAAGTCGAGCAGTGGTAAGTATGTTAAAAGAAACTTGAGTATGAGCATCATTGGAGTTTTATCAAACTGAAGTTCTTCTACTGTAATGCTTTGAGATTCTCTTGTAGTTATGCTGTCATAGCTAGTCTTGCCAGAGTCCCTGCTTACACATTCTGTGCACAGTCATATCAAAGCTACCAGAAGGTAGCTTTGATATGACTGTGCCAGAAGGTAACGTTATTCTGTGCCAGAAGGTAACGTTTTGCATTTTACACTGTGTGCATGTACAGGTGCATCTCAAAAAATTTGAATATCATGTAGAAGTTTATTTCTTCGGTAATTTAATTCAAACAGTGGAACTTTCATGTATTCTAGATTCATTACACAAAGTGAAATATTGCAAGCCTTTTTTGGTTTTAATCTTGATGATTATGGCTTACAGCTCATAGAAATAAAAAAATCCAGTAACTCAAAATATTAGAATAAAGAATTTATAATAGAGAAATGTCGACCTTCTGAAAAGTATGTTTGTAGCATGTTGCAGCGTGCTACAAACATACTATGCAGCGTGGCATGGAGGCAATTAGCCTGTGGCACTGCTGTGGTTGAGCCCAGGTTGATATGATAGCAACCTTCAGCTCATCTGTATTGTTGGGTCTGGTGTCGCTCATTTTCCTCTATGGGGTTCAGGTCAGGCAAGTTGGCAGGCCAATCAAGCACAGTAATACCTTGGTCAGCAAACCAGTTACTAGTAGTTTTGGCACTGTGGGCAGGTGCCAAATCAGCATCTCCATAAAGCTTGTTAGCAGACGGAAGCATGAAGTGCTCTAAAATCTCCTGGTAGACGGCCACATTGACTCTTGACTTGAGAAAACAAAGTGGACCAACACCAGCAGATGACATGGCACCCCAAATCATCACTGACTGTGGAAACTTCACACTGGACTTCAAGCAACTTGGATTCTGTGCCTCCACTTTTCCTTCAGACTTTGGTACCTTGATTTCCAAATGAAATGCAAAATTTACTTTCATCTGAAAAGAGGACTTTGGATCATTGAGCAATGGTCCAGTTCTTTTTCTGCTTAACCCAGGCAAGATGCTTCTGACGTCGTCTCTGGTTCACACTTGTAGTCCATTTCCTGGACATTGTATGTGCATGGTGGCTCTTGATGCACTGACTCCAGCCTCAGTCCTACTCCTTGTGAAGCTCCCCCAAGTTCTTGCTTTGCTTGACAATCCTCTCAAGGCTGCGGTCATCCCTGTTGCTTGTGCACCTTTTCCCAACACACTTTTCCCTCCCAGTCAACTTTCCATGAATATTATTCCATTTATGTTGTGGTTGTGTGTACTGAACCAGAATGAGAGATTAAAGGCTCAGGAAACCTTTGCAGGTGTTTTGAGTTAATTAGCTGATTAGAGCTCTGGTCGACATTTCTGTATTATAAATTCTTTTTTCTAATATTTTGAGATACTGGATTTTTGATTTCCCGTAATCAAGATAAAAAAATAAAAAAAATTTAAAAAAGCCTTGCCTTATGGGTAATGAATCTAGAATGTATGAAAGTTCCACTTTTTGAATTAAATTATTGGAAAAAATGAACTTTTCTACGATATTCTAATGTTTTGAGATGCACTTGTATGACTGTTCCTTAACAACTGCACAGTGATCAATCTAGGGTTGGCCCTATCTTTCTGACTTTATAGATTCTAATCACGTGAAAATTGAAAACTATTATTTAATTCTATGATCTGCTGTTTACTGAATTGACATTATGCCTGCTAAATATTGACTATTATTATAAGGAAGAAGCGTTGCGTAAAATCAGGTAATAAGACATGGTCAACAGAGTGAGGCTCGGTATATTTCAGCACCATGGCCAGCTCCCAATCTCTCTCTCTCTCTCTCTCTCTCTCTCTCTCTCTCTCTCTCTCCCCACACACATATACACATACACACTATGTTTTAGAAAGCGCTAGGCAAATAATGAGGTGGCGAGCCGCTAATCGTCGGCACAAATTTTACATCTGATGATAATATAAACTTTCTAAAGTGTGGAAGTCTAGACATACAAATAGGTTTGTATGGGAAGTTCTGTGCCCGTGTCAGTTTCTTTGAAGTATTCCTGTGCGTAAGATTCACACGGCCATCCGGCTGGCAGTTTATGCACTTGCACTGACGTCAGTGGAGCGTTCTTAGATGTATATAACCATTGCACTTGAGCCGCTCCGGTTCCAAAGCCACTGGGAAGGATTCGTCTACTTTTATCCCGACTCCGACTTGTTTGTCAGAACTTTTGAAGCAGGAATACAACAGAGTAAGTGTCTTGACAAGCTGTTCAAGATTCGAGGCGTTTCAGCATTTAATATAACGCAAATGTTTGTCTTACTATCTCGTTTTTATTTATTAAATGTTCTTCAACGCAAAATTTAGTGAAGACCTGTTTTTACTGTGAATAATTCCAGCAAAAAATGGTTCAGCTAGGCTATTTATATTTTTTTCTTTATAACGTAGTGGTGTACATAATTGTTTAATTATAGTGTACATGCACTTCATTCAACTTTTGGCTTTTGTGTCTCTTGAATCCAGGGTGCGTCTGCTCTGTCCAGCATGAAGCCTGTCCCCTCTGTCTTGCTAATAGCTACTGTCTTACTATCCACTCACATTCCAACAAGCATATGTAGACCACGGGATTTAAGCCTCTTTGATCGCCATGATGACTACAAGAACCAGCTGCATGAAGTTTTGCTTAGGGCGGGAAAGGGCGAGGCCATGTCCTTCAGCGCCGGAAACAGTCGAGGGCAAGCGCTAAGAAACGCCTCGCGCTCCCCAATTTCCCCCAGCGCGAACAGTTTGGAGGAGCTCGTCATTTTTACTAAGAGGAATGACGACCCGCCCATATCGATCGATCTCACCTTTCATCTGCTGCGAAATATGATCGAAATGGCGCGGATCGAGAATCAGAGGGAACAGGCAGAACTGAACCGCAAATATCTGGACGAAGTCGGGAAGTAAAAAAGCGCTCTCGAACAGGAAAATCAGCTCAACGCACTGCTTTTGCAGTTTTTGCAAAAGCATTATACTACTCTACTACTCTACTGGGAAAGAAATATGACAACTACCATCAGTGCAATGGGTAAACAGAGGGAAACACGACAGAGTGGATAACTGAACCCACATCACACAGGAATGTCCACGGATAGCAGTGTTTGTTCACGTGTGCTGCATATGCAAAAACCCACTATTGTAAATGGATTAAATAAATTTCAGTTGATAAGCTCTTACGTTTGCTTTATTAATAGCTTGTATAACTTTGCATATAATTGTTTGCAAACCTTCATGAAATAAAGATGTTATATCTTATTAATGATATATCGCACATAATGAATGGATTGCAACGTACTCTGTTGCATTTCACTATTTCACTTATGAAAATGCCAAATGATACCAGTGTTGCCACATGCTTTTCCAAGTCATTGAAACCAGGGAAGCTTACCACAGGCTAATAAAGGTCAAAACACACACACACACACACACACACACACACACACACACACACACACACACACACACACACACACACACACACACTAACTGCACTGTCAGTATAGCTACCCTATTTATCTATATAAAAGTTATTAAAAAAAAAAAATTTTAATCTTTCAATCTGATGCAATGCTACTTCCCTAAATGCTGTAAAGAGATGTCATCTGATTTAGAATTTCTGATTATTTAGATCACAATAAATAGATGGATGGATGGATGTTCATCCCAGAAGGAAATTCACATATTACAGCACAGACAGGTAGACAGTATACTAAAAGTTATTTAACATTATAGATGAAACTGAACTAAGAATTTATATATATATATATATATAAATAAATTCTTAGACATATATATATATATAACCCAAAAAAAAAAATATATATATATATATATATATATATATATATATATATATATATATATATATATATATATATATATATATATATATATATATATATATATATATATATATATATATTTTTTTTTTTTTTTTTTTTTTTTTTTTTTTAAAGAAGAAGAATGCAGTATAACAGCATGTTGTGCTAGTGCATTGGTGTGTAAGTATTGTGGATAAAGGCAGCTCATTGTATATGAGTGAATATTAGACAACGAAAAAAAAAAAATGAATAGAAGTATAGTGGCAGTGTATATGGATATGAATAGTGGATGGTTGTAAAGTCCAACTGTAGTACAATGAGCTTATCTTAAGATTGGCTCAATGCAAAATAGTGTCCCAGAACAGTGATGGTCCCACACTGTGTGATCGCTTTTGGTACAAACAACCTCCTGTATGACTCTGATGACTGCAACACACTCCAAAAAAGTTGGGACAGTCGACTGTTTACCACTGTGTAACATCACCTTTTCTTTTAATAACACTTATTAAGCATTTGGGCACTGAAGACACCAGTTGGTTAAGTTTAGCAAACTGAATTTCCCCCCATTCATCCATTATGCATTTCTTCAGCTGCGCAACTGTACTTGGACTTCATTGTCTTATTTTGCGCTTCATAATATGCCACACATTCTCAATCGGAGACAGGTCAGGACTGCAGGCAGGCCATTCTAGCACCCATACACTCTGCTTACGCAACCATGTGCTTGTAATCCAGGCAGAATGTGGTTTGGCGTTGTCCTGCTCTGGATGGCAGCATATGTTGCTCCAGACTGTGTACATAGCTTTCTTCATTAATGGTGTCCTCACAGAAATTTACCCATGCCATAGTCACTGACACACCCCCATACCGTGACAGATGCTGGCTTTTGGACCTGATGCTGTTAACAGTTTAGATGGTCCTTTTCCTCTTTGGCCTGGAGAACACAACGGCTGTTTTGTCCAAAATCTATTTGAAATGTCAACTCGTCAGACCACAAAACACGATTCCACTGTACTACTGGCCACCTCAGATGAGACCGAGCCCAGAGAAGTCGGCGGCGCTTATGATCACACGCATTCAGAAGTGGTTTTCGGGCCTTGCCCTATAGGTACCGAGATTTGACTGGATTCCTTGAATCTTTTAATTACTGTAATTAATTACTGTTTACTGTAGAAGGTGACATGCCAAAAATCCTACCAATTTGTCTTTGGGGAATGTTGTTGTCAAAGTGTTGTATTATTCGCTGATGCATCTGTTGGCAGATTGGCGAGTCTATACCCATCCTTGCCCTGGAAGGGCTCGGCCTTTTTTGGAGGCTTCTTACATACTATGATTAGATGATTGCCTCACCTTTCACATCACCATCTTATTTCAACTTGTCATATCGCCATGAGTCCTAAATTGCCCGTCCCAACTTTTTTGATACGTGTTGCATGCACAAATTTCAAAATAAACTTTTATCTTCAAAAACTATGCAGCTGATTAGGTAAAACATCAAATACCTTGTCTTTATACTTTTTTTTGGTATAAATACGACTCAAAGTACATTAACAAATCATTCCTCTTTGTTTTATTAGCATTTTCCATACTGTCCCAAGTTCTTTGGAATTGGGATTGTAACTCAAACCTTTCTATTCTCTTTCACGTTCTTTAGTGTTTGATAGCCATTGGTAGCTAACCAGCCAGACACATGCTATTGCATTTCTCTCCTATCATGAAAATGTCATATAGCATTTTTGTATGATGGCTACATTGGGTTTCAGCTTGCCTAGCATGGGATATGCCAGATTCTGTCTGTAATGTCATTTTCTCTCTAAAGCCAGCAAAAAACTATGAACACACACAAAAAAAACAACTAACTGAATGCAGTCAGATGTGGAATTCAGTGTTACAACTGGCACAGGCTTGACAGACTCTGACCAGTGTCAAAAGCCAAAAGGTTTGTAAGGCTAGGCCACATACATACAGTCATTGGGTAAATTTTACATCATTTAAATTAGCTAGGGAACCATTTGTAGTGTCTTTTTGGTCAGGTTTGAATGAATTCTTCAGAAAACACAGTAACTACACATCACAATATAGCCTACATTATAGTAAAGGAGCTTCAGTGCCTGGATGTTTTAAAATGAGATCTTATGTATTTTAGATTCACCTACTCTGGTCTTGGAGTTCAAGTAATTGAAAATCCAGCTTTAAGTAAAAAAAAAAAAAAAAATATATATATATATATATATATATATATATATATATATATATATATATATATAATAAATAAATAAATAAATAAACAAAAACTCCTATCTAGAAGACAAAGTGAAAGAATTCCACTCTGGAGTTTCCTCCATTGTTCCTCCAGAACTAGCTACAAGCCCTCAAACTCACATATACGAATTGTATGTAGGAAAATAGCAAAATGTTCATCCACCTTCTTACATGCCAGATGCATAGTAAACCTTTATTATTATAATACTTCAACGGAAGTATTATTTTCTAGTACACTGCTTCAGCTCAGTCATTTCTTAAGTGCTTGATTTACTGTACTTGATTGGGCATGTCAAATCAGGGAGACACCGAAAATGTAAAACTGTGGTTCCAGGAGCAAGATTAAGAAACACAACAATAGGCTCTTCTTGGTATGGTTTATTCAATAAGTTTTCTTTTTTCTCAGCCCTGTCCTTGATCAACATGTCTTGAGATTCAGAATCAGTTGGGTCCTTTGTGTTCATGTTGTACTGATTCACAAACATTAAGGCTGTATTTCATAGTGTGTGGCAAAATGCTGGCATTTTAGTTTAATTGCTCCTCCACTAGATGGTGGAGGCATTCTGTTTTTAGGTTATCTGGCCAAGATTCTCGTTAGGTTGATGGTCAAAGAACGAGTGGTTGAATGTTTGTAGGACTTATTGTAAGTGGAATTATCACTGTAACCAGTAGAGTTCCTGATTAGAGTCTGAAATTGATCCAAATAGCTTCAAGGCCACAGTAAGGTTTTTCTTTAATAGCTTCCTTCCTGTTTAAGTACATACAAATTAGTATAAATTAACCTACATACTGTAGAAGAACTAGACATGGTTATACTTGTTTTGTTTACCCAGAATGTCATATTACATGTTTTTTTTTTTTGTTTTTTTTTAAATTTGTCATGAAGCAGATGTTATAAATAGATACAAGACATACTACAGCAAATCTGGCTCATTGAAGAGGTTTTTGAGCATCTCACATATATCACCCATTGCTGAGCTCATGACGGTTTCCCCATGGGTGTTTTCCAGTCCTCCCACATGAGATGAAAAAAGCAGAGAAGCTGGCAGAGTACACAGCTTGGTGCCACACAGCCCAGACTGCAGCCATTAGAACAGAGATTGATGGGGTAAAAAGCAAAAGGGAGCACCTCTCAATTGTGTATGGCAAGTAAGCCTAGATTAAGGTATTTTTTTGTTAATGTGTTAAAGCTGTCTCTTAGGAACAGTTCCTGTGCAAGTTCATTTGGTTTTAATCTTGTTGGAAAATGAAATGGTGTTCCAACCAAATGTTTACACATTTTAGAGGGAAACTGTCGTATAATTGTGGCCATTGCGGTTGTGTTAACTTTTTGAAATTATAATGACCTTAGTTGTCATCTTCTGCAGCTATGCCATAATGTAGAAGAGTTGGCCACAGTTGGATGTCAGGTAATAAAGGCGAAGACAGATGCAAATATTTATTGTGGAAAGTGCAATATAAAACAGCAGAATTGTAAATAGCCAACCCATACACAAACACACCAAGCAAAACAGGCAGATATAAACAAGGCACAACAATACATACATGTATAACAACAAAAACAACAAAAGCTTGACACAGAAAGACACAGATGCTAGACTTATATAGGTATGTTGTTTATGGGTAACACAAAACAGGTGTGGGTGAGACATGTGACAGGGTCATTTGACATGCTAGGGCTGATGTATTCCGGTGCCAGTTTCGGCATAACAATGACATCGGAGTTAAAATGAATTAACTAAATTTAATGTTTTTTCCCGTTAAAAACCTTTTAAATCACTGATGTAGTCCGGTGCCAATTTCGGCATAAATGTGACATCCGAGTTAAAATAAATGAACTAAATTTAATGTTTTTTCCCGTTAAAGACCTTTTTAAATCGTAATTTCATGTAAAAATTATTTTGCATTGTCTATGACTAAACGAAAAACTAAAAACTGATGTAAAATTCATCTGTTACAAATAAAGAATGCAGTATCAAAATATATCATTTTAGTTTGAGTGCATATAAATAATTCACAATGGCATAAAGATTTATATTACATGGGAATATAGTGTTTCAGGATTGTGTAATAAATGGAAAATGTCACTTTAGTTTAAGTTAGCCTACCTGCAGTCCCGAATAAACGTGTTACTTATTTTCAAACCCTTTTGTAACGTCTTTATTACAGAAGTGTATCTGAGTCCTTCACATTAATAATATGGTGAATGAATATTAATATTAATATTAATATTATTATTAATAATAATAATAATAATTAATAAGATGGTGAATTGTTAATGTTGAATTCGGATTTGCATGGATTACATGGATCAGACAGAGAGCATGTTACATAATGTTTTTTTTTCTTTTACTATGTTGATGCTATATATTAATAGAAATATTGTAGAATATAACACTTTCATTTTAGAAATACAATGACCCATAACAGGATGCTTTAATAACTTAAATGCAGTAGTTTAAGCAGGTTAGGGGAAAAAGTGTAACCCTGCTATTTTTACATTGCTGTATATAATTTAATAGAAAAGGGAGCGAACTGAAACAAAATCATCCATAATATACAAGTATATATTACATACTGCAATACAATATGCTGCAATGTACAATGTACTGCAATATACAATACAATGATTTGTATTACTAAACATAATTTGCAATATATAAATAATACCGTGCAATATACAATATAACGCACAGAATCATAAACTGCATATTAAGCCAATTGAGAGCAAGCAGGGATTAAAAAAAAAAAAAAACATCAATTAGACAACGGTCATAAAAAGGGCGAGTGCATAGAAGCCGGAACAATCTGGTGACGAGTGGCTGAGGACATAGCTGATGAGGTGAGTTGATGAGGTGCAGGTGAGACCAACGATCCAGCAATGGCGCTCCACGCACCAGGACACATACACACACGAACAGAAACAAGAGGGAGAGAAAACACTGGAAACATGGGGAAGGGAAAAACAGGGAAAATACATGGGGCTTGACCCATGCCATGACGAATAGACGTTCCAAAGCTCATATGTGCTCATGTGTTCTCTATATTATCTAACTGTCTATCAATCATGGAATACCTTTTGTCTTCACTATAAAACTATAATGGCACCGAACAATGTTTGACATAGACATTTGTATATATGGTCTAATACTTAAATATAAATGTGTTATGAAAATAGAGCTTTTCTGTGACAAGATTGGGTTTCTATGTGACATATTGCAATAAACATATAATGTCAATTTGTGGCAAGTTGTGACAATAAAACAATGTTTTATAAAAGTTTAATGTAATGCAATGTTATGAAGCCCACATGTAGGTATCCTTCGAATAGACTGTAAAGATTCTGTATGTTTCATTGTTTGTTTATTTGTTGTTTGTTTGCTTGAGATCTGCTGTGAGAGGTGGCATCATAGAAGTCTCCAGAAGCCACAACTGGTTATGGACTACCAGTGGCCAGTGTGTGTGTGTGTTTAGATCTACTTTGTGTACAACATTTTTTTTTTTTTTTATGTTGTAACTGTTTTTCATTTATGTTTGTGTTTTATTTTGCATACTGTATAAATTATTTTTAAATAATTTGTTATGTTTAATTTATTTACATTTTGTTGCTGCTTTTGTGATTGGTTGAATTATTTTTTTTTTTAAGTGTACTGTTTTTACACAATTAAACTATAGGATGTTACTCTTACATTGTGTAGATGTTTTATTTTATACATGTTAATGAGTGTACTATAAAAAATACCAGTAACTTTTTAATTTAAGCTTTCTTCTGTTTAAAATAAGAACCAGTATCAAATGACCACTGCTGGAATCAGGTAAAGACTGTGAGAAAAACTGTAGAGCCCTTGTGGACACTTTTTTTCTCTACTTCCTTTGTGGCATGGATTTTAATAGAAAAGTATGTGACTGGTACTTAAAAGGTCACCATGTTACTCATCAGTAAAACCAGGAGGTTTATGTTTTTAAAAAAGTATTGCAATGGCCTTTCAATAATTATTCCTAGTATTCAGGTGGTGGTTATGTCAGTTAGAATGTATCAGGCAGATCAAAATATCCACTTAGTTGCCACAATAAGAGGAAGACTGTAACAGGATGGTACAATATGGACCCAATTGGAGAGTGAAACTGCTGCTGGCTTATGAATAAAAAGGGAATCAGGGTTTATAGATAGGTAGCATGAGTGTGTTTGAGTACACTGTAAACGATTTCCTTGTATATATACAGCAAGTTACTGGCAGCACGCTTGCCAGCAAGTTGCTGTATTTTAATTGCACTGTTTAAAACTGTTTGGTCTGTTTGTACTGTATTTTATTGCACTATATTGTACTGTAATGCCTGTATTGCTGCATTACTGCTAATTATTACTATTTATAATAATTACTAATTATGATATTACATATATTTGTAGTACAGTATATAAATCTATAGTTAGTAATATTACAAAACTACTTCAGAATAACATTACAAATCAAAAAGCATTCGAAACAATGTACTGCGGTTGTTACCCAGTGAATCAGCAATTTACAGTCCAATAAGGCATGAAAACCTTTTAGGTGTGCAAGAATGTGGCTGAAACAAAAACATGCAAGAAAGGGGAACTTTTTTTGTTTAAACACGGCCGTTTATTGCGCTCTTAAAACCCACCATCCGTGACAAATTTAGTATTTTTACCTCGCAGACCGTCATAAAAGAACCTTCTGTCAAACTCGCCAGAAAGAAAATAAAACTCACCAAAACCTCTTGGCTTGTCTTTCAACTGTTCCAACAGTCATCGACTCTTTATGGTCAATCTAGACCCTTAGCAACTTCACTGAGATAGCAGCGGGGTGAAACAACCAGCAGACAGCGACTTCTGTTTGTACGCTGGCTATTATTTTGCAGTCTCATTCCACACTACAGACTATGTAGTGGTACACGATTTAGTGTAGTGGTACACTAAATCAGAAACATTCATGAAAAATCAGAAAAAATTCATGAAAAACATTTTTTAAAATGTACAATATATATATATATATATATATATATATATATATATATATATATATATATATATATATATATATATATATATATATATATATATATTTTTTTTTTTTTTTTTTTTTTTTTTTAAACGTACCGAACTTCCAGCCAGTGACCAGGAGTTGTGTGGCAGTTTTAGACAGGTGGCGCGCTTTCGCTGTTTAGAACAATCCTGTAGTATTGCCTGGTATACTGCAGCAATGTTACAGCAAGGTTACAGCAAGACTAAAATCCCGCTGTAGGATTTGACAGTGTGTTTGTGCACTTTGAAAAGCAGCCCCAAGCGGGCCTTAAACCAGGAATGGCGCCATTCAGAAGCATTAACTTTTACACTGCACCACTAGTTGGAGTGGTGTGTGGGACAGGCACTGGTTTTTAATTTCTACTTTCAGAGATACTTTTTATCTGTTAGGTTTGTCTTCTTTTCAACTGTGTCCTAAATGTTTGTCTTAGTTTCGTTTTCTTTTCTTTGCCACGACTTAATTCTCACTTGTCTGGTCTTTCTTTCCTTCATTTTCATTCTGCTTTTCTTTTAAGTTTCTTTCTTAATTCTTTTTTATTCTTATCTTCCTTTTCTTTTTCCTTTCCCGTTACCTCGGGCAAAGCCCCGACATACCGTGCTGTCACCCCTGTACAAAGGTGCAACGAAGGGTTGTGTCCAAGGCAGGTCTTGAGTATCCTGCCTACCACATTAAAAATCTAGTATTAGCTACTGCTAATACTAACACGATATTACACGATGCGGGCAAAGCCTTTGCCATAGTTAACTGGAAATTTCTACTTACCATACGTTATAAATCAGGTTTTGGCAAAGTTTTTATTCAGTGGATAAAAATTCTCTTTCCCCTACACACCACCACAAGGCCACAGTTATCAATAATATCACAAACTTTCACATCGCACAGAGGCACAAGAGAAGGATCCCCACGCTCTCCCCCATTTGGCATTTTTATAGAACCATTAGTTTCAGCAATACGACGGAATGAAATATTAATGGCATCCAAACAGCAAACATGGAATACAAAATCAGTTTATATGATAGTTTACTTTTCTTGCAAAAAAAAAAAAAAAAACCCAAAAGTCTCAATACAAAACATTTTCCAAACTCTCAATGGCTCAATTAACTCGACCAAATCCACTATGCTCCCCCACAGATCTCTAATCTCTACCCATCCCCATAAGCACCAACTATATCAGTGATCTTGGTGTCAATATTTCAGATCCATTATATGCTCTAATCAGCCTAAAAGAAAACACATTAGACCTCCCCCATTAGTATCAGAACATTTTTGCATGGAATGTAAGATATTCAAATATTCGGAATTTTACATTCCATGCAAGAAATGGAAAGATGGCTAAGCAAGGACACCCAGAGAAGCTTCTTGGCCACAGATCTTACAGAATATGTTCTACATAGCTACATAACACGTCTTCCCCTAAACAGGTCATAGGATGTGCAAAATAGGCTATGAGCGGTCCGACATCTGCATGCAGTGAACACAAAATACACCAGGCACCATGCATGCCATACAGGACTGCACATCAGGTAAGCACTTCTGGAAACAAATCACTAAGGAAATATCTCATTTTCTAAATAAACCACGCTTCACCCACGTACAACAATCAATCACTTCGCAATAGCTAACAATACAGTTCCTAAAGGCAAGCCACATAACCAAATCCATACCACATGGCTCAGACACAATATAAACGCATGTGACTAAATTAAAGACATACATGCAACATTCACAGAAGACAAAATTGGTCATATTTTGTCATAAGTTGGTAAATTAACTCAACCAAAATTCCAACAACTCCTCTTTGCACATCCTCACGATATCACCATCCTGATACGTATCAATGTGCATGTCGCATATACTGTCTTGCCTCACATACTATCCTGTCTGTTAGGTCCTACACCTAAACTCATAGTAAGCTTTAAATACGAAGTACAACACAACACATCTGAGCAACCGAGTTCTCCCGCCCGTCTGCTCTCACTGTGCACCACTGCTGCCCTCTGCTGGCGGTGTAGCGTGGCCCCTTACAAAGCGGGCAACATCAAAAAGGAGGTTTGTGCCTTAGCATACAGGTGCATCTCAGTAAATTAGAATGTCGTGGAAAAGTTCATTTATTTCAGTAATTCAACTCAAATTGTGAAACTCGTGTATTAAATAAATTCAATGCACACAGACTGAAGTAGTTTAAGTCTTTGTTTTTCTTAATTGTGATAATTTTGGCTCACAGTTAACAAAAACCCACCAATTCACTATCTCAACAAATTAGAATACTTCATAAGACCAATAAAAAAAACATTTTAGTGAATTGTTGACCTTCTGGAAAGTATGTTCATTTACTGTACATTACTCAATACTTGGTAGGGGCTCCTTTTGCTTTAATTACTGCCTCAATTTGGCGTGGCATGGAGGTGATCAGTTTGTGGCACTGCTGAGGTGGTATGGAAGCCCAGGTATCTTTGACAGTGGCCTTCAGCTCAACTGCATTTTTTGGTCTCTTGTTTCTCATTTTCCTCTTGACAATACCCCATAGATTCTCTATGGGGTTCAGGTGTGGTGAGTTTGCTGGCCAGTCAAGCACACCAACACCATGGTCATTTAACCAACTTTTGGTGCTTTTAGCAGTGTGTGGGCAGGTGCCAAATCCTGCTGGAAAATGAAATCAGCATCTTCAAAAAGCTGGTCAGCAGAAGGAAGCATGAAGTGCCCCAAAATTTCTTGGTAAACGGGTGCAGTGACTTTGGTTTTCAAAAAACACAATGGACCAACACCAGCAGATGACATTGCACACCAAATCATCACAGACTGTGGAAACTTAACACTGGACTTCAAGCAACTTGGGCTATGAGCTTCTCCACCCTTCCTCCAGACTCTAGGACCTTGGTTTCCAAATGAAATACAAAACTTGCTCTCATCTGAAAAGAGGACTTTGGACAACTGGGCAACAGTCCAGTTCTTCTTCTCCTTAGCCCAGGTAAGACACCTGTGACGTTGTCTGTGGTTCAGGAGTGGCTTAACAAGAGGAATACGACAACTGTAGCCAAATTCCTTGACACGTCTGTGTGTGGTGGCTCTTGATGCCTTGACCCCAGCCTCAATCCATTCCTTGTGAAGTTCACTCAAATTCTTGAATCGATTTTGCTTGACGATCCTCATAAGGCTGCGGTTCTCTCGGTTGGTTGTGCATCTTTTTCTTCCACACTTTTTCCTTCCACTCGACTTTCTGTTAACATGCTTGGATACAGCACTCTGTGAACAGCCAGCTTCTTTGGCAATAAATGTTTGTGGCTTACCTAGTGAACCAAACTGAGAGACCATTTTGAAGGCTCAGGAAAACTTTGCAGGTGTTTTGAGTTGATTAGCTCATTGGCATGTCACCATATTCTAATTTGTTGAGATAGTGAATTGGTGGGTTTTTGTTTAAAAAAAAACAAAATCATGATAATGATTATTTTATGATAATAATCATGTGAGCCAAAATCATGATAATTAAAAGAACCAAAGACTTCACATACTCCAGTCTGTGTGTATTGAATTTATTTAATACACGAGTTTCACAATTTGAGTTGAATTACTGAAATAAATGAATTAGATGACATTCTAATTTATTGAGATGCACTTGTATGTATGTAGCTGTTTCTTGTGTTTCATGTTGACTACATTGATTCATGTCACATTGATGGCAGTCTCCTGCCCTCCATTAATTATTTTATTTTTTTAATTTTTTTAATTTTATTTATTTTTTTGCATATGATTACCACTGATAGACAGTTGGAGTAGCACCTGCTCCATTTGCTAAGTTATAAAGATTTTTTAGTTTTATTGTGCAGCTATAACACTAAGCCAGAGACGGGTTTAACCCCGGTTAACACTGGATATTTAAGACCAGGTTGAATAAATCAATTTTTTTACAGAACACCTTATAAACTCTAGAGACTGCTGTGTGTAAAATTCACAGAAGATCAACTTTTTCAGAAATGGCACCATCAGCACCATTAGCCTTGTAACAGTTAAAGATCACACTTTTTCGCCATTCTGATGTTTGATGTAAACATTGCCCAAAGCGGACATGATTGGCTGGATTGGATAACTGCATAAAAGTGCAGGTGTGAATGTGTTACTATTAACGTGCACAACCTAAAAGTCTACCTATATTACAGAGATACTGGACTGTCTGCACCTGTTAACCAGCATTAACAGTCGGCCGAATAGATCAAGATCTGCTTGGTGACAGATCTGCTTGGTGACAGATCCAGCTAGCTAACCCTAACTTGGAGCAGTGCAGTAAAGTGAGTTTTATATATGATATTCATTTGACGTTCGCCATTAAACTCTTCGTGCCTCTAACATTTTCAAACCAAATCAACTTTGAAATGTATGAATAGGTTTCCTTTGCTTTGTATGATGCACTACATCTCAACCAGAAAGGAGTAAGAGTGTTTGCCAAGGCTCTCAAAGCTGTGTCCCTATGAAGAAACACAGACATCCCTCCTCATCTGGCCAATAGGAGACACCAACAAGTGGAACCCACTGCTGGGATCCACAGCACAGCCCGACTCCATAAAGCTGATTTTTTTTAAATATATATTTTTTCATATCAATTTTATTAGCCCTATAAATCAATTAAACAATTTAACCATTTGATATTATGACATCACAACAAATATGAAATGTTGTAAAGAACTTATAGAATTATACTTGCCCAGTCAGGGATTTTGTAGACATATAGTTAAGTTTAAACAATTACACCAAACTAGTGCGATGATCATCAATTCAGTTCAATTCAATATGTAGGTTGAAACACAATCATTAACTGAAATGATAGAAACAGCTGTGTAGGAGGAATAAAACTAGGTGAGGAACAGCCTAACTCAGCTAACAAAGTGAGGTTGCCAAAGTCAGTTGTACAGTACACCATGGCAAGAATGAGCACAGCAACAAGACAGATGGTAGTGCTGGTATAGGTATGCTGCATCACCAAGGTCTCTCCCAGGAAGAAATTTCAAGGCAGACAGGGATTTCCAAATGTGCTGTCCAACCTCTTTTGAAGAAGCCCAAAGAAAAAGGCAATGTGGAAGACCGTAGACGCAGTGGTCGGTCAAGGAAACTTAATGCAGCAAACACATCAGGCTTGCTTCCCTTCACAATCTGAGGTTCCTTGTAAGTTCTGGGCTGCATTTCTGCAAATGGAGTTGGGGATTTCGTCAGAATTAATGGTCTCCTCAATGCTGAGAAGTGCAGGCAGATACTTCTGCAATACCATCAGGGAGGCATCTGATTGGCCCCAAATTTATTCCACAACATGACACCGACCCCAAACATACAGTGAAAAACATTAAGAACTATGTTCAAAGTAAAGAAGAACAAGGAGTAGTGGCTTCTATGCCTTTGGATATACGATAGCCTCTGCACAAAACACTATAATGTCAATAAAACTTAAGACAATATGATAACCAGAGAGAGACCACAGAGAAAGGTTTGCTTGTCTAGATTGCTGGTAGATTTGGTGACGCAGTTGTAATAGTATAATGTGTGTATAATTATGTGTTTGAAATGGATTTAAGAAGATAAGAGAAAAAGTCCTGTGATAAACAGGTGGATTTTCTGGACGGCCAGTGATTGTATAAATTAAGTGTGTGTGAAGGTATGAATTAAAATCTTTGCATTGGGAAAAAGAAGTGAGTTAAAACATACATAGTTGTGTAAATGTGAGACAGAAGACTCTTATGTAATAGAAAAAAACAGTAGTGTGTTGAAAAACTACAGAGCAGCCAACATTATGTATGCTTAAATTATTTCCACTGTAATGTCTGTCATTTGTCTATGACTTATGGATTTGTTTACCAAATGTCTCTTGGTTTGAAAATTGTGTGTGAGAGAAAAGGACAGGCACTGCCTGTGAGTGTGTGCTTATCTTTTGGTTATGGCTTGTGAGACGGAGGGATTTTGTGTGTGTGTTCTCATCTCATGGGCATTCCATTCTAGATACGTGTGAATGTGCATTTTAAACGTGGAAAAGAAATTATTTATGGATAATTGGAATATTCTTATTTCTGTAAGTCATAATAGAACAAAATATATTCCAAAACACTGGATCTGCTGGCTGTTTGGTCATCACCCTGGGTGTAGAAGGTGTGATCCAGAAAGAGAAACTTAGCCTTTGTTGAGAAAAATTAGTGTATGAAGAAGGAGGTATATATATATATATATACCTTCACTTATAAATAAAGCGAATTTAGTGATAATTAAGGGTTTTCCTTTTTTCTAGATACACTAAAATTATATTTCAGAAGACAGTGTGACCTTGTGTGTGTGAATTCTTATCTGTGTGGGAGTTTTGTCCTGTGTTTTGTCCTCACTACAACCATATATTATATATATATTTATATATATATATAAAGAGTAGGGCAAAAAGTACATATTGGTGGTCGAGGACCGGTTCAGCCGGTGGGCAGAAGCAGTGGCAACATACAAGGAGGATGCAAAGACGGTGGCAAATTTCTGTGTCGGGAAGTCATTCCAAGATTTGGGATACTGGATTACCTCAGTTCCGACAATGACACACCAGATTCGACTCGTCCTGTCGGACAGTTTTCCACAACCCGAACCAGTACTGCCTCTACACCTAACAGATACACTGTTGAACAGCCCATCACAGAACAGAGCCCATCCAACCAATTTTTGGATGATGGACGGGAGCATATAGCGCACCTAGTATCTGAGACAGTAGTTATGGAACTATATCAGCACCTAACGTTGGCTGAACCCCTGGATTTTCAGGAGCTATAACACCCCCTCCAGTAACAAATAACCAGAATGGCATTTAGCTGTCCCGGCACCCGTACCACCCTGAAATGGTTGTGTGATTATTGTACTTATCTCTGTGCTAAATGGGTTTACAGCCCTACAACAATCTCACACCCACACTCTCAAGATAAAAGCAGTAAATGTTACGTCTACTAATCTTATACCACAGCCAAATTATAGCAGCTCGTTTATGATTCAGGCAGTTAAGCAGAACAAGCTACCATTAATCTCATCACCGGCCCCTCATAGACCCCCCCCTAGTTCTACAGGACTCCCTGGTCCTGTATGACACCAGAGATTACAAATGTGGATTAGGCTTGTTAAAATTAGCACATAGGCACGGTTTAATTAAAACCAACGTTTTCTGTACCAAATACTACGTTTGCCAACCTCAGTTCGTATGGTCATTTGGGTAAACACCTTGCAAATTATAGGACGACCATATTGTTACAGTTCCCAAGGTTCGGTCTCTAGACCCGCTTCAATTCCTACTTGACTTGTCTATCTACACAGACCATATTTCCGTTGCAATATCAGCTGCTGTAGTAGTAACAATGGCCTATCTGTAAATAACGCAGAAGCAAACCAATTAGTGAAACTTCAGCGAAACTACAGCACATGGCGGCCCACACCAGCAATAATGTATACTTGGACTGGATGTATCACACAGCTCATCCTGTAAACAATATGTCCTGTCTTGTGTGTCATGTTAGAAGCAATCACCCCCCTGTCATGTTGCCCTTGGGTGATATGCCTGAATGTGAACGTTACCCTTACAACGAAAAGTATCTGTGCCCCTCTGCCTGTCTATTGGGTGCAGTTCCTGCTAAGCTAGGCCCGAGTGGATGTGAAATATCCAACTGACAGTTGTAATTATCATGTGATAGGCATGTATGGCAACAAAGCTTTCCCACTGAATAGTACCAAAGTTAAATTATTTCCGCTCTTATACAGGTTTTAATTTTGTTGGCAACATATCGACAAAATGTAACCATTCACTACATGCTGAAGGGCTCAATGTCATCACTCGTCCCAATTGCAATTCTACTACTGACTACTCATGCACTGATGCCGGACAGGTTTTCCTGACGCTACTTGACATGGTGGGGGGGGGGGGGGTGGGGGGGATGTGAGGACTACTTCTTGCTAGGGGAGCTTTGACTGTAGGCGGACAGCAGTCCCTGCATACAAACTGAGAATGGACTGGGACGAAATGGACTAAGAGCATAATTGGACAATGAACTGGATATACCCACACCGTGCATATGTGCATATGGAAAGACCCAGTGAATATCTCTTCCAACACCTTTTGTATGGACTTAAGTTCTTTTCTTTTTCTTTTTTCTTTCTCTCTTTTTTCTCTCTTCATTTATAAAAAGGGACTATGTGGACTGCACCATGTGAATTACAAACAAGAAGGATTTTGTGGAAAAACCAGGTGTATCACTGTCGATCCCAAAGTGCCGGCACTTTCCTCGCCATTGGGCCTAGAGGTTTTTACGCCTACCACTGGGATACTAAACAAATTGAGAAAACCAAAAAGAAAAAGAGCCTTTGAGTCCTGAAAATACAAGGGAGAGGTTAATGGAGCGGCTGTGGCCGTTATTGTCCATTAATCGTAGGGTTGACAGTTCAATTCCCGGCCCATGTGACTCCACGTGCCGAAGTGTCCATAGAGAAAGATGAACCCCAAGGGACACTGAACCCCAAGTTGCTCCCAATGGCAGGCAGGTGGCTTGAATGGTAGCTCTGCTGCCATTGGTGTGAGTGTGTGCCTGAGTGTGTGCGTGAATGGGTGAATAAGAAAGAGTGTAAAGCGCGTTATGAACCATGAAGGCACTATATAAATGCAGCCCATTTACTCTGTCATAAAGAAGTGAAATATCTCATAGTAGAGCACATCAGCAAAGTGAAAATATGTGTTTGTTAGAAAAAAAACTTTTCCTTTCCTTGCAGAGGATTGAAATTCTCTGTACAGCATTTTCAGCGACTGAATGTCGCATATGTGTGCAGATAGAGGACTGATGAGATAACAGAGTGTTACCTAACATTTGATAAAAAATGAATTTATTCACATTAATTTAGACTTCTTTCACTTTTTCACACTTTATTATCATAAAATGCATTTTAATGTAAACAATATATTTCGTATCAAATCTGGTAGGGAACATGTTTTAGTATCCTACTCTGTCATAAGAGGTGAAATATATCATTGTAGAGTACATAAGTCAAGTGAAAATATACGTTTGTTAGAAAAGCACCTTTCCTTTGCTCGGAGACGTTTGAAATTCTCTGTATAGCGTTTCAAGGGCCTGATGAGCTCCGGATTCTATGCACATAGAGTTCTGATGAGATTACAGAGTGTTACCTCACATTTGATAAAAATTGACTTTATTCAGTTTGTTAGATTTTTTTTTCACTTTTTCACAATTCATAATCATATAAAGCATTTTAATGTTAAAAAAAAAAAAGCGAAACATTTTTCGTATCATTTCTGGTCATGAACATGTTTTAGTATCCTACTCTATCATTTAAGAAGTGGAATATCTCACTGTAGAGTACATCAGTCAAGTGAAAATATGCGTTTGTTAGAAAAACACTTTTCCTTTACTCGCAGATGCTTGAAATTCTTTGTCTGGTGCTTTCAGCACATGAAGCTATCCCGTATGCATGCTCATAGAGGACTGATGAGATTACAGAGTGTTACCTCATGTATGATAAAAATGTCTTTCTACACTTTAATTTAGATTTTTTTTTTCATTTTTACACTCTTCATAATCATATAATGCATTTTAATTTAAACAACATATGTCGTATCACTTCTGGTCAGCAACATGTTTTATTATTCGACTCTGTCATAAGAAGAGAAATATCTCATAGTACAGTACTTCAGTCAAGTGAAAATATGAGTTTAATAGAAAAACACTTTTCCTTTACTCGCAGATGCTTGAAATTCTCTCTCTGGTGCTTGCAGCACTGAAAGCGATCCCGTATGTATGCGCATAGAGGACTGATGAGATTACAGAGTGTTACCTCATATTTGAGAAAAATGACTTTCAACTATTTAATTGAGATCTTTTTCATTTTTTCACACCTCATAAACATATAATGCATTATAAAATAAACAATAAAATTTACCCTCAGTTGTAGTCTGGAACATGTTTTATTATTCGATTCTGTCATAAGAAGTGAAATATCTCATAGTAGCGTACATCAGTCAAGTGAAAATCTGCGTTTGTTAGAAAAACACTTTTCCTATACTCGCACATGCTTGAAATTCTCTGTCTGGTCCATGCAGCACAGGAAGCGATCCCGTATGTATGCGCATTGTGGACTGATGAGATTACAGAGTGTTAACTCATATTTGATAAAAATGACTTTCTTCACTTTAATTTAGATTTTTTTTTTTCATTTTTACACTCTTCATAATCATATAATGCATTTTAATTCAAACAACATTTTTCGTTTCATTTCTGGTCAGTAACATGTTTTAGTATATGTCATAAGAAATGAAATATCTCATAGCATAGTTCATCAGCAAAGTGAAAATATGCGTTTGCTATAAAAACACCTTTCCTTGGCTCGGAGATACGTGAAACTCTCTGTATAGCACTTTAAGCGCCTGAAGTGCTCCGGTATGTATGGACATAATGGACTGATGAGATAACAGAGTGTTACCTCATATTTGATAAAAATGACTTTGTACACTTTAATTTAGGTTTTTTTCATTTTTTCACACGTCATAATCATGTAATGCATTTTAATTTAAACACTTTTCGTTTCATTTCTGGTCAGGAACATGTTTTATTATTCGACTCTGTCATAAGAAGTGAAATATCTCATAGTAGAGTACATAAGTCAAGTGAAAATCTGCGTTTGTTAGAAAAATACTTTTCCTTTACTGGCAGATGATTGAAATTCTCTGTCTGGTGCTTTCAGCACATGAAGCGATCGCGTATATATGCGAATAGAGGACTGATGAGATTCCTGAGTGTTACCTCATATTTGATAAAAAATGACTTTCTACACTTTAATTTTTATTTTTTTTTTTCAATTTTTTACACTTCCTAATCATATAATGCATTTTAATTTAACCATTTTTGGTATCATTTCTGGATAGGAACATGTTTTATAATTCGACTCTGTCATAAGAAGTGAAATATCTCATAGCAGAGTACATCAGTCAAGTGAAAATCTGCGTTTGTTAGAAAATTACTTTTCCTTTTCTCGCAGATGCGTGAAATTCTCTGTCTGGTGCCTGCAGCACGTGAAGCTATCCCATATGTATGCGCATAGAGGACTGATGAGATTACAGAGTGTTACCTCAATTTTGATAAAAATGACTTTCTACACTTTAATTTAGATTTTTAAAATGTTTTTCACACTTCATAATCATATAATGCATTTTAATGTAAACAATCATATTTACCATCAGTTCTGGTCAGGAACATGTTTTAGTATCATACTCTGTCATAAGAAATGAAATAACACATTGTAGCGTACATCAGTCAAGTGAAAATATGCGTTTGTTAGAAAAACACTTTTCCTTTACTCGCAGATGCTTGAAATTCTTTGTCTGGTGCTTGCAGCACATGAAGCGATCCAGTATGTAGGAACATAGAGGACTGATGAGATAATAGTGTGTTACCTCATATTTGAGAAACATGACTTTCTACTATTTAATTTAGATCTTTTTCATTTTTTCACACTTCATAATCATATAATGCATTTTAATTTAAACATTTTTCATATCATTTCTGGTCAGGCACATGTTTTATTATTCGACTCTGTCATAAGAAGTGAAATGTCTAGTAGGAGAGTATATCAGTCAAGTGAAAATATGCGTTTGTTAGAAGAATACTTTTCCTTACTCACAGATGCTTGAAATTCTCTGTCTGGTGCTTTTAGCACATGAAGCTATCCCGTATGTATGCTCATAGAGGACTGATGAGATTACAGAGTGTTACCTCATGTATGATAAAAATGACTTTCTACACTTTAATTTAGATTTTTTTTCATTTTTTCATACGGAATAATCATATAATGCATTTTAATTTAACCAACATGTTTCATGTCATTTCTGGTCAGGAAAATTTTTATTATTCCACTCTGTCATAAGAAGTGAAATAACTCTTAGTAGCGTAGATCAGTCAAGTGAATATCTGCGTTTGATAGAAAAACACTTTTCCTTTACTCGCAGATGCTTGAAATTCTTTGTCTGGTGCTTGCAGCACATGAAGCGATCCAGTATGTAGGAACATAGTGGACTGATGAGATAATAGAGTGTTACCTCATATTTGAGAAACATGACTTTCTAATATTTAATTTAGATCTTTTTCATTTTTTCACACTTCATAATCATATAATGCATTTTTATTTAAACATTTTTCATGTCATTTCTGGTCAGGCACATGTTTTATTATTCGACTCTGTCATAAGAAGTGAAATTTCTAGTAGGAGAGTATATCAGTCAAGTGAAAATATGCGTTTGTTAGAAGAATAGTTTTCCTTACTCACAGATGCTTGAAATTCTCTGTCTGGTGCTTTCAGCACATGAAGCTATCCCGTATGCATGCTCATAGAGGACTGATGAGATTACTGAGTGTTACCTCATATTTGATAAAAAATGACTTTCTACACTTTACTTTAGTTTTTTTTTTTTTTTTTTCATTTTTTCACACTTCCTAATCATATATTGCATTTTAATTTAAACATTTTGGTATCATTTCTTGTCAGGAACATGTTTTATTATTCGACTCTGTCATAAGAAGTGAAATATCTCATAGTAGCGTACATCAGTCAAGTGAAAATCTGCGTTTGTTAGAAAAACACTTCTCCTTTACTCGCAGATGCTTGAAATTCTCTCTCTGGTGCTTGCAGCACTGTAAGCGATCCCGTATGTATGCTCATAGAGGACTGATGAGATTACAGAGTGTTACCTCATATTTGAGAAAAATGACTTTCAACTATTTAATTGAGATCTTTTACATTTTTTCACACCTCATAAACATATAATGTATTTTAAAATAAACAATAAAATTTACCCTCAGTTGTAGTCAGGAACATGTTTTATTATTCGATTCTGTCATAAGAAGTGAAATATCTCATAGTAGCGTACATCAGTCAAGTGAAAATCTGCGTTTGTTAGAAAAACACTTTTCCTATACTCGCAGATGCTTGAAATTCTCTGTCTGGTGCATTCAGCACATGAAGCGATTGCGTATGTATGCGCATAGAGGACTGATGAGATTACAGCGTGTTACCTCATATTTGAGAAACATGACTTCCTACTATTTAATTTAGATCTTTTTCATTTTTTCACCCCTCATAATCATATAATGCATTTTAATTTAAACAACATATGTAGTATCACTTCTGGTCAGGAACATGTTTTATTATTCGACTCTGTCATAAGAAGTGAAATATCTCATAGTACAGTACAGCAGTCAAGTGAAAATCTGCGTTTGGTAGAAAAACACTTTTCCTATATTCGCAGATGCTTGAAATTCTCTGTCTGGTGCAGGCAGCAAAGGAAGCGATCCGGTATGTATGCGCATAGAGGACTGATGAGATTACAGCGTGTTACCTCATATTTGAGAAACATGACTTCCTACTATTTAATTTAGATCTTTTTCATTTTTTCACCCCTCATAATCATATAATGCATTTTAAAATAAACACTAAAATTTACCCTAAATTGTAGACTGGAACATGTTTTATTATTCGACTCTGTCATAAGAAGTGAAATATCTCATAGTCGCGTACAGCAGTCAAGTGAAAAATCTGCGTTTGATAGAAAAACACATTTCCTATACTCGCAGATGCTTGAATTTCACTGTCTGGTGCATGAAGCACAGGAAGCGATCCCGTATGTATGCGCATAGAGGACTGATGAGATTACAGAGTGTTAACTCATATTTGATAAAAATGACTTTCTTTACTTTAATTTAGATTTTCTTTCATTTTTACACTCTTCATAATCATATAATGCATTTTAATTTAAACAACATATGTCGTATCACTTCTGGTTAGGAACATGTTTTATTATTCGACTCTGTCATAAGAAGTGAAATATTTCATAGTAGAGTACATCAGTCAAGTGAAAATTTGCGTCTGTTAGAAATACACTTTTCCTTTACTCGCAGATGCTTGAAATTCTCTGTCTGGTGCATGCAGCACAGGAAGCGATCCCGTATGTATGCGCAGAGAGGACTGATGAGATTACAGAGTGTTAACTCATATTTGATAAAAATGACTTTCTTCACTTTAATTTAGATTTTTTTTTTTCATTTTTACACTCTTCATAATCATATAATGCATTTTAATTTAAACAACATATGTCGTATCACTTCTGTTCAGGAACGTGTTTTATTATTCGACACTGTCATAAGAAGTGAAATATCTCATAGTACAGTACATCAGTAAAGTGAAAATCTGCGTTTGTTAGAAAAATACTTTTCCTTTTCTCGCAGATGCTTGAAATTCTCTGTCTGGTGACTGCAGCACGTGAAGCTATCCCATATGTATGCGCATAGAGGACTGATGAGATTACAGAGTGTTACCTCAATTTTGATAAAAATGACTTTCTACACTTTAATTTAGATTTTTAAAATGTTTTTCACCCTTCATAATCATATAATGCATTTTAATGTAAACAATCATATTTACCATCAGTTCTGGTCAGGAACATGTTTTAGTATCATACTCTGTCATAAGAAATGAAATAACACATTGTAGCGTACATCAGTCAAGTGAAAATATGCGTTTGTTAGAAAAACACTTTTCCTTTACTCGCAGATGCTTGAAATTCTTTGTCTGGTGCTTGCAGCACATGAAGCGATCCAGTATGTAGGAACATAGAGGACTGATGAGATAATAGTGTGTTACCTCATATTTGAGAAACATGACTTTCTACTATTTAATTTAGATCTTTTTCATTTTTTCACACTTCATAATCATATAATGCATTTTAATTTAAACATTTTTCATATCATTTCTGGTCAGGCACATGTTTTATTATTCGACTCTGTCATAAGAAGTGAAATGTCTAGTAGGAGAGTATATCAGTCAAGTGAAAATATGCGTTTGTTAGAAGAATACTTTTCCTATACTCGCAGATGCTTGAATTTCACTGTCTGGTGCATGAAGCACAGGAAGCGATCCCGTATGTATGCGCATAGAGGACTGATGAGATTACAGAGAGTTAACTCATATTTGATAAAAATGACTTTCTTCACTTTAATTTAGATTTTTTTTTTTTCATTTTTACACTCTTCATAATCATATAATGCATTTTAATTTAAACAACATATGTCGTATCACTTCTGTTCAGGAACGTGTTTTATTATTCGACTCTGTCATAAGAAGTGAAATATCTCATAGTCGCGTACAGCAGTCAAGTGAAAATCTGCGTTTGATAGAAAAACATTTTTTCTTCACTCGCAGATGCGTGAAATTCTCTGTCTGGTGCATGACGCACAGGAAGCAATCCCGTATGTATGCGCATAGAGGACTGATGAGATTACAGAGTGTTACCTCATATTTGAGAAAAATGACTTTCAACTATTTAATTGAGATCTTTTTCATTTTTTCACACCTCATAAACATATAATGCATTATAAAATAAACAATAAAATTTACCCTCAGTTGTAGTCTGGAACATGTTTTATTATTCGATTCTGTCATAAGAAGTGAAATATCTCATAGTAGCGTACATCAGTCAAGTGAAAATCTGCGTTTGTTAGAAAAACACTTTTCCTATACTCGCACATGCTTGAAATTCTCTGTCTGGTCCATGCAGCACAGGAAGCGATCCCGTATGTATGCGCATTGTGGACTGATGAGATTACAGAGTGTTAACTCATATTTGATAAAAATGACTTTCTTCACTTTAATTTAGATTTTTTTTTTTTCATTTTTACACTCTTCATAATCATATAATGCATTTTAATTTAAACAACATATGTCGTATCACTTCTGTTCAGGAACGTGTTTTATTATTCGACACTGTCATAAGAAGTGAAATATCTCATAGTACAGTACATCAGTAAAGTGAAAATCTGCGTTTGTTAGAAAAATACTTTTCCTTTTCTCGCAGATGCGTGAAATTCTCTGTCTGGTGACTGCAGCACGTGAAGCTATCCCATATGTATGCGCATAGAGGACTGATGAGATTACAGAGTGTTACCTCAATTTTGATAAAAATGACTTTCTACACTTTAATTTAGATTTTTAAAATGTTTTTCACACTTCATAATCATATAATGCATTTTAATGTAAACAATCATATTTACCATCAGTTCTGGTCAGGAACATGTTTTAGTATCATACTCTGTCATAAGAAATGAAATAACACATTGTAGCGTACATCAGTCAAGTGAAAATATGCGTTTGTTAGAAAAACACTTTTCCTTTACTCGCAGATGCTTGAAATTCTTTGTCTGGTGCTTGCAGCACATGAAGCGATCCAGTATGTAGGAACATAGAGGACTGATGAGATAATAGTGTGTTACCTCATATTTGAGAAACATGACTTTCTACTATTTAATTTAGATCTTTTTCATTTTTTCACACTTCATAATCATATAATGCATTTTAATTTAAACATTTTTCATATCATTTCTGGTCAGGCACATGTTTTATTATTCGACTCTGTCATAAGAAGTGAAATGTCTAGTAGGAGAGTATATCAGTCAAGTGAAAATATGCGTTTGTTAGAACAATACTTTTCCTTACTCACAGATGCTTAAAATTCTCTGTCTGGTGCTTTTAGCACATGAAGCTATCCCGTATGTATGCTCATAGAGGACTGATGAGATTACAGAGTGTTACCTCATGTATGATAAAAATGACTTTCTACACTTTAATTTAGATTTTTTTCATTTTGTCATACGGAATAATCATATAATGCATTTTAATTTAACCAACATGTTTCATGTCATTTCTGGTCAGGAAAATTTTTATTATTCCACTCTGTCATAAAAAGTGAAATAACTCTTAGTAGCGTAGATCAGTCAAGTGAAAATCTGCGTTTGATAGAAAAACACTTTTCCTTTACTCGCAGATGCGTGAAATTCTTTGTCTGGTGCTTGCAGCACATGATGCGATCCAGTATGTAGGAACATAGTGGACTGATGAGATAATAGAGTGTTACCTCATATTTGAGAAACATGACTTTCTAATATTTAATTTAGATCTTTTTCATTTTTTCACACTTCATAATCATATAATGCATTTTTATTTAAACATTTTTCATGTCATTTCTGGTCAGGCACATGTTTTATTATTCGACTCTGTCATAAGAAGTGAAATTTCTAGTAGGAGAGTATATCAGTCAAGTGAAAATATGCGTTTGTTAGAAGAATAGTTTTCCTTACTCACAGATGCTTGAAATTCTCTGTCTGGTGCTTTCAGCACATGAAGCTATCCCGTATGCATGCTCATAGAGGACTGATGAGATTACTGAGTGTTACCTCATATTTGATAAAAAATGACTTTCTACACTTTACTTTAGTTTTTTTTTTTTTTTTTCATTTTTTCACACTTCCTAATCATATATTGCATTTTAATTTAAACATTTTGGTATCATTTCTTGTCAGGAACATGTTTTATTATTCGACTCTGTCATAAGAAGTGAAATATCTCATAGTAGCGTACATCAGTCAAGTGAAAATCTGCGTTTGTTAGAAAAACACTTCTCCTTTACTCGCAGATGCTTGAAATTCTCTCTCTGGTGCTTGCAGCACTGTAAGCGATCCCGTATGTATGCTCATTGAGGACTGATGAGATTACAGAGTGTTACCTCATATTTGAGAAAAATGACTTTCAACTATTTAATTGAGATCTTTTTCATTTTTTCACACCTCATAAACATATAATGCATTATAAAATAAACAATAAAATTTACCCTCAGTTGTAGTCTGGAACATGTTTTATTATTCGATTCTGTCATAAGAAGTGAAATATCTCATAGTAGCGTACATCAGTCAAGTGAAAATCTGCGTTTGTTAGAAAAACACTTTTCCTATACTCGCACATGCTTGAAATTCTCTGTCTGGTCCATGCAGCACAGGAAGCGATCCCGTATGTATGCGCATTGTGGACTGATGAGATTACAGAGTGTTAACTCATATTTGATAAAAATGACTTTCTTCACTTTAATTTAGATTTTTTTTTTCATTTTTACACTCTTCATAATCATATAATGCATTTTAATTCAAACAACATTTTTCGTTTCATTTCTGGTCAGTAACATGTTTTAGTATATGTCATAAGAAATGAAATATCTCATAGCATAGTTCATCAGCAAAGTGAAAATATGCGTTTGCTATAAAAACACCTTTCCTTGGCTCGGAGATACGTGAAACTCTCTGTATAGCACTTTAAGCGCCTGAAGTGCTCCGGTATGTATGGACATAATGGACTGATGAGATAACAGAGTGTTACCTCATATTTGATAAAAATGACTTTGTACACTTTAATTTAGGTTTTTTTCATTTTTTCACACGTCATAATCATGTAATGCATTTTAATTTAAACACTTTTCGTTTCATTTCTGGTCAGGAACATGTTTTATTATTCGACTCTGTCATAAGAAGTGAAATATCTCATAGTAGAGTACATAAGTCAAGTGAAAATCTGCGTTTGTTAGAAAAATACTTTTCCTTTACTGGCAGATGATTGAAATTCTCTGTCTGGTGCTTTCAGCACATGAAGCGATCGCGTATATATGCGAATAGAGGACTGATGAGATTCCTGAGTGTTACCTCATATTTGATAAAAAATGACTTTCTACACTTTAATTTTTATTTTTTTTTTTCAATTTTTTACACTTCCTAATCATATAATGCATTTTAATTTAACCATTTTTGGTATCATTTCTGGATAGGAACATGTTTTATAATTCGACTCTGTCATAAGAAGTGAAATATCTCATAGCAGAGTACATCAGTCAAGTGAAAATCTGCGTTTGTTAGAAAATTACTTTTCCTTTTCTCGCAGATGCGTGAAATTCTCTGTCTGGTGCCTGCAGCACGTGAAGCTATCCCATATGTATGCGCATAGAGGACTGATGAGATTACAGAGTGTTACCTCAATTTTGATAAAAATGACTTTCTACACTTTAATTTAGATTTTTAAAATGTTTTTCACACTTCATAATCATATAATGCATTTTAATGTAAACAATCATATTTACCATCAGTTCTGGTCAGGAACATGTTTTAGTATCATACTCTGTCATAAGAAATGAAATAACACATTGTAGCGTACATCAGTCAAGTGAAAATATGCGTTTGTTAGAAAAACACTTTTCCTTTACTCGCAGATGCTTGAAATTCTTTGTCTGGTGCTTGCAGCACATGAAGCGATCCAGTATGTAGGAACATAGAGGACTGATGAGATAATAGTGTGTTACCTCATATTTGAGAAACATGACTTTCTACTATTTAATTTAGATCTTTTTCATTTTTTCACACTTCATAATCATATAATGCATTTTAATTTAAACATTTTTCATATCATTTCTGGTCAGGCACATGTTTTATTATTCGACTCTGTCATAAGAAGTGAAATGTCTAGTAGGAGAGTATATCAGTCAAGTGAAAATATGCGTTTGTTAGAAGAATACTTTTCCTTACTCACAGATGCTTAAAATTCTCTGTCTGGTGCTTTTAGCACATGAAGCTATCCCGTATGTATGCTCATAGAGGACTGATGAGATTACAGAGTGTTACCTCATGTATGATAAAAATGACTTTCTACACTTTAATTTAGATTTTTTTCATTTTGTCATACGGAATAATCATATAATGCATTTTAATTTAACCAACATGTTTCATGTCATTTCTGGTCAGGAAAATTTTTATTATTCCACTCTGTCATAAAAAGTGAAATAACTCTTAGTAGCGTAGATCAGTCAAGTGAAAATCTGCGTTTGATAGAAAAACACTTTTCCTTTACTCGCAGATGCTTGAAATTCTTTGTCTGGTGCTTGCAGCACATGATGCGATCCAGCATGTAGGAACATAGTGGACTGATGAGATAATAGAGTGTTACCTCATATTTGAGAAACATGACTTTCTAATATTTAATTTAGATCTTTTTCATTTTTTCACACTTCATAATCATATAATGCATTTTTATTTAAACATTTTTCATGTCATTTCTGGTCAGGCACATGTTTTATTATTCGACTCTGTCATAAGAAGTGAAATTTCTAGTAGGAGAGTATATCAGTCAAGTGAAAATATGCGTTTGTTAGAAGAATAGTTTTCCTTACTCACAGATGCTTGAAATTCTCTGTCTGGTGCTTTCAGCACATGAAGCTATCCCGTATGCATGCTCATAGAGGACTGATGAGATTACTGAGTGTTACCTCATATTTGATAAAAAATGACTTTCTACACTTTACTTTAGTTTTTTTTTTTTTTTTTTCATTTTTTCACACTTCCTAATCATATATTGCATTTTAATTTAAACATTTTGGTATCATTTCTTGTCAGGAACATGTTTTATTATTCGACTCTGTCATAAGAAGTGAAATATCTCATAGTAGCGTACATCAGTCAAGTGAAAATCTGCGTTTGTTAGAAAAACACTTCTCCTTTACTCGCAGATGCTTGAAATTCTCTCTCTGGTGCTTGCAGCACTGTAAGCGATCCCGTATGTATGCTCATTGAGGACTGATGAGATTACAGAGTGTTACCTCATATTTGAGAAAAATGACTTTCAACTATTTAATTGAGATCTTTTTCATTTTTTCACACCTCATAAACATATAATGCATTATAAAATAAACAATAAAATTTACCCTCAGTTGTAGTCTGGAACATGTTTTATTATTCGATTCTGTCATAAGAAGTGAAATATCTCATAGTAGCGTACATCAGTCAAGTGAAAATCTGCGTTTGTTAGAAAAACACTTTTCCTATACTCGCACATGCTTGAAATTCTCTGTCTGGTCCATGCAGCACAGGAAGCGATCCCGTATGTATGCGCATTGTGGACTGATGAGATTACAGAGTGTTAACTCATATTTGATAAAAATGACTTTCTTCACTTTAATTTAGATTTTTTTTTTCATTTTTACACTCTTCATAATCATATAATGCATTTTAATTCAAACAACATTTTTCGTTTCATTTCTGGTCAGTAACATGTTTTAGTATATGTCATAAGAAATGAAATATCTCATAGCATAGTTCATCAGCAAAGTGAAAATATGCGTTTGCTATAAAAACACCTTTCCTTGGCTCGGAGATACGTGAAACTCTCTGTATAGCACTTTAAGCGCCTGAAGTGCTCCGGTATGTATGGACATAATGGACTGATGAGATAACAGAGTGTTACCTCATATTTGATAAAAATGACTTTGTACACTTTAATTTAGGTTTTTTTCATTTTTTCACACGTCATAATCATGTAATGCATTTTAATTTAAACACTTTTCGTTTCATTTCTGGTCAGGAACATGTTTTATTATTCGACTCTGTCATAAGAAGTGAAATATCTCATAGTAGAGTACATAAGTCAAGTGAAAATCTGCGTTTGTTAGAAAAATACTTTTCCTTTACTGGCAGATGATTGAAATTCTCTGTCTGGTGCTTTCAGCACATGAAGCGATCGCGTATATATGCGAATAGAGGACTGATGAGATTCCTGAGTGTTACCTCATATTTGAAAAAAATGACATTCAACACTTTAATTTAGATCTTTTTCATTTTCTTTACACTTCGTAATCATATAATTAATGTTAACTTAAACAATATTTTTTAAAATCATTTCTGGTCAGGAACATGTTTTAATATTCGACGCTGTCATACGAAGTGAAATATCTCATAATACAGTTCATCAGTCAAGTGAAAATCTGCGTTTGTTAGAAAAACACTTTTTCAATACTCGCAGATGCTTGAAATTCTCTGTCTGGTGCATGCAGCACAGGAAGCGAACAAGTATATATGCGCATAGAGGACTGATGTGATTACAGAGTGTTACCTCAATTTTGATAAAAATGACTTTCTACACTTTAATTTAGATTTTTAAAATGTTTTTCACACTTCATAATCATATAATGCATTTTAATGTAAACAATCATATTTACCATCAGTTCTGGTCAGGAACATGTTTTATTATTTGACTCTGTCATAAGAAGTGAAATATCTCATAGTACTATACATCAGTCTAGTGAAAATATGAGTTTCTTAGAAAAAACTTTTCCTTTACTCGCAGATGCTTGAAATTCTCTGTCTGGTGCATGCAGCACAGCAAGCGATACCGTATGTAGGCGCATAGAGGACTGAAGAGATTACAGTGTTAACTCATATTTGATAAAAATGACTTGCTTCACTTTAATTTAGATTTTTATTTATTTTTACACTCTTCATAATCATATAATGCATTTTAATTCAAACAACATTTTTCGTTTCATTTCTGGTCAGGAACATGTTTTATAATTCGACTCTGTTATAAGAAGTGAAATATCTCATAGTAGAGTACATCAGTCAAGTGTAAATATGTGTTTGATAGAAAAAAACTTTTCCTTTACTCGCAGATGCTTGAAATTCTCTGTCTGGTGCTTGCAGCACATGAAGCGATCGCGTATGTATGCGCATAGAGGACTGATGAGATTACAGAGTGTTAACTCATATTTGAAATAAATGACTTTCTACACTTTAATTTATTTATTTATTTTCATTTTTTTTTACACTTCCTAATCATATAATGCATTTTAATTTAAACATTTTTGGTATCATTTCTGGTCAGGAACATGTTTTATTATTCGACTCTGTCATAAGAAGGGAAATATATCATAGTAGCGTACACCAGTCAAGTGAAAATCTGCGTTTGTTAGAAAAAAACTTTTCCGTTACTCGCAGATGCTTGAAATTCTCTCTCTGGTGCTTGCAGCACTGGAAGCGATCCAGTATGTATGCGCATAGAGGAGTGATGAGATTACAGAGGGTTACCTCATATTTGATAAAAATGACTTTCTACACTTTAATTTAGGTTTTTTTCATTTTTTTACAGGTCATAATCATATAATGCATTTTAATTAAACAACATTTTTCGTGTCATTTCTGGTCAGGAACATGTTTTATTATTCGACTCTGTCATAAGAAGTGAAATATAGTAGTTATCATATTTGATAAAAATGACTCTACACTTATTTTAGATTTTTTTCATTTTTTCACACGTCATAATCATATAAAGCATTTTAATTTAAACAACTTTTTTCGTATCATTACTGGTCAGGAAGATGTTTTATTATTTGACTCTGTCATAAGAAGGGAAATAACTCATAGTAGCGTAGATCAGTCACGTGAAAATCTGCGTTTGTTAGAAAAACACTTTTCCTTTAATCTCAGATGCTTGAAATTCTGTCTGGTGGTTGCAGTTCATGAATTGATCCCGTATGTATGCGCATAAGTAGTTATATCATACACTTTATGTCAAAAATTGATTTGACGTTGTCAATTTATGGTCTCGTGACGGTCCCATGAACGTGTGTAATTTATGGCCTCTTGATCGTCACATGAATATGTGTGGTAATTTTTATGACTATTTTTCCTGTCCTCTCTCTGTCTGTGTGAAGCTGCATCCCCCAGGTGTGTGTGTGTGTGTTTAATGTTTCACGAAGTGATAGGTGCTAATGGTTTGTGTGTGTGTGTGTGTGTGTGTGTGTGTGTGTGTGTGTGTGTGTGTGTGTGTGTGTGTGTGTGTGTGTGTGTGTGTGTGTGTGTGTGTGTGTGTGTGTGTGTGTGTGTGTGTGTTGAAAAGCTATTGATTAAATAAACAGCCGTGGTTAGAACGGCTGGAGACGCAGCACGATACTCAGACGATGTGTCTAAACCATGAATGGCTATGCGTATGTGTGCTAATGGGTTGATCCTAGGATTACACACCTTTTCACACCCACTACACACACCTTCAGACCCTCTTCGTGTGTGTGTGTGTGTGTGTGTGTGTGTGTGTGTGTGTGTGTGTGTGTGTGTGTGTATGGGTTTAATGTTTCGCGAAGTGATAGGTGCTAATGGATTGTATGTGTGACCTGAAGTTAGTGTTTTAAAAAACAAACAAATAGTTAAAGAGCTATGGCTTGTATACTTATACTTGTATACTTGTTTTTTTATTAGAGCAATTATCTGTTACAATGACTGTCCAACCTGAACTCCTAAAGCCCCTAGAAGTGTAAATACGAGCTCTCGTGAAGGTCGCATGAACATTTGTGGTCATTTTTATAATTATTTTTCCTGTCCATTGTCTGTGTGAAGCTGCATCCCACAGGTGTGTGTGTGTTTAATGTTTCACGAAGTGATAGGTGCTAATGGTGAGTGTGTGTGTGTGTGTGTGTGTGTGTGTGTGTATGTGTGTGCGTGTGTGTATGTGTGCTTATGTTAATGAGTTCTTACGGTGCGTTATGTGTGCGTGTTCTGAAAAACGCTGTTAAATACCACGTGGTCGATATGTCGTTGGATCATGTGCGGATCGCGTGTGTAGTGAAACTTAGCTCTCAACAAAAGAGAACTAAAAGCTACTTTTTTCGAAAAGGTTTTGTTGATTAGATTGCAAGATTTGTTTCAAGAGAAATTGGCCGTCTATATTAACAGTAAGTGTATTTTATTATCATGTTTTTTATTATTGTTGTTGTTAAGAATTTATGAGATCCTGTTCTGATGTAAAAAATGCTTAAACAGGTTCTCTAGCGATCCAGGTGATGTGAACGAAATTGATGCTATTGTTGGCGAGATATGTTACCTGAACCATGCGAGCGGTACGTATAAATGTTATAGACGTGTCCACATCGTATTTATAATGTATGATGTTATGTATAGTGTTAATGTGTCTGTTATTTGGCTGTCCGTAGGCTCGAAGACATATGATAGACCGGTCTCAGAGCATGTGACACAGCGAGAGAGTGTGAATAACCCCCCACTCAGTATGTGGTATTGTAATGATGTAATGTTTACATGGATGTTGAAAAATGTTTACATGATTGTTGAAAAATGTTTAAAATGTACTTATGTCATATGATTGTTTTCATCAGTAGGTTTATCAAGTCTTGTAAACAAGTTTGGCATATATGGACACGATAATCAGACAACGCAGCCTATCAGCTGTAGCAGTGTTAAAAAACGCCGAACAGCTAAGTGTGAAGAGATTACACACGCACAGATCCACGCGGAGACTGTTGGTTGTGAAGTTAATTCAGAAACCCCATCGACAGAGCCGGAACGGAAATGGAGGAGACAACCGAGCGGCATGTCAGATGGTATGTAGCATATGTGCAATGTTGTAAAAGCTTTTACCTAATTAATACGATAACCATGTGTTCTTTTTTCCACAGAGACGTTCGCGGATAAGCCCTTGACGACGACAATACGACTGATGGTATTAGCTGGGGTGACACGCTATTAGAATCTTGGAATGCAGTCGAGTTTAGCACGGTACGACCGCACGAGGTGGAAGAAACGCAAATCACGGGTGTCGACACACAAGCTCTACCTTCAAATCAGGAAGCGTATAGACGGGAATCGGAAAACGTTAATCAACGTTTAATCGACACGATATGGGATAGTCTCAAACCCACTGAGGACCGTTTAAAAACCATCGAGGAAAGTATTCACGACCATGGTATTAACGTTAACCAACGCTTGGATATCTTTGAAAAGAAGCAGGAATGTCATGCTCGGAATTTAGCCTCTACACACCAACAACACGGGATTTATTTTAACCACGTTTTAGTGAAACAGACATTGTATGGACGACCGACCCGTCGAATAACAGAGGATCAAAAACTAACAACGGATTTGTTAAAAAAGATAGTACTCTTGCTCAAAAAAAAAAAAATTCGGGCGAGTTGTGAAAAAAAAAATCCTTATATACACACACACATAATATATATATATATATATATATATATATATATATATATATATATATATATATATATATACATACCCCAATCATTATAAAATGTGTAATTAGTGTTAGTTGTTAGCGATAGTATATGTGTGATAGTCGTTATTTGGTAGAGTTTGTTATGCCACAGGAGGAAGGCTGGACACAGTTGCGGTCAAACTTCGTCACTTTATTCAGCAAAAATGTGGAAAGGACACAGGGTAACAGAAATGCTTTAGGAAGGCTTGGAGACTTCGTAGGATACCATGGCTAAGAATATCTAATCTCTCAAATAGTTAGACCTAGCAGTAAAAGACACACAGTATGTAATAGCGACGACTAGCAATGATAAATGCACAGTGGGGTTTACCAGAACTAAGGGTGGAACATACACATCATTGCAGTAACAAAGGGTAGAACACCTTTAACATAAATCTTCGTGTATTAACAGTGGTACGTGTATAGTTGATACAGAGACAACGTTGGTTAACATACAACAGATAACTGCGATATACTGGTGGTAACAAAAACAAACCAAACATTAGATGTGCATAATAATTAACGAGGAGTTATCCCTTAGTGGAAAACCGAAACGGAAATGCAACACAGAAATTTACTTCGCTTATAAAACACACAGTTAGGAACAGTAAAGGTTAACGGTTGTAAACACCCAGAATACATGTACTAGCAGTCAAAACATACAGTATGCAAACTGCACAGCGCTAACTGAAACAAACACTCGGAAATACGAGTGCACGTTAAACTATCACAGAAATTTATCAACTAGTAGAGGGCTTTAGAGGAAGTCGGAATCCAAGGTACTTAGCTTGTGATCAATGCCGTGAGAATCAGTCCAGAGTTTAATCGCTCGGTAATGTGAGATTCGGGGAGAACAAACAATACTTCGCACCCAACCTGTAAAACAAAAGTCTTTAAATAATGTGCAGTGGGATTGGAGACAGGTGTGTGGGATTAAAATGAAGGTGATTGTGACCGTGGTAGTGTGTGGGTGCTCTGGGTGTTGTAGTCTCTAGCGGCCATGTTTGTAGGCCGCCGAGCTTGCTGGGAAGTGTAGTGTGGGGTGTGTGAAGGCGAGTCAGAGGCGGCCATGTCCTTGAGCCGCTGAGAGTTCGGGGAATTGGAGTCGCGCTTTTTCCGCGACCTTACAGACCCCCCCCCCCCAAAAGGGCTCACTCCAGGAGCCTATCCTTGCCTGGGTCGACCTCTGGGTCGAGGTTTTGGGTATTCTGGATGTATGCGATGAAATTCGTCCACCATTTCAGGGTCCAGCATGTCCTTTGCTGCCACCCAGCTCTGTTCCTAGGGCCCGTACCCCTCCCAATCAATGAGGTACTGTAGTCTCCCCTGACGTCGCCGGGATTTTAGAATTTGACGAATCTGGTAGGCCGGTTGTCCCCCAACCTCCTGTGGAGGAGGTGGTGGATTTGAAGGGTTTTGGGTGGTGAGGATGCCAGTGTGGAAGGGTTTTAGAAGTGACACGTGGAAAGATGGGGCAATGCGCCAGTGCTTGGGGATGGCTAGTCTATAGGTTACCTCATTGATGGGTCTGATGATTTTGAAAGGGCCGAGGTAACGAGGACAGAGCTTCTGCCAGGGATGTCTGAGGTGCAAGTTTTGGGTGGAGAGCCATACCCGTTGACCGGGTTGGTAGTGTGGTGGTACCTGTCAGTGGCGATCCGCCTGGGCTTTTGATTGGGAGGCCGCTTGTCTTAGCCTTCTATGCGTGCTTGCCCAGACCTGTTCACTGCGGTCAAACCACTCATTTACTGCTGGTGCGTCCGTGGCTGTGGCGTTCCACGGAAACAAAGGGGGTTGATATCCTAGCACGCATTGGAATGGTGTCAGGTTAGTGGCGGAATGACGGAGTGAGTTCTGGGCGTACTCCACCCACGGCAGGAAGCGGACCCAATCAGAGGGATTTTGGTGACAGAAAGAAGCATTCTCCCGACTTCTTGGTTCACCCGTTCTACTTGCATGTTGGATTCGGGGTGGTACCGCGATGTAAGGCTAACGTTAACTCCCAATTTACCCATAAAACCGGACCATACACGAGAAATAAACTGCGGTCCCCGATCACTGACTATGTCCTCGGGGATCCCAAAATAATGGAAGACGTGTGTGAAAATCAGTTCTGCCATGTGAAAAGCCGATGGTAGATTGGGCATGGAAATTAGACGGAGGGATTTGGAGAAACGATCTAAAATAACAAAAATAGTGGTGTGGCCCAGAGAATTGGGGAGGTCAGTGATGAAATCAATGGCGAGATATGACCAGGGTCATTGAGGTGTGGGTAGTGGCATGAGTTGGCCGGCAGGGAATGTTCTGGGTACCTTAGTTTGGGCGCAGATGTCACAGGACTTGACCACCTGTTGTATTTCTCGGGACATATTGGGCCACCAGTACTTGGGGGATAAAAGGTGGTAGGTACGTCGGGAACCGGGGTGACCCGTACCGGGAGCCGTGTGAGCCCATTTTATTAACTGGGTCCTATATGTAGGAGAGACAAACAGTTTTGTGGGAGGACAAGCCGAAGGGATGTACTTACGTGGGAATTTGCTGAGTAAGTTATCGAATTCCCAATGCACGTTACCGACAAAACAGGAGGGTGGTAGGATGTGGTCTGGTTGTGAAGGTTGTGAATCCCTAGTGTGGAGACGGGAAAGGGCATCTGCCTTATGGTTTTTTGACCCTGGACGGTAAGAAAGAGTAAACTTAAAACGTGCAAAGAGTAAGGACCAACAAGCTTGGCGAGGGTTTAATCGTTTGGCTGTGTGAAGGTACTCTAAATTTTTGTGATCTGTAAAAACGGTAAATGGATGTTCTGCCCCCTCTAGCCAGTGTCGCCACTCTTCCAACGCTAACTTTATCGCTAGCAGTTCACGATCCCCCACGTCATAGTTTTGTTCTGCTGACGATAATTTTCTCGAAAAGAAGGCGACAGGGTGAAGTTTTGGTTTTTCCCCAGACGTTGTGATAATATGGCCCCCACCCCTGCCTCAGAGGCATCTACTTCTACCACGAAGGGACGAGAAGGATCTGGATGCTTGAGGATCGGAGCCGTGGTGAATGCCGTTTTTAGTCTGGAAAATGCCCGCTCGGCCTCGTGGTTCCAAGTCAGACGACGAGGACCGCCCCGCAGCAGAGCCGTAAGGGGTAGAGCAATGGAACTAAAACCCCGGATAAAACGTCTATAGAAGTTGGCAAATCCCAAGAAACTTTGGAGCTCCCTTATGGTAGTAGGAGTGGGCCATTGTGTTACCGCCGTGACTTTACTCGTGTCCATGGCTACTCCTTCGGGGCTGATCACATAACCCAGAAAGGTCGTGGTGCTTTTGTGGAACTCACACTTTTCGGCCTTCACATAGAGTCTATTTTCCAATAAGCGTGTGAGAACCTGGCGCACTTGAGACACGTGGGCTTTATAGTTGGGGGAGTAGATTAAAATGTCGTCAATGTAGGCCACCACGAATTTTCCTAACATGTCCCTCAGCACGTCATTGATTAGGCATTGAAAGACTGAGGGCGCGTTAGTCAGCCCATATGGCATCACGAGGTATTCGTAGTGATCTGTTGCTGTACTGAAGGCGATTTTCCACTCGTCCCCTTTTCGAATACGCACCAAGTTGTAAGCGCTACGCAGGTCCAACTTGGTGAAATATCGGGCTTCACGCAGTTGTTCTAAGGCAGAAGGGATGAGTGGAAGGGGGTAAGGATACTTCACCGAGGCTCGGTTGAGCCCTCGGTAATCAATGCATGGCCGAAGGCCCCCTCCCTTCTTGGCCACGAAAAAGAAGCTGGCCACTGCCGGGGAAGTGGAATGACGAATATATCCCTGTTGGAGAGCCTCCTGAATGTATTCGGACATAGCTTTCTGTTCCGCTTGGGACAAGGGATATATGTGTCCACGCGGTGGTGTCATACCTGGCAGGAGGTCTATGGCACAGTCATACGGACGATGGGGCGGCAGACCGCTAGCCTTGAGTTTACTAAATACCTCTTTGAGGTTGCTATATTCGTCGGGTATGAAGACGGTGGGTGTATTGTCAGGGCTCTCAACGGAGGTGGTCGCCACAGTGAGTGAAAGGGTGTTTAGGCATTGTTGTTGACAAAAGGGTAACCAGCTGAGTATTTGTTGATCCGTTGAGGAGATATGAGGGTTATGTTTTCTCATCCACGGTAAGCCCAGGACCACGGGATATCGGGTTGTCTTGGTGACCCAGAAAGACATTTCCTCGTGGTGGAGTGCACTGACACGAAGCCCCAGGGTGTGTGTGTAGTGGGTGACGTCTCCGATGGGTGTACCGTCGATGGCCTGAATTTTGAGCGGTTGTGGTAGGGGACGAGTGACTAGGCCAAGCTGATAGATGAGATCTCCTCATCTATGAAGTTGCCCACTGCCCCGGAGTCGAGCATGGCTGTAACAAGAGTACATGCACCTGCATGTTCAAGGTAGACAGGTAATGTAAAGGAATGTGAAACAACATCAGGAATCTGACTCACCGGGGCTGAACGGGTGCGTTGTCCGCCCCTCGTTGGAGTTATGCCAGCGGGGCGGATCGGGCAGGAGTGCAGGAGGTGGTCAGCTTGGCCACAGTAGAGGCATAGATTCCCTCGGCGTCTCCTTTCTTTCTCGTCGTGATCCAGCTTTACCTGACCGATCTGCATGGGTTCATTCCTAGCGGGGAGTCGGATTGATTTGGGGTGATGAGGTGGACGATTACGGCTGTAAAGGAGTTGGTCGAGGTGGATGGCGAGATCGATCAATGTATCTAGGGTAAGAGGCTCATCACAGCAAGCCATCTTGGTGACGATGGCTGGATTGAGGCCCTGATGGAATACAGCTTTTAACGCCACATCATTCCAGCCGCTACCCGCAGTGATAGTCCGGAATTCTAAGGCGTATTCCGCCACACGAAGTGAGCCTTGCCTCAGTGTGAGGAGCCGTTCCCCGACCTCCTGGTGGTCGGGGGAGTGATCAAACACCCGACGGAACATGGAGACAAATGTCTCATAGGAGGCAACCGCCTCTCCCCCTCGTTCACGTACCGCTGCCGCCAATTTTAATGCCTTGCCTGTTAACAAGGAGATGAATCGGGCCACTTTCTCATGGTCCCCCATTTCCCCACAACAGTCAAAGTATAAAGAGCATTGTAAAATGAATCCCTTACATAGTCCAGGATCACCGTTATACTTTTCGGGTATGGGCAGAGGCATCCGAGGTGTGGAAAAAGAGGTTGGCGCGGCGCGCAGCATTGCTGTAGCCGTGACTTGAGAGAGGAGTTGAAGATTCTGATCCATTTCTCCCAAGCGTTGTTGCTGCGCGTTGAGAATTTGACCGTGCGCTGCTATTGCCTGACGAATTTCTTCCGCTGCATCCATGTCAGGCGAAGTATTCTGTTATGCCACAGGAAGAAGGCTGGACACAGTTGCGGTCAAACTTCATCACTTTATTCAGCAAACATGTGGAAAGGACACAGGGTAACAGAAATGCTTTAGGAAGGCTTCGAGACTTCGTAGGATACCGTGGCTAAGAATATCTAATCTCTCAAATAGTTAGAACTAGCAGTAAAAGACACACAGTATGTAATAGCGACGACTAGCAGTGATAAATGCACAGTGGGGTTTACCAGAACTAAGGGTGGAACATACACATCATGGTATTGCAGTAACAAAGGGTAGAACACCTTTAACATAAAACAGTGGTACGTGTATAGTTGATACAGAGACAACGTTGGTTAACATACAACAGATAACTGCGATATACTGGTGGTAACAAAAACAAACCAAACATTAGATGTGCATAATAATTAACGAGGAGTTATCCCTTAGTGGAAAACCGAAACGGAAATGCAACACAGAAATGTACTTCGCTTATAAAACACACGGTTAGGAACTGTAAGGGTTAACGGTTGTAAACACCCAGAATACTTTTACATGTACTAGCAGTCAAAACATACAGTATGCAAACTGCACAGCGCTAACTGAAACAAACACTCGGAAATACAAGTGCACGTTAAACTATCAAAGAAATTTATCAACTAGTAGAGGGCTTTAGAGGAAGTCGGAATCCAAGGTACTTAGCTTGTGATCAATGCCGTGAGAATCAGTCCAGAGTTTAATCGCTCGGTAATGTGAGATTCGGGGAGAACAAACAATACTTCGCACCCAACCTGTAAAACAAAAGTCCGTAAATAATGTGCAGTGGGATTGGAGACAGGTGTGCGGGATTAAAATGAAAGTGATTGTGACCGTGGTAGTGTGTGGGTGCTCTGGGTGTTGTAGTCTCTAGCGGCCATGTTTGTATGCCGCCGAGCTTGCTGGGAAGTGTAGTGTGGGGTGTGTGAAGGCGAGTCAGAGGCGGCCATGTCCTTGAGCCGCTGAGAGTTCTGGGAATTGGAGTCGCACTTTTTGCGCGACCTAACAGAGTTCTTGTTTACTGATTACCAGTGTTTCATGTTTTACTGTTATCATGGTTGTTGTTTAAATAAATTTCTTTTTTAAAATGGCAAAACGTTGTCGGGATGAGGATGGTTGTGATCACGGTCGAGCATCTAGATTTAGACAAGACGACATCAGCGACCAGAGTACCAACACCGAAACATTGCGTTATATAATTCAGACGATAGAGGGTATGAATAGACCTACGTCTACAAACGACACGTTGGTGAATTTATTAAACATAGTGAGATCAATGTCTGTTCTCCGGACAGAACAACATCCAGATTCGGTATTAGACTCATTTGACATTTTAAATTCACAACGGGGGGGGTGTGTGCAGATGATCTATCATTCATTCGACACACCACAAAATATGGTGTTAACACACGATGATATTGACAAACTTGTAAGAGAGGGTGGTGATATCGGGGTTATACGGTTATGGCGAGACCCAGATTCAATAGTCTGGAGATACGTCGGCGTATAAATCTAATGGTGCAACCTGCTGTAGACATAGCTACATACACTATATTTCTACAGGAAATATTGGCGGAAATAGTATCGTTCTCCAGACAGTTGGCTGGGGATGGTGAGTTGATTAACATAACAATGAGCGGTCCTAGTCTAAACTCTGATGTTAATGCTGTCTTGACACCTAACAACGACTACTGTGAGGACGTCTTCACAAACCAGCTCGAGAAGATTATGCAGAGTAACACAGATGTGCGGGTTGACGATAGTTTAGATCTAAAAGTAGCTATAGCACAGAGTAAACATGGGGGTGGTTATCGAAAAGTGCGCGATCTCACCCATAACGAAGTAATCAGTAGGAATAGGATGAATCTGTTCTGTCCCGTGAACAAGTCTAACAATCTGTCTTTTGCAATCTGTTTGGCACATTTTCTAAACCCCCAAAAGTCATTCACAGATCTGCAAACCATAGCGGCGTCGTTGCAGAAGTCTGCTGGGTATTCAGAACAGTATAAGATAGGGTTTAATGATATCACACGCTTTGAGCAGATGTTAAGCATAAAAATAGTGGTCTTCCACAGATCAAGCGCAGGTATGCTGGAAAAGTATATGACCAGTGATGGATGGATGAATGTCTTTATAACCCCAGTCACACACATCCCTTATCAAAAGTGCCTTACGGTACACTCAGAAGGCACTTTGACGATAAGGTGGAAATTTTAACATGTACTTATGGAGTGGAGGTAGAGGGGATGTGGGAATGTGATTGGAACAACGCCAAACAGACTGATGTTGATGTAATGGCATTTATGGCCACATATACGCATCCTGAGAGATTGAAACCACGTGATGCATTATTTGGTGGTCGTACTAATGCGTACAAATTATATCATAAAGTTGACATTGGTGAGAAAATACGCTATGTCGACTTCACAAGTCTGTATCAATATTGTCAGGCCAAGAAAAGTTATCCCATAGGTCACCCCCAAATAATTTTTAAGGATTTTGAACCTCTTGAAAATTATTATGGATTTGTCAAAGCCACGGTGCTGCCGCCGAGAAAGCTGCTTCACCCCGTCCTTCCTCATAGGACCGGTGGTAAGCTTATGTTTCCGCTCTGTCATACCTGTGCCGACCAGCAGAATCAGACACCCCCATGTAGACATGATGATGAGGAAAGGGCCATTTCAGGTTATTGGGTTAGTATTGAGTTGTTAAAAGCTGTGGAGAAGGGGTATGTTGTTACGAAAGTGGATGAAGTGTGGCATTTTCCTCAGCGTTCGGAAACCTTGTTTTGTGATTATGTTAAAACGTTTTTACAGTACAAACAAGAGGCCAGCGGATTCCCCGTGAGCGTTGTGACAGACGCAGACAAAGAGGCATACATAGCCGATTATTTTGAAAAAGAGGGTATTAAACTGAATCACAACAAGATAATCCTTAACCCCGCACGTAGGTCTTCTGTTGAACTCGCTTTGGGGGCGATTCTCTATGCGTGAAAATTTGCTGTGTACAGAATTGCTTTCAGATCCTGAGCAGTTCGCCCAACACATTTTTGGTGGCGGATACGATGTTAAACACTTCTCGTTCGTGTCAGACACTGTTGCTCTAATACAGTGGTGTTACACTGATGGTAAATGTGGGCAGACCCGCGACATTAACATCTTTCTTTGTGCGTTTACAACAGCGCATGCGCGTCTAGAACTGTATGATCTAATGGACAAATTGGGTGATAGATTGTTTGTTGTACAGTGACACAGACAGTGTCATCTTTACATCTAGAGATGGTGACTGGGATCATCCATTGGGTCCTTACCTCGGTAATCTGACTGATGAAGTTGGGGATGGTGACCATATTGTAGAGTTTTGTTCAAGGGGTCCGAAAACATACGGCTACCGTACTGCTAAGGGTGCTGTTTGTATGAAGGTCAAGGGTATCACGCTCAATGCTGTAAACTCAAATGCCATTAGGTTAGACCCACTGATCGGACTTGTTGATAACTATGTCTTGGCGGGTGATAACGGTCGTCATATACTGGCACACATATTGTATAGTGAGAGATAAAAAACACTTCACACTTCACAATAGGACAGTTGTCAAAAAGTTTAAGGTAGTGTACAACAAACGTGTGCTCCTCCCTGATTTCACAACAATTCCATATGGGTTCTGACATGTTTTTTGAACACAGGGGTGTTCGAGACACTGCTGATTTTGATTTCAGTTTACAGCACCCATTTTCATGTGTGATAAGTGGACCTTCAAACTCAGGAAAGTCATATTTTGTAAAAATGTTGTTGCAAAATGCTGTACAGCTGATTTCTATAAAAAAATTGAAAACATTGTATATATTTATGATTGTTGGCAGCCGTTGTATGACGAATTACTGAAAATGTACAAAATAAAATTTATTGAAGGACTACCACAGACTCTAAACGATGATGATTTGTTCCCAGTCAACAAAACTAGTTTGTTAATCCTGGATGATTTGATGAAAGAGGCCAGCGGGAGCAACGAGGTGGAAAAGGTGTTCACACAGTATGTTCACCATAGAAACCTTAGTGCTATTTACATCGTACAGAATTTATTTTGCCAGGGTAAATCCAGCAGGACTATCAGCTTAAACACAAATTATCTGATGTTGTTTAAAAACCCTAGAGACATCAACCAAGTGAGTGTACTAGGAAGGCAAATGTACCTGGGTAACACAAAATTTTTTATGGAGTGTTATCAAGATGCTACCAACAAGCCTTTCGGTTACCTAATAATTGATTATAAAACAAATACACCCGAACACTATCGGCTCAGAACAGATTTACTCTCAACGAATCCTGTTGTATACATACAGAAAAGAAGGTAGTTGGGGAAAAAGTGTTGGATATAAGACGATCTCCTAACGACACATCCACTTGTGAAAATATAGTCGTGCCTGGATAAGACCCACGGGTGCTCTGTCTGCAATATATCAGTGCCGTCAGCGTTAGTGATTTTGAGACGCAAAAATACTAGTGTGTTGTTTAGGTCTACATAATCCTCTCCACTCCCCGCTATAAAAAATTCCAGCGGTGATGAGTCCGATATGGCTGATAATGGTGGTACTTTCTATATAAGTATTTTTTTCAATAGCTGTTTGAGTCATCAGCACTGTGAACAGGTCCAGTTCGGTTTTTAAACATTCTTCTGACATGTTGTGTAGTAGAGCCATGATCTAAAATATTGTTTTAACATGGGGCTTTGGTCTTTTTTTTTTTTTTTTGATGTAGCGCTTTTTGTTGTCACCACGCGTCTGCTCTTTACAACTGACGCATTCTTAACATTGTGTTTTGTTTTCTTTCACTCCTCCGGATCCCTGGTGACCTAGCTGATCTACTGTGAGCCATAGCCATCAACCCTGATCCGTCTTGAGTATCACCGTCATTAAAAGACCGTGATAACGTGTTGGTAACAACGTCCCTTAGTATGTTTTTTGCAGCTGATTTAAGATGCGGCTTGGCTATGCTAAATCCACGTTTTAGCAACGGTATGGCCATTCTAAAGAGTCCCCTAAACATACCGCCTAAGCCGGCCCCATACATAACCCCCCCACCGGCATACCCCGGGAGTCCATTACCAGCTTGATTCTGGTAATAGGCCACATAACGCATGGGATCGATGTTGTTCATGTTACTGAGATACACCATCTTTAAACAAACTTTTTCACAGGTCTAAAGTGAAGCTTAACACACACTTTCCCGTAACTGAAAGGCACGTATTGATTTTGGTCGTCTTTCACCTGTATAGTTATTTCTGTGATGGACGATTTGTTAACTGACACGTAATGCGGTCTATTGTATCTAACAGTAATATTCTTATTTATATCATCGTCTATATGCACACAACGTAGTAGTGAAACGTGGTGGTCGCCAGCTGATTGATATTCTATAATATCTGTGTATATATACATGGTGTAGAACCCTCCGTTTATATTCGCCTGATAGGGGGCATACGTCACAGGTATATACCCTGCTATGTGTTTTTCATGATATTGATTACTAGTTTCTATAGCAACGCCTGGTTTTAAACCTAAAATATTAGCCAGTTTTCCATAAAATGTCAATGACGTCCTCGGAGGGGCTTTCAGAAACACTTTGTTTTTAATATGGTCATAACCGAGACTCCCTCGGATGGCAGGTTTGCGTTGATCCATCATCAAGAAAGCATCAAGAAAGGAACGTCCTCATAATAACCCGTCTTTAACGTGTAAGGTATGTTTGACGTTTTCCGATCGCCGGTGATGAAAAGTTCTTTGGGGTCAACATGATTCTTGCTAACTGATGACTTTGTTTCATCATAGCTGAAAATCCACGTAGCATCTGTCTCATTAAAAGTGTACCACGACACGGGGTATTCAAATTCGATTAACCCCACTTGCCATTCTCCTTTTAAATTTATACCTTTCGCCAATCTGGTTGTGTAATTAGATATGCGGTTTTCCGGATAAACAGATAATGATGCGTTGCATTGCAACCTAACATAAAAACCACCCTCTGCCATGGCTGTTTTTACGAGTGTGCGTTGGACACTTGTTGGTCTTTATTTTTATGGTATCTGCACATCGACCAAATCTTTCTGGTCGATCCACGACGCAAATTTTGCAGGCCACCCGAGCCATCGAACCAGCACTAATGTTTTCCGACCTTGTTTCTTCTTTTCTAAAATTTTTTCCACTTTAAACGCCTTGTTTTTGTTCACAATTATTTTTTGTAATTCCTCCTCATAAAAGACTCCATCGATAACATCGCCGTCGTAATCACATAGCCTGTAGACCGGTGGGTCTCGAGGTACACAATCCGTTATGGTGAAAAATTCATGCGTATAGTTTTCCTCATACCCTTTTGTGAATACCCCTCTTGCTTTAGAAATTCTAACAACATCACCAATTTTATATTTAAAAATGTGTTTGGCACAGCGAGCTCCGCTAGCACCATACAGATTATGAAACACCACAGACTCGTTATCTCTGTTCACATCAACCGGCCTCATTTTAATGCTACGGTGAAAACTCACAGTGTACCCATCTGTGATATCTTGAAGTACATCTACGTAACGTTTGGAATTTGTTGCTGTTAAATATCTCCACATCCTAACTTTTAAGGTTCTATTAAACCGCTCAATGACACAGGCTTTTAATTCTGTGGCGGGTGCAAAATGTATGATATTGTACTTTTTTGTCATGCTTTGAAAATGTTTATTAAAAACCTCCTTTCCATTGTCTGTCTGTAATTTGCGTGGCACATGACCTTCCTTCAGTATAGATTCGAAAGCTTTAGTTACCTCGATTCCTGATTTATGTTTTAATAAACGTGTCCATGCATATTTACTAAACAGATCTATACACGTCAACAGAAAACGGTTATTGTCATTTTCCGCAGCGTATGCAGACATGTCAACTAGATCGGCCTGGAACTGCATATCGATGCCATAGACAAAAACACGATTCCTTTTCAAATTCAAAGGATTTCTGTGTAGCGTGTATGCATCCTCTCCGGCCAGCCAGTCCGAAACTTGTTTATCGTTTAAGCGAATACCCGTTTCCTTTAAAACACCATCTTTAAACGTTTTTTACCTCCTGAAGACCCCGAATTAGAAGGGTTGTAATAATTTTTTTCATTTCTTAGGTCATGCTGACGGTTCAGACTCCACAAAAGAATAACACGTGTTTTAAATGTTTGAGAATTTATTTCGGTGAAAGAAATCAACATCATACAACATCGAGGTGCTGTAGACATTTTATACACATTACACTGTTTTTCTTGACAATGTAATCAACAAATGTTTCGACGATTTCACAAACATCATTGTCTTCTTTTCTTGATAACATTATGCATAGATCAGTCACATAAGCACACATACACATTATGTCAGCAATTCTAATACTGCTACCACATTCAGTCATCAGGTCTAGTATTTTTCTGATAGTTGTACAAACCGACTCGTCCGCATTAATACACATATGCATCATATCTGTCCACACATTCGACATTCCTCTCACATCGCATATTTGTCTCTTGAGTTTTGTTAAACGTTTTGGGTCAACGACACAATCGTTTACAACAACAGATACATCAACATCATCATTAATGATCTTATACAACAAGTTGATAATCTCATATCTAGTACGTCGTTTAAATAGATACTTTGTCAGACCTGCTGTGCACCACGTGTTCCCCATTTTCAGTATCACACACGGGTTGTATGCGGGATGCCCTTCCACCCATCCACGGCGTCGTAGACAATTTGTTCGTTGCTGGTATCCACAGTTTTCTCACAGACTTCACGAAGCTTCTCCACGATGTAAACTTCCTCCCACAATTCGTGTAAAATACCGTCAACAGTACCTTGAATTCTCTCAGGGTGTCGCCTAAAACCACACCTGCTCAATGCTTCGGCTATGATGCGTTTAAACCCCGGTTTAATCAGATTACGTGACAGTTCCTCAAAGTAGCCGTCGAAAAAATAGGCGTCAGGCTCGAACAGACAGGAATGTCTAAGTTGGCTCGGATGATCCACTTCACACCCCAGACACAACTCCTTCTGCTTTCTGTTTACTAAATATTCGAGAAGCACCACAAGCTGTCAGAGCGAGTGCAGCCGTCTGTGTCGTGAACCCCGCATAGGCCGATGACCCGGCTATGGTTCCAGCGTTACCCTAAGGTGTTGAAAGAAACGACATATTATGATAACCCAAATTCATACAAAACTTATCCAGCCAAGTGTTGTCGTAAGTCTGGGGGTGTGGTTCCAGTGATGTTGCGTTGTCGTCAGGTTCTGCCGGAGCGGTCTCAGGCGTATCGCTGTAACAACAGACAGATGTAGATTCTTGAGACATTGTGCATGTATGTAGTGAATGTGTCGATCCGCAGGCGTTTTTAATCGTTGTTGTGATGCAGGGGCGGGCTTAAGAACCGATCTTCGGACATGGTAACGCCCTGCTCCGAACGACACAATAACACCTTTACGCTATTCACATAATTATGACGAAACTTTGTTAAAGTAACGTTTTGTTTTTTCCGTGGCGCATAAGTTATGTCCTTACTCAGCTCAATGCCAATTCTAGGTGTTGAGGCAGACGACGAACTTCTACCGGTTTTAGGAGTTTGTGGGGCAGACATCCTGTGAGCTTTTTTTTTTTTTTTTTGCAGTGCGTCTTCTGTGTTATAACAAGGACTATTTAAGTATCCTATTTAACCGCCCTGTTTCAACACACACACACACACACACACACACACACACACACACACACACACACACACACACACACACACACACACACACACACAACCCGTTAGCACCTATCACTTCATGAAACATTAAACATACCCGAGAGATGCAACTCCACACAGACAATGGACAGGAAAAAAAAAAGTCATAAAAATTACCACACATGTTCATGCGACCTTCACGAGACCATTAATTACACACGTGCATGGGACCTTCACGAGGACATAAATTATACAACGAGGACAAAATTCATAAATCAATTTTTGACATAAAGTGCATGACATAACTACTCGCATAGAGGAGTGATGAGATTACAGAGTGTTACCTCATATTTGATAAAAATGACTTTCTACACTTTAATTTACATTTTTTTCATTTTTTCACACTTCATAAACATATAATGCATTTTAATGTAAACAATTATATTTACCATCAGTTCTGGTCAGGAACATGTTTTAGTATCATACTCTGTCATAAGAAATGAAATATCTCAAAGCATGGTTCATCAGCAAAGTGAAAATATGCGTTTACTATAAAAACACCTTTCCTTGGCTTGGAGATGCGTGAAACTCTCTGTATAGCACTTTAAGCGCCTGAGGTGCTCCCGTATGTATGGATATAGAGGACTGATGAGATAACAGAGTGTTACCTCATATTTGATAAAAATGGGTTTCTACACTTTAATTTAGATCTTTTTCATTTTTTCACACTTCATAAACATATAATGCATTTTAATGTAAACAATCATATTTACCATCAGTTCTGGTCAGGAACATGTTTTAGTATCATACTCTGTCATAAGAAATGAAATAACTCATTGTAGCATACATTAGTCAAGTGAAAATTCTTTGTCTGGTGCTTGCAGCACATGAAGCGATCCCGTATCTGTGGACATAGAGGACTGATGAGATAACAAAGTGTTACCTCATATTTGACAAAAAAAATGACTTTCTACACTTTAATTTAGATTTTTTTCATTTTTTCACACTTCATAATCATATAATGCGTTTTAATTTAAACATTTTTCGTATCATTTCTGGTCAGGAACATGTTTTATTATTCGACTCTGTCATAAGAAGTGAAATGTCTCATAGCAGTGTATATCAGTCAAGTGAAAATATGCGTTTGTTAGAAAAATACTTTTCCTTACTCACAGATGCTTGAAATTCTCTGTCTGGTGATTGCAGCACATGAAGCTATCCCGTATGTATGCGCATAGAGGACTGATGAGATTACAGAGTGTTACCTCATATTTGATAAAAATGACTTTCTACACTTTAATTTAGATTTTTTTCATTTTTTCACACGTCATAATCATATAATGCATTTTAATTTAAACAACATTTTTCGTGTCATTTCTGGTCAGGAAGATGTTTTATTATTCGACTCTGTCATAAGAAGTGAAATAACTCATAGTAGCATAGATCAGTCAAGCGAAAATCTGCGTTTGTTAGAAAAACACTTTTCCTTTACTCCCAGATGCTTGATATTCTGTGTATGGCATTTTCAGCGCCTGAAGCGGTGCCATATTTATGGACATAGAGGACTGATGAGATAACAGTGTTACCTCATATTTGATAAAAATTACTTTCTACACTTTAATTTAGATTTTTTTCATTTTTTCATCTCATGATCATATAATGCATTTTAATTTAAACAAAATATTTTGTATTATTTTTGGTCAGGAACATGTTTTATTATTCGACTCTGTCATAAGAAGTGAAATATCTCATAGTAGCGTAGATCAGTCAAGTGAAAATCTGCGTTTGTTAGAAAAACACTTTTCCTTTACTCGCAGATGCTTGAAATTCTCTGTCTGGTGGTTGCAGCTCATGAATTGATCCCGTATATATGCGCATAGAGGACTGATGAGATTACAGAGTGTTATCTCATATTTGATAAAAATAACTTTCTACACTTTAATTTAGATCTTTTTCATTTTTTCACACTTCATAAATATATAATGCATTTTAATGTAAACAATCATATTTACCATCAGTTCTGGTCAGGAACATGTTTTAGTATCATACTCTGTCATAAGAATTGAAATATCTTATAGCATAGTTCATCAGCAATGTGAAAATATGCGTTTGCTAGAGAAATACCTTTTCTTCGCTCGGAGATGCGTGAAACTCTCTGTATAGCGCTTTAAGCGCCTGAACCGATCCCGTATGTATGCACATAGAGGACTAACAGTGTTACCTCACATTTGATAAGAAATGACTTTCTACACTTTAATTTAGATTTTTTTTTTCATTTTTTCACACTTCATAATCATATAATGCATTTTAATTTAAACAACATTTTTCGTATCATTTCTGGTCAGGAACGTTTTATTATTCGACTCTGTCATAAGAAGTGAAATATCTCATAGTAGAGTACATCAGTCAATTGAAAATATGCGTTTGATATTAAAATATCTTTCCTTTATTATATTTTAATACAACATTAAAACAGTAAAAACAATAAAACGCTTTAAATTCTCTGTATAGCGCTTTCAAAGCCTGACGCGTTCCCTTATGTATGGACATGTATGTATGTATGGATGTATGAAACTGGAGTCCTCACTCTCTCTTGAAGAAGTTTTAATTGAATTTAAAATGATCAAATCTAATCTAATATTAAATCTAACTGGCCCAGTTAGAACCCCTGGCCCAGACGGGTTTCCAGTTGAATTTTATAAATCGTTTATTGGAAAATTGGCATCATTGCTGCTATCCGTGTTCAATAAATCCTTGGATCGTGGTTCTTTGCAGCTGACTCTGACACAAGCCACTCCTTTTTAAGGAGAGTAAAGATCCAGCCTCTTGTGGTACTTAATGCTGATGTAAAGGTGTTGACAAAAGTCATGGCATCTCGTTTAGAGTACGTGCTTCCTCATATTATATCTGAAGAGCAGAATGGTTTTATAAAGGGGCGTTAGTTTTTATTCAAAGCATTCGGTGGAACTTCCTGAGATTGTGCTTTCTTTGGATGCCGAAAAAGCATTTGACAGGGTGGAGTGGGAGTATTTGTTTGCAGTTTTGATATATATGTATATATATATATATATATATACATATATGTATGTATGTATGTATTTACATATGTGTGTGTGTGTGTGTGTGTGTTTGTGTACAGTATGTATGTATGTATGTATGTATGTATGTATGTATGTATGTATGTATGTGAATTAGCCTGGGGGGAGCTTTTCTTTTTATACAGCAAAAAATGTGAATTGTATTGTACCTCTGTGGGGCAAGAAGTGTGTTTTGTTCTCTTAATAAAAATATTTTGAGGAAAAAATGAATGCAGGGTGTGGAGACACTTCTCCTGAAGACTGCCAGGGTTGGATTAGACATTCCAGAAGATACTTTTCAAACTGCATCGCCAGAGAAGGCATATATGATGTTGATGAGAACTTGTGGCCAAATGTAGGAGAGAGGGAGAACTAGAACCCTCACAGTACTGTACAGTACGAGTGATTACACTATATTGTAACCCTGGAATTTCAGGAAATAGTTTTTTTGTTTCAACTTTTTTTTTTCACAAGTAAATTACTATATGCAAAGATATCAAAAGAATAAAAGATATTGAAACAAATTGCTGCATTTCTGATTTCATTCTTGTTACATATACTTTAGTACAGTCAATAAAGTGAAAAGGTGTTATTTTTATTCCACAATGAAATACTTATTTATGTGAAAAAGCATTCAAACTTCAAAGATAAAAGTATATATTACATTTATGTAATGCTTGCTGTTGTTTTTTACATCAGTGAGTTATGAGTGACAATGTATGCTCGTTGAGTGAGAATTGTTGCCAGTGTTATGGTCGAACGAGCTTATTTTGAGACAACTATGAAGTGTTTTTGTGGTTTGAGTGAGTTTTGGCGGTGAGCTTAACTGTTTGGCCAAGATGTATGTTGGTAATGCAGACTGTGTGAAGAGTTTTGAAAAAGTGTCTTCAGTATTACTTGTTAGCAATTGATAAAAACTAACTATTCTGAGAATGAGATATATGTTATACACACACAAAACAGATCTTACCACAATGTGAAAGAGCCTTATCCACAACAATAGTTGTTGGAGGCAATGGCTGGAAGAATCCAACAGTCATGGCATCTCTGTTGTGGAAGAAGGGTCGTGGTTATACATGGAATATATACTCCATTGAGTGGCGTTGGCTATGAAAGGTCCAGTATTTTCAATTTTAAAATAGAAACATTTATTTACATTCTAACCCACCCATACAGGTGCATCTCAGTAAATTAGAATGTCATGGAAAAGTTCATTTATTTCAGTAATTCAACTCAAATTGTGAAACTCATGTATTAAATAAATTCAATGCACACAGACTGAAGTAGTTTAAGTGTTTGGTTCTTTTAATTGTGATGATTTTGGCTCACATTTAACAAAAACCCACCAATTCACTATCTCAACAAATTAGAATACTTCATAAGACCAATAAAAAAAAAAACATTTTTAGTGAATTGTTGGCCTTCTGGAAAGTATGTTCATTTACTGTACATGTACTCAATACTTGGTAGGGGCTCCTTTTGCTTTAATTACTGCCTCAATTCGGCGTGGCATGGAGGTGATCAGTTTGTGGCACTGCTGAGGTGGTATGGAAGCCCAGGTTTCTTTGACAGTGGCCTTCAGCTCATCTGCATTTTTTTGTCTCTTGTTTTCTCATTTTCCTCTTGACAATACCCCATAGATTCTCTATGGGGTTCAAGTCTGGTGAGTTTGCTGGCCAGTCAAGCACACCAACACCATGGTCATTTAACCAACTTTTGGTTCTTTTGGCAGTGTGGGCAGGTGCCAAATCCTGCTGGAAAATGAAATCAGCATCTTCAAAAAGCTGGTCAGCAGAAGGAAGCATGAAGTGCCCCAAAATTTCTTGGTAAACGGGTGCAGTGACTTTGGTTTTCAAAAAACACAATGGACCAACACCAGCAGATGACATTGCACCCCAAATCATCACAGACTGTGGAAACTTAACACTGGACTTCAAGAAACTTGGGCTATGAGCTTCTCCACCCTTCCTCCAGACTCTAGGACCTTGGTTTCCAAATGAAATACAACACTTGCTCTCATCTGAAAAGAGGACTTTGGATCACTGGGCAACAGTCCAGTTCTTCTTCTCCTTAGCCCAAGTAAGACGCTTCTGATGTTGTCTGTGGTTCAGGAGTGGCTTAACAAGAGGAATACGACAACTGTAGCCAAATTCCTTGACACGTCTGTGTGTGGTGGCTCTTGATGCCTTGACCCCAGCCTCAGTCCATTCCTTGTGAAGTTCACTCAAATTCTTGAATCGATTTTGCTTGATGATCCTCATAAGGCTGCGGTTCTCTCGGTTGGTTGTGCATCTTTTTCTTCCACACTTTTTCCTTTCACTCAACTTTCTGTTAACATGCTTGGATACAGCACTCTGTGAACAGCCAGCTTCTTTGGCAATGAATGTTTGTGGCTTACCTAGTGAACCAAACTGAGAGACCATTTTGAAGGCTCAGGAAACCTTTGCAGGTGTTTTGAGGTGATTAGCTGATTGGCATGTCACCATATTCTAATTTGTTGAGATAGTGAATTGGTGGGTTTTTGTTAAATGTGAGCCAAAATCATCACAATTAAAAGAACCAAAGACTTAAACTACTTCAGTTTGTGTGCACTGAATTTATTTAATACACAAGTTTCACAATTTGAGTTGAATTACTGAAATAAATGAACTTTTCCATGACATTCTAATTTATTGAGATGCACCTGTATATATACAGATACAAGGGCTAATGGAAACACAATGAAGTACACACCAACAATCTATGGATCACTCACAGTTAGTGTCAGGAGCATTGGAGTGAGGATCAGTGTTTCGAATGTGATCAATTATAACATTCAAATTTCCAACTTGTCACAAGGCTAGTGCCTGGTTACCAGCCTGAAATGGTGCAAGCTCACTGTTTAACATTTAGCTAGCGAGAAAGACTAGTAGACTTTGTATGTCCCAAACCCTAATGTGGACAGTCCGAGTACTGTCGGTTATCTGCCTATGTTAAAGCGTAAAAAAATTTTTTTTTTACACCAACCTGTAGTGTGAATACAACACCATGGAGTGTTGAAATACTGATTAATAATAGCACTATTGGGTGTCAATGCTCTGGAGCTGCTCCCAACCACAAATGACAAATGGCAGAAAATTCTGCAAAAACACTTTATTCAGGTACACCATATTTCCAACACATTCAGCATTTCAAACCTGCACATATGAATTGTCAAACTTGCAGTTAATTAATTGCACTCAAACAAAACTACAATATGGCACAATGTAATGTCTCTCATCATTGCCATACGAAAGCTGCGTCCTATGGTCTATAATAAATCAAACCAGCTACACAAATGACATCTACCTCCTCAATACAGAATGCATTCACATGCTCATCAAAATACACTGTCAAAATGAATGCTTGCTCATCATTCAAAATAATATTAACTATCTGTAAAAACAGGCATTTCATTTTCAACAGCAGAACAAACATACATTCCAATTGGTATTCAGTTCCATAGTGTTTCACCCAAGATGTAGTGGACAGAGTTGACACATTCAAAGTTTCAATTAAAACCTCATTGCAGTCCAAACTGCAAGTAGATATCTCATTAACAGGACCAAACAAATCTTTTAAAATAAAAAAATTCCCAATGAAAAGCCAATTGATTCTGATGTTTCTTTACCAGGGTTTTGGTTATATTTTTAAAATTCTTTACAGACAAGGTAAATTGTGTTTACCTTCGAATCTCATACACCACATATGTATTAGTGGACCTATTTTCCTAATACACCTAGGATAATGAATCATCAGGTGATGCTTTGGAATCAGACGTCTTTCTGGAAATATAGACTTAAAAAGTTTATGATGGTCAAAAATTAAATGCTTAAAAAAATGCATTTTAAAAAACAATTGGTGAGAATACAATGTTCACAATCTGAATCAATAGTAATATCAAATTCCAATAACCATTGTCCCGGTCAACTAGATCTCCAAAAATCAAAGGCACCAAGATTGAATGGCATTGAGGCCAAGGTCCTTGCTAGTATCATCAACTTTGACTCCACTTGGCCTGTTCTTTCTTTCACTATATCCATAGTTAAAGCTCTGAATTCATTCTGTAAGGCTGTTTCTAGAAATGCAGTCTGTAACTATATACTGAAAAAGTAGCTTTAACTCATACTGTACAACCCCTTCAAGTAAATCATGCATAATGTCAACAGCAAAATTGTCTGAAGAATGAAAAAAATGCAATGAATTGAGAGGACAAGTCCTCGTAACACTAAAAATTGAAACAAGAGTGGGATCTTGTGCCAGAGCATTGCATTGTTCTAATAGAGTTCCGTTGTGTGGAGAATCAAGTCTGGGTCATCCTCACTGAAGACTGACTGCAACTTTGTTTTGTCAATTAAGCAAAATCGGCAACAGTAAACCTACTGATCTCATCATTGCCACAGAATGTCTCGACCATACCAAAAAGTCCATGTATTGTTAAATTGTAACCAGTAAGCTGAATAACAGAACACTTAAATGCAGGATCTGAAAAGGGTATATGGATTCCCTCCGTCTCAAGAATTTTTAGATCTTCAACAAGAGGCTGGAGGATAGGACCAAAGCCATATTTTTTTAAGTCCTCTGAATGAAAAAGAGCCATAAGATGAATGTCATCAAAACAGAATTGAGCTTGGAGGGCAAATTTCTTAAAATGAAGTAAACACAGCCAACTTGTGTATTCCTTTTTTTATCCAAGCAGATTAGCAGTTTCAGAATCATCATAATATAGTTGGATCTGAAGAGCATGTTCTTTGTGTCCAAATAATGTATGATTTTGGAAGTATGAACCATCATCTTGATGTCATACTTCCAAAGTAATGTCATACTTGTCATACTTGATGGCATACTTCCAAAGTAAACCAATCTTTACTTGGTGGAAACAGTGGCAAAGTTCGAAGCTGGTGAACAGAGACTCAAGAGTTTTTAAAATGGGCACATACAGTATCTCACAAAAGTGAGTACACCCCTCACATTTTTGTAAATATTTTATAATATCTTTTCATGGGACAACACTGACGAAATGACACTTTGCTACAATGTAAAGTGGTGAGTGCACAGCTTGTATAACAGTGTAAATTTGCTGTCCCCTCAAAATAACTCAACACACAGCCATTAATGTCTAAACCGCGGGCAACAAAAGTGAGTACACCCTTAAGTGAAAATGTCTAAATTGGGCCCAAAGTGTCAATATTTTGTGTGGCCACCATTATTTTCCAGCACTGCCTTAACCCTGTTGGGCATGGAGTTCACCAGAGCTTCACAGGTTGCCACTGGAGTCCTCTTCCACTCCCCCATGACGACATCACAGAGCTGGTGGATGTTAGAGACCTTGCGCTCCTCCACTTTCCGTTTGAGGATGCCAAACAGATGCTCAATAGGGTTTAGGTCTGGAGACTTGCTTGGCCAGTCCATCACCTTTACCGTCAGCTTCTTTAGCAAGGCAGTGCTCATCTTGGAGGTGTGTTTGGGGTCGTTATCATGTTGGAATACTGCCCTGTGGCCCAGTTTCCGAAGGGACATACTGAAGCATGCTCTGCTTCAGTATGTCACAGTACATGTTGGCATTAGCTCCCCAGTGCCGGCAGCATTCATACAGCCCCAGACCATTGCACTCACCACCATGCTTGACTGTAGACACACTTGTCTTTGTACTCCTCACCTGGTTGCCGCCACACACGCTTGACACCATCTGAACCAAATAAGTTTATCTTGGTCGTATCAGACCTTAGTCTTAGTCTTAGTCCTTAGTCTGCTTGAAAGAGTTCGTCAAAGGCCACAATAGCTGTCTGCGTCGTGCAGGAAATGGCCTTCTGGTCCAGGACGTAAAACTTCTGGATACTACTCCTCTTTTCCCCAACACAAAGGAGGAAGGGCTGTGTTGATCCAACTCGGTCAAGGAATGTCCCAAAGCTTGTCCCCACCTAAGACAGAGAAATATGAAAAAGTGTTGTGTTCAGCCGAACAGACAGATCTTACATTTCCAACTTCAATAATATTCTCAGCTGCAAAGGGGGCACTGCATTTTATTTAAATTATATTATAAATATATAAATATAAATTATACTATAAATACTAATTACTATATATACACATAATATACACACACACACACACAAACACATACACACACACACGCATATATATATATATATATATATATATATATATATATATATATATATATATATATATATATATATATATATATATATATATATATATATATGTATGTATGTATGTATGTGTATATATATATATATATATATATATATATAAGTGTGTGTATATATGTATATAATATTGGCACCCTTGGTAAATATGAGCCATGAAGGCTGTGAAAAATTGTCTTTATTGTTTAACCTTTTGATCTTTTGTTCAAAAAAATTACAAAAATACTCTGCTCTCATGGGCATCAAGCAATTGGAAACAAAACACAGGTTTATCCCCCCAAAAATATATTTGTTAAATATAGGTGTGCAACAATTATTGGCACCCCTATGAATTCATGAGAGAAAAATATATTTGAAGTATATTACCATTGATATTTTACATTTTTTTGTACACCTGGGTGACTAGGATCAGGAAATTGTTCAACCATGGCTTTCTGTTTCACAGGGTTATAAATATAAGGCAACACATAGGCCAAATTCCCTTAGCCATTCCTAACAATGGGTAAGACCAAGGAATATAGCTGTGATGTGCAGCAAAAGGTTGTTGAGCTTCACAAAATGGGAAGTGGCTATAAGAAAATAGCACAAGCATTGAAAATGCCCATTTCCACCATCAGGGCGATAATTACAGTGAGGGAAAAAAGTATTTGATCCCCTGCTGATTTTGTACGTTTGCCCACTGACAAAGAAATGATCAGTCTATAATTTTAATGGTAGGTGTATTTTAACAGTGAGAGACAGAATAACAACAAAAAAAAAACAGAAAAATGCATTTCAAAAAAGTTATAAATTGATTTGCATTTTAATGAGTGAAATAAGTATTTGATCCCCTATCAGTCAGCAAGATTTCTGGCTCCCAGGTGTCTTTTACACAGGTAACGAGCTGAGATTAGGAGCACTCTCTTAAAAGGGAGTGCTCATAATCTCAGCTTGTTACCTGTATAAAAGACACCTGTCCACAGAAGCAATCAATCAATCAAATTCCAAACTCTCCACCATGGCCAAGACCAAAGAGCTGTCCAAGGATGTCAGGGACAAGATTGTAGACCTACACAAGGCTGGAATGGACTACAAGACCATCGCCAAGCAGCTTGGTGAGAAGGTGACAACAGTTGGTGCAATTATTCGCAAATGGAAGAGACACAAAATAACTGTCAGTCTCCCTCGGTCTGGGGCTCCATACAAGATCTCACCTCGTGGCGTTTCAATGATCATGAAAACAGTGAGGAATCAGCCCAGAGCTACTGATCTCAAGGCAGCTGGGACCATAGTCACCAAGAAAAGAATGGGTAACACACTACGCCATGAAGGACTGAAATCCTGCAGCGCCCGCAAGGTCCCCCTGTTCAAGAAAGCACATGTACAGGCCCGTCTGAAGTTTGCCTGAATGATTCAGCGGAGAACTGGGTGAAAGTGTTGTGGTCAGATGAGACCAAAATCGAGCTCTTTGGCATCAACTCAACTCACCGTGTTTGGAGGAGGAGGAATGCTGCCTATGACCCCCAAGAACACCATCCCCACCGTCAAACATGGAGGTGCAAACATTATGCTTTGGGGGTGTTTTTCTGCTAAGGGGACAGGACAACTGCACCACATCAAAGGGATGATGGACGGGGCCATGTACTGTCAAATCTTCGGTGAGAACCTCCTTCCCTCAACCAGGCCATTGAAAATGGGTCATGGATGGGTATTCCAGCATGACAATGACCCAAAACACACAGCCAAGGCAACAAAGGAGTGGCTCAAGAAGAAGCACATTAAGGTCCTGGAGTGGCCTAGCCAGTCTCCAGACCTTAATCCCATAGAAAATCTGTTTAGGGAGCTGAAGGTTCGAGTTGCCAAATGTCAGCCTCGAGACCTTAATGATTTGGAGAGGATCTGCAAAGAGGAGTGGGACAAAATCCCTCCTGAGATGTGTGCAAACCTGGTGGCCAACTACAAGAAATGTCTGACCTCTGTGATTGCCAACAAGGGTTTTGCTACCAAGTACTAAGTCGAAGGGGTCAAATACTTAGTTCACTCATTAAAATGCAACTCAATTTATAACTTTTTTGAAATGCATTTTTCTGGATTTTTTTGTTGTTATTCTGTCTCTCACTGTTAAAACACACCGACCATTAAAATTATAGACTGATCATTTCTTTGTCAGTGGGCAAACGTACAAAATCAGCAGGAGATCAAATACTTTTCCCCCCACTGTATATCTATATCCATCTATCTATATCCAGCTATCTATCTATCTATCAATGGATATATGCATATATCTAGAATCCATGCAGGTCTCTAAAATGGAGACACATTACAGCATGTGTGAGCATTCTGCTGATTTTGAATGCATTTCATATGAAGTGTGCATATAGTATGGGTGTTTCCTAACAAGATCTGGCCATTCATTTTTTCTACTTATTAGAATTGATGCCTGTATAGACCTGTATAGACCTCTGAAGTGAACGCATGAAAGTGGGGGGTGACAGCATCCAAACATCCCAGTTCACCACAACACTCTATGCCTGTGAGACCTCCAGATCTGCTCCTTTACCTAAGGCAAAACTATTCACAAAAGGCTTGACTAAACAAATATGTTTTCAGCCTGGACTTAAACACTGAGACTGTGTCTGAGTCCCAAACACTAATTGGAAGGCTGTTCCATAACTTCGGGGCTTTGTAAGAGAAAGCTCTTCCCCCGCTGTAGCCTTCACTATTCGAGGTACCAACAAATAGCCTGCACCTTTTGATCGAAGTAGGCGTGGCGGGTCATAAAAGACCAAAAGTTCGCTAAGGTACTGTGGCACGAGGCCATTTAGCGCTTTATAAGTCAATAGTAGTATTTTATAATCAATGCGAAATTTCACTGGGAGCCAATGCAGTGTGGATAAGATGTCATATTTGTCATAAGTGGTCATATTTGATGTGGTCATATGGTAAGGACTCTTGCAGCTGCATTCTGGACTAACTGGAGTTTGTTTATGCGCCTACTGGATATAGATTGGCTTGCTTATTGGGGATAAATTCATACATTTAAAATCTATGTCCTGAATTTATATATTTCTGTAAAGCTGCTTTGGGACAATGTCCATTGTTAAAAGCGCTATACAAATAAACTGAACTTGAACTTGAAGTGGAATAAAGGCATATTTCTCCAAAATTCTACAGTACAATTAATTGACCTTTATTGTGAACATCAAGAAACTCACTGTGAACTGATTTCAGTGGGTTTGATTGTCTACTAAATTCTTATGGAAGATATCAATGAACACAACATTATTTTTGATAAATCTATATTTATATACAGACAAATTACATTAACATTACATAAACATTTATGGTACATACTGTAAACAACTGTGGTTACATCACTTTGTTTTGAAAAGTGGACAAAAATGGGTGGTGGTCACTAACCATTCTACCTTACCGCACTACTTGTTTTGCTCTTTTTTTTTTTTAAATAAATCAATATACATGGGGACTGTGATTAGAATTGGAAATTGACATTTGTGTCCCGGGAAGAGCTTCTTCTCTTGTAAGAATTTGCCATTTGAGTCAATGAGGATGGCAATTTTAGTGTCTGGGTGAGACCCATCTGGCTGGTTGTCTCTTGCTGTTGTGAGGTTCAGTGGTGGGGGAGGGGTGGTCAAGGTGTCAGTGTGGGAAAGAGGAGGAACCCCAACCACTCCTCTTCGTTGGGTTTGGGGTCCTCCAAACTCAAAAAATAAATTTGAGCCTGCAAAAAAAAAAACATTGAGGCCAAGTGGCAAAGCCATCAAACTCATCTGGAGGATAGATGAAAGTCCACTGAGGAAAAAACATAGAATTAATTGCAAGCATTTTAATTGTGGCGTGGCAGGGCGTGGCGTGGCGTGGCGTCGCTTTCCCTGCTGCATCCATTTTTTGGCGGAGTATTCTGTTACGACCCGTGGGGCAAAGGTGAGAAACAGGATGCATTTGCAGGGGAAAGTGGTCAGTTTATTAGGAACAGTTCAAACAATAACAAACATAAAAGACTCCATCCAACATAAATTCATGAACAGAAATGTCACTGTAATCCCAAAATGATATTATACTTGACCGTAGAGGAAGTAATCCAAAAAGGGTACAGTAATCCAAAAGAAACAAAACACAGTAATCCACAATGGGTAGAAAATCCGGAAAACACAGGGATATACACGCTAGGCTAGACGGTGGTCTGGAAACCACGAACTACGAGCTAAGGAAGAAGAACGTGAGGCTAGAAAGGTGGTCTGGAAACCACGAATGACGAGCTAAGGAAATAAACGCGCACGGCTAGAAGGTGGTCTGGAAACCACGGGAAAAGAGCTAAGGGAAAAAGAACGCGAGGCTAGAAAGGTGGTCTGGAAACCATGAATGACGAGCTAAGGAAATAAATGCGCACGGCTAGAAGGTGGTCTGGAAACCACGGGAAAAAAGCTAAACTAAACTAAAGCTAAAGCTAAAGCTAATACTCCGCCCCGAAGCGGAAATGGAGCGGTGTATTTAAACAACAAGCAATCACATGTCCAAATCACTTACACCTGACATCAATACATGAACAAATGAGGAGGCGGAGACATGACACGAATGAAAACAAACGCACATGGGGAAACACAGGAGGCGGAGACATGACGTGAACGAACACATGGCAGAGGTAAACAAAACGTGAGTTCATGAATAAAACGTCCATCGGAGAGTTTTTGAATAGCACTGGAATGCGCGCAATGGAATGCGGAAGCATGCCACTCGCTACTCCTTGCAGCATAGTGAGAACTAGAGAAGGGGAAACCTAACAGTGAGATCAAACAATTATTGCAATACATCTGCAAAACTCTCACATAACACTAAAAACTGCACAAAAATGCATACATACATGGAAAAAAAGGGCACACTGTTATATAATGTATAATATAGGTACTACATATGTATATATGACTGTTTTCTTGGTTTATCTAATTTTGTAAACAAAAAGAAGAAAAACACATGACTTCACTCATCATCAGCATGTGGAATATTCAAGGGCTGAGCTCGTCAGCCTTTGGACTAAAAGCCTAAACAATGACTTCCACAACAAATAAAAAACCATGACATCATCATCCTACAGGAGACATTGTGGACCTATTCCTCTGTGTCATATGCATTCCACCTTCAGAGTCTCCATACTACTCTGAAGACATGTTTGCAGAGTTAGAGACAGAGACATGCCATTTCCAGGCCCAGGGAAATGTGCTCATCTGCGGAGATCTGAACACCAGAACAGGAACACAACCTGACACAATAAACACACACGGGAATCACTTCATTAAAAACAATATGATTCTCACTAACCATTCTTCTCTAACCCACAGGAACAACTATGACAATACACTAAACGACCTGCTGCAGCTCTGTCGAAGTCTGGGTCTGTACATCATCAATGGTAGGATACGAGGGGACTCTTTAGGAAGATACACATTTTGCTCATCTTTTGAGAATAGTACAGTAGATTACATGATAACAGATTTAGACCCCTTCTTTCTCAGTGCATTCACTGTCAAACTACTAACCCCTCTGTCTGATCACAGCCAAATTATTCTGTTCATTAAGAAGACAGAAACTAACCACACCGCACACACACAGCCCAGTAAGCTGTACAACATCCACAAATCCTACAGACGGGCTCAAAACAGCAGGGACGAGTTCCAAAAAGCAATCGGCAGTCAAGAAATTCAAACACTATTAGACACCTTTCTGGACACGAAATACATCCACAGGAGTCAAGGAAGGAGTCAATCAGGCAGTTCAAAACATTAATTATGATCTTCAAAAGAATAGCAGAGAATGCTAAATTAAAAATTAGAACTACATCAAAACCTATATCCAAAAAAGATGACAGATGGTTTGGATGACAGATGGATGACAAAGACTGTCAAAATTTAAGAAAAGAACCCAGGACATTATCAAACCAAAAACACAGAGATCCAAATGATTCTAACGTACGACTCCTTTACTGTGAAACACTCAAACGATATAAACGTACAATCAGAACCAAAAAAGCACAATACACACAGAAACAACTGACACTATTGAACTCCATTTTAAAACGGTCTTCAGTGCCCAGTCTCACTCTACATGACTCAGAGATTAAACTCCTGCTGTATGCAGATGACCTGGTCCTGCTGTCCCCCTCCGCTCAGGGTCTACAGCTGAACCTGGACCTGCTGCAGCAGTACTGTCAGACCTGGGCCCTGACAGTCAACCTCAAAAAGACAAAAATTATCATATTCCAAAAAAGATCCAGCTTTCAGGGAACAAAACACATTTAAATTAGGTACACATGAAATTGAGCATTTCAAAAACTATACCTACCTTGGACTAACAATGAGTTCATCAGGAAACTTCAACCTGGCAGGGTGTGAACCGAGAGAAAAAGCACGCAGAGCTCTCTATGCCATAAAACAACAAACATTTGTAGAAATTCCAATTAGAATTTGGCTCAAAATATTTGAATCAGTGATCGAACCAATTGCCCTGTATGGCAGTGAAATGTGGGGGCCACTTACACATCACCAATTCCACAAATGGAACCTGCATGCGGAGTTCTGCAAAACTGTTTTGAAGGTGCACAGAAACACCACGAACAACGCATGCAGAGCTGAATTAGGCCGATATCCATTAATTATAAACATACAAAAAAGGGCAATCAAATTCTGGAAACGTGAAAGAGCGCGACCCACACTCATATCATTATAAAGCTCTGCAGTACCAAGAGTTGAGCAAAGACCGATGCCTGAGTCAATGAGTCACTGCACTACAACCCCCACTACCACACCACCAACACACACTAACACAGTAAAGATTCAGGAACAGAAGAATTTTGTAAACCCAATTAGAATTAACCAAATCACGCAAACACTGAAAGTAAACTATTTGGCCTATTGGGAAGCCTAAACTAAAATCCAAAGTAAAATGTAGTGTTATCTGGCCCTAAACAGACAGTACAGCGTGGCAGATTATCTGAGCACAGTGACTGATCCAAAACTGAGAAACACCTTGACGAAGTACAGACTCAGTGAGCACCGCTTGGCCATCGAGACGGGCTGACACAGACAGTCCTGGCTGCCCTGAGAGCAGAGACTGTGCCAGCAGTGCGCACTAAATAAAATAGAGACAGAGCTGCACTTCCTCACTGAATGCACTAAATATAACCACATTCAAACTGAATTCTTCACCAAAATGAACAAAATCATCCCCAAATTCAGCTGCTTCCCAGACCCCGACAAACTGCCCACCTATTGGAGGACACAGAGAGAGCTGCACACCAGCAGCACAGTACACACACACCTGCCACCAGGTGAGGGACAGTGAGTGACCATGTCACAAGCACACATACCTGCACGCACACATATTTGACTTTTCATATATGTACATGTATGTGTTTGTATGTGTGCGTATATTTCATATATGTACATGCATGTACATACATTTTCTAGTTTCTCTGTACCCAAGCTTTAGCAATACAAATGTTAATATTTGTCATGCCAATAAAGCAACCTTTTGACTTTGACTTGACTTTGACACACTCGTGAGGCTTTCGGCCAATCACAACGCAGTGGGTCAGCTGGCCAATCAGAGCACTCTGGGCTTTTCAGAAGGAGGGGCTTTGGAGAAATCAGAGCGTTTCAGACAGCCTGGGAATAGAGGCACTGCAATAATGTACATTATTTGACAAATAATGCATTTTATGAACATTAAAGCATATTAACCTATTTTATTACACCCAATAAACAAAATATTTAACGTTTAAAAGTTTAAAAATCATATGACCCCTTTAATGTAAATGTAGCTATTTACACCATGCTATACTAGTATAAAATTGAAATCCCTATAAGATTTACTGACATTCGCTTCTCCATTGCTTCTTTTTCCAGAGTAAGCAACTTTGAGTTCCTGTTTTACACACTTCAATCGAGGAGCATCACTGGTCTGTCAGTCTGCTCATCCAAACCCTTCATTGCCACCTGCTCGAAGGACAACTCCGTGCGCATCTGGAACTACAACACCAAGTAGGAGATGTTTTTTATTCACATAGTACCTTTCGCAAACTCACGGTCACATAACAAAAACCAACAATAATCATAGTAGCTGCTAGTATGTAATGTAAATACCAAATATGAAGTGGTTGTAAATTGGGAAGGGTGTTGTAAAGACGTATTGATGCTGTCTCTTGGAACTGTGCGAGATATCTTATATCTTGACCAGACATTGTATAACTGGTACTCAGTGTACCTGATCCAAAACCATCATAGCATTATCATAACTGGGTACCAAAATGTCCACAGTGCTAATTTAATGTGACAGTTTTCTGATTGTATGGACGTGTCATGTTTTGTTTTTCTCTGCAGTTCTCTGGAACTGTATGAGGAGTTCCCCCAAAGAGCCGTACTGCGTGGCATTGCAACCGAATGGCCTTGCCATCCTGGTCGGCTTCTCCAATAAACTCTTCCTCATGAACCTTTTAGTGGACAAATTCTGCATTGTCCAGGAGTTCACTATAGGCGGCTGCAACGAGGCGAGTCCTCACTGACATGACCTTAGTATTATAAGGTGAAGAGCTGTTTTAAGATATGGGACATTAAGGTTTTGACATTCCAGCTAGCAAACTCTAAAAATCCTGAAATCTCTATATACAGCTCAATAATTCTAAGATAAGATTACTTCATATTTACAGTGGGTATAGAAAAGAATCACCCCCCTTTTCAGTCTGAAATGAAGACAGACACAGTTTTTGTTTTATCCAGCTGTATTTACTCAGTGCAACTTATAACATCCAAGTGAAAGATATAACACCAACATGTCAGAAGTAAAAAACAAAACAAAAAAAACAAACAAAAAAAAAAAACAGAATCACTGAGTTGGAAAAAGGATCACCCCCTCCTAAAAATGACTTGTAAACTCAATCAGGTGTAGCTAATCACCTTCTCAATGGCACACAAAGACATTTGACTTTCAACTGTGAACAGCTGTGGTCATTTTGATTAGCTCAGCATGTAAAGAGCTTTCCTGGAGCATTTCAGTCCTTGGTAGTGCAACTGAAGCAAACAATCAACTATGGGTGGCAAGGCACTATCAAAAGATCTGTCAAGAAGTTGCACTGAGTAAATACAGCTGGATAAAACAAAAACTGTGTCTATCTTCATTTTGACTCTTTGACCATTTTTACCCACTTTCTGCTCTGGATAGGAGTGGTGTCTTGTCCTCTTCTGCTGTCTGTTCATTAGGATGGAACCCACAGATCTGGAACTCAAAAACACCCAGCAAAGCTCATCTGGCACTTCCCACAGTAACACCTCACACAGACGAGTAAAGCGTTTTGGCAAAGCTCAGTGGTGACTGCATGTGGCGTTTCTTGGGGAGTGGCTTTTTTCTTGCAACTCTCCCATACAAGCCACATTTGTGGAGAATTTGTGATATTGTTGTCACATGCACACAATGACCACTCTTTTAACAAATAAACCACAATGCTTAATTTTATGAGCTGAAACTCAGAGCTACCAACAGCTTTCCTGTATTGACTTTCACACCAGAATAATGTTTCAGCCAGATGTAGAGTGTAAAAGGATAAATCTGGAAACAGGATCCTCTAAGCAGATGAATTGTATTTGCAGAAGTTCTTCAGATAGAGAAAGTGATTCAGAGTTCTGTTTCAGCCTTGCCACAATACTCAATAACATATTGCAAATCTACATAAGTATTTATGTAAAAGCTTAGGTTATTGTGTGATAAGATGCTCAGAGCGGTTTGGGTAGGCATACAATAAATAACAAAGGGGCCCACTTATCTGTCTCCTTTCATACATGATGTTAACTTCTAGAACATAACACGTCAGGTCAAAACATCCTCAGTACAGAGAACACTCATGAACAATGAACAAGAAGAATAAAACAGATATTTAAGCACGAAAGAAAATCAATAAAATCCAATAATTTCACAGCTGTCTGGAAATCAGAGTATCTAAGCAGTGCACAGTGGGAGCAGAGTGGTGGTATTTGGTCTGGAGCAAGGAACGGCTTTTTAGAAAGTCAGACCTTTGATGTTCTCCCTCAAGCTCGTTCTGTGATCGCTCCGATACTGCTGCTGTCTAAGAAGTGTTAGGTTAACATGCGTTAATTTGCTGCAAAGATAGACTTTAAAGATAATCATCGCTCAGGTGGTCAAAATGTCAATTACCTATCATTCCAGAAGGAGAATATCTATGTTTTGTAATTGCTAAAAAGTACTATGAAAATCAGCATTTATAAAAATGGACTGTTTGCATTCAGTGCTATAATGCATTTCCTTTATGAAATATTCTGGCAGTGTTGTTTACAGTCAGTACAGTGAGACAACAACTTGTCCTTCAGGTTTCTCTATTATTCCTATATTTAAGTAACGTATTTATGAGTTATGTATGAATTGGGAATTTTCTTACCTTCGTAGTTGTATATGTGAGTTGTGTAACTTATATAATTACTACATAATGAATATATAACTTAAATAAATATTTAGTTCAGAAAAACTTTTGAAACACAATTTCTGAAATTGGCTACATTTCTGAAACATTTCTTTCAGGTCAAGGTCCACAAAAGTGTGGTTTGATGCTTTATGTTGCTTACACAACAGGTTCCCAACCTTAATCCTGGAGAGCCCTCTGTTCTGCAAATTTTAGTGTTTTAGTGTTCCTTGCTCTAACACACCCACGCCAATATGTCAGTACTGTGGTCTCACCACCAGACACTGAGTTTCTTGGTTTTGGTATCAGACGCTGAAACGCTGTAGTTACTGGGAGACAAGTGTCACTTAGGCTGACACTTAGGCTACGTCCACATTAATCCAGAAAAATTTGAAAACGCATCTTTTTCTCTACATTTTGGCCTTCCGTCCACACTGAGATGGCATTTTGTTCAGCAAAAATTAAGCTTTTAAGAAAATGCCATGTAGTGTGGACTGAGAAAATGGAGAGATTAAAAAAACGACGTATTTTTAATCATGTGATGCAGTCATGCGACCGATTTAACTCAAAACAAACAAGATGGTGGACAATGTTGTACTGCAGTTGTTGTGCCTGCTTTCCAGATTGATAGCATTGTTAAAGATCAAGGTCACTTTGTACAACTTTCAGATTGCATTTTTAAATAGACGGAAATGACAGACCAAGGCTTATGTTTGGGCCTAGATTTGAATGGGAGAAATTGAAATTTCAGGTAATTTCACACCTATTACCTGTTTCTGAGTCTGAATCAGGCCCACTACACATATTTAAACAAACCAAAAAGCCACAAAACATATGGGATTAGATTTGTGCCGAAAGTATTGAACGTAACTTTTCAAGAAACGAACAATGAGAAAGAAAAAAAAGAAGAAAAAAAAACACTCACAGTGGCAAAAATCAAACATTGTCTTCAAATAAATATCATTCTTTGATAATAGTTTTCTAAGCTTCCTTTTCGCTAATCATGGTTTATGAATGCGGTGCCAGAGTTTTCGTTTACGGCTTTCAAAATTTTCGTTTATGCTCCGCAAGTTTACATTCACCATTCTGGCAGAAACCTCACATGTGGGCGGGGCTTATCAGCACTTTACTCTCATTGGCTAGTGAGATTTGGCTCGACAGCTCAAGTGGCCAAAAGTGACAGCCTGTGTCAGTGCAATAAAAAAAAATGAAAGTGGTACAGTAAAAGTCCATAGTGGCTTCAGAATCTGCATAAATGACAGCTGAAACACTTTACAAACATTACATATATCTCTATGTAACTACTGACAAAGTTTCTATTTGTAATAAACATGTAGGTTAACATAACTGTGGATATAATACTTAGCAAGCTATGTTGGTGAAATAAATTAAGATGAATAAGGCAGTGGCAAAGTGGGTGGGCCCAGGTGGGCATGAAGTTGGTAATTGTCTAAATAGATGTTTGAAATAATTTAATAAACAACAGCAACAACAATAATAATAAAATTTATAATAAACGTCTTATCATACTAGAACATTATATATTTAGGTAAAAAAAAAAAAAGAACGATTAAATGTCATCAAAAGATTCTGAGAATCTGGAGAAGTCTCTGTGCGCAAGAGACAAGGGTGAAAATCAATATTGCATGCCCATGATCTTCGGGCCCTCAGGCAGCACTGCATTAAAAACAGGAATGATTCCTAATGGAAATCACTGCATGGGCTCAGAAACACCTCCAGAACTCAGTGTCTGTGAACACAGCTCAACGTGCCATCCAAATGCTGGTTAAAGCTCTATTATGCAAAGAAGAAGCCATATGTGAACATGATCCAGAAACGCCGCCATCTTCTCTGGGCCAAAGCTCATTTAAAATGAACTGAGGCAAAGCGGAAAACTGTTCTCTGGTCAGATGAATCGAAATTTGAAATTATTTTTGGAAACCATGGATGCCGCGTCCTCTGGACTAAAGAGGAGAGGGACCATCCGACTTTTTGTCAGTGCTCAGTTCAAAAGCCTGATAGTTTGGGGGTGCATGTTACAACCCACTATATTCTGCAGGTATGTTTTGTGTGTTAAATCTGTGCAGGTCGGGCCGTTCCAGACTCCAGTCCGGGTCTTCCTGCCCTGCCTTGGATGCTGCTCCCTCAGCTTTGTGTGCTGCTTCCGCCCCAACGATGACATCATCAGTGGGCTGAAGCCGATGCTCACTTGTTTTGCCTTTGTGCTTGTTAGTCTGCTCCATATTTTTCTTGTGATATTTCTGGTTTTTGAACTGTGCCTGTCCTGACGCCGAGCTTGATCTGCCCTTTAATGTCTGTTTTCTGTCTAGATTGTATACAGTCACACTGCTGTATTTTTGTAAATATCAAACATTGTATATATTCACCGGTAGTAGGGGTGCGACTGCCATTTTTGTTGGGTGTGGGTTTGTCTCTGTTTTTGGTAAGGGAGTGTAGAGAAGCTACTTGTCTCTCTGTTTCTCTGTTTAGGTAAGTTAGTTTCCCTTAAACAGTGGTTTTTGTTTGTTGTTTTGGCCTTGGTCCAATCCTGAAGTTTCCCTGGTTTATTTCTGGTGCACAGCAAATGTATATATCCTGTAAATATCACAATATATAACACCCTTTTTGAGCTACTCCTGTGTGTCTCATTTCTATTAGTATGAGTGAGTATGGCAGGGTTTGACTTGACTACGCTTTGTCCTACTTTAGAGGAGTTTGATAAGTGTAGGAAGGATGACTTACTTTTGATCGCAGACTTCTTTAATATTTCGGTGCCGCGGCTAGCTAGTAAGAAGGTGGTTAAGGCTGCACTGTATGAAGCACTAGTGGCTCAGCAGGTCTTACCGGAGCGTGAAGTGCTTCCGGGTGTCGCCGCTCCGCCAATTCAGGCTTTCGGCACAGCAGAGGCCGTTCCAGAGCTTGGAGGTGGGTTGGGGGCCGGGTCAGTAGACCCCGGTTGGCAGCTCGCTCTGAAGGAGCTGGAGTTGGAAATTAAGCAGCAAGAGTATCAGACGCAGTTGCTGCGCGTTCGGGAGAGGGAGTTGGACACTGAGGGGAAGAAGCTTGACCTGGCTGCTCAGAGTCAAAAGCCAGTGCCTCGTCCACGGAAGTTCTGTTCTTCTGCAGCAGGCTCCCCTGCTCCTGTTGGGGATGATATCCCCAGTGCGCTGGCATCGCCGCTTGCTCCAATCCAGTCCTCACCGCTAAGTCAGCCTGCTTTTGATGTTAGCCGACATGTTGGTTTAGTGCCTGTTTTTAGAGAGGATGGAGTTGATGCATATTTTATTGTGTTTGAGAGAATAGCATATTTTATTGTGTTTGAGAGAATAGTGACTACGCTAAATTGGCCTAAAAGTTTGTGGACACTTTTATTGCAGTGCAAATTGTCAGGAAAAGCACAGGAACCATGCTCAGCCCTCATGTTAGAGCAGAGTTTAAATTACAAGGTTGTTAAGGCTACTGTTCTCCACGCATATGAGCGTGTGCCTGAGTTTTAGAAACTCCGTTAAATCAGCCAGCCTTATGTTGAGTTCGCTCTGGAAAAATCCACCTTGTTTGATAAATTGTGCTCGGCAAGTGGTGTGAAGAGTTTTGAACAGCTTAAAGAGTTGATGATGTTGGAGGAATTTAAGTCTTGTCTTCCCAACCAGTTAGTAGTGTATTTGAATGAGCAAAAGATTGATGTTCTGTCTAAAGCTGCCATTTTAGCTGCTGAGCAGAGCTCCTACTGGAGGTTAACATGGCAAGCTCCAGCCGGAGATCCACGAGGAGACCTCCGCCCAAGCCACGTTCCTGCCGGAGGTCCAAGAGGAGACCTCCGCTCAAGCCACGTTCCTGCCGGAGGTCCACGGGGTGACCTCTGCTCAAGCCACGTTCATGCCGGAGGTCCACGGGGAGACCTCCGCTAAAGCCACATTCCTGCCGGAGGTCCACGAGGTGACCTCCGCTCAAGCCACGTTCCTGCCGGAGGTCCACGGGATGACCTCCGCTCAAGCCACGTTCCTGCCGGAGGTCCACGGGATGACCTCCGCTCTAGCCATGTTCATGCCGGAGGTCCACGGGATGACCTCCGCTCAAGTCACGTTCATGCCAGAGGTCCACGGGATGACCTCCTCTCCAGAGCCAAGTCCAAGTCCATGTCCAAGTCCAGGTCCAGGTTCCTACCCTAGTCCATGTCCAAGTCCATGTCCAAGTCCAGGTCCAGGTTCCTGCCCTAGTCCAAGTCCAGGTCCAAGTCTATGTCCAAGTCCATGTCCAGGTTCCTGCCCTAGTCCATGTCCAAGTCCATGTCCAGGTTCCTGCCCTAGTCCAAGCCCATGTCCAAGTCCATGTACAGGTTCATGCCCCAGCTCATGCCCAAGTCCATGTCCCAGTCCATGCCCAGGGCTGACCAGGCAGCCCCCAAAGCCAAGTTCCAGTCCAAGTTCCAGTCCAAGTTCCAGCCAGAGGCCAACCAGGCAGCCTCCAAAGTCAAGTTCCAAGCCAAGTTCCAAGGCAAGTTCCAGCCAGTGGCCGACGGGACGGCCAAGCGCTCTGCTCATGCCTATGGCCGATGGAACGGCCAACCATGCTCCGCCCACGCCTGGGAACCATGGCCTCGGGACCTGGGGGGGCAGAGATTACTATCCTGCCCAGGGGCCCAGGTCCGCCAGAGGGGTCAAGACTTTGGGAGAAGCGCCTTTTGGGGGGGGGGGGGGGGGGGTACTCTGTTAGGGTTTTCCTTCACGCTGCTCGCTGAGGTGGGCGAGTAGCACACTTCCCCATTCACAGACTCTCGCTTTGTTTACTTCACCACGTGTTTCTTTGTTTTGGTTCATGGCATGTCTCCGCCCCTGCATGTGTATTGGTTCTTTGTTTTGGTTCATGTCATGTCTCCACCCCTGTATGTTTATTGGTTCAGTCATTATGAGTTTCAGGTGTTTTGTGTTTTATCTCGTTTCATTCATGTATTTAAACGTTTTGTTTCTTCACCTCGGCGCGAAGTATTAGCAACGTAACTCTGTTTCTTTGTCTACTACCAAGCCATGTTTACATGGACTGTCTGTAGTGGATTTTGGATATTTGCTATGCCCCTCAGATTTTGGATTATTGCCTCGCACTTGTCTGGATATTGTTTGCCTGGTTTTTGACGTTGCCTTTTGCATCACGTTTTTTTCCCCTGTTCCTAATTATCTGAACTATACCTAATAAAGTGACGATTTTGCTCCACACCTGCTTCCAGCCCTCCTTTCTGTGATATAACATGACTGCTTTTACTGTCACAAGCAAGGTCACTTAATTACCATGTGCCCAGTGTTAAAGTGTACAGGTACGAGACAGCAGGCTTCAGTTAAGAAGGTTAATGCCGCAGATGTTTTGTCCAATGTTTCCGTACCTCAGCCCAATGCTTAACCTGTATTTTAATTGTTTGTTTCTTCCGGTCATGTGCCATTAGGTGTCGATGAGGTGAAGTACCCTGTTAAGGTTTTGAGAGACACTGGTGCTGCTCAGTCCTTTGTATTAGAAAGTGTGCTACCCTTTTCTGATGCTTCTTATGCAGGCAGTGACATATTAATTCAAGGCATTGAACTGGCTGTAATTCTGTGTGTCTCTGCACAATGTGTATTTGGAAACTGAGGGTTTCTCTGGTCTGGTAGAGGTGGCTGTTCGTCCAGCTCTGCCAGTCAGTGGTATTTCTTTTATTTTGGGAAATGATATAGTTGGCAATAAAGTCTTTTTCTTACCTGAAGTTGTGTCTGATCCTGTGAATAACAGTCCTGATGTTGCTGCCCAGTATCCCTCTTTTTCCTACCTGTGTGTTAACACGCAACCAGCAGAGAAAGTTGGGTGACGTAGTAGATTTGTCTGACTCCTTCCTGTGTCAAGAGGAACCTTTGATGGACTAAGTCCAAAAGTTTGTTCCTGCTGTGCCATCTAAGGGTGACACCAGTCTTAGTTGCAAGACAGATATTGAGCTGGCCATATCATGTAACCAGTTAGTGGCTGCTGTAGCACCTCAGCACAAGCAGCATAATATAATTCACAAAATTAAAACCAGAAGAAATAAAACATTGGACCTTCTCAGCCAGAGAACGCAAAAGAAACTCTGGACCAAAATGTTATTAACCAACTCCACTCAGTTAGTCATAAAACAAGGAATCTACACCCAGACACTGAGGAGCCACTTAAATCCAGCTTGTGCATCTGCCTTATCTCAAGCAATTCTGGAAACAACAGGGAGAGTGTTAAAGGCATCCCTGACCCTCTCGACCACAGAAACTGCTCTCAAATGCAGTGATTTAGGCCTTTGGGCCAGACCAGATTGCTTACTCAGCAGATAAGTCCAACGATTTTCACCATTTAGGCCAATAAATTCTGGAAGAAAGGAATGAGACCTTTTGCTCCCTCAGGAGAAGTCTACACAAGGGTTCACACATTCCACAATCAGATTAATCGGCGCCTACCAGAAGCAATGACTGTGGAAATTAATACATCTTTTAACAACTGCAATCACCTATTTTCTGCCATGTGTTGTTCTGTTTTCTTCACGTGTATCACCATTAAGTTTCCACTAATTGTTCCATTTAGCATGTATGAGTATAGTAGCCCTAGGAGGATCATTGTGTTTTAATATTAATAATGTACTTTAAGTATAGTCAAATAGTATGTATGTGGTATGTATGTGTAGTTTGGTATGTATGTGTTTGTTGAGTGATTTCCTAAATCATAAGAGTAAGGACATTTGTGTAGGTTGTTCTGGTATGTACATGCAATATTTCAGGACAAAGCTTAATCAACACATCATTGGAAAGTGTTGTAACGAATCAAAAGAATTACATTATTCTTTTCCACCAGAATAATGTAATGGATCAACTTTAAACATGAAACGAAACAGAATCGCACGCTTAGATTCGAAGCACCTTTTTAAAGGAGATGAGTTTTAGAGCGTGCCCGCCTTATCTACCAGAATATGTAGTAACTTGGATGAATCTGCAACGTTTAAAAAATATTCTCCACCAGTTACAATTTATGTAACAAATTAAAAGATGTTTAACATGTTTAAATGTATTCTCCAATTTATATAAGGAATTAGCTCGACTGGCGTGAAATATATCTATATATCTAATCAACGCATGTTGTGCAGTTATAAATATACATCATCCATGAAAGGGAATTCATGTATGTGCACATATACATATAGATAATTAACTACAATGGATTATAATTAATTATGACTATGTATGTGGCCTAGATCAGCTTTATGAACTCTAAAGAGTGAGTTTATCCTTCTGGCCAGGAAGAATTAACTCACGAAGTTTGTTATTAAAGATTAGAACGGGTAACGAGATCTTATGCAGCGTTTAATTTACTCATCACGTGACAAAACAGAGAAAATCAAGCGTGGGATAATAGATTTTAATAGCTAGATGTAACTATGGATACACACGACTAACTCTAAGCAAAACATGCATATGTACATCTATATACAAGGAGAGAAAAAGGATAGAGATAAAGTAATGAAATAAAAGGGAAGCAGACAGAAACACAACTAATTAGCCTTTTTCAAAACCAGCACGAACTTAATTCTCCTGTAAACAGGGGTCCAATCTTAAATGCAGATATAGGTTCATTAACTATACTTGCATAGCCTCAGGGTTGAAAGTTTGCGTGAGGTCGTGTAGAGTTTGAAAAGGCGTGAGCCGTGAGGCAGTTGCATCCTTTGTCTGGGAGAGAGAGATCCTGGCTTCCTCTTCCCGGGGCACGTGGCCCCAGGGGAGAGAAACCAGAAGGAGTGTAGAAGTGAAGTTGAAGAGTGACTGAGAAGTGAACTAAGAGACTGACTTTTCAGAAGAGCGTGGTGTTGTTTTAAAACAACACCAATGCACACGCCTCTTTGGGCTATGGGCCAATCAGGAAGTTGGATTTGCATGTCCGGATGAACTCTCTTTGTCTGGTCTCGGACCCTAATTTAAATGTCCAGGGAGGAGCTGGTTTATACCGTATTATAAATGAAATTAAGAGAAAACATGAAATATTGTATCCCATTGCAATATGATATGCATAATCAATCCGGGTATCTCGAGACGATTAACTACATACCAAATTCGATGGACTTGTAAAGAATATTACAAATAAAACCTGGTTACAGACATTTAAAATGATATGCTAAATTAAAACTGTCTAAAGTCATTAAGGTTAGTTACATAAACACACAATATATGTAAACAAGATAACCACACTATTTAGGCATCGAATAATTACATATAATTACACATTACATTGAAAAGAGAGAGATTTCTCCATTGTGTGTAAGGTAAGCTTGTGTGTGTGTGTGTGTGTGTGTGTGTGTGTGTGTGTGTGTGTGTGTGTGTGTGTGTGTGTGTGTGTGTGTGTGTGTGCACGTGCACGTGTGTATGTCCAGAAGAGGGGGCTGGCGTTCTTCTAATGTCCCACCGGTCCTTGGTCACCTCAGGGTGACCTTAGGGAGGACATTTCCTCCTCTGGCTTTTGCGACTTTGAGGCTAAATCATATGGTCGTAAACAGAGATTAGATCAGAGATTTACAGGACCTTGGTCGGAGTTTTGGTGGACCCCTGCTGACGAACTAATCGTGAAGTTTCCCAGACTCTAGTTTCCAGCACTCTGGGTTGGACTAGCCCAGAAAGTGGTAAAATCCTATGAACACAAGAGAAAGTTTTCTCTTGAGCAAGAGTGCTTCTTGGCTCTTTTTAAGCCCTTCTAAAGGAAGTGAAGATAATTTAATAAGTTGATGGTTCATTCAGATCATGGTCTGTGAAATAGCATTGAACACTAGAGACTTGGAACTTCATTCACTCTTCATTATCACCCGTTTATGTGTGCGTGTGTGGATGCGTGTGTTTGTGTTAGATTAGTTTCTATGTCATAGAATAGTTCAATAAAATCTTGTCTGTTCTTAGACATACGTGTTCTTATTGCTTACAAGTGTCTATTGCCTTGAATTGCGATTCTGCTACATGCTCTTAAAATAATATTTCACTATGTTTAGGATATTATTGCCGGTGGCCACGGAGGTAATACCTAATGCATAATTAATGAATCCACTAGGTTCAACTTATTGCTGGACGAATACTTGATCAGTAAAACTAAATTAGCCAAATTTCCCTTTACGAGCTGATCTGTTAATCCCTCCTACATATTTGGAGGAAAATAAAGGTAGCTCAATCTAAACAACTAATTTTTACTTACGTAAAATGGTGTAGAATATATCAAATTAACACAAACAGCTAATTTTCCCTACACTGCTCAAAAAACAGACCCTTATATCGAAAGAGTCTCAGAAAAGGGGCCATCCCATCCCGATTTATTTCGAACAACTGGGGAGAAACTTTCTGCATTAAAAAAAAAAAATCTGTAAAGAGCAGTAAACAGTAGTAAATGAAACAAAGTCAATATTTGGTGTGACAAAAAAACAAAAATAAAAATGGTAGTCTCCGGTACAATTTGTGCAGTTTTATAAGGAAATTAGCTGGTAAGTTTTATTGAGCATCTTGCAGAACCAGCCACAGTTCTTCTGGAGACTTTGACTTTCACACTTGCTTCTTATTTTTGCAGCAAAACCCAGCAGCCTTCATGTGTGTTTTTTTTTGTATGAAAAAATATAATATGCTGCTTTCTTTAATGACATACAAACATTTTTCTGTAACATTTAATTTTGTGCTAGAAAACGTTTTTGTACTGACTTGATAATGTAGAAGTCATAAAATAAAAAATTTACAAAGGTTAGTACAAAGTTTGTACTAAAAAAATAGGGTGCCTAAAACTTTTGCACAGTACTGTATATGCATTTTGTATATATATATATATATATATATATATATATATATATATATATATATATATATATATATATATATATATATATGTATAAAGTATTTATGCATTATTTTGCACATTATAACGCACAAAAAAGCACTGAATTAAACTATAGTCCTAAATTAATAATAAAATCTCACTTTCACTTACTCACTGCCTCACTATTGGTTTACTTGTGTTTAATTTGACCGTACCGTTTTAACCATCACAGATCTTACTTGCGCAACACTGTTTATCACCGCGTCTACACTGCGAGTGAGGAGCAGCGAGTTGCTAAACCTTTTAAGCAACTTGCACCAGTTTCCCCAACTCCTTGCACAGTGGAGCATTTTGGATATAAACATAAGTTTGTGCTCGTGCATCACTGTCGTGCTTTTGTGCTACACAAACTCCGCTTTGTAGTTTGCAGGTTACAATCTTCTACACTACATTTAATATAAAATGCTCCGCTGCCTTAGAGCAGTGGTTCCCAACCTTTTTTCCAGGAGACCCCTATTTTAGCATTCAACATCCTTAACGACCCCCCCTACCCCCCAACTAAAAACATGCATCAAATAATTTAAGAAAAATAATATAACCAAATAACTGTTATTTGCATATTTAAAAATTATCTAAAATGATATGCATATTTATTCATGCCATTTCTTGTATTCCTGATTGAATGGTGCCTTTTGTAAGTGTGAAAGGCTATTTAATGTGAGCTTTGGGCCTGCATTTCTTGAGCTAGAGATTGGATCGCAGGCGTGATTTTCGTGACAGCCAGACGAAAGTCATTGTGCACGTCTAGCTTGTTGCGTGCAATCATTTTGATGGTCACCAGAGAACTGACTAAACCAAGACACAACTAACTTCTGCAATTCTCCAGAATTCTGCAATTCTTCTCTATGATCCTTGGAGATTTTTTGGCCACTCAAACTATCCTTTTCACAGTGCGTTGAGACAATATAGACACACGTCCAATTCCAGGTTGATTCATAACATTTCCAGTTGACTGGAACTTCTTAATTATTGCTCTGATGGTGGAAATGGGCATTTTCAATGCTTGTGCTATTTTCTTATAGCCACTTCCCATTTTGTGAAGCTCAACAACCTTTTGCTGCACATCACAGCTATAGTCCTTTTGTATACCTATTGTTATGAATGAATAAGGGAATACCTCATATTTATACCCAGGAAGTCATGGTTGAACCTGTTCCTAGTCATGTACTAAAAAATGTAAAATATCAATGAATATTTTATATACAGGTGCATCTCAATAAATTAGAATGTCATGGAAAAGTTCCTTTATTTCAGTAATTCAACTCAAATTGTGAAACTCGTGTATTAAATAAATTCAATGCACACAGACTGAAGTAGTTTAAGTCTTTGGTTCTTTTAATTGTGATGATTTTGGCTCACATTTAACAAAAACCCACCAATTCACTATCTCAACAAATTAGAATATGGTGACATGCCAATCAGCTAATCAACTCAAAACACCTGCAAAGGTTTCCTGAGCCTTCAAAATGGTCTCTCAGTTTGGTTCACTAGGCTACACAATCATGAGGAAGACTGCTGATCATTGACACCCTTCACAAGGAGGGTAAGCCACAAACATTCATTGTCAAAGAAGCTGGCTGTTCACAGAGTGCTGTATCCAATCATGTTAACAGAAAGTTGAGTGGAAGGAAAAAGTGTGGGAAAAAAAGATGCACAACCAACCGAGAGAACCGCAGCCTTATGAGGATTGTCAAGCAAAATTGATTCAAGAATTTGAGTGAACTTCACAAGGAATGGACTGAGGCTGGGGTCAAGGCATCAAGAGCCACCACACACAGAAATGTCAAGGAATTTGGCTACAGTTGTCGTATTCCTCTTGTTAAGCCACTCCTGAACCACAGACAACATCAGAGGCGTCTTACCTGGGCTAAGGAGAAGAAGAACTGGACTATTGCCCAGTGGTCCAAAGTCCTCTTTTCAGATGAGAGCAAGTTTTGTATTTCATTTGGAAACCAAGGTCCTAGAGTCTGGAGGAAGGGTGGAGAAGCTCATAGCCCAAGTTGCTTGAAGTTTCCACAGTCTGTGATGATTTGGGGTGCAAGATCATCTGCTGGTGTTGGTCCATTGTGTTTTTTGAAAACCAAAGTCACTGCACCCGTTTACCAAAAAATTTTGGAGCACTTCATGCTTCCTTCTGCTGACCAGCTTTTTGAAGATGCTGATTTCATTGTCCAGCAGGATTTGGCACCTGCCCACACTGCCAAAAGCACCAAAAGTTGGTTAAATGACCATGGTGTTGGTGTGCTTGACTGGCCAGCAAACTCACCACACCTGAACCCCATAGAGAATCTATGGGGTATTGTCAACAGGAAAATGAGAAACAAGAGACCAAAAAATGCAGATGAGCTGAAGGCCACTGTCAAAGAAACCTGGGCTTCCATACCACCTCAGCAGTGCCACAAACTGATCACCTCCATGCCACGCCGAATTGAGGCAGTAATTAAAGCAAAAGGAGCCCCTACCAAGTATTGAGTACATGTACAGTAAATGAACATACTTTCCAGATGGCCAGCAATTCACTAAAAATGTTTTTTTTTATTGGGCTTATGAAGTATTCTAATTTGTTGAGATAGTGAATTGGTGGGTTTTTGTTAAATGTGAGCCAAAATCATCACAATTAAAAGAACTATAAAGATTCCAGGCTGGGTACGGAGGGACCAGACAGGAGACAGGCTGACTCCAACTTTCAACTTTTTTATTTTTTGTCTCACTCTTCACACACACACATACACGCACACATGTAGCTCTGTGTCGGCGTCATTCTCTCTCTCGAGGCACGTGTCTCTCCTCCTTTTCTCCTTACTGCAACACAGAACACTCATTAGTCTCAATTTCCTACAGGTGTGGAAACCTTACCACTCGCTTTCTCCGGCTCCACCCTCCATTCACAAACCATGCTCTACCATGCCCCCGCCTCCACATACCCCCACCGCCTGACTCAGGCCGGGGAGCAATCCGGCCTGCCGCCGACTCCCCCCCCCTTGCTGGGAGAGGAAGTCCGCCACAGCCATCTGCGCCCCCGGTCTGTGGATCACCTCGAACTTAAAAGGCTGAAGTGCCAGTTACCAACGAGTGATCCGCGCGTTGGCATCCTTCATGCGTTGGAGCCACTGGAGCGGGGCGTGATCCGAACAGAGGGTGAAAGCCCGCCCCAGTAGTAGCGGAGGGTGAGGACCGCCCACTTGATGGCCAGGCACTCTGTCTCAATTGTGCTGTACTTTGTCTCCCGTACCAAGAGCTTGTGGCTGATGTACAGCACGGGGCGCTCCACCCCCTCCACCACCTGGGACAGCACGGCCCCCAGCCCCCTGTCTGACGCATCCGTCTGCAACACAAAAGGGAGAGAGAATTCAGGAGAATGTAAAAGTGGTCCGCCACACAGTGCAGCTTTTACCTGAGTGAAAGCCTGTTGGCACGGCTCCGTCCACTGGACCGGGTCTGGTGCCCCCTTTTTAGTGAGATCAGTCAGCGGGCTGGTGACGTCCGAATAATTAGGCATAAACCTACGATAATAGCCAGCCCAGGAACCGTCTCACCTCCTTTTTGGTCTTGGGCCTTGGGCAGGTCACAATCGCTGCTGTCTTATCAATTTGGGGACACACCTGTCCATGACCCAAGTGGAAGCCCAGATACCATACTTCCACCCGTCCAATCGTGCACTTCTTTGGTTTGGCCGTGAGTCCCGCACGCCTCAGCAACCTCAACACCGCCCTTAAATGCTGCATGTGTCGCTGCCAGTCATTACTGTATATAATAATGTCGTCTAAATAGGCAGCGGCATATGCAGCGTGTGGATGGAGTATTCGGTTCATGAGCCGCTGGAACGTCGCGGGAGCCCCGAACAGCCCAAAAGGAAGGGTCACGAATTGGTGTAAGCCGAACGGGGTGGAAAAGGCCATTTTTTCCCGGGACATTGGAGTCAAGGGGATCTGCCAATATCCCTCAGTTAAATCCAGTGTCGAATAAAAGCGAGCCGCGCCCAACCGATCGAGCAGTTCGACAATGCGAGGCATTGGATATGCGTCGAATTTAGACACCGCGTTAACTTTTCTAAAGTCCACACAAAACCGGACCGTCCCGTTGGCCTTAGGAACTAAGATCACCGGGCTGCTCCAGTCACTGTGGGACTCCTCGATTACTCCCATTTTGAGCATGGCCTTAAGTTCATCCCGGACCACATTTTTTTTGTGTTCGGGGAGCCGATAGGGGCGGCTGCGAACCACCACCCCTGGGGCTGTCTCAATGTGGTGCTCTATGAGGTTAGTGTGGCCGGGGAGAGGCGAGAACATGTCAGAAAACTCTGCCTGTAGGGTTTTGATGTCTATAATTTGGTGTAATGTCTGAACGTATCAAACTGATTTCTGAATCAGCCTGAATTTAGCAAAGGAGTTTCTCTGTCTCCTTGAGCTGTGAATCCTTATCTAACCTCTTCACCAGATGCCATCGGAATGCGACACGACCCCCCCTCTTCAGACACACACACACACAAAGCGCACACCCATGCACAAACACAATGTAAGAATTTCTTTTGAATGTAACATGTAATTATATGTAATTATTCAATGCCTAAATAGTGTGATGTTATCTTGTTTACATATATTGTGTGTTTATGTAACGTAACTATAATGATTTTAGATAGCTTAACTTAGGATATTATTTTAAATGTCTGTAACCATCTTTTACTTGTAATATTCTTTATAAGTCCATCGAATTTGGTATGTGGTTAATCGTCTTGCGATACCCTGATTGATTATGCATATCATATTGCAATGGGATACATTATTTCATGTTTTTTCTTAATTTCACACGTAATACGGTTTAAACCGGCTCCTCCCTGGACATGCAAATTTGGGTCTGAGACCAGACAAACAGAGTTCATTCCACCAACAAATCCAAATTCCTGATTGGCCCATAGCCCAATGGGGGTTTTTGTCTTTAAAACAGCACCACGCTTTGAAACTTCTTCAGACTCTCTTCACTCACACTCTTCAACTTCACTTCAACACTCTTTCCGGCTTCTCTCCCCCAGGGCCACGTGCCCCGGGAAGAGGAAGCCAGGATCTCTCTCTCTCGGACAAAGGATGCAACCGCTTCACGGCCCACGCCTTTTCAAACGGCACGACAAACCAGCGAACTCTACATGACCTCACGCGAACCTTCAAACCGAAGCCATGCAAGTATAGTTAATGGATCTATATCTGTGTTTAAGATTGTACCCCTGTTTACAGGAGATTTAAGTTCGCTGCTGGTTTTGAAAAAGGCTAATTAGTTGTGTTTTTGTCTGCCATTCCCTTTTATTTCATTACTTTCTCTCTATCCCTTTTCTTTCCTTGTATATAGATGTACATAGGTATGTTTTGCTTAGAGTTAGTCGTGTGTATCCATAGTTACATCTAGTTATTAAAATCTATTATCACCACTCTTGATTTGTCTCTGTTTTGGTCACGTGATAGTCAACTCTACGCTACATAAGAGCTTGGTTACCCGCTCTAATTTTAATAACAAAATTCTTTGGCTACACGCTCTAAACGGAGATTTCCTTCCTGGCCAGAAGGATAAACTCCCTCTTTAGAGTTCATAATTCCAAACTAGACTACAGCTAATCCTAAAAGCTGATCTAGACCACATACATAGTCATAATTAATTATAATCCGTTGTAGTTAATTATCTATATGTATATGTGCACATACACGAATTCCCTTTCATGGCTGATGTATATTTATAACTGGTCACAACACGCATTGTTTAGATATATAGATATATTTAAAGTTGATCCATTACATTATTCTGGTGGAAAAGAATAATGCGAGTAATGATTGATTTGTTACATTGGGCTGGGGAGAGGTGGTCCCCGCATGGCACCGGAGGGGATTGACTCGCCAATTTTTGATCTACTTCCGGCCCTAGCTCCTCCCTTTCAGGAACTACCGTTGCCAACGCTACCGATGCCGTCCCCCTCCATAGTTTTAGCAGGTTTAGATGATAAACCTGCCGCGCCCCGCCTCTATCTGTTCACCTTACCTCATAGTCGACATCCCCGACTCGCTGTGTGACCTCAAAGGGTCCTTGCCACTTGGCGAGTAATTTGGAGCTCGCTGTGGGTAGTAATATGAGCACTTTATCTCCCGGCGTGAACTCGTGCAGCCGTGCACCCGTTATACAGCCGGGATTGACGTTCTTGTGCCTGTAGCAAATTTTCCTGCGTTAGGTGGCGTAATGTGTGGAGTTTTGCTCTCAGTCGAGAGAGAGAGAGAGAGAGAAAGAAGGGTGGGGCTCACCTGCCCCTGGATACGCCGCCAGGTGATCCTCTGCCAGCTGAACCGTCTCATCCAGCGATGCAGGACGATGGCACTGGACCCATTCCGCCGTCCCGGCAGGAAGCCGGGTGATGAACTGCTCCAGAACCACTAGGTCGATCACTTCCTCTGCGTCGCGCTCCTCAGCCAACAACCACCTCCTGCAGGTGTCCCGCAGCTTCTGGGCGAAGGCGAATGGCCTGCCGAGCTCCGCGAAGGCCAGGGCTCTGAAGCGCTGCCGGTGCTCTTCAGGGGTCTGCCCGACCCGCTGCAGGATCGCCCGCTTCAGGTCCGGGTATTCCAGCATGCTCGCAGCTGCTGGGCCGCGAGCTGCGCCTCGCCTGACAGGAGCGGCACCAGGTGAGCCGCCCACTGATCCTCAGGCCAGGCCCATGCGGAGCGCTCATACAGCTCCAGGAAGGCCTCTGGATCATCCTGAGGTCCCATCTTCGTCAGCGCGACGTGGGCTGCTGCGGAGGCTGCAGGGCCGGCGGCTGGAATCCCGGCCTGCTGCACCAGGCCCTGAAGCACCTGGCGGTCCTCGGCCTGGGTGTCGAGGAGGTCCTTAAACCACTTTTCCTGGTCACGCTGGAGCTGCAGGAGGGCCTGGTGGAAGTTGGCCAGCTGATTGATAAGGTGGTCCAGAGGTGAGCCGTCCATGGCGGCGATTTCCTCTCGTATCTCCTGGGTTTCGGCACCAGTGTAAAGATTCCAGGCTGGGTACGGAGGGACCAGACAGGAGACAGGCTGAATCCAACTTTGAACTTTTTTATTTTTTGTCTCACTCTTCACACACACACACATGCACGCACACATGTAGCTCTGTGTCGGCGTCACTCTCTCTCTCGAGGCGCGTGTCTCTCCTCTTTTTCTCCTTACTGCAACACAGAACACTCGTTAGTCTCAATTTCCTACAGGTGTGGAAACCTTACCACTCGCTTTCTCCGGCTGTGCCCTCCATTCCGATGCTCGACCACGCCCCTGCCTCCACAAGAACCAAAGACTTAAACTACTTCAGTCTGTGTGCATTGAATTTATTTAATACACAAGTTTCACAATTTGAGTTGAATTACTGAAATAAATGAACTTTTCCATGACATTCTAATTTATTGAGTTGCACCTGTGTATTTGTATATATATATATATATATATATTTATTCATGGGGTGCCAATAATTGTTGCACACCTATATTTAACAAAGATTTTTTTTTATAAACCTGTTTTGTGATTGCAATTGTTTGAGATCCATGAGAGCAGAGTATTTTTGTGAATTTCTTTAACAAAAGATCAAAAAGGTTAAACAGTAAAGACAATTTTTCACAGACTTCTTTGCTCATATTTACCAAGGGTAAATATTTTTAGCACATACATTTTTCTCTTCTCCTAGCGCTTTGCCATATTCCTTTGTTTGACAAGTTACCCTGTTGTTTTGAGCATTGCACTGTACTATTAGAACAGCAATGTGAATTTTGCCTAGTCTTTTTTATTTTATAAAAGCTGTATTCGTCCTTTCCCACTCTCGCGATACACAGCTAAAAATTCTCCATGTTAAGGAAATGGCTTCTCTTTCATATTTCTTAAACACTATTATTAGGATATTCAAAATGGATTTATTTATCGTGCTGTTTTACATTTTTTAAAAATCATTATTTCTTCCTCTTGTAACCCTCAAACTAGAATGAGCTTGGCGATCCCTTGTAAATCTTTAGCGACCCCTAGTGGGGGTTGTAACCCCCGGAGTTAGGAACCACTGCCTTAGAGGACTTGGTTCGCATGCTTTTTTCCACTTTTACTTGACGATTACACCGATGGTGACTGAGGTCATGTAGAGCATAAAAGATAATGCTGACATAAACAGTAAGCTGAAGAAATGCATTTTCATTGACTCTAGGTATTCTGCTAAAGCTAGCAGCGTCGCATTACATGTGCATGACGTCATGTCATCGACTGGGAAACGGCTTATATTCCGGTTAGTCAAAAACCACTAGTGTTACATTTGAGACGATACTACCCTTCTAAACTTCATACACTAGATGGTAGACCATACACTCTCCGATGCGTGTTTTCGGAACAGAAGTAACATAATGAGTAAACGTGCCTCGTGCCGCACGCAGACCAACTAATCGATAATGGCATTCATTGACAGTGATTTTCATAATCGATTATTATCGATTAGTTGTTGCAGCTCTAAATGCAAACAAAACACAGGCTCATCCAAAACAAAAATATCTTTGTTAAATATATGTGTGCCACAATAATTGGCACCCTTTTAATCAATACTTTGTGCTACCTCCCTTTGCCAAGATAATAGCTCTGAGTCTTCTCCTATAATGTCTGATGAGGTTGGAGAATACATGGTAAGGGATCTGAGACCATTCCTCCATACAGAATCTCTACAGATACTTAAAATTTCGAAAAATCCATTCACCATTTACATACACAGCAAATGCAGCTATACTGAGCTTCTTACCACTTTTGAAGTAATGGAGAATGCTGCACTGCACTGAATGGGTGTGACCAGATGTCTAACATCTGCTTCTTTAATGAACTGTAGATCATCTGGCCCTTCCACATGTAACTTGGACACCAACTCACCAACCACAAATGTTTCCAGTTTCTCTCTATCTAGCTGTGGTAGTACAGTCTGTATGGCACTCTCAGTGGAGTCTGTTATTTAGTCTTTTACCTGTAACACACAGAATGGTGCATGGCAATCATGTGGAGACCAAACTGATTATATGCAGGCAATGGATAGAAATCTGCAAGACTGTCCATGGTCAAACACTCAAAGAGCATCATTAGTGCTTTGTAGACAGTGCACACCAAAATCCACAACAGGCACTGACTGATACTGCTCAACAACAAAATGCACCGATTGATCAGTATGAAAACAATTTTTCCAAACTTGTAGCCCATGTCATTTTGGTGAACTAAAACAGTGTCCCTTTGAATGTGACAGATGGTGTTTCAAGAGTGTCCTCCAGACGAAGGCCTTTGAGACTTACAGCCCTCTGAATGCCAATCTGGTATAGTTGGTCATCAAACTTTGTTGCTTCCCCTATTTGAAGCATTGGAGATAATAAGCTGCCAGCATGTAAATATATTTGTAGCAACTGGTGTCTTTCAGCTAGAGTACTGCAGAGGTTTTGAAAGTTGTGTAGTTTCCTTGCACACTGCAAAAAAAAAGTTGTGCTAGCTTTCAAAGCGCAATGTCCACAATCAAATAAGGGGACCAAAGTGGAGGATGAGCTCTTGGTAGTAGACAAGGTAATGGTGTTTGGCTTGCATCAGTTTTCCTGGGAATAAAGTGATTCTAAGTTGGAGGTATTCCTCATTAAGGACTTTAAGATATGCTACTTGGTTGGTATGGAGTTCACCAGAGCTTCACAGGTTGCCATTGGAGTCCTCTTCCACTCCTCCATGACGACATCACAGAGCTGGTGGATGTTAGAGACCTTGCACTCCTCCACCTTCCATTTGAGGATGCCCCACAGATGCTCAATAGGGTTTAGGTCTGGAGACATGCTTGGCCAGTCCATCACCTTTACCCTCAGCTTCTTTAGCAAGGCAGTGGTCATCTTGGAGGTGTGTTTGGGGTCGTTATCATGTTGGAATACTGCCCTGCGGCCCAGTTTCCGAAGGGAGGGGATCATGCTCTGCTTTCAGTATGTCACAGTACATGCTGGCATTCATGGTTCCCTCAATGAACTGTAGCTCCCCAGTGCCGGCAGCACTCATGCAGCCCCAGACCATGACACTCCCACCACCATGCTTGACTATAGGCAAGACATACTTGTCTTTGTACTCCTCACCTTGTTGCCGCCACACACGCTTGACACCATCTGAACCAAATAAGTTTATTTTGGTCTCATCAGACCACAGGACATGGTTCCAGTAATCCATGTCCTTAGTCTGCTTGTCTTCAGCAAACTGTTTCCGGCTTTCTTGTGCATCATCTTTAGAAGTGGCTTGCCACTGGGATGACAGCCATGCAGACCAATTTGATGCAGTGTGCGGAGAATGGTCTGAGCACTGACAGGCTGACCCCTTCAACCTCTGCAGCAATGCTGGCAGCACTCATACGTCTATTCTGCAAAGCCAACCTCTGGGTATGATGCTGAGAACATGCACTCAACTTCTTTGGTCGACCATGGCAAGGCCTGTTCTGAGTGGAACCTGTCCTGTTAAACCACTGTATGGTCTTGGCCACCATGCTGCAGCTCAGTTTCAGGATGTTGGCAATCTTCTTATAGCCTAGGCCATCATTATGTAGAGCAACAATTCTTTTTTTCCAGATCCTCAGAGAGTTCTTTGCCATGAGGTGCCATGTTGAACTTCCAATGAGAGAGTGTGAGAGTGATAACACCAAACTTAACACACTTGCTCCCCATTCACACCTGAGACCTTGTAACACTAATGAGTCACATGACACCGGGGAAGGAAACTGGCTAATTGGGCCCAATTTGGACATTTGCACTTAGGGGTGTACTCACTTTTGTTGCCAGCAATTTAGACATTAATGGCTGTGTGTTGAGTTATTTTGAGGGGACAGCCAATTTACACTGTTATACAAGCTGTACACTCACTACTTTACATTGTAGCAAAGTGTCATTTCTTCAGTCTTGTCCCATGAAAAGATATAATAAAATATTTGCAAAAATGTGAGGGGTGTACTCACTTTTGTGAGATACTATATATATATATATATATATAAACCTTTAAACCACGAGAGTCAACATGGAGCAAAGTTTCTTCACATGTTGCTAGATGTGTTGACAAAAGAATGAAGTCTGGTGATTTTTGACAGTTTTTTGAAGCATTTGTAATCCCTTACACAGAGAGGCCGGATAGCTTGCCTGAATGGTTGTAGCCAGGTGTAAGCAAAACTCACGTATCTGATATTTCACAGTGGTTTATAATCAGCGTTGTCGATTCCCTGCACACATGGGGCAGTTTGCAAAACACTCCACTAATAACTTAGAGTTACTGAACATAAATAAAAAGAGCAACAGAAATAACAGGTAAAGAGCAACAGCAATATAACCAGGCTTTACATGCATACATGCGGTGATCATAGCTCGCACTCCATCTACTGACTGCCCACTCATCAGTGAGGGAGTAAGAGAGAGCATTCTGCCTTAAAGGAGCAGTAACTAATTCTACTTGTTACAGATAGTCGTCCCCCCCCCACCCCCCCAGCAAATAAAGGCTGACCCCAGCCGTACACAACCAAGGAGCATTAATGTTTCACTTAACAACCATACATACAGTTGAAAAGCTGTTAAAGGGTGAGAAAAACAAAAACAATGCACAAACAGTACATTCCTACAAGTCTGTACATTCCACTTAAGTTCAGTAAAACAAAACTGTGTACAAAACTGACATATGAAATATGTCCCCCCTTTTTTTTTTACATCAAACCTTGAACATTTGTCAGTAAACAACAAGTGACAATCAACACCATTGTTTCATCTCCCCTACTTAACTTCAAACTTATGTGTATGTGATATGGGTTAGTCCACCTATTGACTGTCCAGTCAGAAGTAATTCTCGGTTTCTGTCTTTGTCTCAAGTAACCCGGATGACCCCGTCATCTGTGTCAAATTTGTGAGTGTCAAACTCAGGTCTCATGTCAGAGTCCTCCATGTCTACAAAAACAGCACCATCAAGTGTCTGTTCAGGTAAGCTTTCTGAGGAAAATTCATTGAGGAGTTTGGTCAACCAGTCCCTAGCTACCCTTAAGTCAGTATCGTCAGACTCTCCAGCACAGCTTTGGATAGAGGCACCTTCATCCAATGATTGTCCATCCTCGCAATTATCAGAGAGCTTTTTGATTGGACAAAGCAGTATTCCATGAGTGAAAGGGCTGAAGGTTCACCATGTGAAACAAACCAACATCCTCCCTAGTATCAACTTTTTCCAATCTGTAATTAACATCAGATAGTACTTTTGAGATAATAATAATAATTAGTTACATTTATATAGCGCTTTTCTAGACACTCAAAGTGCTTTACATAGTACAGGGGAGGAATCTCCTCAACCACCACAAGTGTATGGCATCCACCTGGATGATGCGACGGCAGCCATAATGCGCCAGAATGCCCACCACACACCAGCTACTGGTGGAGAGGAGAGGAGGGTGATATAGCCAATTCAGAGATGGAGATTATTAGGGGGCCATGATAGACAAGGGCCAATGGGGCAATTTTGCCAGGTGATATCTGTAGCGTATGATCTATTCTCAAACTGATTTCTACATTAACCCAAACTAAACATAGAGTAACCCCGAGAGGCCTCCTGCGGCCAGATGCCCCTTTGGAATGCAAAAAGTCTCTCTGGGACCCACACAGGACTTACCCCTGCAATAAAAGAAACCTTTGATGACTGAACTTCTGGGAAACTTCATGATTAGTTCGTCAGCAGGGATCCAACACACACACACACACGCACACACACTTACTTTACGACACACACACACACACACACCCCCACGCTTACCTTACACACACAATGGAGAAACCCCTCTCTCTTCAATGTAACATGTAATTATATGTAATTATTCCATGTCTAAATAGTGTGATGTTATTTTGTTTACATATATTGTGTGTTTAACTAACCTTAATGACTTTAAATAGTTTTAATCTAGCATATCATTTTAAATGTCTGTAACCAGGTTTTATTTGTAATATTCTTCACAAATCCATCGAATTTGGTATGTAGTTAATCGTCTCGAGATACCCGGATTGATTATGCATATCACATTGCAATGGGATACATCATTTCATGTTTTCACTTAATTTCATTTATAACACGGTATAAGCCAGCTCCTCCCTGGACATTTAAATTAGGGTCCGAGACCAGACAAAGAGAGTCATCCGGACATGCAAACCCAACTTCCTGATTGGCCCATAGCCCAAAGAGGCGTGTGCGCTGGTGTTGTTTTAAAACAACACCACGCTCACTTCTTCTTCGGATTTGAGAGTTAGACTTCAGAGTTTGACTTCACTTCTCAACTTCACTTCTTCCGGTTTCTCTCCCCCGGGGCCACGTGCCCCGGGAAGAGGAAGCCAGGATCTCTCTCTCTCCGGACACAAGATGCAACTACCTCCGGGCTCACGCCTTTCCAAACAACAACAAACCAGCGAACTCTACACGACCTCATGCAAACTCTCAACCTTGAGGCTATGCAAGTATAGTTAATGACCTATATCTGCGTTTAAGATTGTACCCCTGTGTTACAGGAGAATTAAGTTCGTGCTGGTTCTGAAAAAGGCTAATTAGTTGTGTTTTTGTCTGCTCCCCTTTCTTTCATTACTTTCTCTCTATCCCTTTTCTCTCCCTGTATATAGATGTGTATATATGTATGTTTTGCTTAGAGTTAGTCGTGTGTATCCATAGTCACATATAGCTATTAAAATCTATTATCCCACGCTTGATTTTCTCTGTTTTGTTGACGGGATGAGTCCCTTAAACGCTCCGATCTCGATTACCGGCTCTATCTTTAATAACAAACTCCGTGAGTTAATTCTTCCTGGCCAGAAGGATAAACTCGCTCTTTAGAGTTCATAAAGCTGATCCAGGCCACATACATAGTCATAATTAATTATAATCCGTTGTAGTTAATTATCTATATGTATATGTGCACCTATATAAATTCCCTTTCATGGCTGATGTATATTTATAACTGGTCACAACACGCGTTGATTAGATATATAGATATATTTCACGCCAGCCGAGCTAATTCCTTACATAAATTGGAGAATACATTTAAACGTGTTACACATCTTTTAATTTGTTACGTAAATCGTAACTGGTGGAGAATATTATTTTAAACGTTGCAGATTCATCCGAGTTACTACACATTCCTGTAGATAACGTGGGCACGCTTTAAAACTCGCCTCCTTTAAAAAGGTGCGTTGAATCCAAGCGTGCGCTTCTGTTTCGTTTCATGTTTAAAGTTGATCCATTACATTATTCTTGTGGAAAAGAATAATGCATAATAATGCCCCTTTTTGTATAATTTTCGCTACATATCCCTACTCTTTACAAGAAGTTACCTGGGATTTTTAATGACCACAGAGAGTCAGGACCTCGGTTTAACATCTCATCCAACAGATGGCACTCTTTTTACAGTATAGGGCCCCAGTCACTATATTAGGGCATTAAGACCCACACAGACCACAGGAAGAGCACCACCTACTGGCCTCCCTAATACCATTTCCAACAGCAACCTTAGTTTTCCCCAGGAGGTCTCCCATCCAGGTACTGGCCAGGCTCAACTGTGCTTAGCTTTAGTGGGAAACCAGGCAAGGACTGCAGGGTGATATGGCTCTGGCCATCCTGTATGGACCAGAGTATACTGGAGCCAGCTTGGCTGTAAAGTTTTCTGTTGCATCAGACTTTGGGTGTGTTTTCACTCTAACCAGATCATCCAAAATATAATTAACCGAACGTCGTTTTAGGTCATAGTATCGTTTCCTACATTTATGTCCTTCCTCTAGAGCTACTCTGGCATGATCATGAGCGCCTTGTAAGGAAGCTCTCAAGTTCTCCGGGTATGTCACATGTGGGTCATCCATTCCATCAACATTCAGTTGTGTGACCAAATCAAGTGGAGTCTCGAGCTCATGTCCATATAACATCATTGATTGTGACAGACTTGTACTCTCATGTGGTGCAGTACGAAGAGCGAAGCATATCTGAGGTATGTATCTGTCCCATGAGGTGTGTTTGTCCCCCACGTATGCACAAATGGCTGTTTTCAAGGTACAGTTCACCCTTTCCATAGCGTTTGTCTGTGGGTGATATGCTGTAGTCAACCTGTGTTCTGTATCCAGAGCGGCCACCACAGACTCAAAGAGGTTACTCACAAATGGCATGCCATGGTCTGAAATCAGGTAAGATGGTGCACTGTGTCTGGCAAAGATTTCACTCAGGAATTTACTCACAGCAACTTGCGCTGTTGCTGTTCTGACTGCATTTATTTCTACCCACTTTGAGAAGTAGTCGACAAATACAATAATGTACTCATTTCCATTCTGTGTCTGAGGGAGAGGGCCCACAAAGTCTACTCCAGTGTATTCCCAAGGCTTTTGTGGTTTGATTGGGACCATCAGACCCACTGGTTTCTTTTGACTTGGCTTTGTCAACTGACACACAGAACATGAGGTGATGTATCTCTTTACATCATCTGCCAGAAGAACCTAAACTTTAGCCTGGTCAATGTTTTGGTAATTCCAAGGTGGCTGGCAGTAGGGAGGTCATGATAGTATTTTAACACAGTACCTCTGATGGAGGTAGGCGTGTAAAATTTGAGCTGTTTCATTGGATGTAGTCACTTTGGAGTCTCTGACATACAGCAAACCGTCCTGAATGACACACTTTTCATCCACATCCTCTCTTCCAGCACTCTTAAGGGCACATAAAAGATTACTGACAACTGGGTCACTTTCCTGTAATTGCCTCAACTGTGCTTTGTCTGTCAGCATGACTGAGGACAGGCTACGGAGATCCATACCCCCAATAATTGCATAATCTGGCAGAATGTCTATTGGGGTAGCCTCGCATTGAATTGTGTTGCAGGACAAAGCGTCCGGGACCTTGTTTTGAACACCTGGCTTATGCACACTACTAAAATCAAAGTCCTGCAGACATAAGGACCATCTCGCCAGACGTCCAGAAGGGTTTGGGTGGTTCATCAGCCATCTCAGGCTATTATGATCTGTGTAGACCGTCACATGAAAGCCCTCTACATAGCGTCTAAAGTACTCCAGGGTCCAAATCTCTCCTAAACAATCTTTTTCAGGTGTTAAGTAGGGTTTCTCAGAGTTCTGCTCGCAAAAGCCACAACAACATCTCGTCCCATGTCGTCTTTTTGCATTAGGGCCGCCCCAAGACCCAGGTCACAAGCATCTGTGTGTATGAAGAATGGCCATGTGAAATTTGGAAAAATCAAGATTGGTGCCGACGTGAGACACTTTGTCAAGAAATCCATAGCAGCCTGGCAACTTTCATCCCAGCAGAATGGTGTTTCTTTCCTGGTGAGACGGAAAAGTGGTTCTGCTTTATTCACATAGCCAGGTATGAAGCGTCGATAATAGCCCATAAAGCCAAGGAATCCTCTGACATCTTTTGTGTGTTTTAGCGTTCTAAACTCGGACACCGCCTTTAATTTTGCTGGGTCTGGGGATATACCCTCTGGCATGACATGGTAGCCAAGGAATATGAGCTCACTTAGACAGAACTGACATTTGCTCAGCTTTAGAGAGAGACCTGCTGTCTGTAGTCTCAAAAGAACCTCCTGAAGGTCTTCAAGGTGTTGTTCAAAGGTCGGTGAAGCTATTACAATGTCGTCCAAGTACACTGCACAGCATTTATAAATCAGGCCAGCGAGCATGGTGTTCATGACCCTTTGGAAGGTAGCGGGGGCATTGCTGAGCCTGAAGGGAAGGACTTTGAACTGAAATAGGCCACAGTGAGAGATAAAAGCAGTTTTTGGTCTAGACTTTTCCTCAACGGACACTTGCCAATACCCACGAGATAGATCCAGAGTGGTAATAAATTTCCCACGGGACAGAAAGTCTAATGATTCATCCAGAGGATATGAATCTTTCAGTGTGAGCTGATTTAGACCCCTGTAATCAACACAGAATCTGGGTTCTCCACAAGGTTTCCTTACGATCACGACCGGTGCAGCCCACGGGCTTGATGACGGTTCCTTCCTCCAGCATTCGCTTTATCTGGCTCTCAATTATCTGCTTTTTCTCAGGGGAAGTACGGTAAGGTGGTTAATTTACAGGTTTCTCACCACTGGTGTCGATCATGTGCTCTGCCATTGCCGTATGACCATCAAACATGCACAAAAAATATTCCACAAGGGCAAGGAACTGAGCTTTTTGTTCCTGTCTCATGCCTCTTCAACTTTCCCACGCAAGTCAGATTTTTGGACATCCATGAACATCATGCACCCTACCCCTAGCATCTCCATCCATTCACTCGCTAGCTCACATGGTTCCGGTGCAATGGTGTCACATAAGGTTACAGTCCTGGATGGAATATGAATATTGATTGCAGCTCTTAACATGAAATCCATCCCTAAAATAAGTGGTGAAGTAAGATCAGGGATAATAACAAACTGATGGATGTTTTCCTTGGAATCCAATATTCAGCCAAACGACGCTGGTTGGGCTGCAAGTTGCTCTGTTAGCTAATTGAATCACCAAGGGTGCACTTTTTCAGAGCTTTCTAGAATTCCAGGAATATTAGTCCGAATTGCGGAGAGGGAAGCGCCTGTATCAAGAGCTGCATCAGCAACAACTGCTTTGTTGTAGAGGTTTACTTTAACAATGAATGGGGTGCTCCAGAATGAAGAAGTCGGGTCTTCCACATGACCCAGGATGAGTGGCTCAAGTGTGGACACTGGAGAATGTTGGGGCATATTTTTCTTCTGGAGGGAGGATTGCCCCTGTGAAATGTCCTCCCTCCCCTTAAGTTTCCCTTCTGCTGGCCAAATTTATTTTCCTGCTCACTCCTGTTGTTATCGCTTTGGTTCTCGCTACTCTGTCTACGACGTGGTGTTCCATATCCTGTTCGAAAATTCTGCTTTGCAACACCCGGGAATACATTTGCTTGTGGCGCAAAGCTGCAGTTTGGGCAATTTCGGGATGTGAAACCAGGTTCAGAACATTTAAAGCAGTAAATTTCGCGTGCTTGTTCTTTCATTGGAAGTGGGGGCTCATTACGGCTGTTTGGGCCAAGAACAGAATGGAGCTCATGTGCCCACATCAGGAGGTCGACGACTGATGTGATCTCTGATCCATAAACTGCGACTCTGTATTGCTCTAATGCATGTTTACAAATCAGCTCAATTTGATCTTGTTCTGTTGGTGGAGACTTTAACTTTTTGAATTCGCTCAATGGATGCGCTGCAAATGTTGGAAAAGGCTCATCGGGTGCCTGAACACTGTCAAGGATGCCTCTCAAGATGCGTTCCTGATTGTCTGATGGAAGAAACACACTTTTAAAAAGGACGCGGAATTGTGTCCAGGCTGTGATGTGTTCACTCAATACTGAAAACCATTTCCTGTGTTCTTTGGCTAGGAATGAGGTAATTTGAGAAGAATCTGTGCATCACTCAGCCCCAAAGAGGTTCTTTATACATCCACAAGCTGAAGCCAATCCTCAGGCTGAACTTTTCTATCCCCTCTGAACACAGGGGGCTCAAGTTTTGACTGATTCAAGACTGAGTAAAAGTCTGCTGCATTTTCAGGTGCTGTACTGCAATTGATAGCTGTCGCTGAAAGTTTTGGCATGTGAACAGGTTGGGCCTGGGCATATGGAGTGGAAGAGGCCATTGGATCATTATGTGCAGGTAAGGAGTTTGAAGCGGTTGTGCACATGTTTTGAGTGTAATCATCAATAATACCTTTCTGCAGATCAAGGGACTCCTTTAAGCATTTACGCAGCACTGCTACTTCCGTCCTTAGCGACTCAACCTGCGTCTCCAGACAGACAGTTAGCTTTGGTGCTCTCCTCCTAGGCTCAGACTCAAAAGGTAAAGTCAGGTCAGTCATATCTGTCAAACCATGCACATATTTTGCCATTGTGTTCAATGTAGGTAATATTAAATCAGCTTGGTATGCAGTAAATGTGGTAAAACAGTAAATTATGCAGTTTTCAACAAAAGTCAACACCTGTCACCACTTTCATATTATGACGACAATGATGGAAGCAAAATGGTCTTAATTATCTTTGCACTCTTCAACCTCAGAGCATCAAAAATTAATAGTAGAAACAAACCCGTTGGTTTTTCTTAATGAGTCTGAAAAGTCTTTTCAACATAGTTTTTTTTAGTTTTTTTTTTTTTTTACAAAGGAATCTCAAAACAGCACATATATATGTAGACTTTCATGGCAAACCTGCTGAACAGTTCTGATGATGCTGTGAAAAGGAATTCCAGTCCGAATCCCAGTAAGATTCAGATGAATCAGTCACTAGGTGAACTGCGAATCAAGATATTCAGTAAGTATCCTGCAGTCTGTGTCCAAACCTGAACGAATCTTTTTCAGTTGAAACTGTTTTATTAAATCGTTGGTGAACCAATGACTCCTCTCACGATCCGAAACTAATCACATGGACAGATTCGGTGTGTGCAAAAATGTCCGTAAAACCCAAACGAAGGATAATATCCTCGAGCGGCACTTCCAATGGGCCGATCCGAGGCCAGAGACAAAATGTTCGGGCGCCACTTGTAATGCTTTACACAGAGAGGCCGGATAGCTTGCCTGAATGGTTGTAGCCAGGTGTAAGCAAAACTCACGTATCTGATATTTCACAGTGGTTTATTATCAGCGTTGTCGATTCCCAGCACACATGGGGCAGTTTGCAAAACACCCCACTAACAACTGCGTTACTGAACATAAATAAAATAGGGCAAAGAGCAACAGAAATATAACCAAGCTTTACATGCATACATGCGATGATCATAGCTCGCACTCCGTCTACCGACTACCCACTCATCAGTGAGGGAGTAAGAGAGAGCGTTCCACCTTAAAGGAGCGGTAACTAATTCTACTTGTTACACACTGATGGCTGTACTGCTAAAGTTTTGTTAAATTAATCAATTTCACAAATTTTAAGTCATGACCATGGATCGTGTCATATTAATTAAACAGTGTAGAGGTTTGTGCAGTTTGTGCAGTTTTATAAGGAAATTAGCTGGTAAGTTTCATTGAGCATCTTGCAGAACCAGCCACAGTTCTTCTGGAGACTTTGACTTTTGCACTTGCTTCTTATTTTTGCAGCAAAACCCAGCAGCCTTCATTGTGTTTCTTGTCTAAAAAATTGGTGTCTTATGTAATATGCTACTTTCTTTCATGACATAGAAATATTTTTCTGTAACATTTAATTTTGTGCTAGAAAACTAATGTTTGGGAATATAAAATGTTTTTTGTACTGACTTGATCATGTAGAAGTCATAAAATAAAAAATCTATAACAAAGTTTGTACTAAAAAAATGGTGCCTAAAACTTTTGCACAGTACTGTACTTTTGACACTCACAATTATGTAATATTGGATCATTTACCTCAATAAATAAATGACCAAGTATAATATTTTTGTCTCATTTGTTTAACTGGGTTCTCTGTGTCTACTTTTAGAACTTGTGTGAAAATCTGATGATGTTTTAGATCATATTTATGCAGAAGAATAAATAGAAAATAATAGAAAATTCTAACGGGTTCACAAACTTTCAAGCATCACTGTAGTTGAGATCATTGTACCCCTAAAAGCTTACTATTAGATGCTGATATACTTGTTGCATGCATGGCCCAGCTCCGTTTGTAAAATCCACTATATGGGGAATAGAGATTCATTTTCAATTTATTTTTTCTATTTCTTAGTCCATCAAATAAAAAATAACGTACTATAATAAATATAGACTTAATTGCTTTGTGGTTGTAATTTGTTCCTTTATGTAATGAACTTGATTGCAAATGAATGGTACTATTACAGCAGCTACTACTACTACTACTACTACTACTACTACTACTCTTCTTCTTCTTTTTCTTCTTCTTCTTCTTCTTCTTCTTCTTATTATTATTATTATTAATGACTAGCTGATCAGAGGATGTTGTTATTTTAGCTCGAGGCTATGGTGGAGGAGATCAACAATAAGAACAAGGAGACTGTTAAGGACCTGAAGCAGAGGCTGAAAATAAAGGAAAAGGAGCTGTGCACAGAGAGGCAGAGGGTTTGTTTCACCACAATATGTTTAGTTTATGACTAGCAATAATTTCTTATAGTTCTTTGTAACATGCAGTGAGTGAAGGGAGTCCTGAAGAGAGGAAAATAAGTTTCTTAATTCCGAGTTAACTGCAAAAAACAGTTCCTATTTAATTGTGTTTTGACAGCATCCAAGTTTGGATGACTCGATATTCCAGTACCATGTACTGTAGTTATTACTCATATTATTGGTATATGGATAATATGGATAATAAGCATAACAATTTAACCTCCAGTGCCATTGTCTGTAACGTCTTTGTTTCCTCAGGTCAGAAAGGTGAGACTGTGGCGGAAAGGATGAAGGCCGACATCGAAACCTTATCACACTTCATCCAGCAGCTGAAGATACTGAAAGACAATTTCATAAAATTCCAAAAATGCTACATCCATGAAGCAGATGCGAGATTAATACACATATAAACATACAGTGGGGGAAAAAAGTATTTGATCCCCTGCTGATTTTGTACGTTTGCCCACTGACAAAGAAATGATCAGTCTATAATTTTAATTGTAGGTGTATTTTAACAGTGAGAGACAGAATAACAACAAAAAAAATCCAGAAAAACACATTTCAAAAAAGTTATAAATTGATTTGCATTTTAATGATTGAAATAAGTATTTGACCCCTTCGACTTAGTACTTGGTGGCAAAACCCTTGTTGGCAATCACAGAGGTCAGACATTTCTTGTAGTTGGCCACCAGGTTTGCACACATCTCAGGAGGGATTTTGTCCCACTCCTCTTTGCAGATCCTCTCCAAGTCATTAAGGTCTCGAGGCTGACGTTTGGCAACTCGAACCTTCAGCTCCCTCCATAGATTTTCTATGGGATTAAGGTCTGGAGACTGGCTAGGCCACTCCAGGACTGTAATGTGCTTCTTCTTGAGCCACTCCTTTGTTGCCTTGGCTGTGTGTTTTGGGTCATTGTCATGCTGGAATACCCATCCACGACCCTTTTTCAATACCCTGGCTGAGGGAAGGAGGTTCTCACCCAAGATTTGATGGTACATGGCCCCGTCCATCGTCCCTTTGATGCGGTGCAGTTGTCCTGTCCCCTTAGCAGAAAAACACACCAAAGCATAATGTTCCCACCTCCATGTTTGACTGTGGGGATGGTGTTCTTGGGGTCATAGGCAGCATTCCTCCTCCTCCAAACACGGCGAGTTGAGTTGATGCCAAAGAGCTCGATTTTGGTCTCATCTGACCACAACACTTTCACTCAGTTCTCCTATGAATCAATCAGGCAAACTTCAGACTTCTTTCTTGAGCAGGGGGACCTTGCGGGCGCTGCAGGATTTCAGTCCTTCACAGTGTAGTGTGTTACCAATTGTTTTCTTGGTGACTAGGATCCAAGCTGCCTTGAGATCATTAACAAGATGTAATTTAGTTCTGGGCTGTAGTTCTGGGCTGATTCCTCACCGTTCTCATGATCACTGAAACTCCACGAGGTGAGATCTTGCATGGAGCCCCAGACCGAGGGAGACTGACAGTTATTTTGTGTTTCTTCCATTTGCGTATAATCGCACCAACTGTTGTCACCTTATCACCAATCTGCTTGGTGATGGTCTTGTAGCCCATTCCAGCCTTGTGTAGGTCTACAATCTTGTCCCTGACATCCTTGGACAGCTCTTTGGTCTTGGCCATGGTGGAGAGTTCAATCTGATTGATTGATTGCTTCTGTCGACAGGTGTCTTTTATACAGGTAACAAACTGAGATTAGGAGCACTCCCTTTAAGAGAGTGCTCCTAATCTCAGCTCTTTACAGCTTTTTACCTGTGTAAAAGGCACCTGGGAGCCAGAAATCTTGCTGATTGATAGGGGATCAAATACTTATTTCACTCATTAAAATGCAAATCAATTTATAACTTTTTTGAAATGCGTTTTTCTGATTTTTTTTGTTGTTATTCTGTCTCTCACTGTTAAAATACACCTACCATTAAAATTATAGACTGATCATTTCTTTGTCAGTGGGCAAACGTACAAAATCAGCAGGGGATCAAATACTTTTTTCCCTCACTGTACAGTACTGTGCAAAAGTTTTAGGCACCCTATTTTTTTAGTACAAGCTTTATTATAATTTTTTTATTTTATGACTTCTACATTATCAAGTCAGTACAAAAAACATTTTAGATTGCCAAACATTAGTTTTCTAGCACAAAATTAAATGTTACAGCAAAATGTTTGTATGTCATTAAAGAAAGCAACATATTACGTAAGAGACCAAATGGAGGGACACACACTCTGTGAATACCGACTGTGCCTTTGTCGGGGGTTGGGCCCTGAGCTATTAGCTATCCCTATAGTGTCTGTGAACCAAGGGTGCAAGTCTGTGAACCAAGGGTGGTTTTTGTCTGTACACAGAGAGAGAATAGTGGGACACACTTATGGTCCAGCACAAGGGTAATAATGTATAGACTCATGGCATGGCACAAGGTGAATTAGATAAACAGACAGACTTCGTGACTTTGTTGGAGGTCTTTTTGTATTCTATTATAAATTTGACTCAAGTATATGGAGATGGCATCTGTTTAGTGGTGCCCTCAAGAATTGTGGGTAATGTAGTGATCAAACACATTTAAAAGAACAGAAAAGAAAACCAGACTGACTTACAGCTTGTACCAGAGCATGGTTTTCAGTAATTTTTAAATATAAATACTAGTTGCTGTACAAATCTATGGTGCGGGCCTACTACATGTATACTATTAAAACCATAGAGACAGTGTCATATCAAGAAGACCCACTAGATGGAGCCGTGGTGTCGTAGAAGTGTATCGATGAAAAGGGCTGAAATTGGCAGGTCACTCAAAAGGAGTGTAAAGTAGAAAAATAAGTGTATGTAAATCTGTGTTGACTCACAGATATAGATTATAGATATATAGATAGGCTAAGATAGGCCTAATCTCTTTGCTTTTTTAGGACTTTCTCTGCTTTAATTTTTACCTTCGCTATTTGCCTTTCATTTCTTTTGTGTTGTCCCTAGTTTCTGGGCACTGGGGTGGTTGTTTCTTTCCTAGGTGAGTTCCTGGTGGCTTGGCCTACCTGACCCCAAACCACTCACAATACCTGCTGTGAGGTACTTTGTATCCCCTATCGCCAGTCCAGCATATCCACACCACATAGCAAATTGGAGTGCCCAATTGCTAGGTCTGAGTCAGCGTATCACTTGTTGGGCACTGGCTGCTCCATTTTGAGTTGTTCTTTTGTGTAAAAGGTCTCATTCTCATGTATGTAGGTATGGTACGGCTGAGCACGGTGCATGGTTGGTTGGGGTCCTCTCAGTTGTGTAAGTGGGAGTGCACGGGTGAGGTGTCCTTGCTTGGCAGGTTCCACTTAGGTGGGGCAACATGCCTGGAACCCTACATAGGGAGACATCACTATCTATTATTATGGAAGTATATGAGTTCTCCATAAATAAGGAGACAAAGTGTGAGTGATGAGCTCCAAAAATTAGGGTTGGAGACAATGTGAATGTATGAATCACAGCCCTTATTTTGGAAAAAGAGTGTGTGTAAAAAAAAAAAAAAAGGTGTACTTATATGTGTGTATGTGAATATGAATCAGGGGGTTCTTATATGACAGAAAAGAGTGTTGTTGTCGTGTGTGTCCTCAAAACTAGAGACCCTCCAAGAAGTTGATTTTGCAGATATTTCGGACATTTACCTAACTATTGCCATTGTAATCCAGATCAAAGGTTTATTGTTTATAAAAACACTCCAAAGAACTGGTTATGTAGACTATTCGGACACTCTCCTAACTGCCATTGCTGTGACCAAAATAGGGAGACTCTGTTGAGTCTTTGTTGAGGAGTTCATGAACTTATATGTAGTATATTGGAGTGGACATCCATTTAGACCTCTCTTTACTCTCTCAATAGTAGGAGAGATTCCGAGTACTGTACCTCATACTAAACATTATGCTTATAGGAGAAGCAATTAGAAAACATCCTGGGTGTGTAGTGGTGTGTATTAGGGCAGTCCAAAGAACAGATAACTGGCATGGGTAGAGAGTAACAACGCAAATTGGTAGGGAGAAACAGGCTGAAGAGAGTAAGTTGCTTACATTTTTACCCTTTAAACTGAATATACCGTTGTATGCAATACATTTGTATCCCCTAAATTAAGTAATTTATGACCCTATACACAGTATACAGAAAAGGGAATCCAGTCAGATCTATTTTTAGACTTTCAATAACACGAATCCAGGATAGTTGAGCCTAACACCGACGCATTTGCTGAAGATCCAATAGGGGTTGTATTCGAAAGACACCCTAAGTGGGTGGGAGTAGATATTAACCCAATTAGAAATACAGATAACAAATACGGATGGATGTGGGAAAACAGAAAAAATCATTAGCAGTGAATAAAATAAAAGAAGTATGCCACCAGAACTTTTATCCCCTAAAATGAATATTCATCATCCTTTCGCTTGTTAGATTTTAGGGTTTATCTTTCATGACACATAGACATTGTAATAAAAAGAAACAAAGGCCTAGCTCAACCAAGCTGGATCAGTTGATATCATTGGGGATATTTTTGTGTACAAGGTGGTCCAAGTCCAGACCATAGAGTACATGCTCACTTGACTTCATACAGAGAATTTGCACACCTTTGTGGAATAATAGTGATCAGAGCTAAGGTCCATGGAACAGCAGAAGACAGGGGAAATTGGTTTACAGGCAATTTTAAAGTAATTGAATTTCATTTGGGAGATCAAATCATTTGGAAAAATAATGAGGCAATAAGCCCAATAGATCATTTCGAGTTGATACTTCCAAAGGGACACACCCGTGAGTCCAGCAGAATCAAATAACTTAGAGGCTAGAGTCCATTTTGATTAACTGTGCATATATGAATATAGAGGGAAACACGCAAAGGCATTATTCCTTTGACTATAGATATACATTAAGCTAAGGACTGAAATATTGAATGGATGTGAGATTAAATCAATTATTGCAGGAAACACAGGAATTAGCGAGCATTTTTGGAAAGAGCAATTTTATTAAGATATCTTGGGGAGAAGACAACCACTGACAGAGCGGAAAAAAATCTAGTGTGGTTAACCAGAATACCAAATCTTAGAGAAGTAGAAGACATGTTGCCATATATAAACTGGAGGGGACTGTGAGAAACTGGACAGTAGGAATTTGGGGGAATATACTGGAAGAGCTTTGTCATCCAAAACCCCTATTGCACTTCTTTAAAGTACCTATTAATCAGCAGACTGAACCATATTTGGGAATAGGGGAAGAAAGGGTATACGAAAAGGAAAAGGAGAAACTGACAGGGTTATAAATAGCCCTGAGACTGAAGTATCTACAGCATTGAGAAAGGTATCTTGGGTAAGGTGAAGAAGAACAGCAGAAGGAGAGTTGAGGCCAGTAAAGGAACACACCACCTTAAGGGGACTAGTAGTGACCATCATACAAAATAGGGACGAGTATCGAGGCCAGCAATAGGGAGCCCTAGAGTACAGGGTTAGGGGTCCAGACACCCATTGTGCAAAGAGGTCATAGATAAGCTCTCAAAGAAATTGGAAAAGAGAACTAAAGACATGAACACAAAATGGCCAGAAGGAGGAACGTTTGAAATAGTGTTGTGTGAAGAAATGGAAATGCTAATAAAAAACTACAAAGTCAAGGACAAAAGTAAAAGGAGCAAAAAGGGAAAAAGAGCAGGAAGTGTTGAAATTGTTCAAACAGGAAGGAGAAAATTCATAGAAAAGTGTGAAACATGCAAGAAAAATCTTGAAAAAGGAAGACAAAAAGACAGAAGAAAAGAATGAGGAAATATTTGCCAGACCACCACCATATGCACCGCCCAGGGGTCAGTTTTCACTGATAAAAGGAACAGGGCAGGTCTCAGGTAACGTACAAATATAGGAATAAGATGGATCTGAGGGTGAAAGAAGAAGGGAAACTTTAGGGGTAATGAGGGATTTAGAATGAAGTGAAGGGAATCAAAGGAAAGACCACTAAATACCTATATACAATTAGGGACAACACTTGGAGAATTGAGTAAGAGGAAGCTGAAAAGCTATATGCAGCTAGGAACAGCACCTAAAGGATTAGAAGAAGAAGATCTGATAAGTTGGGAAGAACCAAATAAAAGTAAAAGTAAAGGCAGGGATACCTGGGGTGTAGAAGTGGAAGAAGAGATGGAGGAAGTTAGGCGACAGGTAGATGAAGAGAAAGAGAAAATGAAAAAACAAATTGAGCATACAGAAAGATCAATAAGGCAATAGACAAAGGCAGACAGGAGACAGTCAGTAGAGAAGGAGTACAGACCATGGAAGGGAGAGCATAAGCGAGTTACAGGAGAGTTGTATCTTGAAGAAAATGAAGAAGTAGTAACTCCATTAGCCTCATGGACACAAGAAAAGGGACAAGGCAGACTCAGACCAAGAGAAAGTTTACATCAATCAATTAAATGGGCAAGTGAATATCCCATTTAAATTAAGGGTGCACAGGACCAGTATGTGCCCTGGGCCACACAGGATCTCGATGGGCTGATTGCTTGCCTGTCATCCATGAGAGGAAGAAGAAACAATGGGGAAACTGCTTGCGATAGAAGACATTAAAGCCCGACCTCTTAGGTTCAAAGACCATTAAAGAGATGGAAACAGGAAAGAGAAAGGGATCTGGAAGGAGATTCTGTGATGACCACATTGTTCAGAGAAGCAATAGTGGACTCTATGCCACAAGCTGTAAAGAGCAAGCTAGAAGACATGGTCGGTCTAAACTCCAAACACAAAGAGTTTTGTGACCATGTGACTCATGCAGTTGAAAAGTATAGAAAGAATGAACAAAAATTAAAGAACCAAGAAAGAGAATTGCAGAGAAAGCTGGCACACCTGCAACTCAAACAGCTAACAAACAGAAGCAAGAAAAAGACTCAAGCTCCTGTTAAAGACAAAGAGGAGGCAGGGCAATCAGTGATGGCTCCTTTGAATGTACCTCCCCCACCTGCTGTTCAATGAAACCCACCAGCTGCTCCTCCAGGTTTGCAGCAGTCTCCCATGCCTGTCATCAATGTCTACATTCAGTAACCAAACAACACGGGATGGAAAAGAAAGCCACCATAGAGAGGAAGAGGCAGACCCAATCCTGGTCCTCCAGGAGTGTGCTGGGGATGTGGACAGGCTGGATAGTGATTGCCTCAAATGGTAGCTTCTGAACCATAAGCAAAAGCTAGGTAAATTAGGAAATGATGTACAGAAGAGCATTAGCAAATGGGGAGAAAATGGCACAGATCCCTGGAGCGCAGATGCCAAAATCTGAATTTCACTTCACAATGATATATGATCCAGGACGTGAAATTGAAAAAAGGTGGTTGAGCAGAACTGAAGGCCAGAAAGTCCCTTTGATATCACAATACATAGTGATATGGAAACAGGGAGTGGCTATGCAAATTGATGATTGTGAATTCATTGACAATTGGTTTCAGGTTCTCAACTCAATTCCATATGTGACTCTTTATGTGAGAGATGGATGGGAGAGGGAGAGAGAATATAGTTGGTATATTTCATTAAACCCATTTTTGACAGGTGTACTGTATGTCCTAAAAGTGTCATCTTCAGTGTCATCATCATCAATCACACACACACATATATTTATATAACCCCAAGTTCCCTACCAAATGTATGTCCCATAAGGACTGATCACTTCACTCATAACGCGGGCTATGCGGTGATGACGTAGAAGGACTACGTGCGGGTGTGATGAGAACCATGGTAGATGATACATGTGCTCTCCCTTCTTGTTATAATTTTGCTTTTACTTTTATTTGTAACGCTAAGAAAGAGTTACATGTATGAGAGAAGCGCGTTCCTGCCATTAAACGTGTGAAATACAGACTTTTCACCTTCAAGCTCTTTCATTCCATAGATTTAATGAGCGTTATCTGGGTCAGAGCGTTACAACGCACCAGACTCTCCCCCCCCCTCTCTCTTTCACACACACACACACACACACGCACACACACACACACACACACACACACACACACACACACTTGTTTTTAAATCATTAGGATGACTTTCCATAGGTGTAATGGTTTATATACTGAACTTTCTGCATTTTTACATTGTTGTATACTGTAAGATATTGGCCTGTAAATAATTCCTGATTCCCATAAGAGGTTTTTGTAACAGTGTTTTGAATTGCTCTCAAACACTAGTTCTCTAGGCAGTGAAGTAGTCTGTATATTTGTAGGTTTTGTGTGTCATCTGAGGCCAAAGGTTGATTCTGACAAAAGAGAATATGATTTTGACTAAAATATTTGATTTTGACATGACAGTTTGAGGTTTGTACAAGTTGGTGTGTAGTTCTTAGATTGTTTAGAGTTGACGTGAAGTGATTCATGAATTGTGTGTTAGCAATCGAGAAAAACTGTTATATATATATATATATATATATATATATATATATATATATATATATATATATATAGGATCAGAAAAGGTCCCCGAGTCGGGTCTCGAACTCGGGTCGCCCAAAGATGAACCACGATGCATCATTTTTATGGAATAAAAATTATAAAATTATGCTATAAAAGCAATAAGCCCCGTGAAGCCGTGGTTTACAGTTAGAACAACAGGGGGTTTTCTGCTCCGCATCGAGCCTAACTAGGCTACCTGTTCTAAATACACTGTAAACCATGGCATCTTCAGGCTTATTGCTTTAATATATGAGATTAAAATGACAATTTTTGAGCTCAACGCTTTTCAGTGCTCCAAAGCTCAACAGTGGACGGTAAAGATGAACGTGTCCCTCCCTCCCTCACACACACACACACACACAATGTTATGTCAGGGGAATGTCTTTAAACACTAATCAAAGAAATATCATACCTTCGGTTCTCTTCTTTTTACAGAATATCAAAAGTTGCCCTTGAACTGTTCTTTTGGCCATTTTGAACAGCGCAAAAAATGACGCAAACTTGTGTGAGCTTGTGTGCAGCTAATTACAATATTGAGTTCTGATTGGCTAATCGCCATTATTTATAGTTTGTAAATTATCATACGTAGAGAATGTTAATATGTCATTTGCATGATAAGTTTTACATAAACAACATTATTAATCTAAATGGTAAGATTAATTGGGATGGTAAGGGGGGGATAGTGGTTTTACAAAGGAGATGCTTTTTGTCATTTTTTTCAACAAGGGGGATGCCATCCCCCCTGCATCCTACCTCAAATCAAGCCATGACTATGATGGTGAAAAAAGGGAGGGAACATTTTATGAACCTCAGTTACAAAAGATCAAGGACAAGGCATTCAAAATAGAGAAAATCCTGTCTGAAAAGACCCAAAACCGGAAAAAAGTTTATCTGGTGAAATGGGTGGGGTGACTGAAACTGAAATCTATAATCATTAAACCATGGATGAGTGCGGATTCTTTGTGACCCTCCCAAGCAATGCATCAATGGATATTTACCCTAATAATAAGATCGCACACTATACTACTAAATTCCCCAAACCAATCGATTTGAACGGTTTAAGGGAAGTCTCGCTCGCAGAGGTTCTGTATATCCAGAGTTGGTACTCATTAACCTACAATGATTGTCTTTGTCATATTACTCTGAGGGATGGAAAGAAAACCCCAAACAGATACTTTCATATCACTCAAGGATATTATAAAAGTATCGAAGAACTGGTTAGTGAAATCAACAAACCAATGAAAATGATGGATCTCGGAATGGAGATTACCTATAATCCCATGAAAAATAAAATATGCATCATGTCCCAAAAAAACTTTCTGTTCAAACTTAATGGAAACTTAGCATATATGCTAGGTATGAATCCCGGTGGCCTGTTAATGGCCCGAGAACCAGAAGTGCCTAATCCCACTGATATCCATGCAGGATTTTACACAATGTACAGACATTATTGAGTATCAACGAGTTGGTGACAGCTTTGTACCATTATTGAGATGCGTACATATAACGGGTGAAAACAACGAAGTCGTCACTATTACTTATGATAAGCCGCATTACGTACCTCTCACCAAGAACCACATTACTGATATAGTAATCAAAGTCAAATTGGATCAGAATAAGCATATACCTTTTAGTTATGGGAAATTTATAGCTAAACTACCCTTCAGACCCGCTAAACATTCGTTCCGTTAAAAATGATAGATAGGGGCTACGTTAATCTGCAGTCCTATGTGGATTATTATGTCAATCAGGCTGGAAATGGCCTTCTGGGTTTTCACGGTGCCCCTACCATGGGTCGGGTCTATGGAGTCGGGTCTAGGAGGTCTGTTCAAGGGTCTTTTTAGAATAGCAGCTCCGTTATTGCAAAACCTCATTTAAAAACAGTGGCCAAAGGTATTATAAATGATGTGGTGAGCAACATTATGACCAAGACACTCAGAATCAAGACTGATCAGGTCTTGCATTGATTGCATGTAAAAAATCTAAAGGACCCCTAGGGCGTCGACACAATTCCGAATAAAAGACATAAGATTACTAAAATCAAGACTAGTGTGAAAAAGACCAAACAGAGAGGCAACAAGCATCCTTCCATCTCTCACAAAAGAAAGCAGCTGAACATTTTCTAACATCATGGCTTTCTGACACAGTCTATCCTCAGAGTGTTGGATATTTTCACATTACCTTATACCCAAACGAGTATCGAAAAGTACACTTATGTCAAAACACCTCCACATCTCTCACAGACAATGGCCCCCTGGAGTTCTATGTGGCTGGAAGCAGTGAGGATTACCTCGACTTGAACAACACTTTTTTACATCTAGCTTGTACAATCGTGAACGCTGATGATTCTAACATAGCTAATGATGCAAAGGTTGTGGTCGTTAAACTATCCTATTGCATCACTTTTTTCACAAGTGGATGTCATGCTCAGGAATCGTCTAGCAGTACATACCCATAACGCGCTACCTTTGAAAGTCTTCTCAAACATGGAATAGATACCCTGGAAACACAATTTTGCACCGGGCTATTCTACAAAGACACAGCAGGCCATAAGGATGTCACTGATATAGAGAGTCGAAACAAAAGTCTTAAAAAAAAGGGCCAGATTCAGTGCTGAAAACAGCACCTTTGAACTGATTGGACACATTCACACAGATATATTTTTTCAGGATAAACTTTTACTGAATGGTATCGATTTGAGGATTAAAATGGTTCACAGTAAAAACTAATTTTGCTTGATGAAAGAAGGAAATGCAAATTTCATTCTGAAAATACTCAACGCTTCTCTTTTTGTGAAGAAAGTAACCGTCTCTCCATCAGTAAAACTCGTACATGGGCTCTCCTCAGTGCCACCGCCAAGTACCCTATCGAAAGAGTCTGTATGAAGACCTTCATTCTAGCTTCAGGGAGTCGCATTTGTTCACCAGAGAATCTTTTCCTTGGACCATTACTTAAAATCATTATCTTTGGGATGGTAGACAATGATGCCTTCAGTGGATCATACAATAAAACTCCTTTTAATTTTAAACATTACGATGCAGAGTTTATTGCACTCTAAGTAGTACTCAATATCCTGCAAAACCGTTTCAGCCAGGTTTTCAGTCCGGTAATGTGGTCCGTGAATTCCATTCTTTAATTTTAGCATCAGGAAACCAGCTGAAGGATCAGGCATTGGCAATAAACAGAGAAGATTACCTGAATGGATATACTTTATTCGCATTCAACCTGAACCCCAATGACGATTGTGGACAACATTTGTCATTAATTAGGTCGGGAAATATGAGATTGGAACTCAGATTTCGACAAGCACTTCCAAGAACAGTGAATCTAATTGGGTATGCCACTTTCGACAGTATTCTAGAAATAAACAATCGAAGAAACGTACTCATCGATTACCAGTAACACATGGATACCAGAGAACTAACGGAGGTTATGAGAAGTTGTCCTGAAATAGATCAAATATTGTGTGGTGTGATGGCCTGTGACGAGTTACCTACGAATACACTGAGACAGTTTCCTGCTTTGTTCATTGTAAATACACATCCAATATGCATGCCGGGTGAGCACTGACTAGCTTTATGCCTTAACCGGACAGTTTTTTTATGAACTCTCGATCTTTTCTGATCGATTCATTCTTTTTTGACAAAGAACTGTTGTAAAATAAAATATAACCCCGTACAAGTTCAAGATTTTACTTCAGTTTGCTGCAGGCAACACTGTGTGTTTTTTCTGTGTCACAGAGCTAAAGGTTATTCATTTAACCATATTATGTCTATGTATAGCAAGAATTTAAATAGAAATGATAATGCGGTTGTGTCTTTTGTTAAGAAAAAAAAGTACTCTAGAGTAAATTAAAAGCATTCATTTACTTGTGTACAGTGTGCTAACTCTCTAGATATGTTTTATTTGCATGTGTAGTGGAATATTAAATTACAATGCTTGACAAGAAAAGTGTTTATGCAAAGTTATTTTATTGAAATAAATAGTAACAAGATACAACACAACATTTGTTGTCCCTCGTCAGTCATTTCAAAAATCAAACCAGGCAGAATGGCTAAGAGCGGGAGATTTAAAAATGGGCTCGGGGGTAAAAGAATCATAGTCTTTGCTTTTATGGGGGGAAACAAATTTAGAGGGGTACGGATCTATAGATCTTTTTATGTCAGATATTTTGCGTCGAACACCCCCATTAGGTATTGCTGAAAAGGGTATATTTAGGTTGGCTACTGTCTGTAATAATTCTTTCCATCCTAAAGGGCTCTAATCATCGGATACTTTATGAGGGATTCTTAAGCAAATCCACTATGTGAGATCCTTTGATAGTTTTTCCTTTAAAAATAAATTCGCCACTATCATTCCACAAAGCATCTTTGCCAGATTTAAAATTTTTTTCCATAATGTACGCAGCATTTCTTTTATTCCATGCAGAAATGTTAGCAAGCACCTATTGTACGATCTCATCTTTCGGAGGTTGTGGACCTTCGGTCACTGTTGCTTCTGTTTTGCGTTCCGGTATTTTAGTTAGGGACAAGGTCAGTTGAGCGGTTTCCTGCTCCCCTAGTTTAACCAAGTTTAAAAATGTTTGCAGGGCCGATGCATAGAGTTTTGCCTTCTCATAATCATTCAGGTCAGTCCTTGATTGGTATTGCCTCGTCCAAGTTGTTTTCAACAGTCTTTCTTAAGCTTTCATTGTCTGTTGTGCTGTTTCTAAGTTTATCAAGCTGATGTTGAAGGACTAAATACATTTTCTCTGTGGTCTCCATGTTAATTGTTATGGGATGCAATTAAGCTGCTTATAAAAGGAATGGCTACACTGAGCAAAGGCAGAAGAAATCCTCCACATTGATTAATAGCTTTCCTTTTTCGTTCTACAGAAGCTCTTTTATGCGCAAATAGTTTGATCCATTTTTTCTGTTATTTTAAAACCCGGTACTGTTTTGTTATCAGTGGTATGTTCCCTCTGAGCACGTTCAAAGCTAGTTCACATATGCTCAGAATTAGAATGCGATGTTGATCTCCTCTAAACCATTATTTTCCTGAATGTCCTCCTCCTTTTGTTCTTCGTCGATATCACTCACATCTAAAAGAGAACAAAAATCAAAGTAAATATGTGAGAGAGATTTTTACACTGAATGCATGGTGAAATAGAAGGCAAATATACATAATATCATCTCACCCGATGTGGCTGAATCATCATCACTGACAGTTGGGGTGTCACCTACTTCTAAATATGAAACAAACAAAATATAAAAGCATGATAAATAAAATACTTTACAGTACGAAATATTCGTACTTTTATGTTGTGACTTACGTGTAGCTTGCAAGATTGGTCTGGGCTGTGGTATTACAATGGCTACTGGTCTTTGGATAGCTCGGTTATGATTCAGGGATCTTGGATTCGATCAGCCTTGTGTGGACGTTTCAGGACACTCGTCATCAGAAATAATCACAACGTCGCTGTCTAAAAGAATCAGTAAACAAATATAATGTTCTCTTACCAGTTACCTCTTTAGGTCACTACACAATTCTAAGAGACAAATTTAAATTACCTAGTTGGTTTGCATTCGTTCATTACAATTTCCTAGATGATAGAATCAGATGAGCATAGTTCGGTCTTGCTCTGTAATGAAATCTGAATGAAAATTGAGAATACATAAATGACCAGATAAGTAGACAAAACATCTCTGTTAAAATTGGAAACGTTCTGAATATTTCACAAGGTAAAATAATGCATAGGTTAATATAAAATTTTTTAATGCCGAACATTTTAAAAATACATCTTACCTGCTGAGAAGTCCATGGTCTCAAAGTTTGGAAGTTCTTTAGCCCTTTCTTATAGATTATCGGAGATGTGAAATCTCTTGGCTGTGGGTGTTAGCCCACTGTGGGTGTTAGCCTTTATAGGGAGTTTCCCAACTTTTTGGCAGGAAACTTGGGTTATATAAATATGTGTGCATAATCTATGATCATTAAACAATAACATACAACTGTCAAATTAATTTGATGAAATATACCAACTCTTCATAGCTGGGAATGGTGCTTTCATTTAACTATTATCATACATGTTGACCTGTCAAAATTAACTTGATTGATGATGATGACACTGAAGATGACACTTTTAGGACATACACCTGTCAAAAATTGGTTTTATGGAATATATACCACTGTCTGATACAGCTCACTCCTACATATAAGTGTTACAGGACAACTGACTGGGAGCTGTTTCAGGACGATCATGGGGATGACTGAGGATCTAAGTCAGTGTAACTGACTACATGAGGTTCTGTGAGGAGAGTGTTGTCCCCACCAAGAAGGTCCGCTGCTTCCCCAACAACTAGCTGTGGATCAGCAGGGACATCAAAGCCCTGCTGAACAGAAAGAAGAGAAAAAGGATAACCCCCTTACTAAAAATGACTTGTAAACTCAATCAGGTGTAGCTAATCACCTTCTCAATGGCACACAAAGCCATTTGACTTTCAAATGTGATCAGCTGTGGTCATGTTAATTAGCTCAGCATGAAAAGAGCTTTCCTGGAGCATTTCAGTCCTTGGTAGTGCAACTGAAGCAAACAATCAACAATGGCTGGCAAGACACTGTCAAAAGATCTCTGGGATAAAGTTGTGGACAGGCACAAGTCAGGAGATGGATACAAAAATTTTTTCAAAGCCTTTATCAATGCCTAGAAGCACAGTGAAGTCTATTACTAAGAAGTGGAAGGTATTTGGTACAACACAGAGCCTCCCTGGATCAGGACATCGCTCCAAACTGGATGAAAGATCCAGGAGGAAACTGGTCAGAGAGGCTACCAAGAGGCCTACAGCAACTCTGAAGCAGTTACAGGAATTTATGACAAAGTGTGGTCATTGTGTGCATGTGACAACAATATCACAAATTCTTCACAAATGTGGCTTGTATGGGAGGGTTGCAAGAAAAAAGCCACCCACGACTGAGCTCTGCCAAAACACACCTTGAAGATTCTGAGGCCACATGGAAAAAGGTGTTATGGTCAGATGAATTATTTGGCCTCAACACCAAATGATATGTCTGGTCAAAATCCAATACAGCTCACCATCCAAATAACACCATTCTTACAGTAAAGCATGGAGGAGGTAATATCCTGTTATGGGGGTGTTTCAGGATAGAAGGAAAATGGATGGGGCAAAATACCGTCAAATTCTTGAGGAAAATCTGCTGCCTTCTGCCAGAAAGTTGTCAATGGGAAGAAGGTTTACCTTCCAGCAATGCAATGACCCAAAGCACACAACAAAACTGACCACACAGTGGTTGAAGGAGAAAAAGGTGAATGTCATTGCTTGACCTAGTCAGAGCCCAGATTTAAACCCCATTGAAAATCTGTTGAATGACTTGAAGACTGCAGTCCACAAATAGTCACCATCAAATTTAACTGAACTTGAGCAGTTCTGCAAAGAAGAGTGGGTAAATATTGCAAAGTCTAGATGTGCAAAGTTAGTACAAACATATCCCAACAGACTAAGGGCTGTAATTAAAAAATTAAGGCAAATTAAAGCAAGGGGGTGATCCTTTTTCCAACTCAGTGATTCTGTTTAAAAAAAAAAAAAAAAAAAAAAAATTCTGACATGCAGGCACTTGTTTGCCTTTACCTCTGTTGGTAAACAATATACATACATCAGGGTGCCACAAGGCTTCAACCATTCAACACATGGTCAATCAGGTTCTCAATGTTGATTTGGAAGATCTTTTATTAGACAGTACCCTGTTACAATATGTCAATGATTTAATGATTTGTTCATTGTCACTAGAACAATGTCATAGAGATTGTATCAAGGTACTGACCAAACTGGCCCAGGGAGGTCACACGGCATCTAGAACTAAGTTACAATATTGCCAGCCCTAGGTTGAGTTCTTAGAATGACTGGTTGCTTATGGGACTAAAGCCATAGCACCAGTATAACTTGAGGATATAAGCAAAGCTCCACTGCCACAGACTATAGGACAAATTATATTTTTTAAAATAATTTTAGTTCAGACTGGATAGAGGACTATGCAGTTATGACTGCATAGTCCTATATGCAGTTATGACTGCTTCTCTATGAGAAATCATGAAACAAGCGGGACAACAAAATTTGTGCTCACCATTAATGTGGAACAGTGATGCATTACTGGCTTTTGAGTCTATAAAAAGGGAACTCCAGGTTGCACCAACATTAGCTACTCCAGATTACACCAAACCATTTCATTTGTATGTGGCTAATAGAAACATGTAGTGGTAGGAAGAAACAATCCATCGCATACTATAGCACTAAGCTAGACATTATAGCACAAGGCTATCCTCCGTGCTAACAACAGGGACTTGCTGCCCTGTATTATGCATATAAAAAAGCATCCACTCTAACTATGGGCTACCCAGTTATCATTTACACTCATCACAATGTAGTGGAACTTCTAGAACTGGGAAGATTCATTCTGACCGAAGACATGCAGGTTAGCCTACATGTCTCTCCTCACTTACCCTGACATTACTATCAAACGTTGTACCACAGTAAATCCAGCTGACATGGTTTCCTTGGAACACAAAGGACAACCACATGACTGTGTAGCAGACTCTCTGACATTTACTCAACTTTGACCAGACCTTGAGTCCACACCCATTTCAGATGCAGATGTTGACTACTTTGTATATGGCTCATGTTTTATGGCTCACTTAGGTAATCACACAGGATACTCAGAAGACAGAAAAGATAATTAAGGTTTTGTGTAATTTGTTTCACAAAATTGTGAGCAGCCATGCTCTGCCCAGTTGGCTGAATTAAAAGCTCTCACTACCACATGTTAAATGGTGTAGCAAGCTCGCAGCAGCGGCAGGCAGAGCACAGACACACAGAGCCGATTAAAGGGGAATTAGTGGCGGTTTTATTTACAATAAAAACTAAAATAAAAAGGGGAAACATGAGGGTGAGGAGTGTGAGGAGTGCAGGGAGTGTTAATGTCGGGCTGGTGATCCCTCTTCCCTGCTGAGAATGGTCGAGGAAAGGGCTGTGCAGCGTCGCAGCGGGGCTCTTGAAGGGTGGTATGCATCTGCAGCGGGAGCAGAGATGATGGGCAGCCGGGGAGCGTTGTCGGTCCTGGCGGCAGAATCTTCTGTAAAGAATATACAAAAAAGCCACAGAGTTAGCCGTAGGTTAACAGGAGACAGCTCACCTTGTTGCTCCTGGCGTGCCTTTTTATAATCTGTCGCTGTCTCCTGAATGGTAGAGAGCCGCCACTGCAATTAGTGCTCACCTGCCGTGTGTGGTTTGGACCACCCTGCCTTTCAGCCATGCTCTGATGCACTCCAAAACATTACGGGTGCTGAAAAGGAACTGTCCTTTCAGCACCCCAGCGGCAGTCATGCTAGGAGTATTCTTTGTCTTTTGGGCGCATACCACCGGTGCGGTGTCACAATGGCTAAGGGTAGAACTGCTAATATATACATTGATTCTGCTTATTCTCATGGAGTGTCACCTATTTGGGGCTGTGTGGAAACAAAGAAGTTTTAGAAAAAGTGATGGGACACCCATACAGTATGCTGAACAAATTGGTCAATTAATCTCTGCCATGATGCACCCACAGCGTTTAGCAATCATCAAGTGTCAGGCACACAAAAAAGGTAAGGACTTTGTTATAAAGGGTAACAATGCTGCAGATATGGAATCAAAAAAGGCCTCAGGTTGCCAGGTAGCAGTGTTGGCACCAGTGGTTCTTATTCAACCTCAACCTCAACCTCAACTAAATGATATTGCTTGAATTTAGTGTCAGGCATCTGCTAATGAACATTCAGTGTGGCAACACCGGGGAGCCATGAGAGATGCTAATGGCATCTGGCGTTCTCAGGATGGCACCCACCACACATTTCCGATGCACTTGCTTTTGACCAGTACACAAGGGGGGAAGTAATGCAAGTGTGAGGCAAAAGGTACATGCTAGCGGTAATAGACAGGTTTAGTAGAGGGTGGAAGCAATACCATCAGCAGACCAGGCTGCAGGAACGGTAATTAAAATTTGATTAGAGAAGTAATCCCTAGATTTGGTATACTATCTCATATTAGCTCTGATAATGGCTCAGCATTTGTTCAGAAAACAGTGAAGAGTGAGAGCTGCAACAACTAGGAATAAAACAAAGATTGGTAGGTGTTTATCACCCTCAATCACAGGGAATGGTGGAAAGGGTAAATGGTACCCCTAAGGCTAAACTCAACAAGATTTTTGCTAGCATTAAACTTATGGGTTGATATTTTGCCTCTTGCATTAATGAGAGTAGTTATATCATACACTTTATGTCAAAAAAATGATTTATGACCCCCCTGTCATATGATTTATGACCCCTCATGTCAGCCTGATTGACAGTTCAGCCCAACCTGTAATTTATGACCCCTCATGTCAGCCCGATTGACAGTTCAGCTCAGCCTGTAATTTATGACCCCTCATGTCAGCCTGATTGACCGTTCAGCCCAGCCTGTAATTTATGACCCCACCAGTTTTCTGTCTGTGTGTATGTATGCGCATGCGTGCGTGTGTGTGTGTGTGCGCATGCGTGCCTACATACGTGTGTGTGTGTGTGTGTGTGTGTGTGTGTGTGTGTGTGTGTGTGTATGTGTGAGTTAATGGTTTTTACACCCCCGCTATGTGCGTGTTGAAAAAGCTATTGATTAAATAAACAGCTGTGGATAAAAACATAGAAGAGGCTCCGTAATACCCATACGGCGTCTGGTCCATGAGTTTCCCAAACCCTTAGAAGGACGATGTGTATTTCACCAAGAATACGTGTTGAAATGAGTGGTGTCGGCTTTTGCGTCAGTGGGGGAAAACAGGGGTGTTATCAAAAAACCGAAGACCATCCCTTAAACCCTCCCCACGAACGTTTCTGTAAGGTACATAAATCACAAAAAGCTCATGTCACTGTCATGAAATGTGTATAAATTATGACTCTAGTGTCACTCGCGAACGTGTGTGAATTATGATCCCCTTGAACTGACAGTATGACTTTTTCCCTGTATCCTGGAAGTTTGTTCTTTCCCAGGTGTGTGTGTGTGTGTGTGTGTGTGTGTGTGTGTGTTTGTGTGTGTGTGTGTGTTTCACGAAAGCATTATATGTTAATGGGGTTTTACACCCCTGCTATATGTGTGCGTCCTGAGAACTGATGTTTAAACACTGATTAAATAATCCCCTGACCTTGCCTGTATCCTGTCTGTGTGTGTGTGTGTGTGTGTGTGTGTGTCTGTGTTTCACGACGCATTATATGATAATGAGATGAGTTTTACACCCCTGCTATGTGTGTTGTGGTCTGAGAAAACCGATGTTTTTATGAAAACGTGGCCGGATCAAAGTTTTTGTTAATTTGTTTGTAAAAGTGTTTCATGAAATGGACAAACTGATGTATTGTGAAATTGCTGAAACATTTGTTGATTACGTCGAGAAAAACTCTTGTTCACTTTTACTGAACTGAAACCCCCAAACATTTAAAAACCATGTGAGTTATTCTTTTGTGGAATCGAATCTGAATATCCTTCTTCCGTCATTCTTAACTAACTTTAGCCAATAATACTTTATTATACACACATCACATTCAATAATACAGATAACAACATGATCAAAATACGACAACATGCAAAAAAAGATAAAAATTTTTTAAACTTAGCCACTGACTCCGGTCATGAGGGGTGAATTGAATACATGGTCATCTGGGTAATTTGAATGTGTTGATGGCGAACTAGTGGGCGTTTTCTGTTTGTTATATCTTCTTAGACGAGCGTCAGATAGCATGTGGTAATGTGGCAGCCCCGCGGTGCCTGCGGCTCAGACACGGCATCAGCATGTATTATCCGGGAGCCGAGTGTGGCCCACGGCTCGCTCTGACACGTGTGTTTTTGTTACGGCGGTAAAGTACTGGGGCCGATTCTTGTTCACCATAACTAGTCCCGGATCTGGCTTTAGAGTCTGGGCCACTTCTGGCGATGGCTCGGCTTGGTTCAATCAGATGCCCTAATATTTATAACAGTAGCAAATATATTTAGATATAATGCAACATATTCTTTTATATGCTTTTATTTATTATAAACACACGTCGTTGTGCTCTCAGGTGATTTCATCTCCACTCACACAACAGTGGGAGGGGTCTTGTACCTGTAGTAGTGGGAGATGGCAGCCGTGTTTGTGCGGGTAGGACGCGAACAAAACAAGAGATATGGGACTATTTAGATAAAACAGTTCGGGTAAGCATCGATTCACATTTACTTTTCGAGTATTGTACTTGCAGATGTTCATAAAGGACCTTGTAAAAAGTGAATGTTCACGCTGCACTAATCTTTGACGAGCAGCACTCTGACCCGTGTATATACAAGTAGAAAGAGCAGGTCGTTTGTATTTGTATTTTTACTTTCCACAGTCTTCTCATTTTTATGAACGCAATTGAATTATGCAAACGTTGTTTTTATTCCATATTTCTTCAAGGACAATAAAGGTTTTTAGTGAGAGTTACGAGGATTTGTTTTTATTATTAAGTAATAGGCTACTATAACTCCATGCATTTTTTTTCAGTGGTGGCTTTTAAGCTGGGCAGATGAACGCTGTCTGTATATTCAAACACTGGTAACCTTTGTTATTACACATGTATTTCACAGAAAGACTTGTGTAAGTTTTAAGTTTACATTCATACTGAGCTTGAAAATGGTACATAGAGGACTAATTACAAATCTTGCATAACACACTGATGTATTTCTGTAGCCGGTGGCGACTGATAAAGGTGTCCACGCCTCGAGGTTCTGGATCGACAGGTCGGATTTGGAATTCAGTCAGTTTTACTGTTTAAAACATTATTCACAGTGTTACTGTAAAGTTTAGTAAGGTGACCGTTTTTAGGTTAACTGATATAAGCCTTTTTAAAAACACGACTGAAACGAATTAAATGGATAAAAGGTTTCTATAAAGACAAATTGGCATTTTTAGTTCCCCAAAGAACCTTTTTAGTGGTTGTTAAAAAATGTAACTATTTAGGACTCTTTGATTGTACAGCAAGGTCCTATTTGTTTTATTTATTTATTTTATTCTTATTTTTGTTTGTCAGCTTACAGCAAACAATCTTGTTTATCATGCAGCTTCATGTTAATATATAAATAGACTATTTTTCATGTTAGTTGATGTTCATAATATGTTAACTGATGTTAACATTCAGCTTTTAAAATAAAAATGTTGGTAACCCATTGCAATAAGGTTTTATTTGTTAACATGAAATAACGATGAACAAAACCTTTTCAAACACTGTATCTGTTAACATTAGGTAGAGTTCATTACACCGCCCTGCATCTAGAAAAAAGTTTATGCTGTTTTGCAAATCACACTTGTTTTTACCTATTTTGGTCACGCTGAGTTCAAATATGCCACTGAAAATTCGCTATCACGTACTGTTTTCCCACAAAATAAGAATGAAGTTTTTTATAATTTTGCTATGTTTATATTGCTTTCAGGGTTTTATTTAAATTGGTAGAAGCTGTCAAATTTCACTATTATTATTTATTAATTACAACAGTGGGTACACAAAACATAACACTTGTTTACCACATGAACAGCAGACAAATAGTCTGTGAAACGTTGTGTTGTTCTAGAGCAAAACTAACGCCATATTAGTACTCAGCATCTAAGTATTAGTAAGAAACAACTATCAGATCCTATTCAGCAAATCTGATGCAGGGTGGCGTTATGAATTAATATGAAAGAACAATTGTATTTTTATTAAGTAGTATTAACCAGGATGAATAAGTTCTGTAAAAAAAATAGTTCTTTGTTAGGTCATGTTAGTCACTGTGTTAACGAATGGGACCTTATAGTAAAGTTATGCCAAAGGTGTTATTACAAGCGGGCAAATGCTTGGTTTGACCTAATAGAACAGATCCAGATTTCATGATCATGTATAAAATGGTGTAAAATGTGAGTATAAAATAGATAAATCACAAGAGAGGGCACTTTGTAGTACATCAGTCTTTCTATATGTCTGCATAGAGCTTGACATAATGGGGGACTGGTTTGCAGTACATCAGTCTTTGCCAGTGTGTGCAGATTAATGGCAGACTGTTGTTTATGATTCAAAGTGTGAATGTATACCATTTTAGGAATGTTACCACTAGACTCAGGTCACTGCAGAGAATAAACTGCTGATAACTTTTCAACATACTTGAGCTTTTTCACTCCTTTAATTACTAATTGCTTCATAACTAATGAAACAGCTGTTTATGTCTTTATTCCGGCTTTTTAACAAACACACCAGTGTCCTCTCACTTTACACTGACAGAATTTTGTTGACGTTATTTACTGCATCCACTTTAGTTAATGCATTATCTAACATCAACCAGCAATGAGCAATGTATTTTACAGCATTTATTCATCTTGAACAATTTTTAACTAACTAACTAGCGTTAGTTAATTAACTAGCGTGTTTTTCATATTGCTTCAACTAACGTTAACAGATACAACATCAGTAAATGCTGTAGAAGTATTGTTCATTCAAGTGTTTCTTTCAAGGAGTTCATGAAAAACGTATTTCAGGGTGTTGTTTAAATGTAAACAATGAGGTGTGCATGTGTAGAGCAGTTAACTGTTTAAAGTACTTTTTTTTTTTTCTTTTTCTTTTTTCACGCCCTTTCTGCCTTGTCAGCTATAGGCTATTTTATTTAGATTTACTGTCTGACCCCCTTATAGCATTATTTTCTGGGTGTGGGAATTAATGATAGCTAGCATCGATAAGCATAATTTTCAAGACGATCCCATGCCAGTTTGCCCACATAAATCTGATTACTGTTTTGGCATATGTAAGACATATGAAATTTCACACATAGGCATAAGGAATTTGTCGAATGCAAATGCAGTATGGTATTCAAAAACTTTAACCTATCTGTATCTATCATCTGTCTAACGGTACCTATCATACCATTAAATAAATAAATAAATATTTATAATATATGTAATACATTGACCTCTTTGTTCTTTTCAGAGGCGGACAGTAACAAAGTACATTTACTTGAGTACTGTGCTTAAGTACACTTTTGAGTATCTGTACTTTTTCTGGAAACCTGTGACTTTACCTTAACTACATTTGAAAGACAAATATCGTACTTTTCACACGTACATTAATGGACGCTATGTGAGAACATGGTCCTAAAAACAATGCAAAGTTAATTTTGTACATGAAACATTATTTTATTCACTTCACAACTTCACATATTGCCCAACAGGGCCCTTCAAACAATAAAGGAATAATACAATCTGCATGAGCTTTTTTAACAACATAAGTTGATCAACATGTTCATCATAAAACCAAAAGTCACAAAGACACAATATTTCAAGACTTCATGAACAGGTCAACACGGCCAAACAGCAAGGCCCCCAACTAAACCGCTAAACTTCTGAACTAGAAAACGGAGAATGCTTCAGGTACAGATCCTGATCCATCCGAAGGTCCAATGAGTGGTTAGATATATTGAAAGGAACCAGAGGTGGACAAAGTACAGATACTACAGGTCACATATTACTCCATTACAAGTGAAAGTTGTAAAGACAGATTTTTACTTAAGTAAAAGTACAGAAGTACTTCCTTTTTAAAAGTACTTGAGTATCAGAAGTAAATTTCCTTTTTCATGTCAACACATTGTTTTATTATTGTAGCATCGTTGTATGTAATACTTACAATACCTTATGCCTCTGAAACAACCTACTGAATACACTGACTAGCTTGGAGTATCTGTGGAATAAAGAGCTTTTAGAATGTTACAAAACCATGTAGAGATGATAACTGCTCTCTCTGTGGCTCAGCGGCAGCACCAACACAGATTTGAATGTTCTGGTGTGATTTTTGTCAAAGGTTAAATAGACAGACGAATCGTTATCATTTAGGAAAGAGATGGTGTGGGTGTTCAAATCGAGAACGTGATCTTTTTCTGATTAATCGTGCAGCTCTACACATAACTATAGTAATTATGCAAGGTGACAAAAAAAAAAAAAGTAAAAAAAGTTACAAGATATTAACTTATTTAACACTTAAACTCATTTACATTTGAATTCACGCTTTTGCGTGCTAACTAACGTCATTGTCGAAACCTTACCTATGCATAAGCGGTGTATCCACAAGGCTATGGCAACTTGGCGGGCAAATCCATAAGTCATTTGGCCGACCAGACTTCATACTGAAACTTTAGCTCTAAAGTACACACAATTTCAAGCTTTCACAACAATTTTTAAGTTTACACTCCTCAATAGGCTGCCACACACTCTAACGAGTAATTCAGGGGACCTATTAACACAACTTAATTAAACGCGTGGTTGCAAGATAAAAATACTAATTTATTAATTTAATTCAACCTTTTAAGTTGCAAACATTATTTTGATGAGTTGTGTTGATATAATGTTGATAATTACATTAACTTAATATTGTGTGTAATTTATACTGAAATATCTGTATTATTTGATTTAAAACAAAAATTAAGTTGTAGTAACTTAATGAAATTGTGTGTACTTTAGAGCTAAAGTTTCAGTATGAAGTCTGGTCGGCCAAATGACTTATGGATTTGCCCGCCAAGTTGCCATAGCCTTGTGGATACACCGCTTATGCATAGGTAAGGTTTCGAATTCAACAGCAGACCTTTTACACCTGATCCCACAGACCCATGCCCCTCCACTAGTCGCCAGGCAGAATTCCCCACTCTTGCTTTCTGAGCCCTTGACTGGCCTCTAGATCAGTTCTAGACCAGCTCTCATAAGGCAAAAATTGAACAAGGCAATGCAAATATCAAAACAGAAAGTCAGTGGCACAGAGGAAAAAGAGAAGTTACTGGAAATAGTGCAAAAAATGATTAGTATAAATAGGTGATGTATGCAACAAATTAATCACGAATGAGTAATTGTTTGATATGAACACCATCACCTTTAAAAAAACTTGTAGTAGTGCCGAATCAACATGACTACAGGCAGTGTGCTGAGTTCAATAAACATTTGTGTAACATAACAAACGAGCACGATAGGCCCTTCTGCCCTGCTGAGTGTTTGTCATATTTAGGTAATCCAGATTATATAAAGTACTACAATTCATCAGAATGGGGAGAAGAGTGCCAAGGTTTGGATGTACATATAGAATTTAGGAAGAGGGAGACCCCTTCAGTGTTTTAATAAATTACATGGAAGTCATGAGCTGGGCAAATTCCAAGGTAATTGCGTTGTGACATGGCATCTAGACAGTGACTCTTTCCAGCAAACAGATGTCATACAAAAACTGTAATTCATGCATCAGCAACAGCACCAGAGAATATGACAATAATAACACAATGCGCAAACCAAACTTTTGCATTTACATATTCCCATATGAGGAGCAAACAGTAGCAGTAGCGGATTTCTTATGGCTTTGTGGAAGAAAATGCTTGAGAGCCACATTACCCAAAGAATGGAGAGGACTATGCGCTAGAGTATGATTGCTTCAGGAGGTCACAGTGGTGAACCGGAATTTAGAGCCACCTGTTAAGGGAAATACTAAGGGGTTTATAGAGTTAAGATCGCTTATCAGATGGACCCTACAAAGTTAGAGATGAAGTGAAGTCAGGATTTGAGTCTACACTGATTGGATAACACCCAACAAAAACACAGAATGGATTCATTATAATCAACAGAGATTGATTAATTATACTGATGATGTGTTGTCAGCATTAGGAAACAATTAGGTGCCACAAGTAAAATGACATGGCAAAACCGACAAGCACTAAATTGGTTGTTGGCAGAGAAAGGAGGTGTTTGTGTGATGTCTGGGGACCAATGCTGTACATATATTCCAAACAATACAGCTCCAGAAGGCTTCTTTACTGAAGCCATGAACAAACTGAAGAATCTAAGACAAGAAGTCACTGAAAATGCGGGAAGAGACATGCACTCTTGGGACTGGTTTGAGTCAACATTTGGACAATGGGGAGCTTGGTTAACGAAAATGGGAATAATACTGGAACAACTGGAACAATAGTAGCAGTTGTTGATGGATTGTTGTTTTGTTGTGTTTTGCCCACTCTCAGATCGCTTGTGATTCGTGCAACTGCTAAACAAATGTCACTGCAGGCTTGAACATCCGAGAATGGTGAATCAGTGGTGCATGATGCACCAGAGAAGGACTCATGTGATGCCAGGCTTGACTTGGCCTTTGATTTGCCCACTGAGGACAACACCAGTTCCTCAAATGAGGATGAAAAAGGTGAGGTGGGAAGTCTGATGAGCCATGCCCTGGGTGTAAGTGCTAGCCTAACCTCTCCCCAAGGGTGACCCTCTACGATATGCAAAGTATCTGGGTTGAAGAATAACATCATTATGTTAGGATGGCCGTCAACCAAGAGAAAGAGACTCTGTGTTTTTATTATTATTTATTATAAGTTTTGATTCTGTCTAATCATTGTTGTACTCTACACAACCGTGACAACCATGGGCAAGCACTCAACCAAATGCACGCTCATGCTTGTAGCACAATGTTTGATATTTTGGACATAGGGATTAGGGAGACAGGATCTTTTACTCCTTCCTAGTTAAGTGTGGAGGGAGATGTTTGGTCCTGATGCTCCAAAAGAGAGCTGTTTCAGAATTTGGTCATTGAAAAGAGGATTGAATGATCTGAATTGATCACTAGTTAATGTATTCTGAAGGGACTGGATTGTGAGCTGCTCTCTTGAAGCAGGTGGGACTTAGTCCTAAGTCCCAAAGGGGGAAGATATATGAAATATTTTAATCAATCAATGTGTCAATCAATGTGTAACCAAACCAATGTATAACCAATTTACAGTGCCCTCCACTAATATTGGCACCCTTGGTAAATATAAACAAAGAAGGCTATGAAAAATTGTCTTTATTATTTAACCTTTTGATCTTTTGTTTAAAAAATTCACAAAAATACTCTGCTCTCAAGGGTGCCAATATTAGTAGAGGGCACTGTATAAGGTTGGATGATTAAGAAACAAGTTATAATCAAAGAAGTGAGTTAATTCACCAGATTCTATGTTGTTTAAGTTTAATTAATATTATGTTTAAGACTATGTTTGAGAGGGTAACCAAATGTTAATCAGTAAGCTGGTACCTGTCTGTGCTAGGCTTGTATGCAACATTTCTGGAATGCAGTTTTTTAAAAAGAGAACTGGCAGTACCATGCCACCATTATAAAAAAAAAAAACTCAGGAAGGTACCAGGGACTTGAAGATAATAGTGGCGTGGAGCCAAGGTGTGTTCAAATAAATAAAGGAAAAAGCTCTGCCATATGAGATCAGTGTTTCAGAAGGGTTTAAAAACCAGTATCAAAAGCTCTTATGTCATTTGATCTGCAGACCAGCTCAGACTTTATTGCTTATAATAAAGTCTATTTTTTGGCATCAAGACCCGTAGACTCTTAGACTCTTAGAGTGTTTTTTGAAGAAGATTCTTCCACAAGGTCTGGGTGCAGTCAGCGTTCCAGTTCATCCCAAAGGCGTACAGTGGGGTTGAGGTCAGGATTCTGTGCAGGGCACTCAAGTTCTTCCACTCCAACCATGGCAAACCATGTCTTCATGGAGCTTGCTTTGTGCATGCTGGAACAGGCTTGGGCCTCTTAGTTCCCATGAAGGGAAATTGTAATGCTACAGCATACAAAGACATTCTATACAATTGTGTGCTTCCAACTTTGTGCCAACAATTTGAGGAAGAACCACATATGGGTGTGATGGTCAGGTGTCCACAAACCTTTGGCCATATAATGTAGCTTGGAAGTATTTGAAACAGACAGTAAATAAAAAGGAACTACCAATTGTTCATGTGGGGAATTAACTTCTTCACTGTTGAACAAGCATCTAAAATGGTTAAGCTGGTTGAAAGAATGCCAAAAGTGTGTCAAGATGTCATCAAGGCAAAAGGCAGTTACTTGTTGTATTGTTTGTATTTGTATGTATTTTATGTATTTGATATATACTGTGTAAAGCGACCTTGAGCTTTGGAAAGGCGCTATATAAATAAAACTTCTTCTTCTTCTACTTAAGCAATATTGAAATGCCACTTGTCCAATCAAATTAGTGGACCAGAACTAATAAAAATGTATAATAAACTGTTAGAAACTCAAACATATGGAAGCCCTGACATCTTTACTATTATAAAAAATATGGAAGACAAAGTAAAATTTGGAAAATGTAAAGATAATTATGCATGAGCAAATGTTAGACCTGTAAAAAATATTAATAACTATTAATAGATGACATGTAAATCACACACAATAAACTAAACTGTATATATAGTGGTGTTTGAAAGTTTGTGAACCCTTTAGAATTTTCTTTATATTTGCATAAATATGACCATCATCAGATCCTAAAAGTAGACAAAGAGAACCCAATTAAACAAAGAAGACAAAATTATTATACTTGGTCATTTATTTATTGAGGAAAATGATTCAATATTAAATATATGTGAGTGGCAAAAGAAAGTGAACCTCTAGGATTAGCAGTTAATTTGAAGGTCAAATTAGAGTCAGGTGTTTTCAATCAGTGGGGTGACAATCAGGTGTGAGTGAGTGCCCTGCTTTATTTAAAGAACAGGGATCTATCAAAGTCTGATTTATGGAATTGTATCATGGCATGAACAAAGATTTCAGATTTCTGAGGACCTCAGAAAAAAAGTTGTTGATGCTCATCAGGCTGGAAAACGTTACAAAACCATCTCTAAAGAGTATGGACTCCACCAATCCACAGTCAGATTGTTTACAAATGGAGGAAATTCAAGACCATGGTTATCCTCCCCAGGAGTGGTCGATGAACAAAGATCACTCCAGGAACAAGACATTTAACAGTCCACGAGGTCACAAAGGAACCCAGGGTAACTTCTAAGCAACTACAGGCCTCTCTCACATTGGTTAATGTTAATGTTCATAAGTCCAACATCAGGAGAACACTGAACAACAATGGTGTGGATGGCAGGGTTGCAAGGAGAAAACCACCAGAATATTGCTGCTTGTCTGCAGTTTGCTAAAGATCACATGGACAAACCAAAAGGCTACTGGAAAAAAGTTTCTTGGATGGATGAGACCAAAATAGAACTTTTTGGTTTAAATGAGAAGCATTATGTTTGGAGAAAGGAAAACACTGCATTCCAACATAAGAACCTTATCCCATCTGTGAAACATGGTGGTGGCAGTATCATGGTTTGGGCCTGTTTTGCTGCATCTAGGCCAGGACGTCTTGCCATCATTGATGGAAAAATGAATTCTGAATTATACCTTCGAATTCTAAAGGAATATGTCAGGACATCTGTTTGTGAACTGAATCTCAAGAAAAAGTGGGTCATGCAGCAAGACAATGACTCTAAGGACACAAGTTGTTCTACTAAGAATGGTTAAAGATGAATAAAGTTAATGTTTTGGAATGGCCAAGTCAAAGTCCTGACCTTAATCCAATAGAAATGTTGTGGAAGGACCTGAAGCAAGCAGTTCACGTGAGGAAACCCACCAACATCCCAGAGTTGAAGCTGTTCTGTCCTGAGGAATGGGCTAAAATTCCTCCAAGCCGATGTGCGGGACTGATCAACAGTTACCAGAAACATTTAGTTGCAGTTATTGGTGCACAAGGGGGCCACACCAGATACTGAAAGCAACAGTTCACATACTTTTGCCATTCACAGATATGTAATATTGGATAATTTTCCTCAATAAATAAATGACCAAATATAATATTTTTTGTCTCATTCGTTTAATTGGGTTTCTCTTTGTCTACTTTTAGGACTTGTGCGAAAATCTGCTGATGTTTTAGGTCATAGTTATTCAGAAATGTAAAAAAATTCTAAAGAGTTCACAAACTTTCAAGCACCACTGTAAATCCCAAGCTAAACTCTATTTAAATAGTAAGTGCTGAACTACTGTCAATGTATTAGCATGAAAATAATGCTGTATACTTGACACTAATGTCTGTATATCTCTCAACAATTGGCACATAGACATATAGATCTCAGAATAAGCTGCAATAAACTATAAAACCAATGACAAAAGTTCTTCGCCTTGCTATCATCCAGGAAGAGCTAGTGAAAGTATACAAGGGCACTTTAAAGTTGTAAATGTTTATTTGTGACATGAACAAAATCTGGGCAAGAGCATATTCTATTCAGAAAAGACTACATGTGCCATACAGTCTGTAGACCTGTCCTTGATGGTCACAATATTAGAAGTATTTACAAATACGTGGATTCAGATCCTGTGTGTAAGTGCCATGTAGCGGGGAATTACTTTTGCTATGATCAGGATACAAAAAAATAAAACCATATTTGTTTTCGTGATCATTTTTAAGGCATAATCTACCTTTAAACAATCTTGCATATTAATCACAACACTATAAAATACCTTACTAACAGCTCCAATTGATTTTTTAAAAGCATGTTTAATAATACTGGGAAATGAGGAAATGACACCTTACATCTTAAATCCTGATCTACTTTTCTTTTCCTCTTCTTCTCCTCTAACTTCCTGAAGGCAGCTTCATCAGCTCTCATCTCCATATTTTTCTGATTACAGTGTAGCACTTTGGCTGGTATCTTTCAAAAAGTAATGGGAAAATGCATGAATGGGAAAATGCAAGATCACCACTGGACAGTCCTATTCCTCATGATAGCAGCTGGTAGCCAATAAAATGTGATTAAACAAGAAATCCTTAATCAGCATAATAATTATCTTATAGTGCATGTATTCAAAGTTCTGAAAGCTCTTCTCTTAGCTGTTCCTTTTCCTGGAAATGTCCTTTTCTAATGTCAGAGCCTAGGTTTTTGGTGTTAAATGACAGAATATGGTAAATAGGGTAATAGCCTTTGACGGGGTGCCAACCCATCACAGGGCACAATCGAACACACACATTCACAAGCTACTGACAATTTAGAAACGCTAGTCAGCCTAAAACGCATGTTTTTGGACTGGGGGAGGAAACCAGAGTACCCAGAGGAAACCCCCAAAGCATGGGGAGAACAACTCTGTGCAAGCAGGGCAGAGGCAGGAATCAAACCCCCAACCTCGGAGTTTTAAAAAAAGTACAAAAACGGCAAAACTACAATGAATATATAAAAGATGCTTTTATATGAGGTGCTTTTCTGCTGACCACAGCGGTAAAGAGTGAAAGTTACTATATCCTTCCTGGCAGTGCGAACCAATCTGGCCATTTTCCTCTGACCTCTCTTATCAACAAGAACTGTCACTCACTCAATGTTTTTTGTTTTTCGCCCCATTCTGCATAAAGTCTAGAGACTGTTGTGTGTGAAATTCCTGGGAGATCAGTAGTTTTTTGAAATACTTGTGTGGAGACGGGGGCGTGGTCGAGCACCGGTTTGTGAATGGAGGGCGGAGCCGGAGAGAGACGCACGTGCATTTTGTGTTCAGTTTGTGTGTTTTATGTTTGGTTTCAGTTTCATTTACTATTAAAGTTTACGTTTATGTTCAGCCGGTTCCCGCCTCCTCCTTGCCTGTCTTTAATTGTTACACTGGTGCCGAAACCCGGGAAGGAGGAGGGACGCACTGTTGAAGCGCTCTTGCCGCTGTGGGAGGATCGTGACACCGAGGAGGCGGTGGTGCTGGAGCAGTTACCGAGGAGGACGGAGAAGTTGCTGCCATCTGCCGGGATGTGCCGTCCGCGTGAAAGGGGAGGAGTGGTTGCTGTCCGCCAGGAGATGGAGGACCCACTGCTGTCTGCCGGGGAAGCGGAGATGTGGCGGACAGTGGGGGATCTCTTCCCAGCTGGCTTAGAGCTAGATGACAGCGTGTCTGGGGACCAGAGTGTTTTTTTTTCTCTCTCTCCTCTCTTTCTCTCTGACTCGCTCTCCAGCTTGCTTCTTCTCTCTCCCCTCTTCCTCCTCCTCGTCTCTCCTCTCTCTTGCAGGTAAAGTGGCAGCACCACCCTCCCAAAAGGGTGGGAGGGGGTGTACGTCAGGCCGGAGGCCTGAATCTGGCGGCGGAGGAGTGTGGCGAGGAGGAGGGAGTGGGCAGGCTGTGAGGACGCACACCTGGCACTGATCTGTCTAATCAGTGGGAGAGAGAGAGATAAAGGGACGGCTGGAAGCGCCAGGGAGAGGGAGAGAGACATGCATTTTGTGTTCAATTTGTGTGTTTTCTGTTCTGTTTAATTTATGATTAAACTCTGTGTTTATGTTCAGCCGGTTCCCGCCTCCTTCTTGCCCGAACTTTAAATTGTTACAACTTGGTTGGTATCAGATGGGTACCAGCCCATCAGGTACCAACATTCATGCCATGATTAAAGTCACAGAGATCACATTAACAGTAGCTCTTGACCTGCATGATTTTATGCATTGTGCTGCTGCTACATGAATGGCTGATTAGATAACTGCAAGAATGTGCAGGTGTTCCTAATAAAGTGGACAGTGAGTGTGTGTGTATATACAGTGCTGTGGAAAAGTTTGTGTACATATCATACTAAATTGTTTCAAAAATTAAAACAAAATCTAAGACAAAACAACGGCAACCTGAATAAACACAAAATACAGTTTTTAAATTATATTGTTATTTATTGAAGCAAAAAAGTTATCCAATACCAACTGAGCCTGTGTGAAAATGTATTTGCCCACATAGTTGCTAATTCCCCAAATCTATGAAACTGCATTCATAATGGGGTTCAGCTGGACTCAAGAAATCAACACTTAAATAGAACTTTTTCAAAAGCATGCAGTTGGTGAACTTTCCCAGAAGTGGCTGACCTTCCAACATTCCTCCAGAGGCACAGCAACTACTCATCCACCAAGTCACAAAAGAGACAGCTTCAGTCCGTAAGTTGAAACTCAAGTGCAACTGGATTATGCAGCAAGACAATGATCCAAAGCATAGGAGTAAGTCCACCCCTGAAAGACTCAAAAAAGCAAAATTAAAGTTTAGAGTGGCCTAGTCAAAGTACTGACTTGAATCAATTGAGATGCTGCGGCAAGACCTTAAATGGGCAGATCATGCTCAAAAACCCTCCAGTGTAGCTGAACTAAAGCAGTTCTGCAAAGAAGAGTGGGCCAAAATTCCACCACAGTGCTGTGAAAGACTGAACTCCAGTTATCGGAAGCATTTGTTTGCAGTTATTGCTGCTAAAGGTCGCACAACCAGAATTTAAGTTTAAGGGGGCAATTAGATTTTCACATGGGTGATAGGTGTTGGATCACTTTTTTTGCTTCAATAAAAAAATAAAATAAAATCTGTATTGTGTGTTTATTCAGAGTGTATTTGAATATCTAAAACTATTTAGTATGAGATATTCACAAAAACACAAGAAATCAAATACTTTTTTACAGCACTGTATATGTATGTATGTACAGTGGGTATAGAAAATAATCACCCCGTTTAAAATAATCACATTTTGTTGCTTTTCAGCCAGAAATGAAGACCGACACAGTTTTTGTTTTATCCAGCTGTATTTACTCAGTGCAACCTATAACCAGCTATGATCAGCTGTGGTCATTTTGATTAGCTCAGCATGAAAGGAGCTTTCCTGGAACATTTTGTAGTGCAACTGAAGCAAACAACCAACTATGGGTGGCAAGACACTGTCAAAAGATCTCTGGGATAAAGTTGTGGACAGGCACAAGTCAGGAGATGGATACAAAAAAATTTCAAAGGTTTTATCAATGCCTAGAAGCACAGTGAAGTCTATTATTAAGAAGTGGAAGGTATTTGGTACAACACAGACCCTCCCTGGATCAGCACGTCGCTCCAAACTGGATGAGAGAGCCAGGAGGAAACTGGTCAGAGAGGCTACCAAGAGGCCTACAGCAACTTTGAAGCAGTTGCAGAAATTTATTACAAAGAGTAGTCATTGTGTGCATGTGACAACAATATCACAAATTCTTCACAAATGTGGCTTGTATGGGAGGGTTGCAAGAAAAAAGCCACTCCTCAAGAAAGGCCACATGGACACACCTTGAAGATTCTGAGGCTACATGGAAAAAGGTGTTATGGTCAGATGAGACTAAAATGTTATCATTTAGCCTCAACACCAAATGATATGTCTGGAAATCCAATACAGCTCACCATCCAAATAACACCATTTACTTGTCAGGATAGAAGGAAAATGGATGGGGCAAAATACCATCAAATTCTTGAGGAAAATCTGCTGCCCTCTGCCAGAAAGTTGTCAATGGGAAGAAGGTTTACCTTCCAACATGACAATGACCCAAAGCACACAGCAAAACTGACCGCACAGTGGTTGAAGGAGAAAAAGGTGAATGTCCTTGCATGGCCTAGTCAGAGCCCAGACTTAAACACCATTGAAAATCTATGGAATGACTTGAAGACTGCAGTCCACAAATGGTCACCATCAAATTTAACTGAACTTGAGCAGTTCTGCAAAGAAGAGTGGGCAAATATTGTAAATCTAGATGTGCAAAGTTAGTAGAGACATATCCCAACAGACTAAAGGCTGTAATTAAAAAATTAAGGCAAATTAAAGCAAGGGGGTGCTCCTTTTTCCAACTCAGTGATTGTTCATTTATTTATTTTTAATTTTTTTCTGACATGTTGGTGTTATATCTTTCACTTGGATGTTAGAAGTTGCACTGAGCTGGATAAAACAAAAAACTGTGTCCATCTTCATTTCGGGCTGAAAGCAACAAAATGTGATTATTTTAAAGGGGGTGATTCTTTTCTATACCCACTGTATGTATGTATGTACAGTATGTATATATATATATATATATATATATATATATATATATATATATATATATATATATATATATATATATATATATAGTACTGTGCAAAAAATTTTAGGCAGTTGTGAAAAAAATGCTATAAAGTAAGAATGCTTTCAAAAATAGACACGGTAATAGTTTATATTTATCAATTAACAAAATGCAAAGTGAGTGAACAGAAGAGAAATCTACATCAAAGCAATATTTGGTGTGACCACCCTTTGCCTTCAAAACAGCATCAATTCTTCTAGGTACACTTGCAGGGATTTTGTAGGCATATAGTCAGGTGTATGATTAAACAGTTATACCAAACAGGTGCTAATGATCATCAATTCAATATGTAGGTTGAAACACAATCATTAACTGAAACAGAAACAGCTGTGTAGGAGGAATAAAACTGGGTGAGGAACAGCCAAACTCAGCTAACAAGGTGAGGTTGCTGAAGACAGTTTACTGTTAAAAGTCATACACCATGGCAAGACTGAGCACAGAAACAAGACAGATGGTAGTTATACTGCATCAGCAAGGTCTCGGCCAGGCAGAAATTTCAAGGCAGACAGGGGTTTCCAGATGTGCTGTCCAAGCTCTTTTGAAGAAGCACAAAGAAACAGGCAATGTTGAGGACTGTAGACACAGTGATTGGCCAAGGAAACTTACTGCAGCAGATAAAAGACACATAAGGCTTACTTCCCTTCGCAATCAGAAGATGTCCAGCAGTGCCATCAGCTCAGACTTGGCAGAAACCAGTGGGACCCTGGTACACCCATCCACTGTCCAGAGTTTGGTCAGAAGTGGCCTTCGTGGAAGACTTGCGGACAAAAAGCCATACCTCCGTCATGGAAACAGGGCCAAGCGACTCAACTATGCACGAAAACACAGGAACTGGGGTGCAAAATGGCAGCAGGTGCTCTGGACTGATGAGTCAAAATTTGACATATTTGGCCGTAGCAGAAGGCAGTTTGTTTGCCGAAGGGCTGGAGAGCAGTACACGAATGAATGTCTGCAGGCGAAGCATGGTGGAGGTTCCTTGCAAGTTTGGGGCTGCATTTCTGCAAATGGAGTTGGGGATTTGGTCAGAATTAATGTTCTCCTCAATGCTGAGAAGTACATACAGATACTTATCCATCATGCAATACCATCAGGGAGGCATGTGATTGGCCCCAAATTTATTCTGCAGCATGACAACAACCCCAAACACATACAGCGAAAGTCATTAAGAACTATCTTCAGCATAAAGAAGAACAAGGAGTCCTTGAAGTGATGGTATGGCCCCCACAGGGCCCTGATCTCAACATCATTGAGTCTGTCTGGGATTACATGAAGAGAGAGAAGCAACTGAGGCTGCCCAAATCCACAGAAGAACTGTGGTTAGTTATCCAAGATGTTTGGGCCAACCTATCTGCCGAGTTCCTTCAAAAACTGTGTACAAGTGTACCTAGAAGAATTGATGCTGTTTTGAAGGCAAAGGGTGGTCACACCAAATACTGATTTGATGTAGATTTTTCTTCTGTTCACTCACTTTGCATTTTGTTAATTGATAAATATAAACTATAAATATGTCTATTTTTTGAAAGCATTCTTGCTTTACAGCATTTTTTCACAACTGCCTAAAACTTTTGCAGAGTGCTTACCAACCCCATTTCCATAGAAGTTGGGATTTTTTCTAATGCAATAAAAACAAAAAGCTATGATTTGTCAAGTCTCTTGAAACTCCAGTTAACTGACAAAAGATATTCAATGTTTTCATCGACCAACTTAATTGTATTTTGTAAATATAAACAAATTTAGAATTTGATGCCTTCAACACACTCTAAAAAAGTTGGAACAGAGGCATGTTTACCACTGTGTTATATCACCATTCCTTTTAATTACACTTTTTAATCGTTTGGGAACTGAGGATAATAATTGTTGCAGTTGCAAGTGGAATTTTTGCTCATTCATGCTTTATACAAGACTTCAGCTGCTCAACAGTCCTTGGTCACCATTGTCTGATTCTCCTCTTCATGATGAGTCATAGGAGACAGATCTGGACTGCTGGCAGGCCAGTCAAGGACATGCACTCTGTGTCTATGAAGTCACGCTGTTGTAGCATGTGCAGAATGAGGCCTGGCATTGTCCTGTTGAAATAACCATGGACTTCCCGGGAAAAGATGTTGCCTTGATGGCAGCATATGTCTCTCTAAAATCCAAATATACACCTCCACGTCAATGGTACCTTCACACATATGCAAGTCACCCATGCTGTGGGCACTAATGCACCACCAACATACCAATACAAATGCTGGCTTTTGCACCTTTTGCTTATAACAGTCTGGTTGGTCTTGTTCATCTTTGGCACGTAGAACTCGACATCCGTTTTTCCCGAAAACAAGCTGAAACGTGGACTCATCTGACCACAGCACACGTTTCCACTGCCTTTCAGTCCATCTGAGATGAGCTCGGGCCCAGAGAACTTGGCAGCGTTTCTGCATAGCATTGATGTGTGGCTTCCACCTTGTGTAATAGAGTTTTGGGTTACATTTCTGGATGCAGTGGCGGACTGTGTTAAGTTAAGTTTTCCGAAGTACTCCCAAGCTCATGTGGTTATATTTATCACAGTAGCATGATGATTTCTCAGGCAATGCCACCTGAGGGCTCAAAGGTCATGCACATTCAACAGTGGTTTCCGGCCTTGCCCTTTATGTAATGAGATTTCTCTGGATTCCCTGAATCTTTTCACAATATTATGCACTGTAGATAGTGAAATACCTAAATTCTTTGCAATCTTGCATTGAGCAATGTTCTTTTTTGACTGACAATTCTCTCACGAAGTTTGGCACAAAGTGGTGAGCCATGACCCATCCTTGCTTGCAAAGACTGAGCTTTTGGTGGATGCTCCTTTTATGCCCAATCCTGATACCCTCCCCTGTTACCAATTAACCTGATCCTCCAAAATGGTGTTACTTGAATATTCTATAAACTTTTCAGTCTTATTTTGCCTCTGTCCCAACTTTTTTGTGTGTGTGTTGAAGGCATCAATTCTAAATTTGTTTATATTTACAAAATACACTTAAGTCAGTGAAACACCCTTTAGTCTGTTGGGATATGTCTCTACTAACTTTGCACATCTACTAACATCTAACATCTACTAACTTTGCACATCACATTGCAATATTTGCCCACTCTTCTTTGCAGAACTGCTCAAGTTCAGTTAAATTTGATGGTGACCGTTTGTGGACTGAAGTTTTCAAGTCATTCCACAGATTTTCAATGTGGTTTGAGTCTGGGCTCTGACTAGGCCATGCAAGGACATTCACCTTTTTCTCCTTCAACCACTGTGTGGTCAGTTTTGTTGTGTGCTTTGGTTCATTGTCATATTGGAAGGTAAACCTTCTTCCCATTGACAACTTTCTGGCAGAGGGCAGCAGATTTTCCTCAAGAATTTGACAGTATTTTGCCCCATCCATTTTTCCTTCTATCCTGACAAGTGCTCCAGTCCCTACTGCAGAGAAACACCCCCATAACAGGATATTACCACCTCCATGCTTTACTGTAGGAATTGTGTTATTTGGATGGTGAGCTGTATTGGATTTCCACCAGACATATTGTTTGGTGTTTTTGGATCCATTTCCTGACTTGTGCCTGTCCACAACTTTATCCCAGAGATCTTTGGACAGTGCCTTGCCACCCATAGTTGATTGTTTGCTTCAGTTGCACTACCAAGGACTGAAATGCTCCAGGAAAGCTCTTTTCATGCTGAGCTAATCAAAATGACCACAGTTGAAAGTCAAATGGCTTTGTGTGCCATTGAGAAGGTGATTAGCTACACTTGATTGAGTTTACAAGTCATTTTTAGGAGGGGGGTGATCCTTTTTCCAACTCAGTGATTCTGTTTTTTAATTTTTTTTTTTTTTCTGACATGTTGGTGTTATATTTTTCACTTGGATGTTATAAGTTTCCCTGAATAAATACAGCTGGATAAAACAAATCTGTGTTTGTCTTCATTTCAGGTTGAAAAGCAACAAAATGTGATTATTTTAAAGGGGGGTGATTCTTTTCTATACCTTTTTCTAATATTGGCACCCTTGGTAAACATGAGCAAAGAAGGCTGTGAAAAATTGTCTTTATTGTTTAACCTTTTGATCTTTTGTTCAAAAAATTCACAAAAAGAAAAATCTTTGTTAAATATAGGTGTGCAACAATTATTGGCACCCTTTTAGTCAATACTTTGTGCTACCTCCTTTTGCCAAGATAACAGCTCCTGAGTCTTCTCCTATAATGCCTGATGAGGTTGGAGAATACATGGCAAGGGATCTGAGACCATTCCTCCATACAGAATCTCTCTAGATCCTTCAATCTTTTGACTGGGATGGCCATGGCAGGACCTTGATTTTGTGGTCAGTAAATCATTTTTGTGTTGATTTTGATGTATCTTTTGGATCATTGTCCTGCTGGAAGATCCAACTACAGCCCATTTTAAGCTTTCTGGCAGAGGCAGTCAGGTTTTCATTTAATATCTGTTGATATTTGATAGAGTTCATGATGCCAGGTATTCTAACAAAATGTCCAGATCCTTTGGCAGAAAAACAGCCTCAAAACATTAAAGAGCCACCACCATATTTAACCGCGGTCATGAGGTACTTTTCCATATGACTACCTCTCTGTGTGCGCCAAAACCACCTCTGGTGTTTATGCCAAAAAGCTCTATTTTGGTTTCATCTGACCATAGAACCTGATCCCATCTGAAGTTCCAGTAGTGTCTGGCAAACTGACAATGCTTGTTGACTGGAACTTCTTAATTATTGCCCTGATGCCCTTTTGCCACACATCACAGCTATATTCCTTGGTCTTACCCATTGTTATGAATAACTAAGGGAATTTGGCCTATGTGTTACCTCATATTTATACCCCTGTGAAACACGAAGTCATAGTTGAACAATTTCCTGTTCCTAGTCACCCAGGTGTACTACAAAAATGTGCACACCTATATTTAACAAAGATATTTTTTATTATAAACCTGTGTTGTGTTTGCAATTCTTTGATATCCATGAGAGCAGAGCATTTTTGTGAATTTTTTGAACAAAAGATCAAAAGGTTAAACAATAAAGACAATTGTGTGTGTGTGTGTGTGTACAAATGTAGGCTACAAAACTGTAGATAATATTTCCACAGAAAATAGATTATGCGCCACCCTGACATTTTGACTGTATCCCCAATCAAGACAGGTTGAATCATGCCCTGCTGGTACCGCTACCAGTGAAAAGGGGGCTGCAGCACTCCATGCCCTGTCATGAGGCTGGCGTGAGCGACACATATCAACACCGACAGGGGGCGCACTAAACCCGCGACTGAACCATGCACTCGCGCTCCAGGAATGCACTCGGGAATAAGCAGACAGACCCTTATAGCAAATAACGCCTTACCGTGAGAGCGCGTGATGAAGTTTTATGCTCGTGAAACAGAAGGCAAAATTTTCCCAATCTGACCGCACAAGACTTTACACAAACCGGGATTAGCTCTGCAAATGCAACGCTGTGTTTACCTGCGCGGCTGTCACGGAAACACGCCGGTGTCGCGGGAGCTCGCACTGCACCTCTCATTAATCAACTGCGGCGAGTTCTGAGCCTTCACGCGCTTATGTTTTCCAAAAGGAGTCGGATTACAAAAAACAAACAAACAAACAAAAAAACCCAAGCAAAGGACCTAAACAAAAGTTGGCACACTGAAACTCCTATAGGCGCAGCAGGATGAGAAGAACTAACTGTAAGGAAACGGGAATGCGGTTTGTTTTTGGACTGTTTGTAGCTGTGTAAGCGACACTTCAGATGATATTCGGCGTCACACTGTAAGTAAAACAACAGCAACAACAGTTGTGAAGCAGTTTAACAGGGATTTAGGAATATTCACAGAGCCGGTTTGGAGGAAGGATGCGCCCCCAGGTTTTTTTTCCCTGTGTGCTCTGAAGACATTTAAATCGGATGCTTGGTGAAGTTTTTTTGTTTGTTTGTTTGTTTTGTGGGAAGTACCACCTGAGCGGTGTTTCAAATACAAAAGAGCATTTTGGATGTAACGAGCGTAGAGCAGAGAAAACATTACCTTGGCTTGATACTTTTTGTCTCTAGCTTCCGTCGCTGATGGATATCTTATTTCCCTCGACTGGCGTTTGTTTTTAGTTCAGTTCCGCAAGCTGACGCATTTGACAGCTGTTTTGGTAGCCTGTACACTGGCTGAAATGTCTAAGAGAAAGAGCAAAATGTGAGCCCGACACACAAACACGTGTAGAGCTGAGCTCTTCGTATACACCCCCGTCCCCCGTCCTTTTAGGTAGCCTCCTAATTCAGGTTTGACTACACACACCTTACATTTCTGTGACAAAATGATGAGCACCGGCCCCAGCATCATGTACGAGTGGCTGAAAACGCTCCAGCTCTGCCAGTATGTCGAAGCGTTTGTGGATAACGGCTACGACGACCTGGAAGTTTGTAAACAGATCGGCGACCTCGACCTGGACGCAATCGGTGTGTTCATACCGCACCACCGACAACGGATTCTCGACGCTGTGACTAGACTCAAAGACGAGGACAAGCAAGCCGCCTCGGGGCTTTATTTCACATTAGAGCCGTTGATCCCGAGCCTGAGGGGATCCAGGTCGTGGAAGGATCAAATTGGGTTGACGTGCACGGGGTCACAACGGAACCTAACCCTCCAGAACCGAGAGCTTGTGGTCTACCCGAAACTGAAACTGAAGATCATGATCAGGGATAAACTCGTTAGGGACGGGATTAATCTGGCTAGGCCTCCATATTCTAACAAGGTAGGTTTTTTTCCTGAAGAGTTGGGACAAGTCTGCACACACACACACACACATATGTTATATATATATATATATATATATATATATATATATATATATATATATATATATATATATATATATAAACCTAAACTAATTTTGAGAGGAGCGTGTGGGCAGTTGAAAGTGAGGGCAAAAAGAAAAAAGAAGGACATAGATAATTATCAGTAAAACAGTGGACTGTAATAACAGGTTTTAGAGGTTCAATAGGTGATTTTTTTTTTTTTTTTTTTAATTCTGTACTATACAAATAACCTGGAAGATCATTGTATAGACACTATGCCCTATGGACCACCTAAGATCCTGGAGGCGGAGCTTTGTGATCATGGGTGAGAATGGAGGAGTGGGCCTAGGGGGAACATACCAAATCTACCGTTAATCTTTGGTGTAGTTATGTTTTTGTCACTTGTGGATCCAATTCTTAGAGCTTTCCTGTATAAAAGGGTTTCGTGATAATTGTTGATGTTCAGAGTGACTCATTTTTGGCCCAAAAATAAGTCACTCTCAGTGTCAACAATTCGAATTTAGTACATACAACATATAGTTCATGTGCCAGTTATGGCACTGGCAAAGTTACTGTGTGCTATAAGCAGCCATTTAGAAATTATTTACAGTGTTTGGAATCTGGGACAAAATTGCCCGGATGGTTGTGTGGCATTTTAATTTTGTCTCAAAGGTGGCCCAGCTGTGAATTCTGCTTCAGATCATACCTGAGACATGTTCTCATTAAAGTTGACTTGTAGCTATAGTTTGTCAGCCAGTTTCAGATGAGTTCATCACTGTCTTTCCATGGTGTCATGAAGTGGCAAGTGTGAGCCAGTTTTAGACCATTACTCATTTGCTATCATGAATGCAAGGTGATTTATTAACCTAGCCCCATTTGTTTTCTTTTTTTTTAACTATCTTGGACGGATCTAATATACACCATTCTAAAACAGTGTTCTAGTCTGCCTTCTTGCCTGACAACCATTCATCTAGCACCTGGTTTGTGCACAGAACAGATCTATGCCCGAGAGAAAGTGATTTTTGTACAGTTTAGCCTTAAGACTCTTCACTATAGTTATGGAATGAAGGGGATTTGCAAGTAATGCTGGAACTTCTCCAGATGTCCAGGTGTCAATGCTTATGCTATTTTCTTATAACCACTTCCCATTTTGTGAAGCTTAACAACATTTTGCTGCACATCACAGCTATATTCCTTGGTCTTATCCAAGGTCTTATCCAAATGTTATGAATGAAGGGAATTTGGCCTATGTGTTACCTCATATATATATATATACCCCTGTGAAGTCATGGTTGAACAATTTCCTGTTCCTAGTCATCCAGGTGAACTAAAAAAAAATATAAAATATCAATGGGAATATCAATATCATTTTTTTCTCATATGAGTTCATAGGGGTGCCAGTTTGCATTTTGTTTGCAATTGTTTATCCATGAGAGCAGAGTATTTTTGTGAATTTTTTTTACAAAAAGATCAAAAGGATAAACGATAAAGACAATTTTGCACAGCCTTCTTTGCTCATATTTACCAATGGTGCCAATATTAGTGGAGGGTGCATATAGCATATGCCAGAAGACCATTAAATAACTAACATTTAGCAGTCTTGGTAATACATTGTGACGAGGAGGAGGGAGAAGCCAGGTTGTGAGGATGCACACCTGGCACTGATTGAGCTAATCAGTGGGAGAGAGAGAGATAAAAGAGCGATAAAAGAGCGGCTGGAAGTGCCACTGAAGGAGAGAGAGACACACCTGCACTTTGTGTGTTTTCTGTTCTGCTTGAGTTCTGTTTACGATTAAAGTTTATGTTTACATTCAGCTGGTTCCCGCCTCCTCCTTGCCTAACTTTAAAGTTTGTTACACTGGTGTGCATCCTTACAACCTGGCTTCTCCCTCCTCTTCGTCACATACATGTGGACCATAAACCTAGTAGAAGATGGACTCTGCTTCTAGTGCACTCCCTAAGTTCAGACATTACATCACAGACCACTGCCCTAATCAAAAAGGGTGAGCGTGTAGAACTGACCTGTTTGGCAGTCATTATAGAGACGTAAGATGATCTGTAGTTTGTGCATGCTCATTATTTGTGATTGTTGTGGTCTGTTGGATGGTGAAGGCGCCGTGTGGATTATCACAATTAAACAGCTCAGTGGGAGTAGCCTGGTTTCTAATCAGTGTGTAACCTTAAACACAACTCACCACCATTTTACACACACACTGTGCACACACACACACACACACACACACACACACACACACACACACACACTTATTTAGCACTGATAACATTAGATATTTGAGCTAATATTTCAAAATTGATTTTAATGTTAGTAAATATATTGCATGCAAAGCAGGATAAAGTGTGCTATTACGGTATAAACAGGGATTGTAACTCATTGTGTGAGTGTGAGTGTGTGTGTGAGAGAGAGAAAGAGTAATGTGTTCATAGTCCTAAAGCTACATGAAGAAACTACACATTTTGTCCTATAACTTAATTCTTATTTGTCTCAAATGAGTAATATTTCAATAAAATGTGTCATTTTAAGGTCAGTGAATACACAGAGATCTCATTTGTGCTTTTTACTTCAGTTCATATTCTTCTGTGTCTGAATATGAGCTTATCCACTTCCAGCCACCTTCCCACCCTGCCGAGAATGAGTACGTTTTTGACACTTCCTGATACTGATACCAAAATGAATAATGTTGTATTAAGACTTTAGTCAGTCCGCATCGTATATGTCTCAGCTGCATTTCTGTATACTTTCTTAACAGGAGAAAGGGCAACAGTTCACATCCATTTTAAATATGATGTGGAAGCTCCAGCATTTAATTGTCAGTTATAAGTCAGTCAATCTACATTTCCAGTAATGTTTTGAGATATATTAACTGTTAACTAATAATTAATGGATTAACCATAGTTTGAGAGCTACTAGAAATCTACTACTTGCAGTAGGCTCGGTTGCCTTGTACCGTGCCCAAGCACGATTGTGCCCCCTCCCCACTTCCCCGCTGGCCTACACTCACATTGCACTTAATGTTTCAGGCCTGAGCACGATGTGATTTTTTTTTTTGTTTTTTTTTTTTTTTTGTTTTGAAGAAAACATGAAGAAAAGTGCTCTTGCATAGCATAATGGAGTCCATCACTGTAACTTTACTTATTTTGTGGCTTATTTGGAGTCATTTGGGGTGCGGTGATGCAGCCCTCTCACATTGCTAATAAATTTATCACTTATGCAGCGCAGTGATTTTCATTTAATCGTGCTGCATGTATCAGAAGATTTTTTCGGAGGCAGCTGATGTTGAGGGAGGAATTTGCAGCTTTACTCGCTGACTATAATTCCCATTCATCAATATGGTGCGAACCAGACCCGTTATAAACACAATTTTATCAAATAGAATAGTTGCATCATTGATGTCATGTTTCAAGTTCTGTGCTTGGCCACTGTTAGTGATCACACTAGGTGCGTACTGTGCTTGAGTCCAACTGAACCATGCCTGAGCCCACCTCTTCAAGTGGGCCTGGGCACGGTACGCGATCACACTAGTCAAACGAACTGGACTTTGCGGGGTCAAATGTGCCCAGGCACAGTACAGGTCGCGTAGTGTGCGTACACCCTTAATATACAGGGACCAAAACCCCAAAAGATGATGAACAAAAACTCACATAGCTAAATCACGTTTGCTCTCAAGCCTTCATGATTATAATTTTGTCCATAGTGATCTGCCAGCTATAATTACAAAACCATTCAACTAAAAACATGAGTCGGTGGGAGAATGAATATTAGGGTTGTGATGTTAGGGTTGTTGTTTCTCCATTTTGATGCAAAATGAGTATTACATCATACAGAACCTTTGCAATGCAAATACAGGTTGCACATGACGTGTGTAGATTTTGTTTTTAAAAAGTGCACAGTGTATAGAAAGTGTGATTCTGTTATTTCATTGGGTTTCTTTGGAGTTTTATGTTTATTAGCATTAGCTTGCTATATTAGTTACCTTTGATGGAGTAGGGTTGCAATGATGACGAGTGTGTTTTATATCAGATACCAGTACATACTAATATCAGTATCGAGGCAGCCCTACTTATTACCACTAAAATTATTTGTAAAAGTAGGCCCACTGAATCTTTTTTGTGAAAAAGAAAAGTGCAGTTTTGTTTTATTGTAATTGGTTGAACATTTTCAGTGGCATCCATAATAAATGCAGTTAACTTGTTCAAGTTCAAGTTCAGTTTATTTGTATAGCGCTTTTAACAATGGACATTGTCCCAAAGCAGCTTTACAGAAGTATATAAATTCAGGGCATAGATTTTAAATTTATCCCCAATGAGCAAGCCAGCGGCGACGGTGGCAAGGAAAAACTCCCTGAGACGATATGAGGAAGAAACCTTGAGAGGAACCAGACTCAAAAGGGAACCCATCCTCATCTGGGTAACACCGGATAGTGTGATTATAAATAAATAAATCTCTATAAATGTACCAGTACCACATGGTCAAATAGCAGTTGTGAGACCATGAAAAATTCATTACAGTTTTTATATGAAGTCTAAGTTAACTGATGTTAGCTATATATTTTTTAATGTTAGCTAACTCATTCTCCATTAACTTTGACAGAAAGCGAGGATGCCACATCAGTGTGTCTTTCAAGTGGGAAAATAGAGTCAAGACGAGAGCAGAATGATTATTAATGTGAGATGAGGGGAAGGGCAGGGATTCAGGGGTGTCTGTCAATATCAGATGGTCCAGATTCATGTGCCTACTGGCTCATTTGTTGTTTTTATTGTGTGTTAAATAAATTTAAAAAATCTCAAATCTATAGCAATATGTTAAATGGGATATTATAAAATAAAAATACCAGATTTAAGGTTTTTCTTTCACAATGCAACAGGCATAGCACAGAACAATTCCAGTATAACATGCCACAAATAAAGATAAAGCTGAATACTGCATCTTTTTGGAACTTTATATGCCTTATGTTCATTTTGAACATTAAAAAAGGGTATTGTATGCCTGACCTTATGTGTCTTCAAAGTGAGTAACCATGGACAAACACAGAAAACAGTTTCATTACTGCTGCCACCTTTAGCTTTCTAGTATGAATGCTTGTAAAAATCTGTCCATATAAAAGGAGTAAAAAAGACCCTGAGTATCAGTATTCAGTCTTCTTCACTGCCTCTTTTGTACTACTATGTCACATGCACACATGAAAACTGTACATATACACTTTGATTATAAGGTAGAAACTATGAAAAAGATGAAATTATGGAAAAAAACAAACAAACTATGCACCATATTATACAGCAACCGTTATGGCAATGGCACTATCCAAACCACACTGCACTGGCTTGTGGAAAAAGGGAGAAGGAGATTGAATGAGACAGAAAGTGGGTGCTGAAATGTCCCACTTTTATGTCATTTTCATGCCTTTCCTCCTAGAAATCCCCAAGCTGTTAGCAGGTTTCCCCAGATCTCTTTCTAATCTATTTCTGTTTGATGTCTGCTCCATCACATCTCTTCTCTACCAGCCTCTTGTGCTACTGCTGCCTCTTTTTTCACACTGCCTCATTTGAGGATGATATTGTGATCTGTAGTGAGAGCAGGGAGCAGGTGGAGGAAACTCTAGAGAGGTGGAGGTTTGCTCTGGAGAGAAGAGGAATGAAGGTTAGTCGCAGCAAGACAGAATACATGTGTGTGAATGAGAGGGATCCAAGTGGAACAGTGAGGTTACAGGGAGAAGAGATAAAGAAGGTGCAGGATTTTAAGTACTTAGGGTCAACAGTCCAGAGCAATGGGGAGTGTGGAAAAGAGGTGAAGAAGCGTGTGCAGGCAGGTTGGAATGGGTGGAGAAAAGTGTCAGGTCTGTTGTGTGATAAAAGAGTACCAGCAAGAATGAAAGGAAAGGTGTACAGGACAGTAGTGAGACCAGCGATGTTGTATGGTTTGGAGACAGTTGCACTGAGGAAAAGACAGGAGGAAGAGTTAGAGGTAGCAGAGCTAAAGATGTTGAGGTTCTCTTTGGGAGTGACGGATAGGATCAGGAATGAGTACATCAGAGGGACAGCACATGTGAGATGTTTTGGAGACAAAGTTAGAGAGGCCAGGTTGAGATGGTTTGGACATGTTCAGAGGAGGGAGAGTGAATATATCGGTAAAAGGATGCTGAGGTTAGAGCTGCCAGGCAGGAGGCCGAGAGGAAGACCAAAGAGGAGGTTTATGGATGTAGTGAAGGAGGACATGAAGGTAGTCGGTCTGAGAGAAGAGGATGCAGGGGATAGGGCTAGATGGAGGCAGATGATTCGCTGTGGCGACCCCTGAAGGGAACAGCCAAAAGGAAAAGAAGAAGAAGATGGTCAGTAAGTGAACTTTTCTTTCTTTTTTTAAAAAAATTAATTTTCACCATGTGTGTTTAATCCATGCTTTCTCATGATTCTGCAAATTCAGCATTATAACTCAGCATATGATCTACAGTGTGTGTAAATAGGACTATTAAGCTTTTAGTATGTCTTTCTGTGTGATTTCTATTGTAAATATGAAAGTGAATAATCATAGTCGTAGTGTGCTGAATCTTTTCATTTTATTGGTTCACTGTCACTGCACTTGTAAATTAGACGTCAGGGTAAACTGGGGCATGTTGCATAAGTACGACATGCAAAAAGCAACTAGTGGGAGACATTTTGCATCCAGCTGAAGCTCATTCATTGATTGAGCCCAAATTACTTCTCATTTTGATGTTGTACAGTTTTATAAATCTGACGCAAATTCATATTCATATGCCATGCCCTTTTCTATATAGCTTTGGTCAGTAAGAGCCCTTGTCTGTATTTTATCTCTCTGAGATAATCACTTAATAGAAAGGTGCAGAAATACAGCGAAAATTTTTATCCAGCATGCTGTAAAAAATGAATGTCTTACCAACACCCTTTCTTTCTCTTTCTGTGATTTCCAAACTTATTTGTAACTGGAAAAAAAGAGTAGGATTCTGAGCAGGTTACCATGGTGACCTCTATATAAATTGTCTATAAAAGTAGAAAAATTGAGTGTATTGCAATTATTGATGACTCATTGTACTCTACTGAATGGCTTGGCAGAATTATTCAGAATCTGTTTGAATGATGGTTGCCTTAGTTATGTGTGTGTGTGTGTGTGTGTGTTTGGGGGGGAGGTGATGATGATGATGGTGTTTACACTGAGTTCTATCAGTCTGTTGAAAAAGATAGGTCAGCTGGAGTAGAGAGGAGCAGTTGTCATGGCAACGCCGACATGTGCATTAGCCTTTTAGACCAGGATGTTGATTTGGCTTAAAACGAAGCATGGCAAGATCACAAAACATCATATGAGTTCATTTAAAATATGTGCATGTGCATGTTTGACATGTATGTGTCAAGCCATGAAAGAAGTAAAAGCATGCTGAATCGTGCCATTACTGAATTATTCAAGAAAGACCTCAGGTACTGACAAATAATACACAGACATGTACAACTGCCACCAGTTCTTACAATTCTTTCTTGGTGTGTGTATGTGTGTGTGTGCGTGTGTGCGTGCGTGCGTGCGTGTGTGCGTGCGTGTGTGTGTGTGTGTGTGTGTGTGTGTGTGTGTGTGGTGGTGCTAGGATGTAGGCCAGTGTGTGGCTCTGGCTCTGTGATAACACTCTACTCTAAATGTCTCCCTAATCTAGTCTGTTACTGTAGATATTCAGTGCTTTTTCAGCCTCACTGACCTTTATGCCCTCACCCCATTACAGACCTCATTTACACTCGTACTGCTTTCTAGTTTATGTACAGAGTGCCAGATTTCCTGTTTTGACATTTTTAAGTACATGTGCACAGAGGATAGTGACCCATTACACTTCCTAACCTTTACTGTCATATGTAGTATAGCATCTCTCTACTTGGCACGCTGCCTATAGTTGAAGTGTGTGTCCTTGATATGTTGGTCATCTCACAGTCATAGCAAGAGCAGAGAAAATGTGTAATTGTTCATGCAAATACCAGATCAGACCATAAAAACCAGTAATGAATATTAATTGAGGTAAGTGATATCCAAATATAATTCTCTCTCACCCCTCTGGCTGTCAGTTCTGTGGCCATCAGTCATGACCTTGTTCTGCATCACAGAGGAAAACTGCATATCAGTATGCATGAAGTAGCATAACAAAATCTGTAATTATAATTAGGGAACATAATGAAGGGTGTCCAACAAAAGGGTGTTGGGGCTGGATGGCCCTTTTATTGTGTTTAAGTAATTGGGTAATTTAATATTATATAGTATTGTATTTATTTAAGTGAAAAAATGGCAGGTCAAGACAAATTCTTCAATCAGGTATTGGTCATTTCCATACTGAATCATAGTCAATGATGCACCTAAGCAAAAGATGTTCAACTCCACAAATTTCATTTTACTACACATTTCTTTTGGTGATTCAATTCGAGCATCTGTTCTCATCAGAGGTAATTTTAAAACCATTGATTAGAGACAGATTTATTTAAGCTTTAATTCACTGTATCAGTATTCCAGTGTGTCAAATATTTAAATACACCAAGTTAACAGTCTCCTTAAACAGACTGGAGAATCCAAAAATTGATTTAATAGATTTTGATGCAAGTGATTAGCCAATTGTTATAATTAGGAGTTAACTGGGGGTGCACCTGAGGCTGCATTTCAGTCAGGGCCAGTGTCTTTTTGCCTTTTTCTATGGGGAACATCAAGCAACTCAGCCAGGACCTCAGAAAAAAAAAAAGTTGACCTCCATAAGTCCAGTCCCTCCTTGGGAGAAATTTCCAACAACTGAAGATACCACAAACATGTGTACAAACAACTGTATGCAAATATAAAAATAATGGGACACAGGGATGAATGAACGTTGGTCAAAAAGGTTAATCTGAACCCCAAGACAAAAACAAAGGAACTGGTAAAGGGGTTAATCCACTATTAAGAAAATTAAGACCACCATAATAAAGTGAACAAATTTGCATGTGATCGCCACCCTTTTGGATGAGTGTTTTCTTGTCAAATGAAACAAAAATTTTAACTGTATGGCCATCATGATCAGTGCTATATATGGAGGAAAAAGGGTGAGGCTTTTAATCAGAAGAACGCCATCCCAACTGTGAAACATGTGCGTGGCAGTAACATGTTGTGGATGGATATTTCTAGATGATCCAAGGAAGATCATCTAGAAATACTGAAACAAAACCTCAAGACATCATTCAGGAAGTTAAAACCTGGTTGCCACTGGATCTTCCAGCAGGACAACGATCCTAAGCATACCTCCAAAGTTGTAACAAGATGGCTTAAAGACAACAAAGTGAAAGTATTGGAGTGGCCAACACAAAACCCTGACCTGAATTCCACAGAAAATTTGTGGACTGACCTGAAAAAGCATGTCTGAGCAGGGAATTACATGAGATCTGTCATTTTGTCCAAATTCCAGCAAAGTATTGTGAGAAGTCTGTGGAAGGCTATCCCAAGACTATCTTCTGACATTTCTAATGCACTATATCCTGTCCCTTTAGAAAAAAATCAGCAAGTGTTTGGTCAGTGTTTCAGGTATGAGATTTGAACTTCTGTCCTCACATTGCTTGTGAAAGCCACTATTTGAGTCTGGCTAGTGTCTTTATTTTCTCTTGATATGATTAACCAAGAGGAGACTGTCTCATGCTGTAGACAAAGAGCTCTCTTTTCTCTCAACATAGGGGTTTTGTCATAATATTCATGGGTTTTTTTCCCCTCTCAGCCTGCTAGGATTTTCTTGTTAGCATTATTGGCACCTCTACTTCTTGAATGGATATTGTTCATTTCATGTATTGTAATGAAGTGAGTGAAAATGCCCATGATATTAGCAGCCGTTCTGTCAGACGGTGATATAGCTTCTCCGCTGCAGGATTTGCTGAGGGGGGTTTGATCTGAGATTCAGTCCTGCTATGGTTCATTACTGAATCACACAGAGGACTGATAAGAGCCAAAAAGTGGGTTCGTATTGGACAAGATGAACTTGCCAGCATGTTGGACACTGACGCATTGTATATCCACAGGCCACCAGTGTCTCCTGTATAAAGGCATGTGATGACCGAGTTCAGACCAAATCATGTTTAAAATATCTGATCTGGAGTGTCAACTGTTACTGTTTTTTCCAAAGGATTTGTGGAAGGATTGTATTGATTGGTCTAGCTTGATATAGTGTTTATTAGTCTAGCATTGCATAAATGGCGCTTAAAATTAAGAAAAGCAGACTCCAAGCATTTGTTTAGTGAAGAAGAAGACGAAGAAGTTTTATTTATATAGCGCCTTTCCAAAGCTCAAGGTCGCTTTACATAGTATATATCAAATACATAAAATACATACAACACAACACAATCAATCAATCAATCAATCAATAAAATAATTACAAAAAAATTAACTGAAAATACATTTCAAACAGATATGTTTTTTAGCTGGATCTTGAAACTAGGCAGAGAAGTGATGTTACAGAGAGTAAGAGGTAGTGAGTTCCACAGTTTCGGAGCAGCAACACAGAATGACCTTCCACCTGTAGTGGACAGCCGAAATCTAGGTATGGACAAAAGGTTCTGATGATCTAAGGGACCGAGTAGGGCAGTATGGGTGAAGTAATCAGACAAGTAAGGAGGGGCAAGACCATTTAGTTATGTGAGGAAACATACTGGGATACTCTACAGGCTCTTTTTTCTGTTTTTTCATTTCATGTACGTCACTATACAGTCTAATTAGTATATGACAGTTCATTTGTTCCAGCTTAAGTTTTGGGATAGAGTTAGGTAGTGTTACATGTCAGAGTGTTTGCATTTGTCTGCTCCCTCTCTGCTCCTGTTTTTTCCACTGTTTATTGCCCTTCTGTCTCTAGCTGTCTTCTCATAGGTGGAGCCCTGTGGCAATCACCATTATCTGGTTCACAAGACCTGACCAATGGAAGGAGCCTGGCCAAAAGAGGCGGCGCTATCCATTTAAAAGCAGCACATTGAAGCCCTTGTGTTAGCCTCTTGGCTCACTGTTAGCCTGTTGTTTTTGATTGTTGGCTTGTTTGTCGCTTTGTTTCCCTGCTACCCTCATACTAGCTCCCTTGGTTTGAGAACAGGTAAGATTGTGCGTGCACCTACATCCCACCACGCAGGTGTGTTGAATGTCTAGACACCCTAGGCTAGAGGGTGGGTGCCACCTTTGTATTTCTTGTTAGCTTAGCCTAGTGTAGGTAGTTAGTTTTGTGTTATGTTATTTGCAGTAAGGTTAGCTACTTCAAATACGCCTAGTGTAGTCTTGTTTTACTATGTTCATTTCTTTGGCACCGTCCATGTTCTCTCTCTCGGGTGAGACTAGTTCCCCTTTTGTCCTTGTTTTGTGGTTGTCCTGTGCCTGTCTGTAAATGCCAGTCCTGTTATGTCAGGAAATAAAGTGATAACCCTACCTCCACCCTCCTGTCCTACTCATATCCACCAATCAACCCGCAATTTTAATTGTTATTGTTCTTACACGCACCCTAGACCTTACTTTCTGTGGGAACGTAACAGGACTCCAGGTCTAAAAGTATATGTTGTTTATGTTGGTGTCCATTTCTTCAGCAGTTTTTCCCTGTACCTTCCTAATGCCTATATCTGTGCACCATGTAGGCAACAAAATAATGGTTTCTCCACCTTATGTAGTCCACTGTATAAATAAATAGTGCCATTGAGCCATTTGGGATTCACCCATACACAGATAACGTCTGAGGAGACTGTCATGTGACCTCAATTAGGCGCTACTTCATAACAACTATTAATCCAAGAAATATACAGTGGGGGAAAAAAGTATTCGATCCCCTGCTGATTTTGTACATTTACCCACTGACAAAGAAATGATCAGTCTATAATTTTAATGGTAGGTGTATTTTAAGAGTGAGAGACAGAATAACAACAAAAAATCCAGAAAAATGCATTTCAAAAAAGTTATAAATTGATTTGCATTTTAATGAAGGAAATAAGTATTTGATCCCCTATCAATCAGCAAGATTTCTGGCTCCCAGGTGTCTTTTACACAGGTAATGAGCTGAGATTAGGAGCACTCTCTTAAAGGGAGTGGTCCTAATCTCAGTTTGTTACCTGTAAAAAGACACCTGTCCACAGAAGCAATCAATCAATCAGATTCCAAACTCTCCACCATGGCCAAGACCAAAGAGCTGTCCAAGGATGTCAGGGACAAGATTGTAGACCTACACAAGGCTGGAATGGGCTACAAGACCATCGCCAAGCAGCTTGGTGAGAAGGTGACAACAGTTGGTGCGATTATTCGCAAATGGAAGAAACTGTCAGTCTCCCTCAGTCTGGGGCCCCATGCAAGATCTCACCTCGTGGAGTTTCAATGATCATGAGAACGGTGAGGAATCAGCCCAGAACTACACGGGAGGATCTTGTTAATGATCTCAAGGCAGCTGGAACCATAGTCACCAAGAAAACAATTGGTAACACACTACGCCGTGAAGGACTGAAATCCTGCAGCGCCCGCAAGGTCCTCCTGCTCAAGAAAGCACATGTACAGGCCCGTCTGAAGTTTGCCTGAATGATTCAGAGGAGAACTGGGTGAAAGTGTTATGGTCAGGTGTTGTCAGATCTCTTTGGCACACTCTTTCCCAGAAAGTGTCCCAGTTATCAACACGGGCCAAATCAATGTCCATGCACTTTTTCAGCCAGTCCATTAAGGCGTAGTCTTCTAAAGGTCTCACTTCCTGTCCTCAGTATGGGCAAAGGGCCAGACTGCTGTTTACTTCTTTATGCTGTCAAATAGTATTGTTAAAGTGACCTTTTAAAATTTTGCTCCTTCAGTCTGATATGTATTTTACTCCTGCAGGACTCCTATGTCCTTATTCTTATTAAAAACACTGTGAATTTTTTTTTCAAGATTCAAGGAAGCATAAAAAGATGCTCTATCTCTGAAGGAGGACCATTGGAGGAAGGACAGCCCAAAGCTTCAAATCTGTTGCTGGTAGTGAGTTCAGGCTGATGTGGTGACAGTGATGGGGCATCTCCGGTGACAAAGACATTCCCAAACTCTGTCTGCCATAGGTGCACGGGTTGTATTGACCATTCCCGGCATTCAAATGCCTGGTGCAGGTTAGTGCATGATACCAAGGCTCCAGTTTCACTATTGCCTAGCAAAAAACGTCACCCTACCCAGCTCTGGGTAAACCTGATCACTCTGGCTACATGGGTGAGTTTTCCAGGTGAATTTATCTGGAGTTGTGAGCTTGTCCTGGTTTCAGTCTCCGATCATTCCATTTCTATGCTGAGCATCTTGATTTTCTGGTCTTCTTCGTTTAGCATTTTATAAAATACGATAAAACACAGTAGTCATAATATTCAAAATATTAGCACCTGAACACCGAAACTTTTTCAATTTCAAAATGTTTCAGATGTAGGCCATGTTTTTTATTACTTCCTCATGATGAGCAAAAACAGGGACTAGTGGTACTTGTGGGTGAGGCTAGCGGTACTAATCAAGTTTATTGTTGATTGGTTATGCATATTGTCACACACAGACAAGCTAATAATAAAACACAGAATAGTCTGTTTTGATTGTGCTTTTTGCTCTAGGGATGTACTGCACTGCAAAAACTTTACTAATTGTTGGATTTTTTTTAATGTTAGCTCAGTGTTTCAGTCTGTAGCCCTACTGTAGCAGAGCACTCTCTGGCCTCGGTTAAACTGTTATGAAAGCTATAACTACTACAGCATAGGAGTGAAAATTGCCATGCACTGGCCATGCATGTTTATAATAATCTGACAGATATTTGCACGATACATTTATTAACCAAGAGCTTACACCAGGTGTAAAATGGAAGAGCGGTTGTGACGTGTCTTGCCTGCAGTGTTGCTTCTAGTCTGCAAAACCTTCAAACCCTACTGATTCGTCTCTCCTGTTATTTAAGGTTTTTAATAGCATTGTTTTAAATGTTAATTAAATGTATTACTCAACCTCATTTATCCTGCAAACTTTATATCTGAGAGATCCATTTTTTTTTTTAGTTCTATCAAGACAGTGCTGCTGTCTGCATAAAATGATGCAAATCTTTTGCAGTCAATGACTACCTGAAGTTTGGGACCCATGGACATCATCAAATGCCTTGTTTCCTCCCTAGAGATGCTTTGCCAGGCCTTTACTGCAGCCACCTTCAGTTGCTGCTTGTTTGTGGGTCTTTCTACCTTCAGATTTGTCTTCAGTAAGTGAAAAGTATGCTCAATTGGGTTGAGGTCAGGTGACTGACTTGGCCATTTAAGAGCATTCAATTTCTTTGCCTTAAGAAGCTCTTGGGTTGCTTTTGCGGTACGTTTTGGGTGAATATCCATCTGTACTATGAAGCACTGTCCTATCAGTTTTGCAGCATTTGACTGAGTCTGAACAGAAAAGATAGCTTTATATGCTTCTGAATTCACTCTACTACTTCTATCAGCAGCCACATCATCAATAAACACCAGTGACCCAGTTCCATTGGCAGCCATACATGCCCATGCCATATCACTGTCTCCACATGTTTGACAGATGATTTGGCACACTTTGGATCATGAGCCCTTACTTTCCTTCTCCATACTCTTTTCTTCCCATCATTCTGGTACTCATTTGTCCAAAGAATCTTGTTCCAAAATTGGACTGGTTATTTATTTATTTGTTTATTTAAAACAATGTTTACTAGCGAAGTCTAATCTGGCCTTCCTGTTCTTGAGTGTTACCAGTGCTTTGCATCTTGAGGTAAACCCACTGTATTTACATTCATGAAGGCATCTCTTGATTGTAGACTTTGACAATGATATGCCTGCCTCGTCGAGTGTTCTTTACTTGTCTAGATGTTATGAAGGGGTTTTTCTTCACCAAGGAAAGAATTGTGATCATCCACTTCTGTCTTCACATTGGTCTTCTGTGAATGTCCAGGCCTTTTGGTGTTGCTGAGCTCGCCAGTGCATTCCTTCTTTTTAAGAATGTACCAAATTGTTATTGGTCACTCCTAAAGTTTCTTCTATCTCTCTGACAGGTCGCTTTTGTTTTTTTTCAGTCCAGTGATGGCCCCCTTCACTTACATCGACACCTCTTTGGCCCGAATATTGAGAGTTCCCATGAACAGATACCAAATGCAAATTCAACACTTGGAATCAACTCCAGACCTTTTATCTCCTTAATTTATCATGACATAACGAGGAAACAGGCCACACCTGGCCATGAAACTGCTTATCAGTCAATTGTCCAATTAATTTGAAGCCTGTGAAAAATGGCTGTAATTTATAAACGGTTAATGCAATATTTTTGTTAATTAAAAATGACTTTTGCATTAAAGCTGAAAGTCTACACTTCAATCACATCTTGATTGCTTCATTTCAAATCCATTCTGGTAGTGTTCAGAGGGAAAATTGTATCACTGTCCAAATTCTTATGGACCCGAATATAAACACCTTCAGTCTCTCCTGTCTTTTCCAGTGACCCACATTCATGTCAGATATCTGAATAGATTTGTCAGGGTTGTTTGTGATACAGATCCTTGTACTTGGAGCAGTTATTTAATGTTGAATTAATCATGTCTGTCCCTAATTAAGAGTTTACTCATCTGCTCTGTTTTGTGCAAGTGGCTCTTTACTTGGTCTCTAAAGGTGACCAAACGGTGGCAGTAAAAATTACACAGATCACATTGTAATGAAGGAACAGGTACCTTTTAGCCGAATAGTTGGTATCTTTCTGTTTGCCACTACACACTTTCAGATTCCGAAAACTGTCTGTTTAGTCAAGACTGAAAGAAAAGAATTCAGCAAAGTGCTCATAGGAAGATTATTAAGCCTTACTCTGTGTCACAGAAGGGTGTGTGTGTGTGTGTGTGTGTGTGAGAGAGAGAGATATTATTTTTCATAATGTGCATTTCTCTGAATATTTATACAGCGCCACATTGGTAACAGAATAAAAGCTTTTGATTTATGTTCCATTTAATGTCATCTTTCAACATAATTGATTTATTGTGTTGTTTTTAGATTATTTTTTTTAGGCTGTTTATATTCTATCAGGGAGAAAGAGAGCAAAATCCCACTTCATTAAAAAAATAAATAAATAAAGTGTGTGCATGCATGCGTGTGTCTATTTTTCATAATGTGCATTCAGCTGAATGTTATGAAAGCTTTTTTGGCTATTTTTACAGCTTAACATTGGTAACAGGATGAAAGCTTTTGATTTATGTCCCATTTAATTTCTAATTTCTCTTTTTTTTTTTTTTTTTTTCTCTAGAAATTTTTTTTTTATTGCTAGAGAGAGAGAACGAACGAACTTCATTTTAATAAAACAGAGCATTTCACTACAGCACAGAGCAATACAACAAATTGATTGTGTGACATTCACTATGAGAGGAAATCACAATTAGCTAGCAAGGCTTTAGAATTCTTTAGGTTTTAGATTGATTGTTTTGACTCTGATCATACTCTTGAAGTTTAGCTTTTATATGAAAGATGTCTGTATACTAGGTGGAAGCAGAGACATCTAAAAAAAAATATTATATACTTGCCATATGACTAATGTTTCTGTGCATGTCTATGCCATATTTTGATTAAAAACAAACAGAAAAAGGCATTGAATCAATGCATTTTTACACCCAAAAAATATTGTCTTCTGGGTGTGTAGGGCTAATTCATTGGTCAGAAACATGGAGACAGAAAAACCTAAACCTTTACCAAGTGCAAGTAGAAATCATAATAATCACCTGAGCATGGAGAACACAGTGCCAGCTCTCAAGATAATTATATCAGTACTTAGTTTAAAACATTTTGTACATCACAAACAGAGTTTATAATCTCCAATCCATTGTTTTTTGCATTGCTTAAGGTCTGTGCAACATCTCGGTTTAATGACTTGCACCTACAGAAAAATGTCATCCGTAACCCGACACACACATATGGTTCACTTCATGCAGTTGGATCGTCCATTCAGTCATAAGAATGTTTTCATTTTAATCCATGAAGTTTGGATTTTGGAAATCACTTCTGTGGAAATCATTTCAACCCCTCCAACACACACACACACACACATCATGCATTGTCCACATTAAAAAATATTGTATTACTCAATGAATCATGACTGCAAATTTAATTTTACCACTTTAAATTTACTGCTCACATTTAAATGTACAAATTGTAATTTTAATAGTGAAAAATAGATTTATTCATTTGACATTTAAGCTTTAGAGAAGCTTATGTGCTTCCTAATAATTTTTTGGCCTGCAAAATAATTTGCATATATATTGCCTGTATAAACTGAGTCTCTGTGAAATGTAGTTACCCACTGGGCCATTCTTTATCAAATATGTTAATAGAAATTCAGTTCAAAGAGTTAAGATAATTAATCTGATAAGCAATGCATCTGAGATGGGTTAGAGCTTTATTTCCCTCTAGATGTTATGTAGTCTATTTTTAACAGAGAAAAAGAGAGGGGGAGAAAGTTCTTGTTATTGTGAAAGCAATAAATCAGACAGTAAGTGGAAAAACAGATGATGGTGAGAGATTAATAATGATAATATTATCGTGATAAAGTGGATCAATTGATCTTGCCTCTGTCAGTATTTTAACACTGGACAAATGCTACTGTGTGATTTACATTATTTAAATTCACTGGTCACTAGGGTTATACTGGTGTATGTATGAGTATTTACAGTGGGGGAAAAAAGTATTTGATCCCCTGCTGATTTTGTACGTTTGCCCACTGACAAAGAAATGATCAGTCTATGATTTTAATGGTAGGGGTATTTTAACAGTGAGAGACAGAATAACAACAAAAAAATCCAGAAAAACTCATTTTGAAAAAGTTATAAATTGATTTGCATTTTAATGAGGGAAATAAGTATTTGACCCCTTCGACTTAGTACTTAGTGGCAAAACCATTGTTGACAATCACAGAGGTCAGACATTTCTTGTAGTTGGCCACCAGGTTTGCACACATCTCAGGAGGGATTTTGTCCCACTCCTCTTTGCAGATCCTCTCCAAGTCATTAAGGTCATTTTCAATGCCCTGGCAGAGGGAAGGAGGTTCTCACCCAAGATTTGATGGTACATGGCCCCGTCCATCGTTCCTTTGATGCGGTGCAGTTGTCCTGTCCCCTTAGCAGAAAAACACCCCCAAAGCATAATGTTCCCACCTCCATGTTTGACGGTGGGGATGGTGTTATGACTTGGGGTCATAGGCAGCATTCCTCCTCCTCCAAACATGGCGAGTTGAGTTGATGCCAAAGAGATCTGACCACACCTGACCACAACACTTTCACCCAGTTCTCCTCGGAATCATTCAGGCAAACTTCAGATGGGCCTGTACATGTGCTTTCTTGAGCAGGGGGACCTTGCGGGTGCTGCAGGATTTCAGTCCTTCACGGCGTAGTGTGTTACCAATTGTTTTCTTGGTGACTATGGTCCCAGCTGCCTTGAGATCATTAACAGGATCCTCCCGTGTAGTTCTGGGCTGATTCCTCACCGTTCTCATGATCAGTGAAACTCCACGAGGTGAGATCTTGCATGGAGCCCCAGACCGAGGGAGACTGACTGTTATTTTGTGTTTCTTCCATTTGCGAATAATCGCACCAACTGTTGTCACCTTCTCACCAAGCAGCTTGGCGATGGTATTGTAGCCCATTTCAACCTTGTGTAGGTCTACAATCTTGTCCCTGACATCCTTGGACAGCTCTTTGGTCTTGGCCATGGCGGAGAGTTTGGAATCTGATTGATTGATTGCTTCTGTCGACAGGTGTCTTTGATACAGGTAACAAGCTGAGATTAGGAGCACTCCCTTTAAGAGAGTGCTCCTAATCTCAGCTCGTTACCTGTGTAAAAGATACTTGGGAGCCAGAAATCTTGCTGATTGATAGGGAATCAAATACTTATTTCCCTCATTAAAATGCAAATCAATTTATAACTTTTTTGAAATGTATCTGGATTTGTTTGTTGTTATTCTGTCTCTCACTGTTAAAATACACCTGCCATTAAAATTATAGACTGATAATTTCTTTGTCATTGGGCAAACGTACAAAATCAGCAGGGGATCAAAAATTTTTCCCCCCACTGTATGTCCAAACTTATCGCTTGTCCTGCTGTCCCCTCTGAACCCTTCTCAAAATAACAGTAAGAATCTCTGCTATGTGCAGTTTTGTGTGTGTGTGTGTGTGTGTGTGTGTGTGTGTTTGTATATACAGTGAGGGGAAAAAAGTATTTGATCCCCTGCTGATTTTGTACGTTTGCCCACTGACAAAAGAAATGATCAGTCTATAATTTTAATGGTAGGTGTGTTGTAACAGTGAGAGACAGAATAACAACAAAAAAAAATCCAGAAAAACACATTTCAAAAAAGTTATAAATTAATTTGCATTTTAATGAGTGAAATAAGTATTTCATCCCCTATCAATCAGCAAGATTTCTGGCTCCCAGGTGTCTTTTACACAGGTAACGAGCTGAGATTAGGAGCACTCCCTTAAAGGGAGTGCTCCTAATCTCAGCTCGTTACCTGTATAAAAGACATCTGTCCACAGAAGCAATCAATCAATCAGATTCCAAACTCTCTACCATGGCCAAGACCAAAGAGCTGTCGAAGGATGTCAGGGACAAGATTGTAGACCTACACAAGGCTGGAATGGGCTACAAGACATCGCCAAGCAGCTTGGTGAGAAGGTGACAACAGTTGGTGCGATTACTCGCAAATGGAAGAAACACAAAATAACTGTCAGTCTCCCTCGGTCTGGGGCTCCATGCAAGATCTCACCTTGGGGAGTGTCAATGATCGTGAGAACGGTGAGAACTCAGCCCAGAACTACACGGGAGGATCTTGTTACATTTACGGCATTTGGCAGACGCCCTTTGGCATCAGCTCAACTTGTCGTGTTTGGAGGAGGAGGAATGCTGCCTATGACCCCAAGAACACCATCCCCAACACCGTCAAACATGGAGGTGGGAACATTATGCTTTGGGGGTGTTTTTCTGCTAAGGGAAAACTGCACCGCATCAAAGGGACGATGGACGGGGCCATGCACCATCAAATCTTGGGTGAGAACCTCCTTCCCTCAGCCAGGGCATTGAAAATGGGTCGTGGATGGGTATTCCAGCTGCCTATGACCCCAAGAACACCATCCCCAACACCGTCAAACATGGAGGTGAGAACATTATGCTTTGGGGGTGTTTTTCTGCTAAGGGAAAACTGCACCGCATCAAAGGGACAATGGACAGGGCCATGCACCATCAAATCTTGGGTGAGAACCTCCTTCCCTCAGCCAGGGCATTGAAAATGGGTCGTGGATGGGTATTCCAGCTGCCTATGACCCCAAGAACACCATCCCCAACACCGTCAAACATGGAGGTGGGAACATTATGCTTTGGGGGTGTTTTTCTGCTAAGGGAAAACTGCACCGCATCAAAGGGACGATGGACGGGGCCATGCACCATCAAATCTTGGGTGAGAACCTCCTTCCCTCAGCCAGGGCATTGAAAATGGGTCGTGGATGGGTATTCCAGCATGACAATGACCCAAAACACACAGCCAAGGCAACAAAGGAGTGGCTCAAGAAGAAGCACATTAAGGTCCTGGGGTGGCCTAGCCAGTCTCCAGACCGTAAACCCATAGAAAATCCATGGAGGGAGCTGAAGGTTCGAGTTGCCAAACGTCAGCCTCGAGACCTTAATGACTTGGAGAGGATCTGCAAAGAGGAGTGGGTCACAATCCCTCCTGAGATGTGTGTAAACCTGGTGGCCAACTACAAGAAATGTCTGACCTCTGTGATTGCCAACAAGGGTTTTGCCACAAAGTACTAAGTCGAAGGGGTGAAATACTTATTTCACTCATTAAAGAGAGTGCTCAGATGTTGGGCACTGTTAAAATACACCTACCATTAAAATTATAGACTTGTCATTTCTTTGTCAGTGGGCAAACTTACAAAATCAGCAGGGGATCAAATACTTTTTTTCCCCACTGTACATATACACACATTTATGCATACATATACAGTATCTCACAAAAGTGAGTACACCCCTCACATTTTTGTAAATATTTTATTATATCTTTTCATGGGACAACACTGAAGAAATGACACTTTGTTATAATGTAAAGTAGTGAGTGTACAGCTTGTATAACAGTGTAAATTTGCTGTTCCCTCAAAATAACTCAATTAGGCGCTACTTCATAACAACTATTAATCCAAGAAATATACAGTGGGGGAAAAAAGTATTTGATCCCCTGCTGATTTTGTACGTTTGCCCACTGACAAAGAAATGATCAGTCTATGATTTTAATGGTAGGTGTATTTTAACAGTGAGAGACAGAATAACAACATATTTTTAAATGTGTTTTTAAAAATATATCTAAACCGCTGGCAACAAAAGTGAGTACACCCCTAAGTGAAAATGTCCAAATTAGGCTCAAAGTGTCAATATTTTGTGTGGCCACCATTATTTTCTAGCACTGCTTTAACCCTGTTGGGCATGGAGTTCACCAGAGCTTCACAGGTTGCCACTGGAGTCCTCTTCCACTCCCCCATGACGACACCACAGAGCTGGTGGATGTTAGAGACCTTGCGCTCCTCCACCTTCCGTTTGAGGATGCCCCACAGATGTTCAATAGGGTTTAGGTCTGGAGTCATGCTTGGCCAGTCCATCACCTTTACCCTCAGCTTCTTTAGCAAGGCAGTGGTCGTCTTGGAGGTGTGTTTGGGGTCGTTATCATGTTGGAATACTGCCCTGCGGCCCAGTTTCCGAAGGGAGGAGATCATGCTCTGCTTCAGTATGTCACAGTACATGTTGGCATTAGCTCCCCAGTGCCGGCAGCACTCATGTAGCCCCAGACCATGACACTCCCACCACCATGCTTGACTGTAGGCAAGACAAACTTGTCTTTGTACTCCTCACCTGGTTGCCGCCACACACGCTTGACACCATCTGAACCAAATAAGTTTATCTTGGTCTCATCAGACCACAGGCCATGATTCTAGTAATCCATGTCCTTAGTCTGCTTGTCTTCAGCAAACTGTTTGCGGGCTTTCTTGTGCATCATCTTTAGAAGAGGCTTCCTTCTGGGACGACAGCCATGCAGACCAATTTGATGCAGTGTGCGGTGTATGGTCTGAGAACTGACAGGCTGACCCCCCACCCTTTCAACCTCTGCAGCAATGCTGGCAGCACTCATATGTCTATTCTGCAAAGCCAACCTCTGGATATGATGCTGAGCACGTGCACTCAACTTCTTTGGTCAACCATGGTGAGGCCTGTTCTGAGTGGAACCTGTCCTGTTAAACCGCTGTATGGTCTTGGCCACCGTGCTTCAGCTCAGTTTCAGGGTGTTGGCAATCTTCTTATAGCCTGTGCCATCTTTATGTAGAGCAGCAATTCTTTTTTTCAGATCCTCAGAGAGTTCTTTGCCATGAGGTGCCATGTTGAACTTCCAGTGACCAGTATGAGAGAGTGTGAGAGCGATAACACCAAACTTAACACACCTGCTCCCCATTCACACCTGAGACCTTGTAACACTAACGAGTCACATGACACCGGGGAGGGAGAATGGCTAATTGGGCCCAATTTGGACATTTTCACTTAGGGGTGTACTCACTTTTGTTGCCAGCGGTTTAGACATCAATGGCTGTGTATTATTTTGAGGGGACAGCAAATTTACACTGTTATACAAGCTGTTATACACTGTTGTACACTCACTACTTTACATTGTAGCAAAGTGTCATTTCTTCAGTGCTGTCCCATGAAAAGATATAATAAAATATTTACAAAAATGTGAGGGGTTGTACTCACTTTTGTGAGATACTGTACCTACACATGCATACATATACATACACATGTATACATACATTTACATACATACGTACATACATACATACATACAGTTGCATGCTAATGTTTGGGCTCCCCTGGCCAAATTACATATTTATTTGATTTTTGAAGTGAAAAGACGTAAAAACAACCTCAGTAGCAAACTATTAAAAATAAACTAGTATTTGTGGCATTTGCAAATTTGGACACCCCCTTAATAACACCATCTTTGACAGATATCACAGCTTACAAACACGTTTCTCAGCCAGTCTATCTATTCATGTTTAATCAACTTTTAACTCTTCCTGGCAGAATGTGTGTATTTCTTGAGCGGTCTTGCATGCATGCATGCATGCATGCACAGCATTTTAAAGATCTATTCACATATTTTCAATGATGTTCAACTGCTTTTTGAATGGTGACTGTGAGAGCCACTTCAAAAGGTTCACCTTGAAGTAGCTCATTATGGATTTTGAGGTATGTTTTGGATCACTGTCCTGTTGTTGAAGCCATCCTCTTTTCACCTTCAGTTTCTTGTCTGACTGTGTTGCATTTGCTTAGAGAAATTGCTGATATTTTCTGAAAATCCAACTACCTGTGCAGTGTTTCCTGTGCCACTGGCCGCCACACAACCCCAAAGCATAATAGATTCACCCCCACACTTATTAGTTAGCAAGGTGTTCTTTTCATCAAATGCAGCTCGTTTTCTTTCCATATATACCTTAAGTGATTGTGGCCAAAGAATTCCATTTTTACTTCATCAGTCCACAGCAATTATTTCCAAAATGCCTCTGTCTTATTTAGATAAGGCATTGACTTGTTGATGTGGTCACAGGTAAGGTTTCCTTCTGATGACTCTTCCATGCAGATTATGTTTGTAGCACCACCACTCCTGTGTCAGCTAAATCTTCCTGCAGGTCCTTAGTGCCATTTGGGGATTTGCTTTGTCTTTCTGGCCAGCATCCCGACAGTACTATCTGAAAGTTTTCTTGGTCTTCCAAGTCTTGCCTTACGATCTGTTGTTACACCCCTTTTAGTGTGTGTGTGTGTATGTGTGTGCGTGTTTGTGTGTGTGTGTGTGTGTAAGAGAGAGAGAGAGAGAGAGAGTAAAAAACATATTCCTGACAGATGAAATCTCTAGTCTTCTGTCACATGTTCCTCTCTTTCATACAAAATATTCTAATAATGAACATTGTTGAGTATATACAAATACAGTATTGTTTTTCCTCTTGACCGTTTATTCCTGGTTTTACTTCCTTCCCTGTGGACTATATAAAACCTGTCTGTTTAGCATACTTTGTGAAGTCTTGTCAATCCTGATGTTTGTGTAATTTCTGAGATAATTGTGGGCATAACTCTTATCCCTGTACCTTTGTTGCCCAGTGTCTTGTGTTTTGACCCATGCCTGTTTTCTCGGTATTGTGTATGGATAATGTTTGAGTGTGTCAGCCTGGATTTGTTAAAAGTCTCCAGCGCATGTATCCACATTTGAGTCCCAACTCTGACCCAGAGGATACCATCAAGCTAAAACCCTGCTAGATAGGGGTTCAACAAATTGGTACAGCAAAAACATTTTTTTCTATTTTATTTTTGTTTTGTTTTGTTTATCTTACCAGACCAATGCATTTTGTGGAGGCGCTCTGAAATTTAACAGTAACGTATCCTAGTACAAGTTATCACTTAAAATATGCTAAAAGCTGTCTTTTTCTCCCTAATATATTGGGAAATGTGCAATCAACACATGAAACTGGAATGATTTGCTTAGGTGTTTGGAATATTAACTGACACCACCTGGAAGCCCCGCCCCCTTCCTCAATCTTAAGCCAGAATTTTTTTTTATTTTTTATTTTATTTTTATTTTTTTTACAGTAAATGGAGAATGTTTAGAGTTCATTAATGTTAAAAAAAAAGGTTAACATCAGTTTGTTAAGGATTAGCAGAAAGAAATACAACAACAAATAATTTGTTTCAGAACAAATAATGAAGATTTTGACTTACAAAGTTTAAATAGGCCTACCACGAAGTTTCAAATCTAACACTTTACAAATGAATGGAGATGATAATTAGAAAGTGATTGTAAAAACAAAAAAAAAATTATACTAAATATTACTAATTATATTACTAATTATATTTATATTTTTATTTATAATAAAAATATAAATATATAAAGATGACCTTTAGTGAACTTGTAACATCATGTCACAATACTGCTAGAATCAAATTATTAAATGATCATAATCATGTAAAAAGCAAGCATTCAGTACTCCATTTCAGATTACAGGTGCAGTTATGAATATAGAAGCAAAAATCTACAGATTTAACAGAATGCTAAAGAAAACCTCAGATTCAGAGCAACTACAGTCAGACAACATTGCTGTTCGCCACTGTTTTATTATCATTAGTGTGTGCTGTTCTGCTGAGTGCATGGCTTTGTGGGTTTGTGTAAATGACTGTATTGAGCGTGTCTTTGTTAGCGAAGAGCTTATCTCAGCAGGAAGCCTTGTTAGCTGTGTTGCTAGTATTAGCAGCAGGTCAATTGTGCATGTGTGTGCAATTGTATTTGTTCTTATGCTTGGGTATGATGGTGTTTGGCCTAAGGTGTATGAATTGTTGGCTTTCCTCTCTCAAAGCCCCTTTTTGTGTGCTGCTTGTTGGGCACAGGATGTGGAAGCACATCGATCCAGTCCCATTCACTCAGGTGGATTTACATCTCACCACTAGCTCACTGACCAAACAGTACAGCAATGAATGCACTGAACTGCACAGAAGCACTGGATGGAGCACATCAATTTCCAGACTCTTGCCCAATTTAGTTCACATTGTGTGGTGAGAAATAAATACAGATGAAAATGTCTGAGTATCAGATTAAGGTCACCAAATTAGGGGCCATTTTTGCTGGAGTTGCCATGGAGATTTTTTTTAAAGACATGTAGTTTTGGGTTGCTGTGGTTTCATAGATATTTTTCCTACTGTATACATCAAAAAATACTCCACTGACAGAGATCCTTTACACAGTTCGAAAGATACAGTTGTGTCATTGTTGCTGATGCAGGTATTGGTGTGTGGGTGTGTGTGTGTGTGAACTGCCTGTTCAGCATAAGCCAGCAGACATTAATCTTCCCTAGCTTAATGGCAGTATGCAGAACCACCGTCACATGAATCAGACCTCACCTATGCTCACTGAGACCTTTCGTTACATTGCCAAGGTTAAGAGGCTGAAAAGGCTTGGTAGGTCCTCTCTCTCAAAGCATCAGAGAACAAAGAGAGCATAATGTACCCATGAAATTCTCTCAGACTCACATAAGATACATAACTGGACCTTATAGGCCACTGTGGAGTATGCTTACAATTGTTTGTAGGTTGGAGCACAAAAGTGAAATTGTACAGTGTTGGGTTTTTTTTTTTCCAGAATTGAATTTTACAGAACATGTGCACCTGGTTTACAGATGTTTCCAGGTGCAGTGAAGGCAAGCTCTATATCATTGACATGTAGAAGTTTAGCCTAGCCAGCCCTGATCGCATCATCTCTGCAAAGAAATTCATTTCTTACACGCATGTCACACTTCATAAATCACCTGCATACACACTCACACAGAAAAAGAAATAACGCCATCCCTGTCTCCCTTGACTTTCTCGTTTTCACTCTCTTTGTACCCGAAGAAAATTTCTGGATGGTTTGTGCAACAGCAGCCATGTGAACACATTTGTTCACACTGCAAGCATTAGCTGATAATGATTAAACATTTTTGTTGCTCTGCTTTTGACCTTGCTTTTTGCTAAGGGACGCTATCCCTTAGTAAATATTCCTTATAGTTTGGAGATCATACCTTGAACAAACCCAGTGTCTAATTATGTGGCACTGAAGTAGGGGGCCATGACCTCATTCAGGAGTCCAGGAGTGAGTGTGCTGATAAGGCCAGACATTTTCTTTTAAATGGGTAATGATGCTGTAAAGAACACGTTGAGGTCAGCCAGGGTTAAGTGATTCACAAACAGAAAGGAATGTGGAAAGTATTCGGTGGCTTACAGACTCAAAGATCATGCTGTGGTTCATTTTGTATGTTGGTGTTCTGGCTTTGGTCTGGTTTTTTAGGGTAGGCCTCTGGACTGTTTGGATATGGTTTTGTGGCTTAAAACTGACAGTAGCAGACATGATGGTGGGGGTTTGGGTCTGTGCGATGACCGAAGGAATAAAATTGCAGCTGAATGTAAATAAAGTGCTGATTATTTGAGGCGTTAAAAGTCTCCTAGATAGCTGAATTTAGATTGGACTTGCATGTTTGTTTGTTTGTTTTTATGTGGTAAAATAACATGCTGTGTGATTGCTCTCCCTCTCTCTCTTGCAAGCTCTTCTTATTTTTAAGTCTCTGCTTTTGGTTTTTAGTTATTTTCCACAGCTTAATATTAATGGTTGTAATAGTGGCCCATTGTTATTGTGCATATAAAAGTAAGCAATAAAAACTGCAAAATTAAGTATGATATGCAATATTTATACAATGGGCCACATACTTGTGTGTGTATGTTGATGAATGCCAATGTTGATCACTCACCTGTAAATTACCAGGTGCATGCACGGCACAGCTGATTTGCATTTGGTGACATCCACAAAACTCCATAAAAGGTTCATCTCCATAAAAAGAAAGTGAATGGTGTGCAGCACACTAGGGACTGTATGATGCATTGCAGTTTGAGACATATCAGATTGGTCACTTAGTGCTGGCGCTAATAAAGTGTAGCACAGTATCCGACTTACACACTGTCTGAGACCGTCCTCCTTTATACAATGGCATTCATAATTAAATAACTGCTCTTATTTATCTTCATTTATGTTGGCTTGTTTTCTTTATTTTTCATATTTAATATTTCTTTAGTTAATGCCATTAATATGAAATGACTGGGTGTAACTGAAATACACAAGCTGTTTAAACTTGACTTGATTTGAAGTTGATCAGTTGAGGTATACATTAGTTCGTCTTCTTACACATACATTTACACACACTTAGGAGCTACAAAAGATTTTCTGAAATTATGTGATTGCAATGAATACCAAATTTCTTGTGTAAATGCTCGTACAAACAAATAAATCTGCTTGTATCCAGCTTGATAAATGAGGCCCATTGTTAGTAAAGCTGGTGCTTTTTCTGTAGGCTGTAGATTGAAGTCATGGCATTTTCTCTCCTGCTGTGCTGCTGGATTGTACTTTCTCTCTGTGGTGTGTGTGTGTGTGTAGCATTACCCAGAGTGCTCTGCAAAGAGGGGATCAGCAGTTATGAATCACCTCTTCTTTCCTCATCCAACTTGGAGACAGAGAGAAAGTGTGACTTTCACTTTAAATTGTTGGTGTCTGTTGCTTGTGTTCTTTATTTCCAACTGCTCCTTTTGCATCTTTGCTTCATGTCTAACATTCAGCCTGAGTGGACTGACACTTAAACACTACTCTGCAACCATAATCCCACACAATCTCACATATTAGCTTTAATAGGAAACAGATCAAAGGATAAAGCTCATAGGGCTAGGAGGTATAATTCCGGTACAATGTAGTGCCATGATATGGATTTTTATTACTGGACAAAATGCATCTAACATTTATATACATAAGTGGTTAAATTAGCCAGCGGCACCCGCTTTGCTAAACCAATGCATGGTTTTCCAACTTCCAGGTTTAGAAGAAAAAGTGTATTGCATATGTGGCCTACCATATTATGAATTATTAATGAGTTTTACAGTAGTGTGTGAAAGTTTGCGAACCCTTTAGAATTGTCTATACAGGTACATCTCAATAAATTAGAATGTCGTGGAAAAGTTCATTTATTTCAGTAATTCAACTCAAATTGTGCAACTTGTGTATTAAATAAATTCAGTGCACACAGACTGAAGTAGTTTAAGTTTTTGGTTCTTTTAATTGTGATGATTTTGGCTCACATTTATCAAAAACCCACCAATTCACTATCTCAACAAATTAGAATACTTCATAAGACCAATAAAAAAAAAACATTTTTAGTGTATTGTTGTACTGTTGGAAAGTATGTTCATTTACTGTACATGTATTCAATACTTGGTAGGGGCTCCTTTTCCTTTAATTACTGCCTCAATTCGGCATGGCATGGAGGTGATCAGTTTGTGGCACTGCTGAGGTGGTATGGAAGCCCAGGTTTCTTTGACAGTGGCCTTCAGCTCATCTGCATTTTTTGGTCTCTTGTTTCTCATTTTCCTCTTGACAATACCCCATAGATTCTCTATGGGGTTCAGGTGTGGTGAGTTTGCTGGCCAGTCAAGCACACCAACACCATGGTCATTTAACCAACTTTTGGTGCTTTTGGCAGTGTGGGCAGGTGCCAAATCCTGCTGGAAAATGAAATCAGCATCTTCAAAAATCTGGTCAGCAGAAGGAAGCATGAAGTGCTCCAGAATTTCTTGGTAAACGGGTGTAATGACTTTGGTTTTCAAAAAACACAATGGACCAACACCAGCAGATGACATTGCACCCCAAATCATCACAGACTGTGGAAACCTAACACTGGACCTCAAGCAACTTGGGCTATGAGCTTCTCCACCCTTCCTCCAGACTCTAGGACCTTGGTTTCCAAATGAAATACAAAACTTGCTCTCATCTGAAAAAAGGACTTTGGACCACTGGGCAACAGTCCAGTTCTTCTTCTCCTCCTTAGCCCAGGTAAGACGCCTCTGACGTTATCTGTGGTTCAGGAGCGGCTTAACAAGAGGAATACGACAACTGTAGCCAAATTCCTTGACACGTCTGTGTGTGGTGGCTCTTGATGCCTTGACCCCAGCCTCAGTCCATTCCTTGTGAAGTTCACTCAAATTCTTGAATCAATTTTGCTTGACAATCCTCATAAGGCTGCGGTTCTCTCGTTTGGTTGTGCATCTTTTTCTTCCACACTTTTTCCTTCCACTCAACTTTCTGTTAACATGCTTGGATACAGCACTCTGTGAACAGCCAGCTTCTTTGACAATGCATGTTTGTGGCTTACCCTCCTTGTGAAGGGTGTCAATGATTGTCTTCTGGACAACTGTCAGATCAGCAGTCTTCCCCATGATTGTGTAGCCTAGTGAACCAAACTGAGAGACCATTTTGAAGGCTCAGGAAACCTTTGCAGGTGTTTTGAGTTGATTAGCTGATTGGCATGTCACCATATTCTAATTTGTTGAGATAGTGAATTGGTGGGGTTTTGTTAAATGTGAGCCAAAATCATCACAATTAAAAGAACCAAAGACTTAAACTACTTCAGTCTGTATGCATTGAATTTATTTAATACATGAGTTTCACAATTTGAGTTGAATTACTGAAATAAATGAACTTTTCCACGACATTCTAATTTATTGAGATGCACCTGTATGTCTGCATAAACATGACCTAAAACATCATTGGTTTTCACACGAGTCCTAAAAGTAGATAAAGAGAACACAATTAAACAAATTAGACAAAATATTATACTTGGTCATTTATTTATTAAGGGAAATGATCCAACATTACATATCTGTGAGTGGCAAAAGTATGTGAATCTTTGCTTTCAGTATCTGGTGTGACCCCCTTGTGCAGCAATAACTGCAGCTAAACACTTCTGGTAATTCTTGATCAGTCCTGCACATCGGCTTGGAGAAATTTTATCCCAGAACAGCTTCAGTACAGAACAGCTTCAACTCTGGGATGTTGGTGGGTTTCCATACATGAACTGCTTGCTTCAGGTCCTTCCACAACATTTCTATTGGATTAAGGTCAGGACTTTGACTTGGCCATTTTTTCCCCCTTCATTTTTATTTCAAAGGAAATTCAAAGGAAATTTATTTTCCTTTGCAGATCTGTTTTGGTGTGTAGAATCAACTCCAACGCTTGGAGATCGATGTGTAGAATCAGTGACTCGACTTTTGGGATCTACTTCGATGTGAAACAAAATCAGAATTGTGACTTGATGACTTGACACAGAAGATATATTAAAAATATATATTGTTTATGCTAAGAAAATGAAACACCTTATACTTTTGCTACTTGATGGCCGACGCTGTATAATGCACATGCTTCATGATATGAGTTTTGAAATGAGAAAATGTTTGATTTGTAGGCTCATTCTTTTGAGACCATGTTTAGTCAGTTTCAACTCATACAAACTACTGACTTCTAAGCCAAAGTAGCACTGTGTTTCCACTGTTTCTCCAGCCCTATTCTCACTCCTATGACTGTGGAATAATTATCCTTCACCTCTATAACATGCTTGCTGTGAGTCAGTGCGCTGTGTTAATCATTAGCTAGCTAAGTGAGCTTAACGTTATACCACAGGACTGGAAAAGTACAAAGCTAATCTTTTAGTTTTGCCTGGATTTGCCAAGCATGTCAGTCACGAGAATGTTTGTTTTTGTGAGCATGTCTAATTTTTTTAAAATTATTTTAAGAAAAAAGTTATTGACTTCTCAGAAAGAGTTAAAGTAAGTAGTAGATTAAAAAAATCTTACTAGTACAAATAACCTATTAAATAATAATAGTACAAAAAATCCTCAGCATGAGTGTATTATGTGTCTGAGAAAACATGTTTAGAAAACTGCCTTATGGTCCAGAGTGCTTGTTTGTGTTTGGATGGGCCTCCTGTCAGTCATTTTACACACACATTCACTCTACCCACATCTTAGTCTGAAATCAGCAACAATGCAGCACAACCAGATAATTCTCCTGTGTGCCAAAAAAAAAAAAAAAAAATCGCTAGAACCAGAATAAGCATGGGAAGCAGTTCTCCAAGATGCTGTAATTTGGTGAAAGGGATGATGTGATAGAAAAAGTAGTAATGTTAATAATTACTTGAGTAAGAGTAATAAAGTGTCCAATGAGAAGGCTCAAGTAGGAAATGGCCAGTTACTAGTTATTTCGGATCGGGGCGGTTCTAGACCCTTTTTAGAGGGGCTTCATATCAGCTCCCCAAAATCTACCAACTATTAAAATAACCCAAAAATGCAGGACACGTCGTTAAGAAGAAGAAGAAGAAGAATTATAAGAAGAATTATTCTTCGGCAATTCTCGGCAAAGGCAATTTGATCCGAGTTTTTCTTTTCGGTTTTTATCGTCGTTTATATTCTGCGCATGCGCGGTAGCCCATCGTAAGCGCGTTGCCAGCTATCTGCTTGAATAGAGAGGCACGCAGCGGCTGTGCTGCACGTTATCTGGAGGCTGCAAACAGAACAGTCAGTGTTTCGCGAAAGGTCCAGACTCCAGGGTAGAAAGTTATAGAAGGTATATTTTCTTATAATAGGTAATAAAGGTATAATATAATTTTTGTTTGTTTGTTTTTTTACTCGTCTGCTAGCATGCATGCTGCAACTATGCATTCGATGTGTGCTCTGCAGTGTCTACGGAAATTGGACATCTCAAATTAGCAAACGGTAGTTAATAATAAAAAGTCTGCTTATAAGCAGTCATACTTTGCAAACTGAAGCAATTGAGTTTTTAGTTGAGTGACTGTCATCATAAAGTACACATTTCTTGAATACAAAGTATAGTTTTTGCCTTTAGCTAGCTAACAGTAATCCTGGGTAGTGGCTAATAATAATTATGTGATGGCTAACAATCTTATAATGTTGTTTACATTTGCGCCATTGTGAAATTTGGCATTGGCATTCACTTCACCTGAGTTTAACCTACACAAATAACATTTCTGTCTGTAGGCCAGTGCGCTCTCTCTCTCTCTCTCTCTCTCTCTCTCTCTCTCTCTCACACACACACACACACACACACAAATAACATTCAATGACATGCTTGCTTTTTTTATAGATGGATATACGAGGTTTTTTTTTTCCCCTTCCTGTTTTTTTTAATTTTTTTTTTTTTTTTAAATTGTTATTGATTTTTTTTATTTATTTATTTATTTTAAAGGACAGGGAGTGGCAAGGGTGGAGAAACAGAGACTAAAGGGGTCACAGTGAAAGGATGCAGGAAATGATCAAGAACAGAGTGAACATTTTCTAATGTTCTCACAACTAAGAACACAAAATATTTTCTTGCTTCCTGTTTCCCTAAACTATTTGATGTTCAAATATGGCAAATTAAAAAAAATATTTAATTTAGCCCATCACAGTGGTTCTCCTTATTTAAAGAGAGACATTTCATTAAAAAAGATGCATACAGACAGTCGTCTGTCAGTCAAACATTATACGTGTAACGATTTGAGCTGTACTGCAGAGTGCAAGACTGGTATCATTACATCATTTATAAAATTTTAGTATCGACTTGGTACCAGTTTAAATATCGGTACTTTTGATTTATAGTATAGTGATATATATAGTGATATAGTGGTCCCAATTTACAAAGAAAATGAAAATGAAGGGAACATCCTGAATCTCAGACTACATGGAGAACTGTAAGTCACACTTCTCCGTGAAAGTCTGTCTGTTCTGTTTGTATGATATAAAACCTGGGTTCAAGATGAAGCAGCATATCCCAGTCCTGTGATGGGTACAGTAACACACAACCTGTCGTTTTCAGCACAAAATCTCTCTCTCACACACACACACCCCCACCAAAAAAAAAACAAACATTTTCCCAACAGTTGACTGTCTTTATTTTCATTTTTCATTTGCATTTGAACAAGACAACAGAGAACAAAAGAACAGACTATGGAGCAGAACAGAAGAGGAAGTGTGTGTGTGTGTGTTTGTGTGTGTGGAGAGAGAGAGAGAGAGTGTGTGTGTGTGTGTGTGTGTGTGTGTGTCCTGCCTCCCTCGACATGCTCGCTTCTTCCCCCTCTCCAGGACTGAGCTGCTAAAAAAGTGAGTGGTTGTTGCAGATACATTCAGACCACTGCAGCGTATTGCGAAACCCACGTTAAATCGCATATCACAACCTCATTATACGTGATAAAAAGTAATAATAACTAAACCAAAAAATGCCAGCGGTGGCACTTGCTGTTTATAGGGTTATGGCTTGCCTTTCAAGCAGCTGAGTGGCTAGCGATGCTAACAGGCTAATGCCACAGCTTAGCACTTATAAGAGCTTTTTACAAAGAAAATAGACCATTCTGATAAATCGGTGTGAGCTGAATATTACGTGTTTATAGTGCTATAATGTGAGTGCACTTTAAAGTGGTGTCACGATGGTTCTTGCCAATGCTAGCTCAAGTTAGCATGCTAACTAGCGGAACTGCATTCATAATGGGGTTCAGCTAGACTAGACGCACCAGGCCTGAGTACTGCAAACCCTATTCAATCAAATCAGCACTTAAATAGAACTTTTTCAACAGCATGAAGTTGGTTAAAAGGTCTTACCCAGTAACACACTATGCCAAAGTTGAAAGAATTTCCAGAAATGATGAAAAAGGTGATTGAAATACATCAGTCTGGGAAGGGTTACAAAGCTATTTCAAAGGCTCTGGGACTCCAAAGGACCACAGTGAGAGCCATTATCTCCAAATGGAAAAACTCGGCATGGTAGTGAACCTTCCCAGAAGTGGCCGACCTTCCATATTCCTCAAAGAGCACAGCAACTACTCATCCAGGAGGTCACAAAAGAGCCAAGGACAACATCAAAGGACCTACAGGCTTTTCTTGCATCAATAAAGGTCACTGTTCATGACTTCACTATCAGAAGACATTGGGCAAGAGTGGCGAGGCAAAAACCACTGCTAACCCAGAAGAACATTAAGGCTCATCTGAATTTTGCCAAAACACACCTTAATGATCCTCAAACCTTCTGGGAGAATGTTCTGTGGATTGATGAGTTGAAAGTGGAACTGTTTGGTTTATGCCAGATGTAACTGGACTCCTGTCTTCCAAACACCAAATTCCACTAAAAGAACATCATACCTACGGTCAAGCATGGTGGTGGAAGTGTGATGGTGTGGGGATGCTTTGCTGCTTCAGGGCCTGGACAACTTGCAGTAATTGAGGGAAACATGAATTCTGCTTTCTACCAGAAAATCATAAAGGAGAATGTCCGGTCTTCAGTCCGTAAGTTGAAACTTAGGTGCAACTGGATTATGCAGCAAGACAACGATCCAAAGCACGATTCAATATGCGAATCACTAAAATGACTTTCATACCGGATCGGTCGGGGCCCGGGTTAACAATGACCGCCATCAGTGCCGTTGACCTACAGGGCACTGGTGGAAATTGGGCTACTGTTGGTCGAAGAAGGAGAGGAGGAAGGTGTGTTAGAGGAGGAAGGCGTGTCCGTAGGCAAAGAGAGAAGAGGAAAAGGCAGGAGTTTAGGACTGAAAGTAGGGACTTTGAATGTTGGTACGATGACAGGTAAAGGCAGAGAGCTGGTAGATATGATGCAGAGGAGGAAAGTCGACATTCTGTGTGTCCAGGAGACCAGGTGGAAAGGGAGCAAGGCTAGAAGCATTGGAGCAGGGTTTAAACTGTTTTATCATGGGGTGGACAGGAAGAGAAATCGAGTAGGAGTGATCCTGAAGGAGGAGTTTGTGAAGAATGTTCTGGAGGTAAAGAGAGTGTCAGATAGGTTGATGAGTCTGAAGCTGGAAATTGAAGGTGTGATGTTGAATGTTGTTAGTGCTTACGCTCCATAAGTCGGTTGTGAGCAAGAGGAGAAAGACAGATTCTGGAGTGAGCTTGAGGAAGTGATGCAGAGTGTTCCCAGATGTGAGAGAGTGGTGATAGGGGCAGACTTTAATGGTCATGTTGGTGAAGGGAATAGTGGGGATGAGGAAGTGATGGGCAGGTTTGGTCTTCAGGTAAGGAACCCAGAAGGACAGAGGTTGGTAGACTTTGCTAAAAGTATGGAGATGGCTTTGGTGAACACGTACTTTCAGAAGAGGCAGGAACACAGGGTGACATATAAGAGTGGTAGCAGGAGCACACAGGTGGACTATATCTTATATAGACACTGTAATCTGATGGAGATTAGCGATTGCAAAGTAGTGGTAGGAGAGAGTGTAGCTAGACAGCATAGGATGGTGGTGTGTAAGATGACTCTGGTGGTGAGGAAGATGAAGAGAGCAAAGGCAGAGCAGAAGACAAAGTGGTGGAAGTTGGAAAAGGAAGAGTGCTGTGCGGTTTTCAGGGAGGAGTTGAGACAGGCTTTAGGTGGTCAGGAGGTGCTTCCAGATGACTGGACTACTACAGCCAAAGTGATCAGGGAGACAGCTAGGAAGGTGCTAGGTGTGTCATCTGGAAGGAGGAAAGAAGACAAGGAGACTTGGTGGTGGAATGAGGAAGTTCAGGAGAATATCCAGAAGAAGAGGTTAGCTAGGAAGAAGTGGGACAGTGAGAGGACGGAGGAAAGTAGACAGGAATATAGGGAGATGCAGCGTGAGGTTAAGATAGAGGTGGCAAAGGCCAAACAGAAAGCTTATGAGGACATGTATGCAAGGTTAGATAGTATGGAAGGTGAGAGGGATTTGTATCGGTTGGCGAGCAAGGAGGAGGCGGGAACCGGCTGAACATAAATGTAAAGTTTAATCATAAACGAAACTAAAACAGAACATAAAACACACAAACTGAACACAAAATGCACGTGCATCTCTCTCCCTCTCTCTGGCGCTTCCAGCCGCTCCTTTATCTCTCTCTCCCACTGATTTGTCTAATCAGTGCCAGGTGTGCGTCCCACAGCCTGGCCACTCCCTCCTCCTCGCCACAGCCATGCTAGCACGCGCACTCTCTGCTTACGCAACCATGCGTTTGTAATCTGGGTAGAATGTGGTTTGGTGTTGTCCTGATCTGAATGGCAGCATATGTTGCTCCAAAATGTGTGCATATCTTTCTGCATTAATGGTGCACTCACAGATGTGCAAGTTACCCATGCCATGGGCACTGACACACCCCCCATACCATGACAGATGCTGGCTTTTGATAACAGCTTGGACGGTCCTTTTCCTCTTTGGCCTGGGGAACACGACGGCTGTTTTGTCCAAAAACTATTTGAAATGTTGACTCGTCGGACCACAAAACACGATGATAATGTTATATCTCACATGCTATATCTAAGCAATATTTCACAAGCAAGAGTGTGGTTATACGGTTGTGCATGGCTGTGATTCGGCTGTAGGTAGGTAATCACATCCAATATTAAGTATTAGCACATGATTGCAATATTGCTTTTATACAGTTCTGTAAATAAGAAATTAATATTGATTAGGTGACATTTTGGCCAAAATATGGCAAAATGTTCTGTTTATTTTTGCTCTGCTAGCAGAAATAGATCCCAAAGAAGCCACACTCGCTTTATAGCATGTCGTCTAGCTAGCTCACATTAATTTGCACATTCCTGTTAAAGGTGCTTCTGGGAAAATTGACATTCCTTCTTCCTTTTCATTTTCATCTGACAAGCTTTCATATTTTAAGTCAAAAGTTATATTCTTGGCTAGGAAGAAGTGGGACAGTGAGAGGACGGAGGAAAGTAGACAGGAATATAGGGAGATGCAGCGTGAGGTTAAGATAGAGGTGGCAAAGGCCAAACAGAAAGCTTATGAGGACATGTATGCAAGGTTAGATAGTATGGAAGGTGAGAGGGATTTGTATCGGTTGGCGAGGCAGAGGGATAGAGATGGTAAGGATGTGCAGCAGGTTAGAGTGATTAAAGATAGAGATGGAAATGTGTTGACAGGTGACAGGAGGGTGAGGGAAAGATGGAAGGAGTACTTTGAGGAACTGATGAATGAGGAAAATGAGAGAAGAGTAGTAGAGGCAAATATTGTTGAGCAGGAAGTAGAAAGGATTAGCAAGGGTGAAGTTAGGAGAGCTTTGAAGAGGATGAAGAGAGGAAAGGCGGTTGGTCCTGATGACATACCAGTGGAGGTATGGAAGTGTCTAGGAGAGATGGCAGTAGAGTTTTTAACTAGGTTGTTCAACGAGATCTTGGAGAGTGAGAGGATGCCTGAGGAATGGAGGAGAAGTGTTTTGGTGCCGATTTTTAAGAACAAGGGAGATGTGCAGAGTTGTGGAAACTACAGAGGTATTAAGCTGATGAGCCATACAATGAAGTTGTGGGAAAGAGTAGTGGAAGCAAGGCTAAGGGGAGAAGTGAGCATTTGTGAGCAGCAGTATGGTTTCATGCCAAGAAAGAGCACTACAGATGCAATATTTGCTTTGAGAATGTTGATGGAGAAGTACAGAGAGGGTCAGAAAGAGCTGCATTGTGTCTTTGTAGATTTAGAGAAAGCGTATGACAGGGTGCCAAGAGAGGAGCTGTGGTATTGTATGAGGAGGTCTGGAGTGGCAGAGAAGTATGTTAGAGTGGTGCAGGATATGTATGAGAGCAGTAGGAGAGTGGTAAGGTGTGCGGTAGGTGTGACAGAGGAGTTCACGGTGAAGGTGGGACTGCATCAAGGATCGGCTCTGAGCCCCTTCTTGTTTGCGGTGGTGATGGACAGGCTGACAGATGAGGTCAGACAGGAATCTCCATGGACTATGATATTTGCGGATGACATTGTGATCTGTAGTGAGAGCAGGGAGCAGGTGGAGGAAACTCTAGAGAGGTGGAGGTTTGCTCTGGAGAGAAGAGGAATGAAGGTTAGTCGCAGCAAGACAGAATACATGTGTGTGAATGAGAGGGATCCAAGTGGAACAGGGAGGTTACAGGGAGAAGAGATAAAGAAGGTGCAGGATTTTAAGTACTTACGGTCAACAGTCCAGAGCAACAGGGACTGTGGAAAAGAGGTGAAGAAGTGTGTGCAGGCAGGTTGGAATGGGTGGAGAAAAGTGTCAGGTCTGTTGTGTGATAAAAGAGTACCAGCAAGAATGAAAGGAAAGGTGTACAGGACAGTAGTGAGACCAGCGATGTTGTATGGTTTGGAGACAGTTGCACTGAGGAAAAGACAGGAGGAAGAGTTAGAGGTAGCAGAGCTGAAGATGTTGAGGTTCTCTTTGGGAGTGACGAGGATGGATAAGATCAGGAATGAGTACATCAGAGGGACAGCACATGTGAGATGTTTTGGAGACAAAGTTAGAGAGGCCAGGTTGAGATGGTTTGGACATGTTCAGAGGAGGGAGAGTGAATATATCGGTAAAAGGATGCTGAGGTTAGAGCTGCCAGGCAGGAGGCCGAGAGGAAGACCAAAGAGGAGGTTTATGGATGTAGTGAAGGAGGACATGAAGGTAGTCGGTCTGAGAGAAGAGGATGCAGGGGATAGGGCTAGATGGAGGCAGATGATTCGCTGTGGCGACCCCTGAAGGGAATAGCCGAAAGGAGGAAAGAAACAACGATCCAAAGCACAGGAGTTAAGTCCACCTCTGAATGGCTCCAAAAAAGCAAAACTAAAGTTTTGGAGTGGCCTAGTCAAATTCCTGACTTGAACCAATTGATATGTTGTGGCAGGATCTTAAACAAGCAGTTCATGCTCGAAAACCCCCCAGTGTGGCTGAACTAAAGCAGTTCTTCAAGGAAGAGTGGGCCAAAATTCCACCACAGTGCTGTGAAAGACTGATCTCCAGTTATTGAAAGTGTTTGCTTGCAGTTATTGCTGCTAAAGGTGGCACAACTGGATTTTAAGTTTAAGGGGGCAATTAGTTTTTCACATGGGTGATAGGTGTTGGATAACTTCTTTTTTTTTTTTTGGTTTAATAAAAAAAAATAATAATAAAAACTGTATTGTGTGTTTACTCAGATTGCCTTTGTTTTAGGGCTGTGTGATTAATTGAATTTTCTATTTCAATTTCGATTATGGCCTCTGACGATTATGAAAACAAAATAATCGAGATAAAACGATTATTGTGCTGCATTCCATTTTGCAATGTTCGCGTTTTGTCTTTTTAAAAACCGCGTGCCATTTTTCTTTACAGCGGTGAAGTACCTGTGCATCCCAGCCACAAGTTCCTTCAGCACAGGTGGGAATATTGTCTGCGCTCATCTCTGAAACCAGACCATGTAAACAGGCTGTAATGCGTGGTTCAGTAAACGGGATAGCACGCTCAACTTGAGTTGCAGCAGAGAAAAATGAAGACTCACAAAGTAGCTGGGATTCACACAGTTTGTATTTTATTTTTACAAGTTTCTGGCTAAAAACCTTTAAGAGATTACTTCGAGCAGCCCTAACAGTATTTGCCATGTTGGCCTAAATCATCCTTTAATATCTTTCCAGTTACTGACTGGAATATGTTGAATATAGTTTACCAAAATGTTTAATATGTAGGAGTTTTCAGTAGGTTGTGGCAGTGCACTACAGCATATTTGATATAATTTATTTTGGGCTAATTTATTTTTTATTTATCATTTTTATATATAGCCCCAAATAAATAAAGTTGGGACACTGCAAAATGTAAATAAAACAGAATTCAATCATTTGCAAATCTCATAAACCCATATGTTATTCACAATAGAACATAGAAAGCATATAAAATGTTTAAACTGAGGAAATGTATAATTTTAAGGAAAAAAATAAGGTAATTTTGAATTTGATGGCCCCAACACGTCTCAAAAAAATTGGGACGGGGCAACAAAAGGCAGGAAAAGTAAGTACTAAAAAGAAACAGCTGGAGGAACATTTTGCAACTAATTAGGTTAATTGGCAACAGGTCAGTAACATGACTGGGTATAAAAAGAGTATCTTAGACAGGCAGAGTCTCTCAGAATTAAAGTTGGGATGGAATGTGGATGGAAGCATATGTTGCTCTAAAACCTGTATATACCTTTCAGCATTGATGGTGCCTTTCCAGATGTGCAAGCTGCCCATTCCATAGGCACTAATGCACCCCCATAGATGCAGGCTTTTGAACTGAGCGCTGATAAAAAGCTGGATGGTCCCTCTCCTCTTTAGTCCTCTTTAGAGAACGCTGCGTCCATGGTTTCCAAAAAGAATTTCGATTCGTCTGACCACAGAACAGTTTTCCACTTTGCTTCAGTCCATTTTAAATGAGCTTTGGCCCAGAGAAGATGGTGGCATTTCTGGATCATGTTCATATATGGCTTCTTCTTTGCATGATAGAGCTTTAACCAGCATTTGTGGATGGCACGGCGAACTGTGTTCAGACAATGAGTTCTGGAGGTGTTTCTGACCCCATGCAGTGATTTCCATTACAGAATCATGCCTGTTTTAATGCAGTGCCGCCTGAGGGCCCGAAGATCACGGGCATGCAATATTGGTTTTCACCCTTGAGCACAGAGATTTCTCCAGATTCTCTGAATATTTTGATGATATTATGTACTGTAGATGATGAGATATTCAAAGTCTTCGCAATTTTACGTTGAGGAACACTATTCACTATTCTACACTATTCTATGTTCCAGCTGTTTCTTTTTAGTAACAACAGCCTTTTGTTGCCCCCGTCCCAACTTTTTTGAGACGTGTTGCAGCCATCAAATTCAAAATTACCTTATTTCTTTCTTAAAATGGTACATTTCCTCAGTTTAAACATTTGATATGTTTTCTATGGTCTATTGTGAATAACGTGGGTTTATGGGATTTGCAAATCATTGCCTTCTGTTTTTATTTACATTTTACACGTAAGGACTGCAGGCAGGCCATTGTGGCGAGGAGGAGGGAGTGGCCAGGCTGTGAGCACGCACACCTGGCACTGATTTGTCTAATCAGTGGTAGAGAGGGATAAAGGAGCGGCTGGAAGCGCTGGAGAGAGGGAGAGAGATGCACGTGCATTTTGTGTTCAGTTTGTGTGTTTTCTATTCTGTTTTAGTTTCATTTATGATTAAACTTTACGTTTATGTTCAGCTGGTTCCCGCTTCCTCCTTGCCCGACCTTTAAATTGTTACACTGGTGCCGAAACCCGGGAAGGAGGAGGGACGCGCTGTTGAAGCGCTCTCGCTGCTGTGGGAGGATCGCGACGCCGAGGAGGTAGTGTTGCTGGAGCGGTTGCCGAGGAGGACGGAGGAACCGTTGCCGTCAGCCTGAAAGGGGAGGAGCGGTTGCCGTCCGCCAGGAGATGGAGGACCCGCTGTTGTCCGCCGCAAAAGGGGAGGAGCCTGACTTCCACCGGGGAAGCAGAGACGTGGCTGCCGTCCGCCTGGAAAGGGGAGGAGATGTAGCTGTCTGTCGGGGAGGAGAAGGTGCGGCTGCCGTCCGCCATAAAAGGGGAGGAGCCGCAGCCACCCGCTCGGAAGTCGCAATACTCCCACAGCGACGAGAGCTCTCTGACAGCGCGTCCCTCCTCCCTCCCGGGTTTCGGCACCAGTGTAACAATTTAAAGGTCGGGCAAGGAGGAGGCGGGAACCGGCTGAACATAAATGTAAAGTTTAATCATAAACGAAACTAAAACAGAACATAAAACACACAAACTGAACACAAAATGCACGTGCATCTCTCTCCCTCTCTCTGGCGCTTCCAGCCGCTCCTTTATCTCTCTCTCCCACTGATTTGTCTAATCAGTGCCAGGTGTGCGTCCCACAGCCTGGCCACTCCCTCCTCCTCGCCACAGCCATGCTAGCACGCGCACTCTCTGCTTACGCAACCATGCGTTTGTAATCTGGGTAGAATGTGGTTTGGTGTTGTCCTGATCTGAATGGCAGCATATGTTGCTCCAAAATGTGTGCATATCTTTCTGCATTAATGGTGCACTCACAGATGTGCAAGTTACCCATGCCATGGGCACTGACACACCCCCATACCATGACAGATGCTGGCTTTTGATAACAGCTTGGACGGTCCTTTTCCTCTTTGGCCTGGGGAACACGACGGCTGTTTTGTCCAAAAACTATTTGAAATGTTGACTCGTCGGACCACAAAACACGATGATAATGTTATATCTCACATGCTATATCTAAGCAATATTTCACAAGCAAGAGTGTGGTTATACGGTTGTGCATGGCTGTGATTCGGCTGTAGGTAGGTAATCACATCCAATATTAAGTATTAGCACATGATTGCAATATTGCTTTTATACAGTTCTGTAAATAAGAAATTAATATTGATTAGGTGACATTTTGGCCAAAATATGGCAAAATGTTCTGTTTATTTTTGCTCTGCTAGCAGAAATAGATCCCAAAGAAGCCACACTCGCTTTATAGCATGTCGTCTAGCTAGCTCACATTAATTTGCACATTCCTGTTAAAGGTGCTTCTGGGAAAATTGACATTCCTTCTTCCTTTTCATTTTCATCTGACAAGCTTTCATATTTTAAGTCAAAAGTTATATTCTTGGAAAGTATTGCTTGCAGTGTCTGCTGATGATGTCTCTAACACTACTGTAGTAACCGTTTTGACCTAGGAAGTGGAATTTTATGTGGCAAACACAGACGAGTGGAGTGATGCACACAGTGAAATGTTGGACTGGAGCTAACTGTTGTATATTCCACTTTGTATACCTTTTTACTATTGTGGACTGAATCATTTTTCTATGACAGAACCAGAGGAGAGCTTCTGATAGGGCTGGACAATATGATCATGTAATATTTATATTGAGATAAATTCAGTTCAATTCAACACTTTTGTAAAATTTTTATGCTTTTTTTATACAAGAGTTACAAACTCTGATTGAACACCTGAAGCTATAATTAAAAGCGCTTTAAAATTGTAAAATTATCAACTTTGCAGTTTTTCTTTTAATTCTTTTCAGTGTTCAAAAACTGTTTTTTTTTTTTTTTTTTTTTAATGTAACACTACACTTTTAACAAACTTAATGTGAAACATAACATGTATCATTGGAATAACTTATAAATAAGACAGTATACAGTGGGTATAGATAGAAAAGAATCACACCCCCCCCCCCCCCCACCCTATTTAAAATAATCACATTTTGTTGCTTTTCAGCCTGAAATGAAGTCGAACACAGTTTTTGTTTTATCCAGCTGTATTTACGCAACTTATAACATCCAAGTGAAAGATATAACACCAACATGACACACACACAAAAAAAAAAACAACAAAAAAAACAGAATCACTGAGTTGGAAAAAGGATCACCCCCCTCCTAAAAATGACTTGTAAACTCAATAAAGTGCAGCTTATCACCTTCTCAATGGCACACAAAGCCATTTGACTTTCAGCTGTGATCAGCTGTGGTCAGTTTGATTAGCTCAGCATGAAAAGAGCTTTCCTGGAGCATTTTGTAGTGCAACTGAAGCAAACAATCAACTCTTGGTGGCAAGGCACAGTCAAAAGCTCTCTGGGATAAAGTTGTGGACAGGCACAAGTCAGGAGATGGATACTAAAAATTTCAAAGGCTGTGCTTCAAGGCATTTATACCAATGCCTAGGAGCACAGTGAAGTCTATTATTAAGAAGTGGAAGGTATTTGGTACAACACAGACCCTCCATGGATCAGGACGTTGCTCCAACTGGATGAAAGAGCCAGGAGGAAACTGGTCAGAGAGGCTACCAAGAGGCCTACAGCAACTCTGAAGCAGTTGCAGGAATTTATGACAAAGAGTGGTCATTGCGTGCATGTGACAACAATATCACAAGTTTTCCACAAATGTGGCTTGTATGGGAGGGTTGCAAGAAAAAACCACCCACGACTGAGCTTTGCCAAAACGCACTTTGAAGATTCTGAGGCCACATGGAAAAAGGTGTTATGGTCAGATGAGACTAAAATTTAATTATTTGGCCTCAACACCAATCCGGAAATGGCGGAAATCCAATACAGCTCACCATCCAAATATCACCATTCCTACAGTAAAGCATGGAGGTGGTAATATCCTGTTATGGGGGTGTTTCTCTGCAGCAGGGACTGGAGCACTTGTCAGGATAGAAGGAAAATGGATGGGGCAAAATACCGTCAAATTCTTGAGGAAAATCTGCTGCCCTCTGCCAGAAAGTTGTCAATGGGAAGAAGGTTTACCTTCCAACATGACAATGACCCAAAGCACACAGCAAAACTGACCACACAGTGGTTGAAGGAGAACAAGGTGAATGTCCTTGCATGGCCTAGTCAGAGCCCAGACTTAAACCCCACTGACAATCTGTGGAATGACTTGAAGACTGCAGTCCACAAACGGTCACCAACAAATTTAACTGAACTTGAGCAGTTCTGCAAAGAAGAGTGGGCAAATATTACAAAGGCTAGATGTGCAAAGTTAGTAGAGACATATCCCAACAGACTAAAGGCTGTAATTAAAAAAAATAAGGCAAATTAAAGCAAGGGGGTGATCCCTTTTCCAACTCAGTGATTCTGTTTTCTTGTTGGTGTTCTATCTTTCACTTGGATGTTATAAGTTGCACTGAGTAAATACAGCTGGATAAAACAAAAACTGTGTCCGTCTTCATTTCAGGCTGAAAAGCAACAAAATGTGATTATTTTAAAGGGGGGTGATTCTTTTCTATTCCCACTGTAAATATCGAGTAGTAGGAAGTATGGAAGCCTTAAGTGGCCATGTATTATTTTTCTTACTTTCTTGTTTTCCCATGATCTTGACTTAACAAAAGTTGTTTTCTCATGATCTTGACTTAATTTTCCTGTGTACTTGACATCCATCGTCCCGAAGTCAATGGGTTTTTTGAATGGGTTTTGGGTTAATTGCCTGAAATAAGGTCTGTGGTTAATACAATCTCTAGATATTTTCACGTTTTATTCTACGACATAAAATACATCATTAATACCCCACTTGAGATTTTGTTAAGCTTTTACGTGTCTTGAAAAAGGCGGTTGCAAACAAATGGCTAAATGGGACTACAGAGGTTGTCTGGGACATTAAACTTCATCACGCTGAACAGGAAAACTCATCTACTACAGCCTCGTGTTTATACTCACACTCTTGCAAACTATTCCAACTCAAACCCTCTAACTTGTAGATTTATCAATTTATAGTATTTTCCAATTGTAGTGTTTTTTAAATAAAGATTGAAAGAGTTGTCGGAAGCTTAGTGGTGGTGACGTTGAAGTTATGTGACCAAAGTGTAGTTAGTTTTAGCCCAACTTTAGCTTTTTACTTCTGGCGATTGTATTTAGGCTTCAAAATTCATACAAGTTGTGCTAATTTGTGAAGGTTATTTTGATGAACAAAAAAGTGTAAGAATCATAAACTTTTGTTGGTCACAGAGCTTATATAACCTGGTTGCACAAGTGTGCACACTTGTGCACGTGTTTTAGATTTTATTACAGCATTCAATCTTTTTGGGTAAGAGTCAATCAGTTTGGCACATCTTGACTTACGGCAATATTTTGCCATTCTTCCTTGCAAAAGCATTCTAACTCCGTCAAATTAGCTGGACATCTCCTGTACACAGCCCCCTTCAGGTCACCACACAGATTTTTGATTGGATTTAGATCTGGGCTCTGGATGGGCCAATCCAAAACCTTGAACTTGCATTGGTGAAGCCAATCCTTTGTTGATCTGGAGGTTTGCTTTTGGTCATTGTCATGCTGAAAGGTGAAATTCTTCTTCATCTTAAGTGTTTTAGCAGAAGCCTTAAGGTTTTGTGCCAAAATTGACTAGTTTTTGGAGTTGTTCATTATTCCCTCCACCCTGATTAAAACCACAGTTCCAGCTGAAGATAAACAGCCCTAAAGTATGATGCTGCCACCACCATGCTTCACCGTGGGGATGGTGTTCTATTTGGTGATGTGCTGTGTTTTTTGTGCCAAACATATCTTTTGGTATTATGGCGAAAAAGTTCAAATTTGGTCTCATCAGATCATGGTTTTGGGAGATTGGATGATTTAAAAAAAAAAATGTTTTGGTTAACAAATGCTTCCATCTTGCCACCCTACCCCACAGCCCACATGTCACATGTAGGGAGTAACCAGCACTTGCCAGAAATTTGCTGTAATTCTTTCAGTGTTGCTGTAGGCCTCTTGGCAGCCTCCCTGACCAGCCTCCTGATCTTCTCATCAATTTTAGAGGGACGGCCTGTTCTTGGTAGTGTCACTGTCGTGCCATATTTTCTCCACTTGTGGATTTATTGCCTTTACAGTGTTCCGTGGTATATCCAATGCCTTGGAATTTTTTTTGTAACTCTCTCCTGAATGATATTTTTCAACAGTGAGATCCCTTGCCTGCTTTGTAAGCTCTTTGTGGCCCATTGCTTTTCTAGTTGGATGTTACCAAGATGATGTCAGGAAAATCCTATAGGAACAGCTGTACTTTGGGGTTAATCAGTGACATTAATTGATGACTGGTGTATACTAATTAGTATTTAACATGAATTTGAATGTGATTGGTTGATTCTGAACACTGCCACATTCCCAATTATAAAAGGGTGTGCACACTTATGGAAGCTGCGTATTGTACATTTTTTATTTATTACACACCACACACACACACACACACACACTTGCCTGAGAGCTGTTTAGAGATTCAGGAGCGATTGAGCCTGACTCAGATCTGACAGGCAGGGATTTGACATTGCAGCTCTCTGATCTTCTGTCACAATATTGATTTAAAAACAATTACAGACTGCTTACTTATTCCTCCCTCGTTCCTGATGGAGTATACACACACACCCCACACCCCCCTCACTAGAACCTACTTCCTTGCCATATGGAGCATTCCAATGGAAACATCACTTGAAAAAGTAATTAGCACTTAGATGGGGGGAAAGTGTTAGTTTCAGTGTGTGTGTATGTGTGTGTGTGTGTGTGTGTGTTCTCTTGAGCTTCAGCAGTGTACACCAGAGCTGTTTAACACTGTCAGTAGTAAATGAAAATTTCCGCTGCTTCCCCGTGCACAGCTGCTGTTCCTCTGTGCCAAGATTAAACTGCATTCAGGAGGCCGCATTATTGTGGCATAATTTTATTGGGGTCGTAATTCAAAAAAGATAAATCTCTTTATCTTATCTCTTTAGTCTGATAACTACAGTTAGGATCTAACTTTAGTCTAACTTTAGTCTTAGGATCTAAGACTAAAGAGATAAGATAAATCTATTTATCTTATCTCTTTAGTCTGATAACTACAGTTAGGATCCTATTTGACAGTTACTATTGCAGAATACCAAAATCTCCTGAATTTTTTAAATAACTCTAATGCTGGCTGAACATCTTTTTATTTATTTAAAAAGTTTTTGTTTAGATTATTAGCAGAAGACAGTGTTTTCTTTGCTTATTTATCTGACACAGCTAAGAGTTGCATGAATTTATACCACATTGTTCCACAAAGTGTTACAACTGGCTTTGGAAAGGCAAAAGAGGTTAAGTTGCAGATTGCAACTTTGACATTTTCTGTAACACAGCCCCTAGTTTTGTTTCTGTTCTGGAGTGTATCGCTCAGTTCTTCTCTAACAGTATTGGACTTATTTACTCCATAAAAATTGACCTTTTTACTCATCAGAACAATAAATAGAGTAGTAAATGGGTTCTGTTCTGCGATGCAGTGTGTTCTTTTGTGGACGTTTGGGGTGTACACACTACACGAGTGATCACAGACGAGGCTCACACAGTGTACAATCTTTCACCTGTGAGATCCCAGACATAGCACAGCTGATCCCCCAATCCTTCCTTTCTCACAAAAATAAATGTGTGCGCTGTCCATCATGCGATTTTGTCAATAGCAGTGGTGGTTGTTTCTGCATTGTTTCGTAAGGATGTGGTGAAAGGATCGGTTACGGAGATGCAAAGAGAACTACAGATATAGTGCAAGGAAACATTAGACACACAATTTCTCATAGAGCAGTATTATTGTATGTAGATTTTGCCCCGGCCCTCTCACACAAATAGATGGATGATAGTCCCTAAGACCATTTTATGCTCATCCTAATACCCCTATTCACAATATGATCATACCAAACATTCAGGATCCTTTCAACACATTTAGCATCATTTGCTTTTTCTCTGTATGAGTGTATACAATAATGATTTATAATCCCACTTTCTGAAAGACGATGGGTTCCATTTTGAGTTTCTTCCTCATGTTGCCGCGTTCGCCTCTGTTTTGTTCATTAGGGATCTAAATCTACATCTGGATTTCTTTAAAGCTGCTTTTTAACCAGGTTTATTATTTTAAAAAAAAATAGCTACAAGAACTTGAGAAAGAAAATGGAGGTGAGAGATTCTATTGCTATTAGCTTTTAGTACTGTTTGTACAGATTATTCCACCTTGTGAATTTCAAGCCTTTTTGTTAACTCAGTGATTATGTTTGTGTTGGATTGAATAGCTGAAACTTTTGAATTCTAATTCATTTGTCACTTCAGCACTGTGTTTCTGAGCTCAGGACAGCTCCTCATTTTTCTCTCTGTACTAGTGACACACCAGTGCCATCTTTTTCAATTTTAATGTGATAGTTTTGATGTCTCATATCTGAGAATTGTATCCTCATTGAATTGACTCTCTCCGACCCTGTTTCGATCCTGTGTATCATGTGGAAATGAAAAGTGTGCATTTTATGCATCTTGGACACACTACCTCTGTTTTGTCTGTCGTAGTGACAATGACCACAGCGTGCTGTCACTCAGTACCTTGAAAACTTGCATTTTTTAGGTAATTTCAGCTATTTTTTTTCTACTCTTATGGAAATAAATTTGTTCCAAAAGTATTGAACGTAACTTTTCAAGAAACAAACAAAAACATACAATGAGAAAGAAGAAAAACACTCTGAAATTGAAAACAGTGAACTCAGTAACAAAATTTAACATGGTCTAAACAGCATTCTTTAACAGTTTTCTAAATTTCCTTTTCGCTGATCATGGTTTATGAATGCGCTGCCAGAGTTTTCATTTACGTTTTGAAAATTTACGTTTGCCATTCTGGCACAAACCTTGCGTGTGGGCGGGCTTAACAGTGATTTACTCTCATTGGCTAGTGAGATTTGGATCGACAGCTCCTTGACTACGGAGCGTCATCCTCAACGTCATCCTCCTCAACGTCATCCTCCTCCTCAGCTGGACACTCGAGCTGTTGTTCCAAGTCTCGCTAGCCAATGATAGTAAAACGTGGTTAAGCCCGCCCACATGAGAGGTTTGTGTCAGAATGGTGAATGTAAACTTGCGGAGCATAAACAAGGGCAGTGGTAGCTCAGTGGTTAAGACGTTGGACTACTGATCGGATGATCATGATTTCAAATCCCAGCACTGCCAAGCTGCCACTGTTGGGCCCTTGAGCAAGGCCCTTAACCCTCAACTGCTCAGTAGTATAAATGAGATAAATGTAAGTTGCTCAGGATAACGGCTTCTGCCAAATGTAAATGAGTTAAACGAAAACTCTAGCAGAGTATTTATAAACCCTGATTAGCCAAAATTAAGCTTGGAAAACTGTTAAAGAATGCTGTTTATTTGAAGACCAGGTTCACTGTTTTCAGTTTCAGAGTGCTTTTTCTTCTTTCTCACTGTATATTTTTGTTCATTTCTTGAAAAGTTACGTTACTTTTGGCACAAATCTAATCCCATATACTCTCACATACAGTGCTGTCATTAGTTGGTCAGTAATAAACTTCATGCCATCCATCCAAGATTCTCATTAGTGTGATATCTCAAGATCGAGTGGGATGAATGTTTCTAGGATATATTCAGAATGATCATTATCAGTAGCAGCTAAATTGATTAAATTTTGGAATCGATCCAAACAGGGTCAAGGTCACAGCAAGATCAAATGTGTGATATACTTTTTTTTTCCAATAGCTTCCTTCCTGTTTGAAGTACATGTTAAAGGTATTTGAGGTATTAAAATTAATAACAAGAAGGACTAGACTTGGCGGTGTTGTAGGCTTTTTTTGTTGAGTTCTACATGTTTAAATTAAAGCTTAAAACATAATTGTTAGAGTCTTCCTCTTGCTACGCTGCTCGCGAAGGCTAGCGAGTAGCGAAGGCTAGCAAGTAGCGAAGGCTAGCGAGTAGCGTACTTCCGCATTCCCCTCTCCGCGCGGCCATTGAGGACAGCCAGAAGCGCACTTCCGCATTCCCCTCAGTTCATTCATAGACTCTTGTTTGTTTATTCCGCCATGTGCGCTTTTGTTTTGGTTTACGTCATGTCTCCACCTCTGTATGTTTATTGGTTTTTTGTTTTTGGTTCATGTCATGTCTCCGCCCTTGTATGTTCATTGGTTCTCCGTTTATTGTTTCATTATTAGTTGCAGGTGTTTTTGGTTACAGCTGGTTGTCATTTATGTATTTAAGCCTTTTCTTTTGTCCGCTTGGACGCGGAGTATTAGAGTAACGTATATGTACGTGCTGTGCGCTTGCACTCGTCTCGCGTTCACTCGCTCATAGACCCTCATTCATAGACCATAGCCTCGTTCCATGTGTTTGCTTTGTTCTTTGTGGATTTATGCCTCGCTAACGTTTGGATTATTTTCTGTTCCTTGTGGATTTATACCTCGCTATTATTTGGATTATTTCCTGTTATTTTGTGGATTTACTACCTGTGGAGTATTGTTTGTTTTTGACCCTGCTTTTGTGTTCCTTTTCTCCCTGTCCAAATAAATTTGGTTCTTCCCTAATAAACTAACTGTTTCCCCAGCACTTGCATCCAGCCTCCCCTGTGTTTCGTAACAATAATGTTGTTCCCTAGCTTATGTTTTATTTATATGCTTAATTTATAATAGTGGTGGCTGTTTTTCCTTGCTTATTCAGTGTTTGCCCTTTAGGGCACCGAGAGAAGCCTGTAATGATAAAAGTGTTTCTGACTGACCTCCTCATACTAATAAACCAGCAGGCTGTGCTCTGGACATTAGTATATGCTCTGTAAATAATAACTATGCCACAGAAAGAGCTGGATAATGTATAAAAAATGATACATGACAATCTTTGATTTGTATAACATACACACGGAAGTTAATTAAACAAGAAACATTGTCTTTGCAACTTCTTGGTTAATGGTTCACTTGGTGCTATTTTACTCTGTGAAGAAAAAGATCTTTTTTTCACATGCGTGCACAGAAGATCTTTTTTTCACATGGGTACACAGAAATATTTTAGTGAATAGTCTTAATTTAAGCTTTAGAGAGGCTTTTTCCACAGTTTTGTCTTCGTTACATTTATTTGAGAAATTTTGCATATTTCACATTATGAAAGGACTTGAGTGATTAAGTTCAATACATATTTATATGTGTACATACTATTGCATGTGCTTTATTAAAGTGGTGAATACATGGCAATGCATTCCTGCATTTGACTAGAGCTAAACTGTATGTAAGGTATGTACGATTGTATAATTATATAATAGTTTAATAGTGAATTATTACAGAAAGCCGCTCACATCATTTTAAAAATGATTCCAGGAATGGAGCAGCTTGGGTAGGTGTGGGAAAGTCTATTAGCTGGTGATTATGCCTAATGTAGGAGCTAAACACCAGATGTTTTACACGCTTTATTTACAGAGTCTGGCTTGAATAATTATATGTTGGGAAATTGGGTGAATTTTTTTATTTTTATTTTCAGGCAAGTACAATCACTTCCACAGCTGGAAATAAATTGCAGATGTATGTGGTGATGTGTACTCTATCTCTCTCTCTCTCTCTGACTTCTAATAGTCAGTTTAATTATTATTTCCCTCTTCTATGTTTTCTGGTGTTGTTCCATTCACCCTTAAAGTGTGTACATTATTCAGACTTAAAGCATAACTTTCAGTAACTATAGTATATTATTGAGTAATTTCCAGTGACAGGATTTTTTGATATCTAATATCTATTAATGGTTCGACAATGAAACTAATACAAGTGAGCAATACATTATATCATAAGGTCTCAATGATGAATGATAAGAATGACATGGGATAAACTCATCATATACTTGTAAAGACAAATAGGCCACTGCATTTCTGATATCTTTTTTTATTTCTTAGTTCTTTTACAACAGCAAAAAAAGCAGCTAATCATTGTTTTTCTACTGCTGGGCAATGCACATTACATAAAAGTGTCATCAAATTAATGATTTGTTAAGGTTTATTTTTTAAATGCATCTACTATTTTGCTGGCAGTTTGTTAGGAATCCTGTACACCCCGTACACGCCATGCCACCCTGCCACAATTAAAGTCAGAGATCACACTTTTCCCCCCATTCTGATGTTTGATGTGAACATTAACTGAAGCTCTTGACCTGTATTTGCATGATCTTTTGCATTGTGCTTCTGCCATTGAAATGTTGGATAACGGCATAAATGAGCAGGTGTACAGGTGTTTCTAATAAGGTGTACGGTGAGTGTATATCACATCTATCGTTTTGTTTAATTTGCACTTTAATTGGACAATGTGTACTTAGTTTAATCTACCTTTCGTTTCTCCAGAGGTATTTTAGATCGATGAAAATAATGGATGATGAACTTTATGAACATATTAAGAAGATTATTTCTATGATGAGTGATGAGAAAGAATGTCAAATGTCAACTAATCTTGTTCATCTTTGCTCATAAAAAATTTGTCACAATGGTCTTTTGTAAAACTGAGTGGAATTGTTACAAATCTAAAATTCCGAACCAGTTAAAACATGTTTTCACAACACAATATCTATATCAAGTAAAAGTAGAAAATAATGCAAAGGGAAATCTGTTTACTGTTGACTGTGTGTGCGCCGCCATATTGTTGTGATATTGATATTTGTCAGACAGCTTGAGTAAAGGTGGATGGAATTCTGAGTTGAATGTTGAGGGATGATGCGGCATGACATGGAAGCCGAGTACTGAGATCAACAGTGTTTGTAACCGAGACTTCCATAGATGTTAAATAAACGTCTCTCAACAAAAAAAGTCGCCACATTAAAAATTAAGAATTACTTTGTTAAACAACACGTTTTTAAATCTTTAAAACTTTAAGTCTTAGATTATGTGGAGCATCTGCAATACAAGCCCCTATATATGAGCTGTTACAATAGAAACATTAAAGCATTAGAACAAGCACATTAATATTAACGTTTGTGTTACAGCTGGAACCACCATTGCTATTATATGAAAATAATGTACCCCTTCTGACCAATCAGATTCAACCTTTCAACCACACTGTGGCATAATCAGAAAATAGTATAAAGAAGTTGGTTGACAGATTGTATTCCTTACAAGGCAGTATTGTCCACATTCTCTCCAAAATCAGTCACTAACACAAGCTGCAGTTTGTGATGATATTGAATACCACACTAGCTGCATGTCCTAACCTATGACATTCCTGTCTTTGTTTAATCTGCTCACTCTTACATACTGCTTTTGAGAAGAAAGCATGTAGAAGGGCACATTCCACAGATAATGGCTTCTAGCAACATAGATCATGTCTTTCATTAGTTATATCTGTTTAATAATAGGGTTTATTAGGCTTACCTCTAATTATGTTAAGCAATTATACTACTGCAGGGGGAGAGTGTGCAAGCTTTCCTGTGAAGTATTTCCAGGACCTCAGGTATTATCTTCTGTTGGATTAGCAGTGGATTTACTTAGAAATATTTGGAAAACCTTTCACTAGCAGTATTATTTTTAATAGCTAGCTACCATAAGAAATGAGTTGGTAACTAAGTACTGAATAATGAAGAAAATTTGTATCTAATATCATGAGAATAAGAATATAAACATATGCGTTACTAAATATCTGGTTGTCACAACTTGTAAATTATAATACACATTATGATTCACAAAAGGAAATATTTTCTCACCTAATAATTGTTCCATATAAAGTGTCCATGTCCATATATGACAGCATATATAAAGTTTACAAAAAAGTCAAAAAGCTATTCCTTTTATAATTTTTTAATTTTTTTTTTAACGGTTTATAATTTCTAGGAAAACTGGGAATTTTTTTTGATGACTCGTATGGTACAGTTTGCGTCCACACATCCCGCCCCACAAACAAACTGCAGGTATTACTCTACAGTAGCAGCTAGTTAGCATGTTATGGAGATTATGTAGGTTTTTTAAATGGGTAAAATGTAAGGAAGAAGGTCTACACATCTGAAAACAATCTCTCTCTTTCTGTAAAGCTCTCTTGGCTGCAATGTTTAGCCTATTTGTTATAGCTAAGCTAAGTCACTGTTGTTTTTTATTATTTTTTTTATTTGGTGGAATGTGTAGCATGTCTACAATGCTATTTCCTGTTGTGGAAATTGACCATGGCCTTCCACACACTCCTTCAAAAGGAAACACATCAACTATCATTTAAATGGCATTTTAAATGTGACTAAGCAAAACATGTTGCTGAGCATTTCGATCTTAATCTTGAGATTAATGCATTGCCTGTATAGGGTTTCTTTATGATGAAAATGTTTAATAGGATAATCTCTATATGTTAGCCTAGCTTTTGTAACACTACTCATAAGATGTTTTTGAATGTGATTTCATACATAATGATATTAAACACTAGATATAAATTAGCTAGAAATAAATTAGCAGAAATAATTGCTAAAAACATGATTTCTGTTTTGTCATTATGGATTATTGCATGCAGATTAATGGGGAAAATAAATGTATTGTTTTAAATCGAATCTATAGCACATTTAAAGTGTACAAAATGTGAATAATTTCTGAACCCACTGTGTGTTTGCCCTCGAAAGAAAGAGAGAGCAGGTTCAAGTATTTACACCAGACATCACTGTTTATACTCCAAACAAGAATAAAGCATTCCTTACACTTTTATACAAGTGAAGTGTGTGTGTGTGTGTGTGTGCACACTAAATTAGCAGATGCACTTTGTTCATCAGCTGCCTCGAGCAGGAGAGACAGATTTTTCTCTGTCTTTCAGATGCATAGAAGAGGACCGCCTGAGCAGCTGTGTAGCACAGAGGAACAATCTAGAGTAACGAGTGTGTATGTACCATTGGTCATGAACTTAACGTTTTTAGTCCCAATGCTGATGATGAACTCTCTCAGCTCATCCACATTCAGACATAAAACAGCAGGGGCTACTTTGAATATGACTGAACTTGGAATCCATGGAGAAATGCAAGCCAAATATATTGTCAGGATTGCTATAAAGATGCATAAAATTTCCTGGAAAATGAAAGCTGGCCATTCAAACCACACTCGAGTCTTTGTTTCTCATTGTACTGCCAAGATTCATTTGGAGAATTGGTCCTGGGGCATGCTGGCTCAGGAAATCTAGAAATGGCATCCATGATTGTTCCTACAGCTATTTAGCTGTTAACAAATTCTTTGTCTCGTCTGCATCCCTCAAGTGTCATTTTTACATTTTATATATTCTTAATATTTTCTTACATCCAGAATACTGTACATACAGAACCTTGGACAACACTTCTTTCTTTTCCTGTGGGGTTTCCAAACTGATCTATAATCACAAAAGAATTCAGAATTTTTTCCAGTTTAGGACAATTTCCCAATTGTCATGTTTGCCTTGCACCTCCGGGGCTGGGGGTTCGAATCCTGCCTCCACCTTGTGTGCACAGAGTTTGCATGTTTCCTCCGCGTACTCCGGTTTTCTCCCCCAGTCAAAAGACGTGTTGTAGGCTGATTGGCATTTCCAAATTGGCCGTAGTGTGTGAATGTGTCTGTGATTGTGCCCTGTGCTGGGCTTTCCAGGGTGTCCCGTGACCCTGTGTAGGATAAGCGGTACAGAACATGTATGGCTGGATGGATTTTAATTATCAATGACTTCTTGTACTCAGCGTAGTGGCTTGGTGGAAATTGTTCAGAGTATATTTACGCAGAATGATGGGCACCTTACATATGTGTCAAAAATATTGCAGCATGTAAAACATTAGACTAGACGAAGGCTAGTTCAGGTACAGCAGACAAAATCAGTCAGACAACCTCACAACACATGATGCTAAAAGCAAAGCCTCGCCCCCTGCTGTTCCTCTCAGGCTGTCTGGTGTAATGTATGTCACACTAAAGACTTTTTTGCTTAAGGATTTTCTCCACACTTCTGCAGACATGGATCTCTTGTACACAGCCCCGGGATATTTCAGAGCTGTAATGTCTTGTACTAATGATGGCAGCATTTTTCACTGTTAAAAAAGGAAACGTGTGAGTGAGTGAGATATAGAAACTGAGAGAAATATTGAAATACATAAATACAAAAAAATAAACAAACACCACCAACACTGTACACTACAATGGCTATAAAGCTGCTGAGTACTTAAGAAGATGACACACTGGAGCATTTTCCTGCTTTGAGAAGGAATCTATGTATATTGCTGCACTCATAAAACACTTTTTTTCTTCTTTTTGGCCTCAAAGACACTTTCCTTTTTCCAAGTTTTTGAATCACCTGAGGTCAGAAGTGGATTGCAATAAATTACATTCTGGAAGCATTTTGCTCAGCGATCCATTTTGCCCAGGGTGATTCCGTGTCAAATCAACCAGTGACCTCCGACTTTTCCACCAATCTGTCTCAGATTTTGTAGATTTTTTCCCCACAATTTGTTAGTACACTCATAAGAACAACAACAACAAAAAAATCATTTTTTTTTATTCAGCTCTCACTTGTTACAAAATGGTGGCCATTTTAAAATTTGGCCCAGACGTGCTTCACAACACAACGTTTTTCCTTAATAACCAAGATGAAATAAATAAGATGGTGGAATATAAATAACTTGGTATGTTTATGAATTTTTATGTACATTTCTAGTTACATTACTGTACATGTTTTGGCAAAATTGTCGATTTTGCCAAAAATAGATTGTAGGTTGTAGACTTTTTGCTATTTCTTTGTAGTGGGGTTTAACGCACGCACACACACACACGCACACACAAAATTCTTACTTATTTGTAATATAAAATGAAGCTAAATGTCTCCTAACCTGTATAGCTTGATACAGTTTGACAGAAATAGGGTTCTCAGGGTGTCAAAAGTATTTTTTGCTATTTATCATTGAAATCATTAAAGATATGCCAATTTTGATTGCAGTTAAGATTCCACATCAAAAACGGCATAACATACCATCTTAAAAGCAAGTATACTTACAGCCTGCATAATAATAATAATAATAATAATAATAATAATAATAATAATAATAATAATAATAATCCACAGTTTCTATCCCCCATAGTTGTACACCTACTGTGGCTAACTGTGGTCTCATTATAGATTTTTAGTGATGAAGAGATACAGTAAATCACTCAGAACTCCAGGTCTCTCAGGATCAAATGACACCTCACTGATTTTGGTCCATCTAACATTTCACAGTAGCTATAAATGGCAGTTTAATGCCTCCTCTTTGCAGCCTACTTTCTCTACACATTCTTCTTCCACCAGCCATTTGTGTGTATTCAGATAAATGAATACTCACTTTGCTGAATTTCTTTAGACTACCTGAGATCAGTGTGCAGTCATTCAGCAGGATAATGCTATTCAGCTTTCTGTCAAATGATATGAATTTCAGCTCTATTAAATGACATGAAGATATTTATTAATGGTAATATAACAGGGCAGGACACTGAGGAAAAAAAACTATCAACATGTGACGACTTGTACACTATGTGGCCAAAGGTTTGTGGACACCTGACCTTCACACCCATATGTGGTTCTTCCCCAAACTGTTGCCAGATTGTTGGAAGCACACAATTGTATAGAAGGTCCTTGTAAGCTATAGCATTCCAATTTCCTTTCACTTCACTTCCCTTCAGAGCTCCATGGTTTGCCATGGTTGAAGTGGAAGAACCTGAGTGTTCTGCACAGAGCCCTTACCTCAACCCCACTGAACACCAGGCCTCCTTGCCCAAAATCAGTACCCACCTACACTAATGCTCTTGTGGTTGAATAGACAAATCCCCACAGCCACGCTCCAAAAGAGTGGAGGTTATTATAACAGCAAAGGGGGACTAAAATCTGGAATGGGATGTTCAACAACTACATACAGTGGGTATAGAAAAGAATCACCCCCCTTTAAAATAATCACATTTTGTTGCTTTTCAGCCTGAAATGAAGACAGACACAATTTTTTGTTTTATCCAGCTGTATTTACTCAGTGCAACTTATAACATCCAAGTGAAAGATATAATACCAACATGTCAGAAAAAAATTAAAAAAAAACAGAATCACTGAGTTGGAAAAAGAATCACCCCCCTCCTAAAAATGACTTGTAAACTCAATAAGGTGTAGCTAATCACCTTCTCAATGGCACACAAAGCCATTTAACTTTCAACTGTGATCAGCTGTGGTCATTTTGATTAGCTCAGCATAAAAAGAGCTTTCCTGGAGCATTTCAGTCCTTGGTAGTGCAACTGAAGCAAACAATCAACTATGGGTGGCAAGGCACTGTCAAAAGATCTCCGGGATAACGTTGTGGACAGGCACAAGTCAGGAGATGGATACAAAAATATTTCAAAGGCTTTATCAATGCTTAGAAGCACAGTGAAGTCTATTATTAAGAAGTGGAAGGTATTTGGTACAACACAGACCCTCCCTGGAACAGGACGTTGCTCCAAACTGGATGAAAGAGCCAGGAGGAAACTGGTTAGAGAGGCTACCAAGAGGACTACAGCAACTCTGAAGCAGTTGCAGGAATTTATGACAAAGAGTGGTCATTGTGTGCATGTGACAACAATATCACAAATTCTCCACAAATGTGGCTTGTATGAGAGGGTTGTAAGAAAAAAGCTCAGATGAGACTAAAATGTAATTATTTGGCCTCAACACCAAACGATATGTCTGGGGGAAATCAATACAGCTCACCATCCATATAACACCGTTCCTACAGTAAAGCATGGAGGTGGTAATATCCTGTTATGGGGGTGTTTCTCTGCAGCAGGGACTGGAGAACTTGTCAGGATAGAAGGAAAATGGATGGGGCAAAATACCGTCAAATTCTTGAGGAAAATCTGCTGCCCTCTGCCAGACTGTAGTCCACAAATGGTCACCATCAAATTTAACTGAACTTGAGCAGTTCTGCAAAGAAAAGTGGCCAAATATTGCAAAGTCTAGATGTGCAAAGTTAGTAGAGACATATCCCAAAAGACTAAAGGCTGTAGTTAAAAAAATAAGGCAAATTAAACCAAGGAGGTGATCCTTTTTCCAACTCGGTGATTCTGTTTTTTAAAATTTTTTTAAATTTTTTTTATGACATGTTGGTGTTATATCTTTCACTTGGATGTTATACGTTGCACTGAGTAAATACGGCTGGATAAAACAAAAACTGTGTCCATCTTCATTTCAGGCTGAAAAGCAACAAAATGTGATTATTTTAAAGGGAGGTGATTCTTTTCTATACCCACTGTATGCGTCTGATGGTCAGGTGTCCACATACTTTTGGCCATATAGTGTATATGCTTATATTGGCACAGTGGATTTATTTTATTGACTTTTCTTTATTCTAGGTAAGTGTGACGTGTTTGAAACACTGGGTTGATAAGTCTCCTGCTCTCAGTTGGCATTTCCACTGATTTATATTGACCAACTTGAATAACTCAATTTAGCAATCTGTCAATAGCATATACAGGTGCATCTCAATAAATTAGAATGTCGTGAAAAAGTTCATTTATTTCAGTAATTCAACTCAAATTGTGAAACTCGTGTATTAAATAAATTCAATGCACACAGACTGAAGTAGTTTAAGTCTTTGGTTCTTTTAATTGTGATGATTTTGGTTTACATTTAACAAAAACCCACCAATTCACTATCTCAACAAATTAGAATATGGTGACATGCCAATCAGCTAATCAACTCAAAACACCTGCAAAGGTTTCCTGAGCCTTCAAAATGGTCTCTCAGTTTGGTTCACTAGGTAAGCCACAAACATTCATTGCCAAATTAGCTGGCTGTTCACAGAGTGCTGTATCCAAGCATGTTAACAGAAAGTTGAGTGGAAGGAAAAAGTGTGGAAGAAAAAGATGCACAACCAACCGAGAGAACCGCAGCCTTATGAGGATTGTCAAGCAAAATCGATTCAAGAATTTGAGTGAACTTCACAAGCAATGGACTGAGGCTGGGGTCAAGGCATCAAGAGCCACCACAAACAGACGTGTCAAGGAATTTGGCTACAGTTGTCGTATTCCTCTTGTTAAGCCACTCCTGAACCACAGACAACGTCAGAGGCATCTTACCTGGGCTAAGGAGAAGAAGAACTGACTGTTGCCCAGTGGTCCAAAGTCCTTTTTTCAGATGAGAGCAAGTTTTGTATTTCATTTGGAAACCAAGGTCCTAGAATCTGGAGGAAGGGTGGAGAAGCTCATAGCCCAAGTTGCTTGAAGTCCAGTGTTAAGTTTCCACAGTCTGTGATGATTTGGGGTGCAATGTCATCTGCTGGTGTTGGTCCATTGTGTTTTTTGAAAACCAAAGTCACTTCATCCATTTACCAAGAAATTTTGGAGCACTTCATGCTTCCTTCTGCTGACCAGCTTTTTGAAGATGCTGATTTCATTTTCCAGCAGGATTTGGCACCTGCCCACACTGCCAAAAGCACCAAAAGTTGGTTAAATGACCATGGTGTTGGTGTGCTTGACTGGCCAGCAAACTCACCAGACCTGAACCCCATAGAGAATCTATGGGGTATTGTCAAGAGGAAAATGAGAAACAGGAGACCAAAAAATGCAGATGAGCTGAAGGCCACTGTCAAAGAAACCTGGGCTTCCATACCACCGTGCCACAAAATGATCACCTCCATGCCGCACTGAATTGAGGCAGTGATTAAAGCAAAAGGAGCCCCTACCAAGTATTAAGTACATGTACAGTAAATGAACATACTTTCCAGAAGGCCAACAATTCACTAAAAATGTTTTTTTTATTGGTCTTATGAAATATTCTAATTTGTTGAGATAGTGAATTGGTGGGTTTTTGTTAAATGTAAACCAAAATCATCACAATTAAAAGAACCAAAGACTTAAACTACTTCAGTCTGTGTGCATTGAATTTATTTAATACACGAGTTTCACAATTTGAGTTGAATTACTGAAATAAATGAACTTTTTCACGACATTCTAATTTATTGAGATGCACCTGTATTTAGTATATTTAGTTTGAAAGAATCGATTTTCCCCTTGTGGTCTACACTGTATCCTCTATCAGATGATGGCACTGCGTGAGCATCTGGTCATCGTGCAGCATCATCATAATGATCAGGTCCTTCAGTTTCAGGTCTGAAAGCTTTCAGCATGCTGGAATTTACAGTCTCTCATTTCCCATTTGCTACCTGAATAGCTTTTTTTGCCATTAACCTTCGTCCTCGTCCAAATTACTCCTCACAAAGCCACAAAAAGCAGTCGGAGTGTCCAAATAATACCCAGATGATGCCTGTTGTTCATTTAAAGCGTCGCTGATTGGTAGAGAGACAAATCAGCTCTATTTATCTTGCAAAGTAGTTCTAAGTAGTTATGAAATCAGTGGTGTATGTTTGTGAGTGTGTCTGGTGAAATGTGAGTCTGCCATTCTGGCTTGGGAGTAATGACAGCTGGCACCAACCGATGAGAGATGCAGATGAAAGATACTGGATTTTTTAGGCTGTGTGTCAAATATGTCAAGGCTGTATTTCCAAGTGTTTACTCTGTAATGAAAGGAGCTTTACATAAATCCAAGTTCTTTTAATTAGGACAGCAATATTTGGCAACATTTTGCTCCCCAAACACCAAGTAACAGTTTATTAGCCATTTCATATTAATGAATTTGTACAGATAAAGCTAAGATACATTCTACTAAGAAACAATAAAGCAGTGCAACACTTTAAATTGTACAACACCTGAGTGAAAGATCGACTCATAAAGCTAGATAAACTTTGACTTAACCTTTGGCTGAGCTGCAGTCCAGTTGATGTTAATTTGACGTCACTTGCTGAACTCGGAGTTGAAGAGACCATCCCAAGTTCCTGAGTAGGAATTCTGACTTGAGGGGATGTTTTCTTTGGGTTTTCCTAGTTGGAGGTTGGAATTTAGAAGTTGCGACCTTTAGTCGAATACAGCATACAATTCTAACTCCTCCTTCTCTTTGTTCAATCTAAGTGAGGCTCCAGTGGATATGACCATAGACCAACTGAACATAGCTCTGACCACTTAGCTGAGAGGGTCGCTAAAGACTACATTTCAAAGCAGCTTTTTCATTTAATCAATATTTTTTTCCTTGAAAGAAGATAAACTGCTAAGCTTGGTTCACAGCATTGTGACTGCTTTCAAGCTACATAGGCTTTGTTACAAGTAGCATTATGCACATTATAACAACAAAGTACACATTAGTACAAATCCAAATGAGTGAGATTTCATTGTTAATCGTTAATGTTTTGGTGCAGCATAAAAGCAAGAGACAATTTAAAAATGAATAGTAAAATACTAGTATAATGATATATTAATGAGAAGATTACAAGCATTGAAAAAAGCAATCCTCCCAACAACTTCCAACCACGCCTTTGCAACTGTTGGTGTCAAAGTGTATGCTTCTACAATCCGAAATAGATTGCACAAATTTCACCTGCATGTGAGGCGTGCCAGGAAAAAGCTTTTGCTGTCTAAAAAGAACATTAGCGCAAGACTGCAGTTTGCCAATGAGCATATAAGCAAAGACCAGGCCTTTTGGAATAATATGCTCTGGACAGATGAATCAAAGATAGAGTTGTTTGGCCACAGTAACATGTTTGGTGCTGACCAAAGACAGCTTTTCAGGAGAAGCACCTCATACCAACTGTGAAGCACGGTGGTAGAAATGTTATGGTTTGGGGTTGCTTCGCTGCCTCAGGGACTGAACAGCTTGCATACATTGATTGAACTATGAATTCTGCATCATATCAAAGGGTGCTTGAAGATAGTCGGTACCAATACCAGTAAAATTCCATGGTACTCTGTACCAATTTCGGTACCAAAGCAAAACACAAAAACATGCTTACTGAACAACACACTATTTTATTAATAAAGTTAAATATCAATATAAAATGTATTTTTCAAGTTTCAAGTTTTTTTTCCCACAAGTAATTAAAGGTATAAAAATAAATAAAAAAATTACAAGCATGCAATACACAAAAATATGCCATAATTGAACAACACACACTTCTTATTTATAAAGTTAAATATTAAACTAAAACAAATGTATATGTATATTTCAAGTATTTCCAATATTTGGCCTTAGGTTTTTTCTCTTGAAGTAAATAATAACTAAATGAATTACAAAAAATACAAACTATGTAAAAAAAAGTTTCTGAAACGAAAAACTTGCCACTCATTAGGCATCTTTACGCACAGACTTTTAAATTGAAGTGCTGAAAGTGAACCGGAGTTATAACAAAGAAAACGTGAAAGATTAGGCACATTTGCCTATAATTTGAAATGACTCAGCAATAGTCTGTGCATGTTTATTGATGTAATAATGTGTTTTGGACTAAATATTTTTACTTAATTGGATCGTTTGGACCTTTGCCAGTGTAACAAGACTGTTTTTGTGGGGATGTTATGGATCAGTGGACTAATATGAGGCTTCATAGGTGAGTTTTGTAAGTGTTGGTTTATATCAATCGAAGCACAAGAATCTTACCTTTCCAAAGATATATCACATGAGTACCTACGTAAACACAGCAGCTGTGTACATGCATAGATTAACACTTAACAACGTGGTGGTCCACCGGCGGGGTGTGGATGTTTTTAAAAGAATGAAATGGTTAATAAGGACACATGACCGTATTAGTGTTACATGCGCATATGCTAACCATTAAGTAAACAAAAATGAGGATGATTTTTGCAATCCTACACTTGAATTAAACTATGCTACAACATCCATAATGCAACCGCTACCGGTCTCTAACATCCACCAGCTCTGTGATGTCGTCATGGAGGAGTGGAAGAGGACTCCAGTGGCAACCTGTGAAGCTCTGGTGAACTCCATGCCCAACAGGGTTAAGGCAGTGCTGGAAAATAATGGTGGCCACACAAAATATTGACACTTTGGGCCCAATTTAGACATTTTCACTTAGGGGTGTACTCAAATTTGTTGCCAGCGGTTTAGACATTAATGGCTGTGTGTTGAGTTATTTTGAGGGGACAGCAAATTTACACTGTTATACAAGCTGTACACTCACTACTTTACATTGTAGCAAAGTGTCATTTCTTCAGTCTTGTCCCATGAAAAGATATAATAAAATATTTACAAAAATGTGAGTGGTGTACTCACTTTTGTGAGATACTATATATATATATATTTTTATATAGCATATATATAGCATTTTTTCATGTCAATTATGTTTTTAAGCTGACCAAGGACTCATTTGCACATAAGCGTTCAATTATTTTGTCCAGAAAAAAGTGAGTCCTAGAGATAAGCAACGTTTTGAAATAAGTCTTGAGGGAAGCAGTGATTCAGTGTGACACATTGTGGTTACATCAAACTCACACGGTAATGCTGGACTTGATCCTGCTTCATGTTCACGCAAGAAAAACTGGCTTAAGTTCAAGGTCAGACTCTCACGTAACCAAGACATATCACTCAAACTTAACCCTGCATGCATCCCGAATGGTGCTTAAATCCATAGTTACATCTGAGCTCTGAATATGGATGTGTGCAAATGTGAATCATTAAATCCTCATGAGCTTACCTCAAATATGTGCAAGTATCGGACCAAAATTGTGTCACTTTTAGAAATTTTAATCAGCTCTCCTAGTCTGAAAGGCTCTGGAATTTGCTCCTGTGATAGTTCATCTTTCTTGTCTAGACATCTGTAGTGAGCAGATGGGTGTACTTGAATTTATAGGAGGTCTGTTTTGTTCAAGAGTTACGCAGAAGAAGAAACGATTCACTACATAATTAGAAGCCTGGGATTTATCTTGCTACAAGCAAGTTGGAGGCTCTGTTTTTTATGAGGTTCACTTTCACGAAAGTAGATAGATGTTCCAGCTACATGGTTTTAGAGATCAAACAGACCCTGTAGTGTTTTTGATAGCTTAGGTATTAATGGAACTAAACCTCAGGCCAAAATCAATAGTCATTCAAGGGTACATAGAGGTGTGATTTAGGTTTAATGGAGCGCTTTTATAGCAAGCTGAGACAGATTACAGACATCATTGGCAAGGCCTCACACTGAGCTGATAGAACAGGAGTCTATGACAGAGCTCCATCACTCATTCATGAGTCTTTTTGTATATTATATTCATTATTGAGTGACCCTGGTTTTGGGTTATACTGATAGTCTTGGATTTGTTTTGTCCTACACTGTGTTGTATGAAGAGCTTCTAAGAAGACGACTGAGAACAATTTGGTCACCTCTTTTGATGAGCTGTAAATGCATGGTTAAAGTTGACATTGACTATATTTACTAAAGTATCAAAAATGGCATGATAATAGTGGTGGATGATTTACTGGTATAATGAGTCACTGGCCATTTTTTCCCCCTTCTTTTCATTGATTCTACCAAGTTGAAGCAAAACTATTCAATTCTGTTCAGTTTAATTTTATCAATGGATGTTTAAACCGAGCCAAGATATTGAGGTTTCCATAAAGAGCTGTATAACCAAAATTTGTTGTGTGCCATGATGCAAAGATGGCCATTGTAGTTAAACCAAGTAAAATAATAAAAATAAAAAACTGGTGGTTTTGCAATGCCAATACATAGAGGTAATCACTAATCAATTAAAAACGGTCAAGCAACCAATTTGCAATTATTGGACCACTTGAGATGGAATGACCCACAATGGAATTTGACACAAAGCCTTTTTACAGAAATCCAGATGTTGATTTAGAGGCGACTGTGCCAAGGTAAAACTCCCTGAGACAACATGAGAGAGAAACCTTAAGAGGAACCAGACTCAAAATTGAACACATTGTTAGGAATTCTTCTTGTCCACTCTTGTCCTGTAGTGCTTTAAAAGGAAGTAGATTGTGTGAAAGTGCAAGCAGGCACCCTGTCAAGACTATGACAGCATAACTAAAATGTATGAAAACTACAAATTGGCAACTCATAATTTTGCTCAAAAACATTTCTTCTCAGCATGTAACTGTATATAATGCTGTATATAACTGTATATAATTTTTTTTGTTATTTTGAATATTTATATTGCATCTGTGTAAGTATCTTCATAGTATTTACTTTCTTTTCTATGGAACTAAATTTGATTAAATTAGATATGTGACTCTTTTTTTCCCTTATTCATTACTGGGATGTAGTTAATATTTAATATGATATATTAGTGTAGGTGTGTGTCAGATAGCAGGAATAAAGGTCTGGAGTCATAGCTGAGAGCGAAAGAGCTTTTAGTGACAATGTGGCACCTTTTGATGTATACTTTGATATGGAAATATGTGTGTGTGTGTGAGAGAGAGAGAGACAGTCAGTGTGTGACTCTTGTTCTGTGCTGGCTGCAGTGTTCTACAAAAAAGAGAGTTTTTTCCTTCGTATGTTTCTACACATATAGCAGAATATACATATCTGTATATTTGTTCATTCATTCATCTTCAGTAACCACTTTACTTACTGTTTAAAGTGAGAAGCAGAAGTGGTGGAGGAGATGAACATAAATGTGACCACAAGACTGAATTTTGCTATAAAACCTCATCCTTGGTTATTTTTCCTATGGCCATGTGTCTATGTTTGTGTGTGTGTGTGTGTGTGTATGTGTGCGCGTGTGTGTGTGAGAGAGAGTTTAACACTCAATCATTCTGCAGGCTGTCAGAATAGACAGGCTTGAAAAGAGTGTTTTAAACTGTTTTAAGAGAGAAATGGAAAGCTGTCTGTCTGTTTAAGTGAAATATGTCTCTATAGTCTTCTAAAGAAAGTGTCAAAATGTCTGACACTCTGCTAAAGCACTGAGAAGGACAGAACTTCAGATGAACAAAACTAACCCTGAGGTTTTTTTTAAGGGTGCTTCTTCTTCTTCTACTTCCACATGGGAGTGTATGGCAGCCAATAGAACGATTAGTACACTATTTATAAAATTTGGCACAGGGATACAGGACCGTCTCACCTACCTTCACAGCAATTTTGGTGCACAACACTCACCAATAGGGCAAAGTTGGACATACTTTTACAATAATAACTCTGCAAGGCAATGTCATAGAAATATGATTCCACTTTCCTCTGATTCTTTGGGTCTGCTGAGTTCACCAATGTTAATTTCCATCATTTTGAATTTTCTGCCGTTTTGACGAAAAAAACAAACAGCCTAGTTCTCAGATTTTTGAAGTTTGGTCCGTAAACTGCTAACTTTTTTTGATGGCTAAGTCGCTAACCAGTTACTGAGGGAATATCAGAGCACCGCTTTTATGTGACTTGTAACTTCTACTTCTCCAATTACTGAAAACAGGAAAGGAGGCAATATCTCAGAAATGGCTTGACAATTTTGCCTTCATATTTAGCTCCTTGGGAGGAAGTACTGATGTTCCCAATGGCTTCTGGCCTTCCTCCATTGCTAAGGGGTGGGAAGAGAAAGTGCTTGGCCCCCTTAACCGCTGCTTGCAGCTAACATCATTGGTAAGAACTTCTGAAATCACTGAGCGTAATTTTCTTTTTCATCACCAAATTAAAGACTCACTCTTTATAAACCTAGGAAAATATGAGTCATTATATTTGAGCAAGGGTTTGTCTGTATGCCTTTCCTTAATATTTCCGTTATGCACATAGTGCTAATGAAAGAACTTAAAGTAAAGTAAAGTAAAATAAAGTAAATAAAAAGTGGCAGGGACCCCACATGGATAGAAATATCTAACAGTTTAGACCTTGTATAGACATTTGGCTTGTCCCCATGAGGAAACTGCTTTTTTTTTTTTCCTTTGTTTCTTTTTTTTTTTATTTTTTTTTTTTTATACAAAAATGGCTTTGAAAGTAGTTTGTGTTGAAAGATGCATGATGTGGTACTGGTGGAAATAAGATTTGGCAGGACTGTGAACTGTGAATGATCTGCCATTGGAATCAGATCAGACATTGAAATTGAACTTTCTTTCATTTTCACACACACACACACACACACATGAACTGTCTGAGATCTGTGACTGAGCAACACGAACACTGTTTCATTCCGTTTAGATCATCGCCTCATTTATCCCCTGACGCAGCTGTTTCAGGTGTTGATGGAGCTATATAGAGTGTTTAGAGTTCTACAGTTTATGTTATGTTAGTCATGGTATTACACAGTTTAGTTTTGTTTTATTACTTTTTCCTCAATGACTGTTCTTTACAAAAAAAAAAGTCTATGCCAGGAATTCAGATACATCTTGAAAATAATGACTGAAGCAGCTGATAACACTCATGCATAAGATTTTTTAAATATGAGTGTATATAAAATATTTAATCTACTCTTTAATTCCACCTTTGTTATTGTAAGTTATTGTAGACTTGAGGAATAAGCTAGAAAAGGCTTCGAGTCAGTATGATAGCCTACGGGGTAAACAGTTATTGAATCCTGCTATTATCAAATAGATCAGTTGTACATCGTGGGCCCCTACATTTGCACGGGTGCAGTGCAGTGTGTGGAGTTGGGTTTGGAACAGAGCCCAGAGACATTCACTAGAGGTCTGACTCATTCAGACTGGAGCAGTGAGCTCTGAACACAACACCGTCTCTCATCAGCACAGAAGCGTCTGCTAGAGCTGATTCCTTCTGTTGATAGCTTCTGCTTTCTCTATCGATGGTTTCTCTGTCTCTTCACTGACTCCAGCTGATCTGCTTTGCTTCACTTTCTGCAAGATACAATCGAGCATGTATGTGGAAAGGATACTCAAACAAAAGCTGCTTTAATGTTTAAACTCTGTTTGCATTTCAGAGGAAGAATCTGTTTTTCAGGTCTTCTTCCAAATAATAATTTTCTTAAAATATAATATACAACATAATTGATACCTCAAATCTGTCATTATACTGCTTTGTGCTGCTGTGTGAAGTCGGTTGTGTGCAGTTTTCTGCTGTTCCAGCTTTTATTCATGCACTAATCTGACGGGGAGAGAGGGAGAGAGAGATGCCTTGCTTGTGTCTGAATGTGTTATGAGCTTTACCTGGATTGTTCCAGCAAAATTAAAGAGCTCATAAATTGATGCTAATTATGAATCAAACAGGTGCATATGAATATCTTGACTAAGCACTTGTAAGGAAGTTTTAAAAAATTTTTTACATTTTACATTTATTGCTTTTTGTCGTGTACAAAACCTGATTCTTTGTCTTATTAAAGTGATTTTATAGTATGTCCAAATTCACTCTGGGTCTGGGTCCACCATTATTTCTGTTTTTCTTGTCATTTCTCTTTCAGCTATGAAATTTCTCATCATTTTATATCACCACTTTAAATCTAAGTAAGATTAGTGCAGGCTTTGCATTTATGTAGATGCAAACTTTAACTGTAAATTTGTAAATTATTTTATGTTAGAGATTCACTCTTTAATAAGGAGTTCATATGAATATATTATGACTAAATTAGAAAACTAGCCAACTGTGATCATGTGGAAATTCGTAGTGCAGAAGGTCTCTTTAATATTAATGAGTCTTGGATAATCAAGGGGTTGAGGCATTTTTACAAAAAAGAGAATAGGTTATGAAATCTGAATCATTTTGTTAAGCAAATTAGATCTGCTCAATAGTCACTGAATTTTAATCATATATATTTGAATGAGGTCATTATGTAGTAAGGCTGTGGGTCATTTCATACTGACAGATGTCCAACTGGACTCTAGTGTCCTCCTTAAAATGTATTTTTTTTTTTTTTTTAGCATTGATGTTCCTTTTCACTATAAACCTTTTTAATCCTCAACACTTTTTTTTTTGCTGGTTTGCTTTGTTCTGTGACATGCCTAGACACTAGTCATTTTACAGTGGTGCTTAGTCTACTGAGTCATACTAATAAATAGTTGATTAATCTTAGAAAAATGTTGTTTGTTTATGATTCAACAGAAACCTCTGATCTCTCCTGGGCTGCCGCTTGTTTGAAGTTGACTTCTGTGTGATTTATTGTCATTACACACAATAATACCTCAGGCTGTTTTGCTTTCTGCTGAAAAGTCAACGACAATTATTCTGCATAGCACAAAGAACCCTAGACAGTATTTCAAGCTGAAAACCAATACATCTTCAGTGTAATCATCGGTTTTATGACAACTCTGTGATTCCTTAACTAGAATGGGTTAATTCATGGAAGGTAAAAGTAAATTTCACTGATGATTAGGCAATTTCTACAGGTTTAACACCTCAGACCCATTGTATTTTACTGAGTAATTCATATTAGTTGCTGAATAATATGCTTTAACTTGAATAGCATGCATAGCCTGTAAAGGGTAAGTGAATGTTTTATTCGTATAAATATGGAAACAAATGCAACAAACAAATCTAGTACTCAGAGTACACTTGCCTCATCTAGACTCAGTCTAGATGAGGCAAGACATTGTGTAATTTACAGGGTTCTGCCTTCTTAAAGCATATTTTCTGTATTTATTCATATGTGAGCCTTTGTAGCATTTGTAATGGCTAATCTCAATGGTGGCACTACAGTGCATTCCATGAGTCTAGTGTTTAATTAGTGTTTAATACCAGGGGAAAAAACACTCGATCAAATTAGTAATTTCTGCTTGTGGCTTTAATATTCTGAACCCAGACTACAACCTCACAGGCCTCCAACCCTTTAAACTGGCCAGGAACTAGATCCCAGACTTGCATTCCTCACACCTGTAATGTAGAACATACAGCACTACATTCTCTACATTTACATTCTCACATGGCTAGAACGGTTAATGCAGTATTTTTGTTAAATCCCTTGAATTAAAGCTGAAAGTCTATCACATCTTGATTGCTTCATTTTAAATCCATTGTGTTGGCATACAGAGGCAAAATTACCCATAATTGTCCAAATACTTATGGACCCGACTGTACAGTGCGTATAGAAAATCATCATACCCTGTCAAAATCCTTACCTTTTGTCACATTAAACCCTGGAAATTAAAATAAATTAAATATAACTTTTGGCAACTGTATTTACACATTATAACTCTCAACATCTAAGTGGAAATAACATTTTAAAAAATTCTGAACAATTATTCAAATTTAATTAGTGAAATACCTGGTTTGGACAAGTGATTAGCCCCTTAGAGTAAGCATTATAAACTTGCTCAGGTACAACCAGTCACTTCCCAGATCACACACCATGCTAACTGCCCCCACCTGACATCAATTGCAGTGGTTTTGATTACTTCATAAGAAAACCGGCTGTTCCATGATGATTATATTACTAGTATTGGCAACGCAAAGAATACACCTTGGTTGGAAAGGTGCTTTCAAAAGGGCTCAGGGACAAAGTTGTGGAAAGGCACAAGTTAGGAGAAGGATACAAAAAGATTTCAAAGGCTTTAACTATCCCTCTGAGTACCGTTCAGAGCATTATTAAGAAGTGGAAAGTGTACAGCACCACCAACACCGTGCCTAGACTGGGCCGTCCCTCCAAACTGGATGACCGAGCCAGGAGGATATTGAACAGGGAAGCTACCAAGAGGCCAATGGCAACCTTGAAGGACTTACAAGTCCTTATGGCAGAGATTGGTCGGTCTGTGCATGTGACAACAATCTCACAAGTTTTACACAAAGCTGGCCTGTATGGCAGGGTGGCAAGAAAGAAGCCTCTTCTGAAAAAGCTTTGCAAAAAACCACTTGGAAGATTCTACTACCATGTGGCAAAAGGTTTTATGGTCAGATGAGACCAAGATTGAACTTTTTGTGTTTTTTTGGCAAAAACCAAACACAGCACACCACCCAAAACACACCATACCTACTGTGAAGCATAGTGGTGGCAACATTATGTTGTGGGGGTGTTTCTCTTCAGCGGGGACTGGGCAGTTGGTCAGGATTGGTCAAGGGAAAATGGATGCTGCCAAGTACACCCAAATTCTTGAGGAAAACCTGCGGCCCTCCCATTAAATCATGGGACTGATCACTTTTCCAACTCTGTTATTCTAGTTTTCTTTTTTTTCTTTACGTTTCCAAACTGTTGCCTTTTTACATTACTTGAATGTTGTTACTTACGTTTCTTGAAAGCCAGAATGTGTAAATAAAGCTGAAACAAATTTTTGTTTTGTTTTCAGGCTGTAAGACAAAAAAGTGACTATTTCAAGGGGGTATGATGATAGGCACTGTAAGTGTCTAGTATATTGGGGCTATATTACTGCATCTTATCTTATCTTATCTTGCTTTTTTTTCATACTTTTGGCTATGACATTTTTCAGACATGCTTACTATGTTCTGCTGTTGTCTGTGGCCCTAACCACCTCACCTCTAAATACAGCAACCTTTCTTCAATTCCCTGCAGCTATGACCTACCTAGAAACCTAAATATAATCTGTATGGGAAGAAATTATTTGAATATAATATCATCTGTCTTGGTGTTTGGCAAGTACATGGGTGATCTTCCTCCCACTAATAATAACCACAATTTTAGTCCAAGATCCAGACCCAGTGTGGGCGTCTGTTTGTCTGGCTCTTTTCCTACTTTGCATCCAGTGGGTGTGTCCTCAGATCAACATCCTGTTTCGGGTCATCTCCCAAGAAATGGGTTTTTGTTTCTGTGTGGGTGGGAGATTTTGGTTGGGTGGGAGATTCTGGTAGGGTGGGGGGTGTTCAGTGAGGGGACAGGGGTTGGAGTGTTTAGAGGAATAGTGTGAGGAAGGGAGACACACAAGAAAGACTTTCTCTGTGTTTGAAGCTAAGCCTAAAACTTTCAGTTCAACCCGGACTTTCTCTCATGGACTGTAGAAGCAAGGCTCATTTAACAGTTGTAGTAAGCTGTTGTAGTATGTAGTATCTGTAGTTGTAGTATGTAGTATCTCTTTTTTGGCTTGATAAAGTATGCATACAGAGTCACATGGGAAAATAAGAGAAAAAGGCTATAGGTGGTAGAAATCCAGAAGTATAAACGTTACTGTTTTGTGCTTAGAAAATGTTCTCATGGTCCAGAGGTACCATGAACACATTTGAATACCGTTACAGAGTTTAATCAAATGGACACAGATAAAAGAGGCCTCAGATGTAGCAAAGTGCTGATAAAAATGGAAAAAGACCAAGCAACATTTTTCCAATCTTCAGCTGTCTAGTTTCGGTGAGCCTGTGCCTGCTGTACCCTCAGATTCTGGTTCTTGGCTGACAGGATTGGAACCTGATATGGTTCTTTTGCTGTAGCCCATCTGCCTCAAAGTGATGAGATGCTTTTCTGCTCACCAGAGCAGAGTGTTTATTTGATTTACTGTAGACGAGCTGTCAGGTTGAAGAGTCTGGCCATTCTCCTCTGATCTGTATCATCAGCAAGTCATTTCCACACACAGAACTGCTGCTTACTGGATGTTTTTTGCTTTCCGCACCATTCTGTGTAAACTCTACTGTTGGACTGTTGTGTGACTGTTGTGTGTGAAAATCCCAGGATATCAACAGTTTCTAAAATACTCAAAGCAGTTCATCTGACACCATCAACCATGCCACGGTCGAAGTCACTGAGATCACATTTTTTCCAAATTCAGATGTTTGATGTAAACATTAACTGAAGCTCTTGACTTGTAGAGCTTCAGTGGAGCTGAACTTGGATGCTGGACAACAGTGTTTTAAATGTACTTTATTTGCTTTCACTTATTATCATATCTACTTATGACCTTTACTGAAGAAGACAGGTAATAACTTTCTAACTGAAAAAAAAAAACATTGCTATCCTACTAGCACTAGTACATCACTAAAGTTTTCACCATGCTAATGATGCTAATGTTGCCAGTAGTATTATGGTTTTCTGTAATTAACTAGCATAATCCAGTGGGCTGCATCCTTCCTTGTCTGTGATGGACAGGTGTCAGAACACACAGTGCATCACAGCTTGTTTCTGTTTTCTTGGGCTGTGTAGCTGCATACCGGTCAGAGTGCCCATGTTGACCCCAGTCCACCGCTGAAAGTGCCTACAATGGGCACGTGAGCATCAGATCTGGACCATGAAGCAGTGGAAGAAGGTGGCCTGGTCTGATGAATCACATTTTCTTTTACATCATGCGGACGGCTGAGTGTGGGTGTGTCGCTTACCTGGGGAAGAGATGACATCAGGACGCACTATGGGAAGAAGGCAAACCAGTGGAGGCAGTATAATGCTCTGGGCAATGTTTGGGTCTGGCATTCATGTGGTTGTTACTCTGATATGTACCCTCTACCTAAACACTGTTGCAGACCAAGTACACCCCTTTATGGTAACAGTATTCCCAAATGGCAGTGGCCTCTTTCAGCAGGATAATGCACCCTGCCACACTGCAAAAATTGGGATATGGGATGTGATATACAAACAAGTCCAATCCATGGAGACCCCCCCTCGCATGTCTTGGTGCCAGATACCACAGCACACCTTCAGAGGTCTTGTAGAGTCCATGCCTTGATGGGTCAGAGCTGTTATCGTAGCACAAGGGGGACCTACACAAAATTAGGCAGGTGGTTTAATGTTATGGCTGATTGGTAGGGGTGGGAATATTTAGGCACTTCACGATCTGATCCGATTCCGATTCTGGGACTCATGATCTGATTCCAAAACGATTCTTGATATACATTTTTTCCTAATTAATTCTTCTGCTGTGCAAATACATAAACTTTACATTTTAACCAAAATTGGAGTTTCTATACTTTTGTTTATAGTTGGAATTTCTGTATAACGGTCACTTATAAGGATTACAGTACTTATGGGGGAGAGATACAACTGCACATGTGAGAGCAAAGCAGAGAGATGGGGAGTGTGAGGAGATGGCTGCTCTCCACTTATATTTCTGTTTGTTCCCTTTTATTTTATGACTGAGTTGGTTGTTAAATCCTTCCCCGCTCGTCTTCATGTATGTGGAGGAGGTAACGCTATGATGATGAAGAATTCACCAGCATATGTATGTGCGTCTGTCAATGTTTATTTTTTTCTGTTTCTGGCGTGCGCTGTAACGGAAGTTGGATGTTATAGGTGTCTCAAAGAGGGAAAAAAATAGACATAACTCACTTGAACGAGACACGAGGCAAACAAGAATGAGTATTTCATCCTGTATGTCCGGGAAAAAAAGCGCTACCTCCTCCACATGCATGAAGAGGAGTGGGGAAGCATTTAACAACTAACTCAGTCACAAAATAACAGGGAACAAAAAGAAATATACAGGTGCATCTCAATAAATTAGAATGTCATGGAAAAGTTCATTTATTTCAGTAATTCAACTCAAATTGTGAAACTCATGTATTAAATAAATTCAGTGCACACAGACTGAAGTAGTTTAAGTCTTTGGTTCTTTTTATTGTGATGATTTTGGCTCACATTTAACAAAAACCCACCAATTCACTATCTCAACAAATTAGAATACTTCATAAGACCAATTAAAAAAAAAAAAAAATTTTTAATGAATTGTTGGCCTTCTGGAAAGTATGTTCATTTACTGTACATGTACTCAATACTTGGTAGGGGCTCCTTTTGCTTTAATTACTGCCTCAATTCCACATGGCATGGAGGTGATCAGTTTGTGGCACTGCTGAGGTGGTATGGAAGCCCAGGTTTCTTTGACAGTGGCCTTCAGCTCATCTGCATTTTTTGGTCTCTTGTTTCTCATTTTCCTCTTGACAATACCCCATAGATTCTCTATGGGGTTCAGGTGTGGTGAGTTTGCTGGCCAGTCAAGCACACCAACACCATGGTCATTTAACCAACTTTTGGTGCTTTTGGCAGTGTGGGCAGGTGCCAAATCCTGCTGGAAAATGAAATCAGCATCTTCAAAAAGCTGGTCAGCAGAAGGAAGCATGAAGTGCTCCAAAATTTCTTGGTAAACGGGTGCAGTGACTTTGGTTTTCAAAAAACACAATGGACCAACACCAGCAGATGACATTGCACCCCAAATTATCACAGACTGTGGAAACTTAACACTGGACCTCAAGCAACTTGGGCTATGAGCTTCTCCACCCTTCCTCCAGACTCTAGGACCTTGGTTTCCAAATGAAATACAAAACTTGCTCTCATCTGAAAAGAGGACTTTGGACCACTGGGCAACAGTCCAGTTCTTCTTCTCCTTAGCCCAGGTTAGACACCTCTGACGTTGTCTGTGGTTCAGGAGTGGCTTAACAAGCGGAATACGACAACTGTAGCCAAATTCCTTGACACGTCTGTGTGTGGTGGCTCTTGATGCCTTGACCCCAGCCTCAGTCCATTCCTTGTGAAGTTCACTCAAATTCTTGAATCGATTTTGCTTGACAATCCTCACAAGGCTGCGGTTCTCTCGGTTGGTTGTGCATCTTTTTCTTCCACACTTTTTCCTTCCACTCAACTTTCTGTTAACATGCTTGGATACAGCACTCTGTGAACAACCCAGCTTCTTTGGTAATGAATGCTTGTGGCTTACCTAGTGAAACTAACTGAGAGACCATTTTGAAGGCTCAGGAAACCTTTGCAAGTGTTTTGAGTTGATTAGCTGATTGGCATGTCACCATATTCTAATTTGTTGAGATAGTGAATTGGTGGGTTTTTGTTAAATGTGAGACAAAATCATCACAATTAAAAGAACCAAAGACTTAAACTACTTCAGTCTGTGTGCATTGAATTTATTTAATACACGAGTTTCACAGTTTGAGTTGAATTACTGAAATAAATGAACTTTTCCACGACATTCTAATTTATTGAGATGCACCTGTAAGTGGAGGGCAGCTATCTCCTCACACTCCCTATCTCTGCATTCTCTCTGTGCTCTCTCACCTGTGCTCTCACATGCGCAGTTGTATCTCTCCCCCATAAGTACCATAATCCTTATAAGTGACCATTACAGCACACAGTCGTGATTTGAATTGAACGCAGAATCGATTCTGAATTTTTGAGAATCGATTCAGAATCGTTAGAGAAAGAATCGCGATGCATCAATGCATCGAGTTTTTCTCCCACACCTACTGATCGGTGTAATGGCGTAAGTGCGGGACATTGTACTATCATGTCCTTTGCTCTGTAGGCCACACTAAAAAAGAGGCACTGAGAGGAGCTGAATGTTTTTTTGTTTTTTTTTTTCTGAGATATTGATATCACCTTAGATTATAAAAATAAATCACCCTCCCCATGATTCCTACAAAACAACCTGCTGGGAATAAAGTTCAAATGCTAACAATTTTTGTTTTCTCTGCATGTATTATACTCATTAACATCCTGCAAATACATAACTCTGGTTTGGTGTGTGCAGGACAGTACTGTTCTCTCCTCCTTTCTTTCTGTTGACAGTTAAGATTTATGTATTTACATAGCAAATTCATGGCTTTCCTTATGGAACATCACTTACACTAGGATGATAGATGTTATATTGAGGCAATAAATATGTAAATTGCACTTTAAATAAAAGAAATGCTACTTTGGCTATGTCTGACACAAACTGAAGCTTCAATTTCTTGATTTGAGGTCCAGTACTTTCTCTTAAAGCAGACTGGGGAGGAAATTCTCAGATCTGACTTCTTCACGTATTTGATAATGAGAGCTTCATCCGTTCAGCATCAATCGTGCATATGGATTTACCAGACATGCTGGAACACACTTTCACCAAAGAATGATAATTTTCCATTGCATAACAGGTGACTAGCTCTTTTAATCTTTGGAAAATCACTTTCAGCCCATGGAATAATCATGATTGCTGATGATTCTTTGACTATTAAATCAGTTATTGTCAGGGCCATGCTGGTGTAAAACTGCATTATTTTTTGTGAAGAACTGGCTTCTTGACGCAGATCAACCTTAAACCACATACAAGTTGTGAATACTGAGAAATAGAGTTGGTTAAAAAGAAAGAGTATTACGGTTGTGACATTTAAAATGCTAAATTCTATCAACAGTTTTTCACAGAAATTGTGTAGAGCAATCAGAAAGGCAAAGTATCACTATGATTAGGAATGAAAGAGTAAATGCTTTTTCTGTATAGCAAGCATGGACCAAACCCTCCAACTCAATTAGCTACTCTGTTAGAATCACAGTAAAGATGAACTGGCACTGTATGCATGCTAACAAATCAGACTAACTGCATCTATTAGCATGTATGCCCTAGCCCAATAACATCAGACTAAACTTAAGTCCAGGTGTGCAATTCCAAAAAAGAACTTTAGCATGCATGTATACATATTGAAGAGTTTAGACGAGTTTAAATACTGTTCACAAACAAGCTTGTCAATAAACATTAGCCTTTGCATTCACAGATATGTTTCCATTTCCTAAGCTAAGAAAGTGCAATCTGTCCTCAACACCCAGTTTCTAGGTTAACAACAGCTAAGTGTCACCCAGCATAAAGCTAATACAACATTGGGCAGTTTTATTGATACAAAGCTTTTAAATAGGGATCATTTCCTTTCTTTTGAGAGCACTTATTGTACTATTTGAACTCGCAGCTTTATTAAATCTATCCTTCTCTCCTCTTTATGGATCCTCAAACCTGCTCTCAGCATGAAAGCCTTTAGCAGGGATTTTAATTAAAGAAAAATTGCACTTGGCTGACAAAAGCCCTTCTTGATTATTAATTCAGACCAGCTCAGCTGCAGTTTCATTTGAAAGCTTGTTTTCCCACAGCTGCCACTTTCCCTTCTGTTTCCCTCCTGAGTTCCCTATTTTGATTTGATTGCTTTGTCTTTCTTTTATTTGACTGTTTTAAATGCTGTGGGTAATGATGTGGAGGAAATTTGCCACACTCTTCTTTGCAGAATTTCTTTAATTCAGCCACATTGGAGGTGTTTCCAGCATGAGCTTCTCGTTTAAGGTCCTGCTACAGCAGTGATTGAATCCCTTAGTGGGGTTCAAGTCTGCCGTTTACTATTTTTATTGTTGTCTTTGTTGCCAATGTCTCTGGTTACTATTTTATATTATTGTAAAGCACTTTCGGTCAACTTTTTTGTGTTAAATGTGCTCTATAAATAAAGTTTGACTTGATTTAACTTTTTGTGCTTCAGATCATTGTTTTGCTGCAACATGTGCTTGAGCTTCAGAGCACAGACTGATTACCTTACATCCTCTTCCAGGATTTTCTGGTAGAGAGAAGAATTCATGGTTCCATTAATTGTGGAAAGTCACTCAGGTCCTGTAGCAGCACAGCATCCCCACTTCATCACACTACCACCACCATGTTTGACTGTTGGTATGATGTTCTTATTGTGGAACGCTGTGTTGGCTTTATAGCAGATGTAATGGGACCCATATCTTCTAAAAAGTATGTTATCCCAAAATGCGTGGGTGCCATTAAGGTGTTTTTTGTTTTTTTTTGGCAAATGTGACACAATTCTGTGGTGCGCTGGAGTCCCAGAGCCTTAGAAATAGCTTTCTAATGTTTCCAGACTCATATGTTGATTGCAGCATACTGTGCTGCTTGTTAAGAGCTTTTAGGCAACTTCACATTGCTGCAAAGGTTCTATTTAAGTGATGCTTAGATTCGACACGGCTGGCAGTAATTAAGCTGGGGTGTGGCTAGTCTATTTGAACCCAGTTGAAAGACTCCCATGGCTGTTCCCTTCAGAACTATCGTGTGTTCATATGTGGTGAGTACCAATAGCACAGTCATCTTGTGACCATGACTCCTAGTATACAAGGTCACTTCTAGGTCTCTGCTTCTTGTCAACATGAGAGATCCATGTGGCCTGATGGTCCTTCACTTAGTCATAGAACCATGTACCATACATATTCTTACATAAATCCTTACATTACAAACAGTCAAGCTGGTTTCCTTTAGAAACTAGTGAAAACTGTTTATTAAAGTCTTTATAAGACACATCATGTGTGTCTCTCTCCTTGCAAGCATGCCAGTATGCTGGGGTCTGTCCCAAGGGCCAAACCTATCATTTGAAGGCATGTGAACTGCTGTGCACAGTGACCTGTTCATCCAGAAACATCAGGTTAATCAATTATGGAAAGTCACCCAAGCCCTAAAGCAGCAAAGCATCCCCACACCATCACACTACCACCACCATATTTGACTGTTGGTATGGTGTTTTAATTGTGGAATACTGTGTTAACTTTACACCCAATGTAACAGGTTCATCAGATCCGGTCTTATTTGTCCAAGCCAGGTGAAGAAAGTCTGCATATGGGTAATATGTGGCTGCTTATAATGTTATTTTATTGCTTAATTGAAGTCTCCATGTCATCTTGCTTGTTGTCATTATCACATAGCATGCAAGTCAAGCCTCAGACCCTTGAATGAGTCAAGTGACCTTTTTTTTGTAGGTGGATGGAAGTCGGAGTTGCTACAATTACAGAATTAATGAGTGACGGCGGGTCTTGCTTTGTCTTGCTTTGTTTTGAGAATGTTTTATAAGAAGCCCCCTGGCAACTCAGTGGCCCAGAAATTTAAATTAATAAAGATTAGCACTCTCTCTCTCTCTCTCTCTCTAATCCTTTTAATCAGTGCAAGAGATGTGGCTCCATTTGGAATTCTGTTTCACTTACACACGCGGAAGCACACGCATGCAGACAAAATCATCACACAGAAATTCTGACAGAAACGATTTACCGTATGGAACATTGCAGTGCACCCCCAGGTGAGACTTATGGGATATGTTTCCATATTTCTCAGACACGTTGTGAAGCACGATGCGCGATGCTTCAGTGAATTGTGGTATTAATGAACCACACATTTTTATTTTACGTAACGCTTGCAGCGTCTCCAAATCACCACTTCAGAGTGATGTTGATATAGCTACGTTCCTACACGTTCCTGGAGCTCAGACTTAAGCAGTATAATTTAACCTAATCAACAGAAGCAGCTGCAAACATAGATGATGATAACACTGCCTTATTTTCATAAGCTTTGCTGCAAAAGGAGAATAATTACCACACACACACACACATACACAGCACGGTCATGCACATAGACAGTTTTTATTTTTTTAGTTACATGAGTTACTAGTTAGAAGGTGAGTGTATGTACCTAGTACAGTTATTTCCTCTGCTAACCAAACTAATATGAAGCCTGGCACGTAACACACATCAAACAAGACTTAAAAAAAAAAAAAAAAAAACGGCCAGAAGATACACTAGTATGAACGCAGGGTAAGCAATAGCATCACTTTGCTGGCAAGTCGCTGAAATTAAGACAGAGAGATTTTTGTTGTTGTGTGCGACTAGTGTGGATAATACAACACAAATTGGAAATCTGAGATGACTACTTAATATCTGAAAAAACATTAACAATAACCATGAAAACTTTCCTTTTACTTTTCCCCCATTGGAATCTGCTCTACTTTTCTACACTGACATGGCGTTCACTAACATCAGCTAATCTATTCAACATTTTGTTGCTCAGTTAAAATGATTCTAGCTTCGCTTGTTAGAGTGGACTGAGTAAAACTGCTTGCTAATGAGCTTCTTAGCAGGAGTGTGTGTGTGTGTGTGTGTGTGTGTGTGTGTGTGTGTGTGCCAGTGCCAGCAGGAGCCCAAAGCCTCTTTTGATTCCTCTACATAAAAGAACACTGAGCTCTGTAGAGCAAACAGCCTGAAACGTATTGTAGACGTCTGGCACACCAGCACCACCACTGCCCTCCTGCTGAGTGTGTGAGCTTTCGTGTGTGTGTGTGTGTGTGGAAAGGAAGGAAAGAAAGAGAGACACTGAGATTTACATGATGTTAGTCAACACTCAATAGTATAACTGGCATTTATACGTATGGGCGTTAAAAAGCGTGCATGATAAGACACTTGGTTATTGCAACTGACAGACTCATTTTAACTGTGCCTTGTTTTTTAATAGCATCTATCTGTGACTGAAGTCCATTCCTGTTATTGCTTCATGTGTCAGCTGGGAAATGTGTTTCTCAAGATCTTCTAATTTACGTATGCACACTTAACACGTGTCTATAGCCTAAAAGAGAGAGCTCATGTATTTATATATCATGTATTTCTCTCATCAGAGGAGTTACACACACACACACACACACACACACAACCTCTACGTCCCTGTCTTATACATTTCTCCTCTGTTTTATTTCATTTCTGGATAGTGAACTTATAAATCTGAATATAAATGCAAAACTAATCTGTTCTGATACATGTGTTCTGTTTATTCTGCTTTCTGCATTGATTATCAGGCTGTCTTATCCATGAAGATGTGCTACTTGAATATATTAAGTATTTTAGCCAATTAGACTGATTGATATGACCATCTTATGGCTCCTGCAGCATTTTTCACTGTAATTAAAAGCTCATCACATATAGCCACACACACACACACACACACACACACACACACACACACACACACACACACACACACACACACACACAGAGGCAGTTAAATGGTTGTTAGTGCTGATTCATGGCATCTTTGTTAGGAAGAGAGGACATGTATTAATTAACACACACAGCTGTAGGGTTTGGTTGGGTCTTAGGAAAAAAAAGTTAAATCTTTTTTACAGAGACAGTTTTTGTTTTATCCAGCTGTATTTACTTAGTGCAGCTTATAACATCCAAGTGAAAGATATAAAACCAACACATCAGAAAATACTTTGCAATATTTGCCCACTCTTCTTTTCAGAACTGCTCAAGTTCAGTTAACTTTGATAGTGACCGTTTGTGGACTGCAGACTTCAAGACATTCCACAGATTTTCAATGGGGTTTAAGTCTGGGCTCTGACTAGGCCAAGCAAGGACATTCACCTTTTTCTCCTTCAACCACTGTGTGGTCAGTTTTGCTATGTGCTTTGGGTCATTGTCATGTTGGAAGATAAACCTACTTCCCATTGACAACTTTCTGGCAGAGGGCAGCAAATTTTCCTCAAGAATTTGATGGTATTTTGCCCCATCCATTTTCTTTTTATCCTGACAAGTGCTCCAGTCCCTGCTGCAGAGAAACACCCCCATAACAGGATATTACCACCTCTATGCTTTACTGTAGGAATGGTGTTATTTGGATGTTGAGCTGTATTGGATTTCCGCCAGACATATCGTTTGGTGTTGAGGCCAAATAATTAAATTTTAGTCTCATCTGACCATAACATCTTTTTCAAGGTGCGTTCATGTGGCCTTTCTTGAGGAATGGCTTTTTTCTTGCAACCCTCCCATACAAGCCACATTTGTTGAGAATTTGTGATATTGTTGTCACATGCACACAATGACCACTCTTTGTCATAAATTCCTGCAACTGCTGCAGAGTTGCTGTAGGCCTCTTGGTAGCCTCTCTGACCAGTTTCCTCCTGGCTCTTTCATCCAGTTTGGAGCGACGTCCTGTTCCAGGGAGGGTCTGTGTTGTACCAAATACCTTCCACTTCTTAATAATAGACTTCACTGTGCTTCTAGGCATTGATAAAGCCTTTGAAATATTTTTGTATCCATCTCCTGACTTGTGCCTGTCCACAACTTTATCCCGGAGATCTTTTGACAGTGCCTTGCCACCCATAGTTGATTGTTTGCTTCAGTTGCACTACAAAATGCTCCAGGAAAGCTCTTTTCATGCTGAGCTAATCAAAATGACCACAGCTGATCACAGTTGAAAGGCAAATGGCTTTGTTTGCCATTGAGAAGGTGATTAGCTACACCTTATTGAGTTTACTTAAGTCATTTTAGGAGGGGGGTGATCCTTTTTCCAGCTCAGTGATTTTGGTTTTTTATTTTTTAAATTTTTTTTCTGACATGTTGGTGTTCTATCTTTCACTTGGATGTTATAAGTTGCACTGAGTAAATACAGCTGGATAAAACAAAAACTGTCTGTCTTCATTTCAGGCTGAAAAGCAACAAAATGTGATTATTTTAAAGGGAGTGATTCTTTTCTATACCCACTGTATATAGCATGCAGTCCCTCCAGGATTTCGCGATTTTTGCAATCTCAGAAATTAATGCAAAATCAAGCGAACTCCATTTGGTTAATTTTTCAAAATTAACCCAGATTTTCTGCAGATTTGGGCCAAGATGCGTCATGTGACATAATCACAACGCGCATTCAGCCAAAGCCCTCTTCGATTCACGTGTATCGAACATGAGTACAGCTAAAAGGTCTCATTTACCAACAAACATCACTGCGAAAGACCGTGGAAAAAAACCAAACAAAGCACAAAAAACTCTGCAAGTTGCATCGCAAATTTTGAAAACAGCCGCAGCAAAATCAAGCATTTTTGGCTGCAGCAATCACTAAAAACTTTGTGAAATCCTGTACGGACTGAGCGTGGAACCCTTCTGGGTGTGGGTGTGGGTGGCAGGCCATTTTAGAGTAGGTCTGAGTTTAGTCGTTAATACAGGAATGTTGTAAGTGAACTCAAATAGGAATTTCCACAACTGGGAAAAAATGTACAAAACCAAACCTCACTCAGCTAGCACTTTTGTCTGATTATTATATTTTTTTTGCTCCAGAAATCTTGATAGAAAGAGAACATTATTCCAGAAGCCTTAATTAATAATAATTGTCTTATTTACGACTATGTTAGATATGCTGGCATATTTTACAACCACTACAGATGAAAAAACACACACACAGGGTTGATGTGTCTGTAAAGTTACCTTGTGTGTTAATAGAACAATTTCTTGGAATTTCTCAGGCTAATTTACAGTCCTGGTATTAGGATTATTTTCCTATTCGTAATGATTCAGATCCAGATAAGGACGGCTATTTTAAGAACATGTCGTTCTCTTATGTTGCAGTCGACGTATGAAGATAACTCACAGGTCAGAATGAAGCCAGCTAACTGTGATGAGTGATGTATGTTTTCCTCCTCAAACATATCTATGTATGCTCGACCAGATTTTTTACTTCATAGCAAATAAACAAATCACAGATATGACTCAAAACAATTTTTGTTTAACATACCTCAAACAAATTAAGTACAATTATTTTAATTAATGGCTTTTTTCAGATCAAGTAGATGAAAAAAATATTGAATTACTCAATGAAAAAATCATGGAATCACCTTGTAATTTGTATTTCTAAAACAAATACCAGTCTAAAAATATAAATTGGTTTGCAGTTAAAAGAGAGTGTTTACAGACCTTAACCTTGGCCTTTTTGAAAGGAAACATGGCCCCAACAAGAGAGTTGTCAGTGGAAACAATGGAAAGGGTTTTAAAACTCCTTCAAGAAGGAAATAAACCACGGAGTATGGCAAAAGATGTTGGTTGGTCCCAGTCAGCTGTAACAAAAATTTGGTGCAAGTATAAACAAAATGGGAAGGTTATAAACAGAAAATATACAGGTAGACCAAGGAAGACGTCAAAGCATCAGGAAAGAAAACAAATGCAATATGCCTTGAAAATAGAAAATGCTCAACAAAACAAATGAAAAACCAAATGGGCGTGACAGTGACAGAACTGTAAGAAATGGGCTGAATGTAATGGGATTTACATCTAGAAAAACCAAACAAATGCCAGCACTAACACCTAAACAGAAGAAAACAAGGTTGCAGTGGGCTAAAGAGAAGCAATCATGGAGTGTGGATGATTGGATGAAAGTGATATTCAGTGATGTATCTGCATTGGCCAAGGAGATAATGCTGGAACTTTTGTCTGCTGCGATTCTAATGGATCATATAAAGATGACTGCCTGAAGAAAACAATCAAATCCACCCACTCATTTATAATATGGTGTTGCATGTCATGTAAAGGACCAGGGGAGATGGCAAACATTACCTCAACAGTCAATGCACGGGTGTACATTGAAATTTGGACACCTTTCTCATTGGTGTCTCTCTATCGATGGAAAATAGGTCTGGTGAGGATGAAGTCATTTTACAGGATGATAATGCATTTCGCCACAGTGCAAAGAGTGTTAAAGCTTTTCTTCAGGAAAGGCATATCAACTCAATGACATGGCCAGCAAACAGTCCGGATCTCAATCCAATAATTTATGGTGGAAATGTAAAAAAAAATAAATAAATTGGTCCATGACGAGGCTCCATCCTGCAAAGCTGATCTGTCAACCTCTATTTGAGAAAGTTGGAATTGGCTTGATGGAGAATATTGTTTTTCATTAGTGAAGTCCATGCCTCAGAGAATTCAGGCTGTCATAAAAACCCGAGGAGGAGCAACAAAGTACTAATTCTGATTTTTTTTTTTTTTTTTTGCTGATGATTCCTTAATTATTTCCTCAACATTGACTGATTCCATAATTTTGTCCTCTACTTGATCTGGATAAAAATATGCCATTAATTAAAACAATTTAATTTAATTTAATTTGTTTGAGGTAGCCTATGTTTCACGAAGCCAGAATATTCAGCTATTAAACAGAAATTGTTTTGTGTCATATCTGTGATTTGTTTATTTCCTACGATTTGCGAGGGGTTGTTATGTGTACTTAGGATGCTTGCTGATTTGACGTCACTCCGTAACTGGGAAAGGAACTCATAGCTGAGAAGACTAGGCCAAGATGATGAGTAGGAATTCTTCTTCACTTGTGATTCTCTTGTTCGTTTTTCAGTAGTGCAGGTTCAAAGTGAACTGAACCAGCATACTTAGTAGCCATTTTGTGATTATATTTCCATTTGTTTTGCGCATCTATATCATTTCACTTTTTTAAAAATCACATTAATAAGAATTTTTTTAAAATAATGAAATAGTATTTTTTTTTTACTAAAGAAAGGAAGATGTGTATTTTCATCTTTGTTGTAATAATTAATGATAAATAATCTTAAAATGATTGTCACAGTAATTACTCTATAGTGTGCAGTAAGGTTTAGTCCAGGATGTATTTGACCTGGGGTATGTAATGATTACACGCGCGTGCACACACACACACGCACGCACGCACGCACGCACGCACGCACGCTGCAGTATGATCAATAACTGCTTCCTCCCTGACATCTCTGAACGATCCCCACACACACAGACACACACACACAATCACAATCATTCTATATTCAGTAAAGGGAGAGAAGGATGTTTCGAGATTCAGAAACAATTGACCTAAATCTGATTGGTTGACATTGCAACTCTCTGCTCTTCTGTCACAATATTGATTATAGCCTGCTTAGCTATTCCCGTCTTGTTCCTGCTGAGGTTAATTGGCTCTTCCTTTACTTGGTTTTACACACACACACACACACACACACACACACACACACACACACACACACACACACACACACACACACACACACACACACACACACACACACACACACACACACACACACACATATTTTCAGATAATATTGTGACAGAAATTTGTACAACAGATTCTGTCACGCACAGCAGGCCTGTAAGTGTCTAATGTGTGTGTGTGTGTGTGTGTGTGTGTGTGTTCTCCCCTGAGATTTAGCAGGTATTTAACAGCAAGCATGGGGTTTATCACTGTGAGTAATGAAGGAAGATTTGTTCATGTATTTCTGATTGCATTTTATTGTGTCTTGATTTGTTTTCATTTTAATGAACTATTCCATTAGTCACATTAACAGTTACGAATTTTAGAAGTGACTATTTTCTTCTTCACTAATACAACACACGCTGTATATGTCCATTTGTCCTCTCATGGTGAATTTGTATGTCATTGCATATCAGTCAGGAATTTTATTAAAGTTTATTATTTCAATTGAAGTGTCCACGTCTGCATAGAGAAAATCTCCTGCATTGAAAAAGCTCTAAAAGCCCAGCAGAGAGTAGCACATTGTACGGCTCGCTGTCGTGATCCACTCGAGTTCCTGTAGAGCTCAATCAGCCCTGTTTGTTACAGTCAACCTTCTGTCACACACGGTGAGCAATGGGATGAAGTAACAGCAGGAGCTTGAAAAGTATTTCTTTAAGGACTCTCATCATGTCTCCTTCTGAAAATAGTGACACAGAAGCCTAAAATAAAACAACAAGCATAGAATAACACAGAAACCTAACTCCTTCTATTTTTCCTCACTCATGTTCCCTTGACTTAAGGACATGATATTGAGAGAGGCCTGTGGTGAAAAAGTGTTTGTCAGAACTCACTATTCTAATAAAACAGCAGGTTTTGCTTTGGTCATTAGTCTCCAGCTCTGTAAATAACAGCTCTTCTGCCTTTATTTGTGTGCTGGAGAGTTGTATAATCCAATTAACAGAATTACTGCAAGTATAACCAACCATGCTCATTCATATTTTATGGTAATCTACTTGATGTAAAAGAGAGACAAGCAAACAAACATGGCCCTACTGAGGCACTGACATTAATGTGTCTATAAACATATTTATTTACTTGCTGCGGTTGCTGACTTGAGTATTTTAAAATGGGAAGCTCAGCACTGAAAACTCACTTTGGTGACTCAGTTGGAGGCCTCATTAAGAAGTCGTTAGGAAAATAGTGTAATGCTCTGGAAAATGCATGGAACTGTGGAAATAGTTTAAGACCTGTTTAGTTTAGTTTAAAACCTGGAGATAATGTACTTTACATTTTATAAGACTTTATACTATATACATCATCAAATAGTCATGTTAATGCTGTTTGCAAGTTAAAATTAACTTTGCAAATGTTCTCAATCCATAATGCTGGGATACTGTAGCATAGCTACAGTTTATCTCAAAAGTGAGTACACCCCTCACATTTTTGTAAATATTTTATTACATCTTTTCATGGGACAAGACTGAAGAAATGACACTTTGCTACAATGTAAAGTAGTGACTGTACAGCTTGTATAACAGTGTAAATTTGCTGTCCCCTCAAAATAACTCAACATACAGCCATTAATGTCTAAACCGCTGGCAACAAAAGTGAGTACACCCCTAAGTGAAAATGTCCAAATTGGGCCCAAAGTGTCAATATTTTGTGTGGCCACCATTATTTTAGATACTGTATGTTAGCTCAGCCCCTTAATACAAAACACCATCTCTATTGTTTTGTGAAAGAAATCTTTTTGATGATTTTTGCATAGCGATAGTGAGAGTTGGAAAAATTTTATGCTCATCTGAAGAGAACTGATGGCATGTAGATTAATAAGAATGAAACTCCTCAGACTAGGTCTATGTCCAGAATCTGGTAAAACCTCAGAGCCTTGTGTCAGTACGATTCTAATCAGTAATTACTCTGAATGAAATCCTTTCAGCATTTTAATGACAAGGAGCTACTTCATAGAGGGAGAAGGACTGCAGTGTACACTAGTAATTTGTTACTTTAAAAAATAATGACAGTCCTTGACAGGGCTACTCACTTTGTTAGACTTAATATGACCAACTTTTCTTTAGAGTCCAGTGAGTCTTGTATTGGAAGTGTATAATAGTTTAGCCCTACACCCATGTCTACTAACATTATTCTCAGAATAAAGTAGCTCAGATAAGGGGAGGACCTTAGTCTTGGCCAGACATAAAGGAAAAGATGATTGAAGAAAGAAAAAAAAAAATCAAAGAGTACACTGCATTTAAAAAACAACAACAACAACAACAAAAAAAAAACACCACTGAAAGCCAAAACCACCACACTGATATAAAGTAACAGACTTTAAACTTCTGTATTGTTGGTTGGAATAGAAAAGTGATTATGCATTGCCTGTAATTAGACAGCAATGAAGGTATTTAGAGTGACTATGATAAATTATGGTAGGAATGTGTGTGGTTCTGCATCTGGAAAGCAGTGCTGACTTCATTACAAGTTACCATACAAAGTTAAGTTGTAATTGTATCACTTATGGTTGCAAAAACTTTTTGACTTAATGAGTCAGCGTTGAGCCAAGGACCACAAAACCCATGTGTAATTTGCCTACCATTTGAACAGATTTATCTGATAACAAATAGTATATTTCTGTGAGGTGCCACAGCAGGCCTTGTGTTAACACTAGATTTTTTAAAGAGGCTTCCAAAAAATTATAAAAATTGTGCAAGTTTATTTACAATTAAGGGAAATAATATTTGGACACTTTTTTGATTTTATTGTTTAATATATTTCCACTGCATACCTGTATATCCACTTCAAATTTACTTAAACACATAAAAGTACAAAGTATTTTGACTTTACTATCAAACTGAACTTGAAATACAAAAAAAAAATTCCACACCATAAATGACCAAGTACTGCAAAGTTATTGTTGGTGATTACAGCTTTGAGACATCTACAATAAGAAGTAATTAGGTTTTTGTAGGATTGTGGTTCAATTTTGGCAAATCGTTTTCGATTTCTCAAGGTTACAAGGATCCCTCTGATGGATTCACAATTTAAACATTTTTCAGTGGGATTCAAGTCAGGAGATTGGCTATACCATGCAAGGCCTTCTTGAATTATTTTGGTTGTATGTTTGGAGTTATTGTCTTGTTGAAACCTCTATCTTCTCCCCAGATTAATTTCCTTGGTCGATGAGATTAAATTCACCTCTAAAATGTATATCCTGAATGTATATATTTCTTATTTCTTATATTATAAGCTGCTTTGTGACAAAATCCGTTGTTAAAAGCACTATGCAAATAAAATTGAATTGAATTGAGTTAAAACATCCCTGTACATTGCTCCGTTCATGTTTCCTTCGTTGATGTGTAATGACACAGTACGGTTTGCAGAGAAGCAACAAACTGTACGGACTGGTTGTAGGTTTTACGTGTATTCTGAGAAACTTTTCTGAAATGCTCAAACCTGGCACCAACAACCATGGTACAGTCAAAGTTATATTTCCCCCTTCTGTTGTCTGATGTGAAGATTAACTGACATTCTTGACCTATATATGCATGATTTTATTCATTGTGCTGCTGCCACATGATACAGCACATATAAATCTCTCACAAGAAGCTCTCCATAAATAGTTATACTAGATTGTGTGTCTGTGTGTGCTCATCCCAACTGAGCAAGCCTGACTTATTGAAATTCTCCCATTTGTTCTGATAATTGCTCTTTCACCTATTTCATTCTTATTCACCTCCTCTCTGCTCCCTTTCTCCCTCCCAATCTTTCTCCATCATTCTTTTCTGTGCTCTGAAATTGAAATGGTGGAGGTGCTGCTGTCAGGTGTGCTGTGAATCACTTATGTAGATAACACTGCCGCGGCAGTGAATAGCAATGCGCTTCACTGTGTGCCTCAGCTGCAAGAGCAGTTCCAGCTCCAGAGATCGAAACTCTGTATTGAAGCTGCACTATGCAGCCAGATGAATAAGATTCAGCAATCAGTGGGAGCGCTCATGGATTGAAAGGTACAGGCAGAAGCATTGAAGCCAAAGGAGGGAGGATTATATAAAAGATAAAATAGATGTGGGTTTTAGGGTAAGTAGATGCTTTGTTAGACAAGAAACAGCTTCAAACCTACTTGGATATTTTTGGCATTTTGCTGTTAGATTGGAAAAGGAAGCATCTCATATTTTTCTTGCTCAGGAAGATTTTAATTTTTAGATACCCATAAACCCCTTGGTATTTGAGGTCTCATATGCAATGTGAGGTCTCATAATGATGAGAAATTCAGGGGGAAAAGAGCTTACTGTATTTCATGTGTGGAGAGAAAAACGATCACCAGAATTCCCAAACATTTGGTTGTGTGGGTGTATTTGTGTGTGTGTGTGTGTGTAGACTACAGTATAAACGTATAAATGTATAATAAGCATCTAATCGTGATCTCAGTGAAAATGATAAATCTTTCAAATAAAACAGTACTGTTTGGAGAAAGGCTTTACGGACATATGACAATGTAATGGAAATGGATCAGTGCACTTATGTGGACACTGTAGGACATTTTTTGGGCAGACAGTGAGATCATTAATGAGCATATTCTGGTGTTTTTTGAAATGGAGTCTCTCACGGTGTGCGCATCATTAGTGAGAGCTTCAGGTTGGATGTCGTTCTCTGAACTCAGCTTCTCTCCAGTTCTGGCTGTGTGGATTCCCACAGTGCACCATCCCACAACCTGGCCAAACATCCAGTTCTGGAAACATTCAGTTCAGTTTTTGTTTTCCTTGCTTGATTTTCCTGTAGCATTATCACCATGTTCACAATCAGAGTTTCAGTTATAAAATTTGCATATTGATGAATATTTCACTTAGTTAATATTTATAGCCTGAATATTTTTCATATTATCTCTTACAGTAAACATAAGGCACCAACATCAGGCAGGCTATACAAAAAAAATAATTGAAAGGAAGATAAATGAGAGGGGCATGGAAAGGGAACAAGAGAGAGACAGAGAGAGAGAGAGAGAGAGAGAGAGAGTTGAGAACACCTTGCTTTAAGCAAAAACAACCTGGCAGGTCTATTAAAAGGATCTCACACAGCAAAACCGTTCACTAAAAGCCACAGTAATTCAAGCCCTCTGGGTAAAGCTTTCCTCTGGAGCCCTGGAGTTTGTCAGGACTTTACATTAACACTTAAGAATGCACTTAATGATCCACTCAAGAAGAAAAGCATGTAAATAAGTGCCTGTCTCATGCACGAGTGAAATAATGATGCTAATTATGAAATGCAGGAAAATTCTTGTTGGAAGAACACCTTGACTTTTTAATCTTCCTCCTTCCTGGAACCCTTTGCGAAAATGTTTAACTCTGCTTTCAGGGAAATTAGGTGCTAAAATATTTGCAGGTGATGTACGACAGTTGCTTAAGAGGTCATTGCACACACATTTTTACTTTCATGTAAATCCCGACTACATTCACTGGCCAGTTTATCAGGTTCATCTACCATATAGGTGCATTTTGGACTTTGTACGTAGGTATACAATTACCCCAGCTACCCATCATCAATTCAGTGAATTAAAAAATATGACAAAGTGGCAAACGTGGCAAATTATATTAGTTTGCGTCTGCTTGACGTGAAGAAATTTGTCCATTGTTGTTGTGCGTTACTTTGCAGAGAAAGCGTTCGAGAATTGTCACTAAATCTAGGCCTAATTTCCCAGGTTTTTAAAAGCTGTTTAAAGAAATGGTGCATGCAAATGAAATGGGTAATCATAGGTAATTTTCTCAGTTTTCAGATTTGTTCATGCTCTGCTTTAATGTTTTAAATCTAGTTCCCCAGGGACCTCTGGCCTGCTTTTACTTTTTGTTCTATTCTAGCTTTCAGTGTGTTCCTGTCAGTGGCTGGAGAGTAGAGGGAACTCTGACTGGTATGACATCACGGCAGGGTGTCCCCTTATTAGGCTTGTGTGATATTATATACACAATATTATACTGCCACAATATCTAGTGACATTTATTCCAAGTATTATTAACAAAACTGCCAACCTTTACACATTTTGCATTAGAGTTCCTCAGTTTTCATATCGGATTGCACTAGTATGAGTTATCATTAAAAAATTTCTCCCCAATAAAAAGGAAGATGAGGTAATCAGCATAGGAATCTGGAATGATTTGTAGCATTTTGAGTGCTCAGATATTAACCTGACACCGCCTGGAAGCCTTGCTTTCTGTCACAGTAAATGGATATATTTAACATTAGTTAACTGTATTTATTTGGGATGTCACCAAAAATTTTGGCTTAAAAAAATTTTGGCCAGAAAAACATAGTGAACAGTTATGTGTCAAATCTAACGCTTTACAAATAATGCTAATGGTGATGATAATTAGAAAGTGATTAAATAAGTTTTTTTTTTTTTTTCCACGAATGAGTGGTTCAATGTTTGTAGGATTTATATGGATTTATCATCATAACCAGCAGATGAACTGACTGGATTTTGGAATTGATCCCATGGTCACAGCAAGGACAAATGTCTAAAATATTTCTTCTTCAATAGCTTCCTTCCTGTTTGTCATACAGAGATGTTACTTTGCGTTCATGTTCAGGAACTCATGGCCTGTTTTTTGGCTAGCTATGATTTTTGCCATCGATCCATCCATGTGTCCATCCATGTGTCCAGTGGTTAAATGTTTGTAGGATTTATATGGAGTTATCGTAACCAGCAGATGAACTGTTTGAAGTATTATAATTTTTAAAGACTAGACCCTTTATCATCAACTGCGGCTTGTTTTTTTTTTTTTTTACTTGTGCAAAACTGATTAGTAAAAAGATTATATCAAAAAGAAGTTATTTTTATTTATTTATTTATTTATTTATTTATTTTTAAAGAATCACTAATAAATCCACCATGCAGCTGATTCCTGACTACACAGCTGATAATAATATTACACCCTCCACTTCTCTCTTTAAACCTGAAATGGTGGAAATGCTCCTTTTCCTGTCTCGTTTTTAGGCTGTAGGTTCTAGATGATTAAATCATTTATCTCAATGTTTTAAAATGGAAAATCATGAACAAGCCTATCCTTCCTGCACAAAGCGACAGTCAAATGGGAATTTTTTCACGCTATTTCACCCAGGCACACGATTATATAGCAAAGTCAGCACTTACTGTCTACAGTTCTTGAATCTAATGCTTAACAGATAAGATGTCAGACTTAATGCTGTTCCAGTTACACCATCTGCATCAACTGACTGTCAGCTTTATTCAGAGTTGTGGCTTGTAGGCGTGAGTGAGCATGCAAGGCTTGCCACTGTGGTTTGTGTAATTTGTTCAACAAGCTGTGTGAATAATCCTAGATGTGCAACAGGCTGTCTACATGTTTCACCTGCTAGCCAGTAACAGTGATGTGCCACGTGAAATGATGAGAAGTGTAGTAAAACTACTGTAGTAAAAATGACTGTAGTTTTACTGTAGTAAAACCCACACACCTGCTGCTTGCCTACACTGATTTCAACCAGACTACTGATATAACCCTGAGTTACAAAGATTTCTTGATTTCTGTTTTTGCAATAAAGCTTCTCCACTGGCACAAGAGTGCTTGTTCTGATTAGACTTAGGGAGAGAAAAGACAAAGATCTGAGAATGTGCTGCCCTCATAGATCTCTTCAGCTGTGCTCACTGGTCAGGACAGATTTGATCAAGCTGAGAATAACTCGTTGTTTTTCTTGTTTCACTGAACTTCATATAGAATTCAGAGAAAGCTCCACTTTAATATGAAACTTAGAGTTCCATACTTAAAACTTCTGTAAAAGCTTTGCACATTTTTGCATAATATTATTGCTCTGCTTGTTAAAGAAGCAAAGAACCAAAATCTGATGTCTTATTGTTTTCAAGTTCAGTGATGGCACAGTGATGGACTGATTAACTGTTTTAATTCTTCTGAAATCTAGCAAGGTTTGCTAGTGTTTATCTCCAGAGTGATTTTCAGGGCCTCATTAGTGTGTATGTCTTCTTTTTAATTATTAATCAGCGATTCAGAAATAAAGCACTCTCTCTGAGGACCCTGTTTGCTGCCTTTGACTCAGTAATTGTACCTATTAGCCCATTTGCACTAAAGTGGCTAATAAATGCCTTCTTTGTCGCTGCAGGCTATGGATGGGCGATATGGACTTAAAACTATATCACGATATTTTCTGGTATTTATAGCGATAATGAGATCAGTGACGATATAAATATAGTACCATTCACCACTGTTTTTGACTACAAGTGTGTTAGGGAATACAGGGGAGCTGGATGCAAGTGCAGGGGAAAAGTCACTTTAATAGGATCTTATTCAAAAGTAAAGGAACAGAGGCAAAATTGGGGAAGTAACCGAAAGTATTTGGACAGGGAGAAAAGGAACACAAAAGCAGGGTCGAAAACAAACAATAATCCACAGGTAGTAAATCCAAAGAGAGGCATTAATCCACACAAAAAACAAGGCATTACTCGACACACAAAAACCAGGCATAAATCCACAAAGAACTGGAGATAATCCAAACGTTAGCAAGGCATAAGTCCACAAAGAGAACAAAACAAAAACATGAAACGAGGCGATGGTCTATGGTCTTTGAACTATGGTCTAAGGTCCAGAAGCGAGAGAACGTGAGAAGAGTGCAAGCGCACAGCACATACATACACTTACTCTAAATACTCCGCGTCCAAGCGGACAAAAGAAAAGGTTTAAATACATAAGTCACAACCAGCTGTAACTAAAAACACCTGCAACTAATAGTGAAACAGTAAACGGAGAACCAATGAACATACAAGGGCGGAGACATGACATGAACCAAAATAAAAGCGCACATGGCGGAGTAAACAAACGAGAGTCTATGAATGAACTGAGGGGAATGCAGAAGTGCGCTGCCGGCTGTCCTCAACAGCCGCGCGGAGAAGGGAATGCAGAAATATGCTACTCGCTAGCCTTCGCTACTCGCTAGCCTTCACGAGCAGCGTAGCAAGAGGGAGACTCTAACAGAGGCCCCCCCAAAGGCGCTTCTCCCGAAGCTCCCGAAGGAGCGTGTCTGGCTGCCACAGACGAGAACTTGCACGAAAAACTTGGTCGAGAACTTGGACGAGAACTTGGACTGGAAACCGGCTTGGTGCTTGGCTTGGTGCTTGGCCTGGTGCTTGGCTTGGTGCTTGGGTTGGAGCTTGGCTTGGCTTGGAGCTTGGCTTGGCTTGGAGCTTGGCTTGGAGCTTGGAGCTTGGCTTGGATTGGAGCTTGGACTGGAACCTGGACTGGAAACCGGACTGGAAACCAACTTGGAACAGGACTGGAACCCGACCTGGCACTTGAACTGGAAACAGACTTGGCACCTGGACTGGAAACAGACTTGGAAACAGGACTGAAAACTAAATTGAAAACTGAACCAGAAACCGAACTGAAAACTAAACCAGAAGCTGGACTGAGAATTGGACTTGAAACTGAACTGGAAACTGAACTGGAAACTAGACTAGATACTGGACTGGATTCAGGACTGGAAACTGGACTGGAAACTAGACTGTGACCCAGACTGGAAACTGGATCTGAAACTGGACTGGAAACTGAACGAGAAACAAGACTGGGAACAGGACTGGGAACTAAACTAGAAACCGGACTGGAAATGAAACTAGAAACCGGACTGGACACTAAACTAGAAACTGAACTAGAAACAGAACTGGATTCAGGTCTGGAAACTGGACCTGATACTGAACTGGAAACTAAGCTAAAAACTGGACTGGATTCTAAACTGGATTCTGGACTGGGAACAGGACTGAGAACAGGACTGGAAACTAAACTAGATTCCGGACTAGAAACAAGACTGGATACTGAACTATGACCTGGACTTGAAACTGCACCTGAAACTGAACTGGAAACTAAGCTAGAAACTGGACTGGATTCTGAACTGGAAACTGGGCTGGGAACCGGACTGGGAACCAGACTGGGAACAGGACTGGGAACTAAACTAGAAACCGGACTGGAAACTATACTGGAAACCAGATTGGAAACAGGACTGGATACTGAACTGTGACCTAGACTGGAAACTGGACCTGAAACCGGACTGGAAAAAGGCCTGGGAACAGGACTGGAAACTAAACTAGAAACCGGACTGGAAACTGAACTGGGAACTTGATGTGACTTTGGGCCTGAACTGAGACATGGGCTAAGGCATGGGTTGGAACATGCCTTTGGGCATGAACTGAGGCATGGGTTGGAACATGACTCTAGGCATGAACTGAGGCATGGGCTGGAACATGACTCTAGATTTGGGCATGGACCTGGACTGGGACATGGACTAGGATATGTGTTAGGACCGAAACCTAGATCTGGACTTGGACATGGACTAGGATATGTGTTAGGACTGAAACCTAGACATGGACTTGAACTAGAACATGGACTTGGATTAGAACATGGAAAGGGACTAGGGTAAGAACCTGGACCTGGACTTGTACATAGATTAGGACTAGGACTAAGGCAAGAATCTGCACATGGACTTGGACATAGACTTGGACTAGGACATGAATTAGGGCTAAGACATGGGCTAGGACTTGGACATGGACTAGGACTTGGAAAGGAGGTCTCCCCATGGAACTCCGGCATGAGCTTAACTTGGGAGGAGGTCCCCTCGTGGACCTCCAACAGGAACTTGGCTTGGGCGGAGGTCCCCTCGTGGGCCTCCGGCAGGAACGTGGCTTGGGCGGAGGTCCCCTCGTGGGCCTCCAGCAGGAACGTGGCTTGGGCGGAGGTTCCCTCGTGGACCTCCGGCAGGAACAGGACAGGAACGGAGGTCTCCTCGTGGGCCTCCGGCAGGACAGGAGCGGAGGTCCCCTCGTGGACCTCCATTAGGCACTCCGCTGGGGAGACCTCCTGCTGGGTCTCCGGCTGGAGCTCGGGGCTGGAGGTTGCCACATTAACATCCAGAGGGTGCTCCGCTGAGGAGACCTCCTGCTGGGTCTCTGGCTGGAGCTCGGGGCTGGAGGTTGCCACGTTAATCTCCAGGTGGAGCTCTGCTGAGGAGACCTCCTGCTGGGTCTCCGGCTGGAGCTTGGGGCTGGCACGCCGCAAAGTGGCCTGTCCAATGCAGCCCGGTCACGCACTCCTGGGTCTGGGGCTTAGGGGTGGGCCGATCGGACAGGTGGTCCCTCCCCAAGAAGGTCTTGAGGTCGGGCTTGAATTCGGGGCTCCAGAACACCTGGACCAGTAGATCCACAAAGCCCGAAACTGTTTGGAGCTTTGTGGACCCACTGGCGAGGAGAGGAGGAACCCCAACCATTGTTCCTCGTCAGGCTTGGGGTCCTCCAAACTAAGAAAATACAATTGGGCCTGCAACAAAAAACATTGGGGCCAAGTGGAAAAGCCGTCGTAGGTGTCGGGGGGATAAATAAAGGTCCATTGTGAAAAAAAAATAGAATTGTATGCAGGCACCTTAAATATGGCACGGCGTGCCCTAACTTTCCCCGCTGCATCCATTTTTAGGCGGAGTATTCTGTTAGAGAATACAGGGGAGCTGGATGCAAGTGCAGGGGAAAAGTCACTTTAATAGGATCTTATTCAAAAGTAAAGGAACAGAGGCAAAATGGGGAAGTAACCGAAAGTATTTGGACAGGGAGAAAAGGAACACAAAAGCAGGGTCAAAAACAAACAATAATCCACAGGTAGTAAATCCACAGAGAGGCATTAATCCAGAAAAAAATGAGGAATTAAGCCACACAAAAAATGAGGCATAAATCCACAAAGAACTGGAGATAGCCCAAACGTTAGCAAGGCATAAGTCCACAAAGAGAACAAAACAAAAACAGGAAACGAGGCGATGGTCTATGGTTTTTGAACTATGTTCTAAGGTCCAGAAGCGAGAGAACACGAGAAGAGTGCAAGCGCACAGCACATACATACACTTACTCTAAATACTCCGCGTCCAAGCGGACAAAAGAAAAGGTTTAAATACATAAATGACAACCAGCTGTAACTAAAAACACCTGCAACTAATAATGAAACAATAAACGGGGAACCAATGAACATACAAGGGCGGAGACATGACATGAACCAAAACAAAAGCGCACATGGCGGAGTAAATAAACGAGAGTCCGTGAATGAACTGAGGGGAATGCGGAAGTGTGCTGCCGGCTGTCCTGAACAGTCGCGCGGAGAAGGGAATGCGGAAGTACGCTACTCGCTAGCCTTCGCTACTCGCTAGCCTTCGCGAGCAGCGTCGTGAGAGGGAGACTCTAACAAAGTGATAGCTGCCTACAGTGTTGAGAGCCTCAGAAACACAAATATTAATCTAAAAGTAAAACTTACCCATCATCAGATAGGCTCCTAAAATATAGCAATAGAGGGTATGCACGTGACGTCACGGTAGCTGGAACCCGCAGCGGTCATACCCACTAAGAGTGGCAAAAAGTCTGAGCGCTGCTACATGCAAACATGTCTCTCCAAGTCTTGTCATACATGTACAATGGCCTGTCAAAACTTTCCCTGTCTTCTCTGCAGCTATCCAAGGTTTCAGTGGGGGCTCATTCATTCTCTGACTGTGTTTTATCTTCACAAATATATAACGTTAGTAAGTGGAAGCAGTGGAAGCTACAAACAACCTAGGACTAGCTAGCTTATGGTTTACCAGATAAAATTATATAATAAAATAAAAATATTTGTACATACAACCAGAATGTTTATTGGTGTTCTTGTCACTTTAATTTCTCCAACAAATCCTGCCTTGAAGTTGGACCAAGCGTCAAAGATTTGTATGCCTTCAGGCTTTGCTTAGTGTATTTCCCCGGCGTCGAAATCAGGTACATATAAATGTCAGGAAAACCGATTTCTGGCAACATGCTGTCTGTCCATGGACCACAGGTTCTTGGACAAGTTGTAAGGGTCACTGTCGAGTTCAACTGCCTTTAGTTTAAGCTGATAATCATTACATTTACATTTAAGGCATTTGGCAGACACCCTTATCCAGAGCGACTTACATGTATCTCATTTATACAGCTGAGCATTAAGGGCCTTGCTCAAGGGCCCATCAGTGGCAGCTTGGTGGTGCTGGGGTTTGAACTCATGATCTTCTGAGCAGTAGACCAACACCTTAACCACTGAGCTACCACTAACTAATCGTTAGTTATTCTAGCGTTTTCGCAGCTTCCCCTATTAAAAGCAGCCATTTTGCTGGATGTTTTGCCACTCAGTCCAGCCGAGGGTGGCGTGTTCCAGCGGGAAAGTGACGTCAATGCATACCCTCTATTACATAAAAGAATACAGTAAAAACAGTAAAAATCCAAACACCAGGCTCCTTGTTTAGCAATAAACTCCTCAGCTTCACATCCGCCTTCCGCCATACTTGTTTTTGCTCTGCACGTGAGCTGCGAATGAGTCACAGACCGTTGCACACAGAAATACGTCATCAACTGGGCTTTATCGTTATTATTGTGGGAAGGCTAATTCTTATTGCGGGGAGAATTTCTACCAGTATATCGTGAACGATAAAATATCGCCCATCCCTACTGCAGGCAGGGATTTTATGCTATAGGTTAGTGCAGGGGTTCCCAAACTAGGGAGAAAGAAACTCACAATCTCTGCTTTTGTTTCATTCATTTATTTTACAAATGAATATTAGAAATATCAAAGAGAGATTTTGTGTGCCAATATTTTATAATAGCACAGGGGGTTACAGTCACAATACGCATGTATAGTTCTAGACTGGCATTGAGTACGAACACTAACCGGTTTTGTTATTAAAGTTAGTGTGTGAATTTTAAAAACCTCTCATGTAGCCTTCACACCTATCAACTTTACATAAATATATAAATTCTGAATATACAACCCTAATTCCAAAACAATTGGGACGCTGTGTAAAATGTAAATAAAAACAGAATGCAATGATTTGCAAATCTCATAACACAATAGAACATAGAAAACATATCAAATGTTTAAACTGAGGAAATGTACCATTTGTAGATACAGATTGATGAGCTTCTGCCCATGTGTACTTCTGAAAGACTCTGCCTCTCTAAGATGCTCTTTTTATACCCAATCATGTTACTGACCTGTTGCCAATTAACCTCCAGCTGTTTCTTTGTAGTAACACTTACTTTTCCAGCCTTTTGTTGCCCTGTCCCAACTTTTTTGAGACGTGTTGCTGCCATCAAATTCAAAATTACCTTATTTTTTCCTTAAAATCAGGAACATTTCCTCAGTTTAAACATTTGATATATTTTCAATGATCTATTGTAATAAATTATGGGTTTATGAGATTTGCAAATCATTGCATTCTGTTTTTATTTACATTTTACACAGCGTCCCAACTTTTTGTAATTGGGCTTGTACATTTTAAATTTACATATTTATTGTTATTGTGAAAGCCAGAGGTGACGGTGGCAAGGAAAAACTCCCTGAGATGACATCAGGAAGAAACCTTGACAGACTCAAAAAGGAACCCATCTTCATCTGGGTGACTGTGTATAGTGTGATTATAAATCATTTCTCTTCTATAACTGTGTGATATAGTGTCAAAAATGCAGTCGTGTTAGTATGAACTTATGAGCAACTTATGAGTATGAGCATCAGAGTCATTTCAGAATTCATTGTAGTTTTAACTTAAAGTCTAATTGTATTGAACTGAAGTTGGATGATGTATAATTTAGTGTAAACTGTTCTTAGCAATTGCAGCCCTAAGGCTGACATAATAAAGTAAAAATGTTACTGACAAATAAAGTGTTCAAATGTTACAGTAGTTCTATATTATAAATCTGGATTTTAAAAAAGTGTAGAGTGGTCAGTGCTTGGGGTTGCATAATGTCCATTTGGAACTGTTTGCCCAAAAAGACCCCTGAGTTAGTGTGTCTGTAGAAAATGACAGACTCCCATACTTTAAACATTTTCATTCTTTGGATTCAGCAACAAAAGCGATGGTGAAATGTTACTCTAACCAATAAAAAAATACAGACATCATAAGTAATCATTGTTCTCTCTCTCTCCCTCTCTCTCCTATAGGTAAGTGTGTGTATATGAACATTGAAGGCTTTTGCTAACAGTGGGTGAGTAAATCTGGAAGCAACGTGCTCATATGGAGTGTTTTTCAGTTCCAGTCGGCTGAGCCCAGCATCTGCTCTGCCTTCATTACGCTTTACATCCACATTTGGATGCTGAATTTCTGAATATCTCTTCTGCACAATAGCTTTTTGTTCTCTCTCTCCCTCTCTCTCTCTCTCTCTCTCAGGGTGTTCATTTGGCAGATGCTTTTGTCCTTTTCTTCTGCTTTTTAAATAAGCTAAATATATAGTATATGTTGTATGTTTTACATAAGGGACAGCTATGTTTTGGGTCCATGTGTGCACAAGTACATTGAACTCATTTACATTATTTATTGAATGCAAAATATTGCTAGCACACTTTGAGCTTTTGTTGCACTATAACGTTAGGGAATAGTTTTTTAGACTGTAGTTTAGACTGCATGTTGTAGTTCTACGTACACGTACAGTATATACAACATGAAATGTTTTTATGCTCCTGCAAAATGTGGGACATTATCCCGACCCCTTTTATGCCCGTTTCGATGTAAAATAGTTAGGAGTAGTTTGTGTTATGAGTAAGTGAATGAGATTTAAGCTAAGGCTGCCAGTTTGGAGATGTGTAGGAACACACAGGAAATGTATAAGAAATACCAAGTCCTCTTCTGCACATCCTGGCAGGATCTAATGTTTACAGGTTGAAGCTACATCAGAATTTATATTCAGATGAAATATTGGCCTGTCAAAATACTCCCTAAGAAACTCTCTCTCTGTGTCTCTTTCCCTCTGTGAATCAGTTTAGGTGTTTCTACATTTCTCAACTGCATCCATACTACATTTGTGAAGAATAAATCATTTCATTTCTGAGTAATTTGTGTGAAAAGGAAGCTTTGCATTTTTTGGACACTGAATAGCATTTCATTGTTTAGTCCATTTTGCTGGACTTCTTCCAACACATGGCTTCTCCATATTGATTAAAAAAAAAAACCCTGAAAATTGTAGATATAGAGAGGGATGAGGTAGGAGGCCAAGACCAAGGCTGAGTATTATTACTCTCTCTCTCTCTCTCTCTCTCTCTCTCTCTCTCTCTGTGTGTGTGTGTGTGTGTGTGTGTCGTGTGTGTGTGAGAGAGAGAGAGAGAGAGAGAGAGAGAGAGAGAGAGAGAGAGAGAGAGAGAGAGAGAGAGAGAGGGAGAGGGAGGGAGAGGGAGGGAGGGGAGATTGCAGTATTGGGGTTTTATTAAAGCACAGGTTTTGTAAAACAGTGTATTTGGGTCTGTTCTTCCTTCATGGCTCCATTCATCTTTCTCTCCTCCTGCTGTGTTGTGAAGTTTTATATCAGCTTTCTATTAGGTCACATTACCTGGTTCCTCTGGCATGTTGAAGTTTTACTGAAAAACGGTGTGTGTGTGGGGGGGGGGGGGGGGGGGGGAGGTGTTGTAGTATTCTGGCATTTCTTTGTAAATCAGTTAACACTTAGAAAGCAGTTATGGATTCATATACCACAGCATTGTTGAATTCTTGAATTTGATTGGTCAGAAGGTGATTCATTTTGTATAAAAAGCATTTCTGACAGTAGAACCGGCTCTAAATCGAATGATTATATTAATGTGCTCATTATAATCAGTTATCATTTCTGTAGTGACATCTCAGTCATAGGATTAACGCTTCACATAGTCCAAGGCTAATAATCAATGGATTTTTAAAAAGCTTTGTTATTTATAAAGACAAATGTCTAATCATCAGTATGGTGAAGCTTGAGATGCTTAAGATTTTATTTATTTATTTATTTGAAACCTTCATGGACAGTAGAGTTGTCATGGTACCAAAATTTCAGTAGTCGGTACCAATACCAGTAAAATTCCACGGTACTCGGTACCAATTTCGGTACCAAAGCAAAACACAAAAATTTTAAAATGCCATTCTTTATACTTCAAGTATTTCAAAGTGTTTCAAGTTTTTTTCCCCACAAGTAATTAAAGGTATAAAAATGAATAAACAAAAAAATTACAAGCATGCAAAACACAAAAGTATGCCATAATTGAACAACACACACTTCTTATTTTAAATAAGTTAAGTTCAAATAAATTAAACAAATGTATATGTATGTTTCAAGTATTTCTGAAAAATGCTTTAAGTTTTGGCCTTAGGTTTTTTTCCCTTCAAGTAAATAATTACTAAATAAATTACTAGCAAAAAATACAGACTTGTGAAAATCTGGTACCGTCAACTTTTTTATTTTTTAGTACCGACTTGGTACCGAAGTACCGGTACTTTTGACAACTCTAATGGACAGAGTCTCAAATGTCAGAGCTTTGTAACAGTCAGTAAGTTTTCCACCATGAGAGTGTTCAGGACAGAGGATTGCTCTAAAATATGTGATAACATGAACTAACTTGCTTTGTGGACATTTCACAACTTTTCATGTAACTACAAATGGTTAAAAAAGCATGTGCCATTCATTAATGTTGCTTCATATTCCAAAAAACAATGCACAAAAATTCATTTCAACCCCATATACTAAGCCACAGTGAAATAAAATAGGCTGTAGTGTTGGTTTAACACCTTCCTGCACTCTACTCATCTCCCAGACGTCACCTATTATCTATAAACATTCCTACATGGATCCGACTGTTTTGTGAAAATTGAATGAGCTTAGCAGGTGGTATAAACTGCGCTCATTCATTATACATGATGCTACACAGCAGTAATCTTGTGTGGTTGAAAATAATTTGAAATCTTTTTATGGAACAGGGGAAGGGAAGATAGAGTTTCCATTTTAATTATTACATTTTCTTTTTGGAATGAATGAGCCACCTGAGGCTTGACGTTGTCCCAGGATCTGGTTCAAATTGACTAGACTGATCAATAAAGCAGGGTTCATTTCTGAGCTTCTATAATAAGACGCTACATAATCTTTTTTTTTTTGCCAGCAGAAGTTAGAGATGTTTGGTCATTTTCACAGCTCAAGTACTTGTTGTGTTAGCAAGTCTTTGACTCTTCTACAGTATCGTCTCTCTCGCATCTTCGTTTTCGCTCTGTATTTGTTTAAATATGAGGTTATAGCTCTGCACTTGTGCTGTTAAAAAGTGCCTTTAAACCTGATGTGCAGAAATGGGCTTTGCACACACTAAGCAGATTTTGTAGAGTGATTAATCTGTGTAATATATTTACTCACTCATAATGAGAAACATGTTGCATTGCACTGGACATCAGGCTTTTCAGTGTTTTCATTGCTCTTTCAGTTAGTCTTGCAGACAGAAGAGGAGTTTAAACCTGCTTTTTAATTTAGATCTTATATAAGGAGAATCATCATTTGAGAATTTCCCTCTGGGATTAATAATCTGTCTGTGTCATAGGCTAATCAAAAGTGTCTGCCACAGGCTAATCAAAAATATGTTCAACAAAAGTGGAACATATAGATATCAATTTAATTTGTATAGAAAGCAGTTTAAATGGTTAGACTCGCATTTAAAGTATGTAGGATGGATGATGCTGTAGGGGCAAGTGTTTTGAGAACTGCCTGTAACACCGTGTTTGAATTTGTCTCATCAAATAAGACATGGTTGCCCCCATAATGTCTCACACAGATGCTTTGATGGTGTATGAGATGCCTACTGAGAGAGCAGAAGCCCCAGGGCTTCACCCTCCATCTCCGATAAACACAAATGTTCATCAGACTCATCACATCATAGTGCTTATTCATTACAGATGATTCATTATTAATGAGTGTGTCTGTGTTTGATGATGTTGATCCTCAGAGATTCAGTCAGACTGATAAGCAAGTGGCTAGTGCACTCAAGGTGTGTGATATTGACAGCTCTACACTGTATTGCACACAAGCGAGCTCAACTACTGTTACCTAATTGCTTTTTTCTTTCTCCATTTGTGTGTGTGTGTGTGTGTGTGTGTGTGTGTGTGTGTGTGTGTGTGTGTGTGTGTGTCTGTCTGTCTGTAAAGTACACTATCATGGAAAAGCACTGCCAGTGTTTATTGTGCTGTTTTGCACACAGGAGAATGATTTGGCTGTGCTGGGTGCTTGTTTTTTTTTAGACTGAGGTGGGGGTGAGGTGAAGGGGAATGTTTATAAAATGACAGACAAGAGACTGATCCAAAGACAATAAAGCACTATGGATTGAAAGGTATCTTTCGAAGCAGGGTTTCTAAGCCACCTAATACACTAGCGTGACACCATGTCTGAAACCATTTTTTTTTTTATCATGTTATACATATTTTTCTGGAGTTGACCATCCTGCAGTTTCAGGGTTGTGGCCTTTATTAACATATATTTGACCAAAAGTGACACGCTGATATTGCAACCTGGACTTCCATCTTGGGATTGCCAATATGTCTGATTGTATTTTAGGGTATTAGAGTGCACTACAATATTTACAGTAATCACATCCTGCTCCCTAGCACAAATCTGTGACCTTTGATTGTGCCCAGTGTTTATTAAATCATGTATTATGACATGTATTGTACTAACACAGCTGTTGCACTATTTTCACTTCAAACTGCACCTCAATGAACAAAAATAGCTGATTGAAACTGAGAGCATGCATAATGCTGTTAACATAGTGTAATGATGGATGGAGGATGTGATGTCTATAGTATCATCTGGTAGGTATTCCCATCATGTTCAACTTCAGTAGCATCTGAAAAAAAATTTGGATCAGCATCTTCGAACTCTCATGCCCCACTGATCTGACTCTAAACCAGCTGAGAGGGATTGGATAGTGGCTTGCAACCCACAGCTCTGAAAGCGCTCAGTTTTGGTCACGATGGAATTCAGTTTGCCACAGTGCAAGGGTTTTTATTTACATTTGATTTAACTTTACAGGAAACAACTCTTGTGCACACCTCTCCATTCCATGCAAAGTGATATCAAAGTGTCCATTAAAGCGAAAAGACAATAAATAAAAACATCCCTGCATAGTCTTGTGCAGTTGACTGTAGAATTGACTTCATCTAGTGTGAAATATTTTAGACCAACACACGAACATTTAATGTCTGCCTCACTATTTTTACACCACCCGACTAGTTGACTAATCTATGCAAACCCTAGAGTGTGTGTGTTGTGTGGCTTCATCTGACATTTCACACAGAACTGCATGCTGATTTTTTATTTTTTTTGTCTTCCTAACAACCCTCGTTTCCTGAATATCAGTCCTTTGAAAAGGCCAGTGAAGGGCTGAGAACAAGACAGAATACAGATCAAGAAAAGGGGAAAAGAGGCAGGAGTAATACAAGGAGGAGGTAAACAACACCACATACAGGTAAATTAATTCATATTGAACTGTAGGTAGTAACTATTTACTAGTAGTAACTGTAGGTTGTAACTATTATTGTGAGAATTTAATAATAGTTATAACTATTGCAAATTCCAGTCAAAAAGTTTGAAGACTAAAAAAAAGCCAAATCTTATGTGAAAACCATCATCCAAGTGAAAATCATAAACATATCACATGCCACTTCTTCTGTTTATCACCTTAAAAAAGTGTGTTTACTGTAAGTGAGGTTGGGAAGGGAATTAGATTCTTGGCCATGAAAATGATCCTCGAGTCTATTTTAGATAAGAAGCAGTAAAGATCTGAACAAAGTCCTGGTAGATTTGTGGAGCAGGATATGTCTTTTTGTCAGTGTAATGTGTGTCCATATACAGTATAGATGGACTCGTGATACTTTGTAAAATGATTAAAGGATCAGGCTCACATTGGGCTACCAACTATAAACTTTCTATAAACATTATGCTGGATAATTTATATAGCTATGTACTGTAAATTAGGATTTTCTGTCTGGTTTTGGTTTGGAGCTCAAGATGACAGCCCTGCATTTTTACATGCACACATTTAATTTACGATCACTTCAGATTTTACTGAATGCTCAACAGCCATCATTTTACTGTAGTATCCTCTGAGATGCACTATATTCTGTATTTTCCTAGCAGTGAGACCTGGTGATGAATTCTTCTGTCCTGTGTGTGGAAAGGTTTGGCCCCTGCAGTCTGTCATTATCTCTGATCTGTGGTCAGGATCTGCCCAACAGAGCACATGCTCTCAGACAGAAGAAGACAAACAGCATTTTGGTTCCTATAAACTGTATATGATTTAAACTATGACATTGAGGAAATGCACTCATTCACCTCTGAATATTGAGGCACATGAGCACTTAAACACCACACACATAGATGGTAGATGCTTACCTGAACAGCATAAAAATTAAATTTGTCCCTTACACATTTCTTATTATTTTCACTCTAGTGTACAGATTTATATCCTACACTTCAGGTTTACTGTACAACAGCAGAGAAAACTATTAACTGGTTTCTGTGAACCATAATGAAAACATAAAAATAATAAATATACTGTTCAAAATTAGACAAAAAAAGTATTTGGACACTCCATCCTATGTTCGTAGACCTTCTTCATAATGTTAGAAGGTTGCATTCAAAATGCCTGTGTACACTTCTTCATGATGCCATCGATGCACACAAGCTCACCAACACCACTGTAGGAAAAACAGTCCCAGCCTCCTCCGTGCTTTATAGTACCCTTAATGCAGTTTGGTTGGATATCTTCTCCTGGCTTTCTCCACACAAACTCTCTACCATCAGCTCCAAGCTAGTTCAGTTTGCATTAATGTGAAAATAAGACACTTCTCTAGAAGCTTCTGTGCATGTTTCTTTCTTATTCTTGAGGCTGATGAATGGTTTCCACTGCATTACTCTCCCTCTGTACCCATGCTCATTGATCCTGTTTTGAATAGTTTGTGCACTAAGTTGTAGCTGCTAATTCTGACAGATGTCTGAAGCAAACCTTGTTGCTTTTTCTCACAATTATGCCTGTACATTGCCTGTTTTATTCACAAGTCCTAAATGTGGAAGGAAGGTTTAGTTTTTTGCTGAGCTGGCAAATAGAGTGGCCTTCTTTGTGCAACCTGATAATGCTAGACCTTTTCTCAAAACTTACTTCCCTCTTCTTAGTCATTTTTGCAATTATTTTTAACCAGCTGCTCCCATAGTTATTTATATGTATGTAGTCAAATACCTTCAATTTCATACATGTTCCTCCTAGCAGAGTAACAACATGGTATAACACATTAACTATGGATTAATTGTGACGACCAGAATAGGCTTGTGTTTAAATGCTTTTTTTGTCTAATTTAAGCAGTATATCTATCATTATTATATTTTAAAACATAATCTATTTTTTTGGAAATGTTTTGCTTGGAAAGTTTGACATGATTGTTTTATAATGCAGTGAAATTCATACATTTGTAAATGTGACTGATGTGTCTAAATACATTTTGGGGTAACTGTACAGTAAGTCTGTCTTCTGTGTTTTCCCCTTTATTGTTTTTTACTGTTAGTTATTTGTTTGACATGATTATCATGTTGAGCATGTTACAGGTATATTTATCATTTATCTGGCATGAGGTTTAACTAAAAACCTTAACCTTTCACACAATAAACAATCATCAAATGGTCCTGTGATCTTAACTGCTTTAATTACTCATTTCTAATTTCCAGAAATTTCTTACTGTATGGCATTAATTACATTCCAAAACTAGTAGAAGCTGGAATAAAGTAAACCGCTAAAGCATTAAGTGCATGTTTACTTCCTAGTTTGTTGTTGAGTAGAGATGAGCAGTTTTTACTGTACTGTATTTTTATTTTTTTTTAAATCCAAACATTTCATGTTCGGCATGAGCACTTTCAAATTTTAAACTTGCTGAACACATTCTGAGATATACACAGAGAGAGAGAGAGAGCGAGCACTGCTGGCTGATTTCTGATTCTGTTTAGTTACTCATTCACTTTGTGAATCCCTGTTGAATTTGCCTCTGATGTTAGCCAGGCACACATATTAGAGTGTGTGAATCCGACCAACTTTATGAGAAAACAGCAGTGTGGTCAGAGAGAATATGCTTCTGTGAGGGAAATGAAAAATTGAAAACACTGTTCCTTCTAAGCTGCACTTGTGCGGTTGTGCCCTTCTTATGATATTCCCATACAGAAAATTTTTATAAATAATAAATTATATATTATATAGTACATAAAATACTCTAACTTAAAAAAAAAAATAATAATAATAATTAATAAATACTCTATTAGGATTTTAAAACTCCCAAAGCAGCCTCTGTAATTTCCAGTAACTTTCCATTCCAGTAACTTAGGATTTTTGTACAAAAATGTGCTAGCTGTGAGCTTATCAAGCCATGCTAGTTGTTCAGCACCTTTGACAATCACCTATTAAATCTTGTTAGCATAGCAGTGCTGCCGAGTGTTGCCTTCCCAGGATTATTAGGGTGTTACACGCGCATGTCACAGACAAGTCTCTGTAAATAAGTTGTTAGTATGGAGCTTTTTCACACTTCCATATTCATGAATATAGAAGCGTATGTAGAATCATTTCAAAACTTACAGTCAACAATGGCAGCAAATACAGTCTCAATCACTCCAGCATCCCTAAATGCACAAATAATTTGAGCAAACATCCAAACCTGAGCTCTCACTCATTTCCCACCATTTTTCTTGTGAGAAAGAAGTAGCTTTATGTGATGAAGCTACTTGCTAGCTGGCGAACTGTGTGTGCTCAGCCATAAGAGCTCTATCTCTCATTTATTTAGTGAGTTTTATGTTTCTGAAGCAGGTGGACATGAAGGTCATCCTTCCTCCCTTACATATAGTAACGTGTGTGTGTGTGTGTGCGTGTGTGTGTGTGTGTGTGTGTGTGTGTGTGCACGCGTGTGTGTACATGCCATAAGATATAACACTTGAATTCAATGAGCCACTTCAACATACTTATGCCTACTTGTGAAGAGCAAGGCTATGCATTTGTCATTTTAACCTCAGAAGGATGAATGAGACGAATAGAAATGTGTCTGCTTTTACGTCCATTTTGTCAAAGTGCTTGGGAATGGGCTGTGACACACACACACACACACCCACGCACATATAGAATCTAATATAGCTATGAATACACACTTTATTTTCAGGTTTTATATGTGTCCTTATTTTATTCTTCTAAAGAATAAAAATCTTCCTATGCTTCTAAAACATTCATTTTGTTATCTTTTTTATTTTTCTGTGAAAATCAGCTTGAGGTCACTGGGTAAAATGGCACTAGAGAGGCCCTGTGTAGACAGTGCGTCTGTATATAAAGATGTGAGTCAGGATTTTGCTTGCTGTGTTCAGCAATATCATACACTCACTGGCCACTTTATAAGGAACATCAGAATACTTGTATATTCATGCAGTGATGTGGCAGCAGTACATTGCATAAAATCCCACGGATACACATCAAGAGCTTCAGTTAATGTTCACATCAAGCGGCAAAATGATTGGAGTTTACTCAGAATTGTGCAATAAAACAAACAGTGAACGACAGTCATGCGGGTGAAAACGCCTTGTTGATGAGAGTTCAGAGGGGAATGGCGAGATTGGTATAAACTAACAGGAAGGATGCAGGAAGGAATAGCTGAAGACTACATCATGTTCCATTCATGTCAGCTAAGAGCAGGAATCTGAGGGCAGATTGGGCACAGAGTAAAAATTGGACAGTTGAAGATGAAAGGAAAAACATCATTTTTTGATGAATCTTGATTTTGCTGCAGAATTTGGCCTCAACTGCATGAAGGCAACCAATTTGACCTGTGTCAGCAGTTCAGGGTGGTGGTGGTGGTGTAATGGTGTGGGGAATGTTTTCTTGGCACATATCCTGCATGAGTGCATCCAGCATGATAATGCACCATGTCACAAAGCACAAGTCGTATCATGAACATGACAGTGAGTTCAGGGTACTCCAACAGCCTCCAAAGTCAATAGAGCACCTTTGGGATGTGGTAGAATGGGAGATTCACACCATGAATGTGTAGCAATTATGTGATGCAATCATGTTAACATAGAGCAGAATCTCAAAGGTGTTTCCAACACATGGTGGAATTTAAAAGTTAGCATATAAAGCATTTAAAAGCTAGCACATACAGGTGCATCTCAATAAATTAGAATGTCGTGGAAAAGTCCATTTATTTCAGTAATTCAACTCAAATTGTGAAACTCGTGTATTAAATAAATTCAATGCACACAGACTGAAGTAGTTTAAGTCTTTGTTCTTTTAATTGTGATGATTTTGGCTCACATTTAACAAAAACCCACCAATTCACTATCTCAACATATTAGAATACTTCATAAGACCAATAAAAAAAACATTTTTAGTGAATTGTTGGCCTTCTGGAAAGTATGTTAATTTACTGTACATGTACTCAATACTTGGTAGGGGCTCCTTTTGCTTTAATTACTGCCTCAATTCGACGTGGCATGGAGGTGATCAGTTTGTGGTACTGCTGAGGTGGTATGGAAGCCCAGGTTTCTTTGACAGTGGCCTTCAGCTCATCTGCATTTTTTGGTCTCTTGTTTCTCATTTTCCTCTTGACAATACCCCATAGATTCTCTATGGGGTTCAGGTGTGGTGAGTTTGCTGGCCAGTCAAGCACACCAACACCATGGTCATTTAACCAACTTTTGGTGCTTTTGGCAGTGTGGGCAGGTGCCAAATCCTGCTGGAAAATGAAATCAGCATCTTCAAAAAGCTGGTCAGCAGAAGGAAGCATGAAGTGCTCCAAAATTTCTTGGTAAATGGGTGCAGTGACTTTGGTTTTCAAAAAACACAATGGACCAACACCAGCAGATGACATTGCACCCCAAATCATCACAGACTGTGGAAACTTAACACTGGACTTCAAGCAACTTTGGCTATGAGCTTCTCCACCCTTCCTCCAGACTCTAGGACCTTGGTTTCCAAATGAAATACAAAACTTGCTCTCATCTGAAAAGAGGACTTTGGACCACTGGGCAACAGTCCAGTTCTTCTTCTCCTTAGCCCAGGTAAGACGCCTCTGACATTGTCTGTGGTTCAGGAGTGGCTTAACAAGAGGAATACAACAACTGTAGCCAAATTCCTGACACGTCTGTGTGTGGTGGCTCTTGATGCCTTGACCCCAGCCTCAGTCCATTGCTTGTGACGTTCACTCAAATTCTTGAATCGATTTTGCTTGACAATCCTCGTAAGGCTGCGGTTCTCTCGGTTGGTTGTGCATCTTTTTCTTCCACACTTTTTCCTTCCACTCAACTTTCTGTTAACATGCTTGGATACAGCACTCTGTGAACAGCCAGCTAATTTGGCAGTGAATGTTTGTGATTTACCTAGTGAACCAAACTGAGAGACCATTTTGAAGGCTCAGGAAACCTTTGCAGGTGTTTTGAGTTGATTAGCTGATTGGCATGTCACCATATTCTAATTTGTTGAGATAGTGAATTGGTGGGTTTTTGTTAAATGTGAGCCAAAATCATCACAATTAAAAGAACCAAAGACTTAAACTACTTCAGTCTGTGTGCATTGAATTTATTTAATACACGAGTTTCACAATTTGAGTTGAATTACTGAAATAAATGGACTTTTCCACGACATTCTAATTTATTGAGATGCACCTGTATAATGCAAAACAATTTAACTCACCCTGGATATATGATATCAGACTTTTTCCATTAAAGCAAATCCACTGTATATTTCATATAGTGAGGGGAAAAAAGTATTTGATCCCCTGCTGTTTTTGTACGTTTGCCCACTGACAAAGAAATGATCAGTCTATAATTTTAATGGTAGGCACAGTTTTAACAGTGAGAGACAGAATAACAACAAAAAATCCAGATAAATGCATTTCAAAAAAGTTATAAATTGATGTGCATTTTAATGAGTGAAATAAGTATTTGATCCCCTATCAGTCAGCAAGATTTCTGGCTCCCAGGTGTCTTTTACACAGGTAACGAGCTGAGATTAGGAGTACTCTCTTAAAGGGAGTGCTCATAATCTCAGCTTGTTACCTGTATCAAAGACACCTGTCGACAGAAGCAATCAATCAATCAGATTCCAAACTCTCCGCCATGGCCAAGACCAAAGAGCTGTCCAAGGATGCCAGGGACAAGATTGTAGACCTATACAAGGCTGCATTGGGCTACAATACCATCGCCAAGCAGCTTGGTGAGAAGGTGACAACAGTTGGTGCGCTTATTCGCAAATGGAAGAAACACAAAATAACAGTCAGTCTCCCTCGGTCTGGGGCTCCATGCAAGATCTCACCTCGTGGAGTTTCAATGATCATGACAACGGTGAGGAATCAGCCCAGAACTACACGGGAGGATCTTGGGCAGCTGGGACCATAGTCACCAAGAAAACATTTGGTAACACACTACGCCGTGAAGGACTGAAATCCTGCAGTCCCCGCAAGGTCCCCCTGCTCAAGAAAGCACATGTACAGGCCCGTCTGAAGTTTGCCTGAATGATTCAGAGGAGAACTGGGTGAAAGGGTTGTGGTTAGATGAGACCAAAATCGAGCTCTTTGGCATCAACTCAACTCACCGTGTTTGGAGGAGGAGGAATGCTGCCTATAACCCCAAGAACACCATCCCCACTGTCAAACTTGGAGGTGGGAACATTATGTTTTGGGGGTGTTTTTCTGCTAAGGGGACAGGACAACTGCACCACATCAAAGGGATGATGGATGGGGCCATGTACTGTCAAATATTGGGTGAGAACCTCCTTCCCTCAGCCAGGGCATTGAAAATGGGTCGTGGATGACAATGACCCAAAACACACAGCCAAGGCAACAAAGGAGTGGCTCAAGAAGAAGCACATTAAGGTTGCCAAACGTCAGCCTCGAGACCTTAATGACTTGGAGAGGATCTGCAAAGAGGAGTGGGACAAAATCCCTCCTGAGATGTGTGCAAACCTGGTGGCCAACTACAAGAAACCTCTGACCTCTGTGATTGCCAACAAGGGTTTTGCCACCAAGTACTAAGTCGAAGGGGTCAAATACTTATTTCCCTCATTAAAATGCAAATCAATTTATAACTTTTTTGAAATGCGTTTTTCTGGATTTTTTGTTGTTATTCTGTCTCTCACTGTTAAAATACACCTACCGTTAAAATTATAGACTGATCACTTCTTTGTCAGTGGGCAAACGTATTTGATCAGCAGGCGATCAAATACTTTTTCCCCCACTGTAGCTGAGGCATCCAGTCCTATCCACAAAGGGCCAGGGTCAATGCAGGTTTTCATTCCACCCAACCTCTCTCCTTTTGTCTCTCTCTCTCTCTCTTTCACTGTGCTGCAGAATTCATAAAGTTAATCTCCTGAGATGAAAGGACTTTCCATTCGAATCTCATTTCAGTGTGTAGAGCTAGAATAGATTCGCTTCAGATTTGTAAAGGGACAATAGCCGTCACATTCTGACACTACATTTCCAACAGAGGTGATTTTTTGATGTTTGAATTTGCAAATGTGTGGCTTATGGTGTTAAAAATCAGTTTATGTGGATTGCAGTGATGGAGAGACAAGGGAAATGAAAGGGTACAGAAAAGGCAAGGCCATCACAGGACAAGTTTGTGCTAATGAGAAATTTCAATTCCTCTCAGATGCTGATGTGGGCCTGCAGCTACATAATGTTCATATATTTCAATAACAATATTATTGTAGTGACGGATTAAACTCAGTTTCTGACTTTTAGTACTTGAGAAATGTTGTGTGCCTGAATGTTTTAGTGAGAAAACATAATTACGACGGTCATGATTGATCTATTAAGCAGCATTAATATAAGTTGATGTGCAGAAGTGTGTATTTTGGGCTGCACTCAGTGTTGAGTTTCGTATGTGTAGTGAGGATTTAATATCAAAATTGTGCTAAAACATTATAAATTTATAAAAAGAATTCAAACAAGTGACTTGTAAGTGTAGTAAATGAGTGCTCTGTCAGATTATCCTTCAAACCATCATCATGTTTTCTTTAAAGGGCAGTCATCAAATTATTTGGCAAATTTACAAACACACACCTTATCCACACGTTATGAGTTCATGACCTAGATGTAGTGTTAAGTTTCACACATGATTAACTGTTAGAGAATAATATATAAATAATTAGATTTACTGGATCAACTGCTAGTGCAACTGATTAATATGATAAATAGTTAAACTATTCATGCAGCTATAAATTACCAATATACTAGACTCCTATAATATGTTTTTTTCAATGCTTTCCATCTTCTCATTCATATTTCATCATAGTAGTCTCTTGCTTTTATGTTAAATTGTGTTATCTTTGACAAAAATGCTTTTTTTCTGGGTTTAAAGGCATGTGCTTGAATTTAAAGGCAGTGATCTAGATGATATTGTCCTAGCTGCTTCTACGTGAGTATTATATCAAGAAAATCTCCCCCATTTTCTGTACCAGTCAGGTATAGTGAAGGCTAACATGTGCTTCCTCCGTGACATAAAGCCAGCCAACAACATTTTGTTTACCTACTGCTCATGGTGCATCACAGGGCAGTCAGGGGAAAGTGCTATCTGCCCTCTTCCACATACATGAGCTCACAGATACCTGTGATTGGCTACTGTTGTTCTGATTGACAGAGGAGAGAATATAACATCCCTCCCAACCAGAGAGCATGGCCGATTTTGCTCTCTTGGCTCCTGGTCATGGATGGCTGTGACATATTTGGGATTTGAACATGTGGTCTCCCGGCAATAATGGGAGTGATTTTCTGTTATGCCACTCAAGAGCCTCTGCACAAATATTGATGGAACTTTTGGACTTAAATCATAAATGTAAATTGTAAATGTAAAGGTTGGGTTGCATTTTGTCCTTGAGTAAATAGAATTATGGGATTATTTAGGGGGCACATTGGCTTAGTGGTTAGCATTTTTGCCTCACACCTCCAGGGTTGTGTGTGTGGAGTTTGCATGTTCTCCCTGTGCTTGGGGGGTTTCCTCTGGGTATTCCGGTACTCCAGTTTCTTCCCCCAGTCAAAGGACATGCATTGTAGCCTGGCATCTCTAAATTGTCTGTAGTGTGAAAATGGGCGTGTGAGTGTGTGTGCAACTGTGGCTTGCGATTGATTGTCCAGGGTGTCCCTGCCTGGAATAGGCTCCAGGCTCCCTGCAGCTCTGTGTAGGTACAGAAGGTGGATGTATTCTTTTTAACATTAGAAACAAATTCAGGCTGTTCTTTAGAGATCAGGGTTTTCTTATGTGGGGAGTCTTGAGCTGCTGCTGAAACACACTCCTGCTAGGAAGCTCATCAGCAAGATCCTGTGGCTGTGTTTTCTTACACTATAGCTGTAGAAAGTGTTTTACTGTAGTTTTGTTAGTAGATGACAAATGTGATGACACTTGACAACGTAACGTCTTAGGTCATTTTAAAAAGCTCTAATGACGCCCTAGCAGCATGAAAGCTGTCATGAAATCTGGCATAAAAACATGTTCTAACTAGAAAGCAATTAGCTGAAATGAGAGCATGACCTATGCTGCCATTTCATCAAATATTATGGCACTGCATCAAAATTGACAGTTGTACTAACTGTAACATGACACTATTATATCCTGGGACATAAACTGACATCGGCTATGTTTATACTGTGATAATGTCAGGGTTATGACCCGGGGTGTATTGACTGCAGAGTATGTGCCTGTAACATCTTTTATATGCAACATTCTGGCATGTTTATGCTGCTCAAGCGATGATTTTAACTTGATGAGTTGTGTTATTTGTTTTATTATTTGACACACTAGAAAGCATGCTGTTTATTTATGTATTACTATTTATTTATTTGTTTGTTTGTTTATTTTTCCTTATAGCCAATGTGGTTATAATCCCTGTCCATATTAGGCCTGGATTAACACAGTGTGGTGCCCTAGGGTGACCACACTTGAAGTGCCCCCCTCCTCCCACTTTACACATAAAAAAGAGAAATTTACTATGGCTATAAAGACCATAGATTTATATGAACTTATAGCTAAAGTACAGGCACACATACTACAGGAAAAATGTAAGACCCAACCAAAAAACCTGACATGATACATAGACATAGGCCTACAAATGCCATCCTAGCCAGTACACTGATGCTCAAATCTGAATGCAACTCACATGCCAATACATGTCATGCTAAATATCATTATTTCCGTCATAAATCGCCTGTATTAGGACTACATGCAAAACCGTTAAAGAGTATGTCTAAAAAAATCATTGCACACATGTACAGTGCCTTGCAAAAGTATTTACTCCCCTTGGCATTTTTCCTATTTTGTTGCCTTACAATCTGGTATTAAAATGGAATTTTTGGGGGTTTGTATCATTTGATTTACACAACATTCCTACCACTTTGAAGATGCAAAATATTTTTCTTGTGAAACAAACAAGAAATAAGACAAAAAAACAGAAAACTTGAGCGTGCATAACTATTCACCCCGATGTAGAGCCACCTTTTGCAGCAATTACAGCTGCAAGTCTCTTGGGGTACGTCTCTAAAAACTTGGCACATCTAGCCACTGGGGTTTTTGCCCATTCTTCAAGGCAAAACTGCTCCAGCTCCTCCAAGTTGGATGAGTTCCGCTGGTGTACAGCAATTCTCAGTTGGATTGAGGTCTGGGCTTTGACTAGGTCATTTTAAGACATTTAAATGTTTCCCCTTAAACCACTCGAGTGTTGCTTTAGCAGTATGCTTAGGGTCATTGTTCTGCTGGAAGGTGAACCTCCATCCCAGTCTCAAATCTCTGGAAGACTGAAGCAGGTTTCCCTCAAGAATTTCCCTGTATTTAGCACCATCCATCATTCCTTCAATTCTGACCAGTTTCCTAGTCCCTGCCGATGAAAAACATCCACACAGCATGATGCTGCCACCACCATGCTTCACTGTGGGGATGGTGTTCTCAGGGTGAGGAGAGGTGTTGGGTTTGCGCCAGACATAGCGTTTTCCTTGATGGAATTTTTGATGGATTTTTTATTTTTTTAAAACGTTATTTTTTTCATCTCCCTTCACTTTTTTTAGTTTGTGTTTTGCAAAACCGCTTAGCTGATGCCTATCCATTTTGTATTTATTTTCTTTGTGGACTCCACTGGGGAGCGGGGGGGCACATACACCCAATCACAATTCTTTATATGCACATATTTTTATATTCTCTCTCTCTCTCTCTCTCTCTCTCTCTCTCTCCATATATATATATATATATATATATATATATATATATATATATATATATATATATATATATATATATATATATATGGAGAGAGAGAGAATAAAATATATATATATATATATATATTAGGGGTGGGTGGTATGACCAAAAATCTATTTCACGGAATGAGTAATGAGTAATTTTATTTCATGGTAACGATACATATCACATAAAAAAGTAGTCATTCTGGTAAATCAACTGTAAATCAATTGTATGCTTTGACATGCTTCATTTTAAGATGATAAAACAGGTTACTTGTGCTAACGCTGCTAGCCAAAACATTTGCGCAACACAGTTTGCAAATAGCATTTTTTTGCTCTTTGTCAGATTTTGTAAACCCGAACCACGTCCATACCACCGATGTCGCGCCTCTTTTCATAACAAGTTCCTCCTCCTGCTCAGGATTGGTTTGTGGGACTTCTTCACCAGCGTGTTTATCTTTCTCCATATTTTTCCAATCACAACTACTCTTATGTACAGTTTCTCGATTATCCTCACGTGCAGGAGTGCTACGCAGAAAGTTAACCACGCCCACTTATTTACATTTCGCGGTATACACAGAATAGAAAATATGTAATAGTAGACATATTCCACGGTAATGGTATATACCATCATACCGCCCAGCCCTAATATATATATATATATATATATATATATATATATATACATACAGTGGGGAAAAAATTTTGTTTCTTTGCTCACTGACATAGAAGTGATCAGTCTATAATTTTAATGGTAGGTGTATTTTAACAGTGAGAGACAGAATAACAACAAAAAAATCCAGAAAAACGCATTTCAAAAAAGTTATAAATTGATTTGCATTTTAATGAGTGAAATAAGTATTTGATCCCCTATCAATCAGCAAGATTTCTGGCTCCCAGGTGTCTTTTACACAGGTAATAAGCTGAGGTTAGGAGCACTCTCTTAAAGGGAGTGCTCCTAATCTCAGTTTGTTACCTGTAAAAAGACACCTGTCCACAGAAGCAATCAATCAATCAGATTCCAAACTCTCCACCATGGCCAAGACCAAAGAGCTGTCCAAGGATGTCAGGGACAAGATTGTAGACCTACACAAGGCTGGAATGGGCTACAAGACCATCGCCAAGCAGCTTGGTGAGAAGGTGACAAGAGTTGGTGCGATTATTCGCAAATGGAAGAAACTGTCATTCTCCCTCGGTCTGGGGCTCCATGCAAGATCTCACCTCATGGAGTTTCAATGATCATGAGAACGGTGAGGAATCAGTCCAGAACTACACGGGAGGATCTTGTTAATGATCTCAAGGCAGCTGGGACCATAGTCACCAAGAAAATAATTGGTAACACACTACGCCGTGAAGGACTGAAATCCTGCAGCGCCCGCAAGGTCCTCCTGCTCAAGAAAGCACATGTACAGGCCCGTCTGATATTTGTCTTAATGATTCAGAGGAGAACTGGGTGAAAGGGTTGTGGTCAGGTGTGGTCAGATCTCTTTGGCATCAACTCAACTCACCGTATATATATATATATATGTGTGTGTGTGTGTGTGTGTGTGTATATACAGTACTGTGCAAAATTTCAAAAGTTTTAGCAAAGATGCCTTCAAAATAATGAAATTAAATATTTGTACATTTAAGAAAAAATACCATAAAGAGCAGTAGACAGTAGTAAATGAAACAAAGTCAATATTTGGTGTGACATTAAAATTAAAATAGTAGACTCCGGTACAATTTGTGCAGTTTTATAAGGAAATTAGCTGGTAAGTTTTATTGAGCATCTTGCAGAACCAGCCACAGTTCTTCTGGAGACTTTGACTTTTGCACTTGCTTCTTATTTCTGCAGCAAAACCCAGCAGCTTTCATTGTGTTTTTTGTTTGAAAAGTGGTTTCTTTATGCTGCTTTCTTTAATGACATACAAACATTTTTCTGTAACATTTAATTTTGTGCTAGAAAACTAATGTATTTTGTACTGATTTGATAATGTTGAAGTCATAAAATAAAAAATCACAAAAATACTCTGCTCTCATGGATATCAAACAATTGCAAACACAATACAGGTTTATAAAAAATATTTGTTAAATATAGATGTGCAACAAGGAGAGGGGAGTGATGTAGCCAATTCAGGGATGGAGATTATTAGGGGGCCATGATAGGGCCAATGGGGGAATTTCGCCAGGACGCCAGGGATTTTTAATGACCTGAGAGAGTCAGGACTTCGGTTTAACGTCTCATCCGAAAGACGGTGCTGTTTTTACAGTCTCCATCACTATACTGGGGCATTAGGACCCACACAGACAACAGGGTGAGCACCACCTGCTGGCCTCACTAATACCACTTCCAGCAGCAACCTTAGTTTTCCCCAAGGAATATAGCTGTGATGTCCGGCAAAAGGTTGTTGAGCTTCACAAAATGGGAAGTGGCTATAAGAAAATAGAATAAGCATTGAAAATGCCCATTTCCACCATCCTGGCAATAATTAAGAAGTTCCGGTCAACTAGAAATGTTATGAATCAACCTGGAATTGGACGTGTCTATATTGTCCCAACGTGCTGTGAAGAGGATGGTTTGAGTGGCCAAAAAATCTCCAAGGATCACAGCTGGAGAATTGCAGAAGTTAGCTGAGTCTTGGGGTCAGAAAGTCTCCAAAACTACAATCCAAAGTCACCTACATGGCCACAAGTTGTTTGGAAGGGTTTCAAGAAAAAAGCCCCCTACTCTCATCCAAAAACAAACTCAAGCATCTTCAGTTTGCCAGACACTACTAGAACTTCAAATGGGATCGGGTTCTATGGTCAGATGAAACCAAAATAGAGCTTTTTGGCAATAAACACCAGAGGTGGTTTTGGTGCACGCAGAGAGGTAGAAATATGGAAAAGTACCTCATGCCCACAGTTAAATATGGTGGTGGCTCTTTAATATTTAGGGGCTATTTTTCTGCCAGAGGACCTGGGCATTTTGTTAGGATACATGGCATCATGGACTCTATCAAATATCAACAGACATTAAATGAAAACCTGACTGCCTCTGCCAGAAAGCTTAAAATGGGCTGTGGTTGGATCTTCCAGCATTACAATGATCCAAAACATATATCAAAATCAACACAAAAATGGTTTACTGACCACAAAATCAAGGTCCTGCCATGGCCCATGGCCATCCCAGTCCCCTGACTTGAAACCCATAGAAAACCTGTGGGGTGAACTGAAGAGGAGAGTCCACCAGTGTGGACCTCGAAATTTGAAGGATCTGGAGAGATTCTGTGGAGACCATGGAGGAATGGTCTCAGATCCCTTGCCATGTATCCTCCAACCTTATCAGGCATTATAGGAGAAGACTCAGACTTGTTATCTTGGCAAAAGGAGGTAGCACAAAGTATTGACTAAAAGGGTGCCAATAATTGTTGCACACCTATATTTAACAAAGATATATTTTTTTGATAAACTTGTGTTTTGTTTACAATTGTTTGATATCCATGAGAACAGAGTATTTTTGTGATTCTTTTTTTTTAACAAAAGATCAAAAGGTTAAACAATAAAGACAAAATTTCACAGCCTTCTTTGCTCATATTTACCAAGGGCGCCAACATTAGTGGAGAATTTGATGCCTTCAACACACAAAAAAAGCTGGAACAGAGGCAAAATAAGACTGAAAGGTTTATAGAATATTAAAGTAACACCATTTTGGAGGATCAGGTTAATTGGTAACAGGGGAGGTTATCAGGATTGGGCATAAAAGGAGCATCCACCAAAAGCTCAGTCTTTGCAAGCAAGGATGGGTCGTGACTCACCACTTTGTGCCAAACTTCGTGAGAGAATCGTCAGTCAGTCCAAAAAGAACATTGCTCAAAACAAGATTGCAAAGAATTTAGGTCTTTGACCATCTACAGTGCATAATATTGTGAAAAGTTTCAGGGAATCCGGAGAAATCTGCTTGCGTAAAGGGCAAGGCCGGAAACCACTGTTGAATGTGCCTGACCTTTGAGCCCTCAGGTGGCATTGCCTGAGAAATCGTCATGCTACTGTGATAAATATAACCATATGAGCTCAGGAGCACTTCGGAAAACTGTTGTAACTTAACAAAGTCCGCCGCTGCATCCAGAAATGCAACCTGAAACTCTATTACGCAAGGAGGAAGCCACACACTGCAGAAACGCCGCCGAGTTCTCTGGGTCCCTCATCTCAGATGGACTGAAAGGCAGTGGAAACGTGTGCTGTGGTCAGATGAGTCCACATTTCAGCTTGTTTTCGGGAAAAACGGATGTCGAGTTCTCCGTGCCAAAGATGAAAAAGACCAACCAGACTGTTATAAGCAAAAGGTGCAAAAGTCAGCATCTCTCATGGTATGGGGGTGCATCAGTGCCCACGGCATGGGTGACTTGCATACGTGTGAAGGTACCACTGACGCGGAGGCGTATATTGGGATTTTAGAGACATACAGTGAGGGAAAAAAGTATTTGATCCCCTGCTGATTTTGTACGTTTGCCCACTGACAAAGAAATGATCAGTCTATAATTTTAATGGTAGGTATATTTTAACAGTGAGAGACAGAATAACAACAAAAAAATCCAGAAAAACGCATTTCAAAAAAGTTATAAATTGATTTGCATTTTAATGAGTGAAATAAGTATTTGAACCCTTCGACTTAGTACTTGGTGGCAAAACCCTTGTTGGCAATCACAGAGGTCAGAGGTTTCTTGTAGTTGGCCACCAGGTTTGCACACATCTCAGGAGGGATTTTGTCCCACTCCTCTTTGTAGATCCTCTCCAAATCATTAAGGTCTCGAGGTTGACGTTTTGTGCAACTCGAACCTTCAGCTCCCTCCATAGATTTTCTATGGGATTAAGGTCTGGAGACTGGCTAGGCCACTCCAGGACCTTAATGTGCTTCTTCTTGAGCCACTCCTTTGTTGCCTTGGCTGTGTGTTTTGGGTCATTGTCATGCTGGAATACCCATCCATGACCCATTTTTAATGCCCTGGCTGAGGGAAGGAGGTTCTCACCCAAGATTTGATGGTACATGGCCCCGTCCATCGTCCCTTTGATGCGGTGCAGTTGTCCTGTCCCCTTAGCAGAAAAACACCCCCAAAGCATAATGTTTCCTCCGCCATGTTTGATGGTGGGGATGTTGTTCTTGGGGTCATAGGCAGCATTCCTCCTCCTCCAAACATAGCAAGTTGAGTTGAGGCCAAAAAGCTCGAATTTGGTCTCATCTGACCACAACCCTTTCACCCAGTTCTCCTCTGAATCATTCAGGCAAACTTCAGACGGGCCTGTACATGTACTTTCTTGAGTAGGGGGACCTTGCGGGCGCTGCAGGATTTCAGTCCTTCACGGCGTAGTGTGTTACCAAATGTTTTTTGGTGACTATGGTCCCAGCTGCCTTGAGATCATTAACAAGATCCTACGGTGTAGTTCTGGGCTGATTCCTCACCGTTCTCATGATCATTGAAACTCCACGAGGGGAGATCTTGCATGGAGCCCCAGATCGAGGGAGACAGTTATTTTGTGTTTCTTCCATTTGCGTATAATCGCACCAACTGTTGTCACCTTCTCACCAAGCTGCTTGGTGATGGTCTTGTAGCCCACTCCAGCCTTGTGTAAGTCTACAGTCTTGTCCCTGGCATCCATGGACAGCTCTTTAGTCTTGGCCATGGTGGAGAGTTTGGAATCTGATTGATTGATTGCTTCTGTCGACAGGTGTCTTTGATACAGTTAACAAGCTGAGATTAGGAGCACTCCCTTTAAGAGAGTGCTCCTAATCTCAGCTCGTTACCTGTGTAAAAGACACCTGGGAGCCAGAAATCTTGCTGACTGATAGGGGATCAAATACTTATTTCACTCATTAAAATGCAAATCAATTTATAACTTTTTTGAAATGCGTTTATCTGGATTTTTTGTTGTTATTCTGTTTCTCACTGTTAAAATACAGCTACCATTAAAATTATAGACTGATCATTTCTTTGTCAGTGGGCAAACGTACAAAATCAGCAGGGGATCAAATACTTCTGTACCCTCAGATCCCAGCAGGGGATCAAATACCCTCACTGTATGCTGCCATCAAGGCAATGTCTTTTCCCAGGAAGTCCATGGTTATTTCAACAGGACAATGCCAGGTTTCATTCTGCACATGCTACAACAGTGTGGCTTCGTAGACACAGAGTACGTGTGCTTGACTGGCCTGCCAGCAGTCCAAATCTGTCTCCTGTGGCGCATCATGAAGAGGAGAATCCGACAATGGTGACCAAGGACTGTTGAGCTGAAGTCTTGTATCAAGCAAGAATGGGCAAAAATTCCACTTGCAAAACTGCAACAATTCGTATCCTCAGTTCCCAAACGATTAAAAAGTGTAATTAAAAGGAAGAGTGATGTAACACAGTGGTAAACACTGTCCCAACTTTTTTGAGAGTGTTGAAGGCATCAAATTCTAAATTTGTTTATATTTACAAAATACAATTAAGTTGGTCAGTGAAAACATTGAATATCTTTTCTTTGTACTTTTGTCAGTTAATTAAAGTTTCAAGAGTTTCACGAGACGTTTTTATTGCATTTTAGAAAAAAATTCCAACTTTTCTGGAAATGGGGTTAGTATTGTATTAACTGTTAATATTGTATCTGTTTGCATATCTTCCAGTAAGTAATATATATAGAAAATATGACAAATATTTTAAAGGTCATAATCATTTGGCCACCCCCAGGGCACTCACCCAATCCCATATATGGATAATCCAGCCTTGGTCCATATGAGAAATGTGACACTTTTTTTAGTGTGCTATTTTACAATTTTATCTCTATTTTATATTTTTTATAATTAGGAGTGGCTCTTCGTTTTATCTGTCACTCTCAAAAATGTAAATATCTTTATAGATGAGTTATTTTAGATTTTTATTAGAGATGCCACTAATCCAGATGCACAGGATCGATCTTCTTTTCCTTTTGGCTGTTCCCTTCAGGGGTCGCCACAGTGAATCATTTGCCTCCATCTAGCCCTATCCCCTGCATCCTCTTCTCTCAGACCGACTACCTTCATGTCCTCCTTCACTACATCCATAAACCTCCTCTTTGGTCTTCCTCTCGGCCTCCTGCCTGGCAGCTCTAACCTCAGCAACCTTTTACCGATATATTCACTCTCCCTCCTCTGAACATGTCCAAACCATCTCAACCTGGCCTCTCTAACTTTGTCTCCAAAACATCTCACATGTGCTGTCCCTCTGATGTACTCATTCCTGATCCTATCCATCCTCGTCACTCCCAAAGAGAACCTCAACATCTTCAGCTCTGCTACCTCTAACTCTTCCTCCTGTCTTTTCCTCAGTGCAACTGTCTCCAAACCATACAACATCGCTGGTCTCACTACTGTCCTGTACACCTTTCCTTTCATTCTTGCTGGTACTCTTTTATCACACAACAGACCTGACACTTTTCTCTACCCATTCCAACCTGCCTGCACACGCTTCTTCACCTCTTTTCCACACTCCCCATTGCTCTGGACTGTTGACCCTAAGTACTTAAAATCCTGCACCTTCTTTACCTCTTCTCCCTGTAACCTCACTGTTCCACTTGGATCCCTCTCATTCACACACATGTATTCTGTCTTGCTGCGACTAACCTTCATTCCTCTTCTCTCCAGAGCAAACCTCCACCTCTCTAGACTTTCCTCCACCTGCTCTCTGCTCTCACTACAGATCACAATGTCATCCGCAAACATCATCGTCCATGGAGATTCCTGTCTTACCTCATCTGTCAGCCTGTCCATCACCACCGCAAACAAGAAGGGGCTCAGAGCTGATCCTTGATGCAGTCCCACCTTCACCGTGAACTCCTCTGTCACACCTACCGCACACCTTACCACTGTCCTACTGCTCTCATACATATCCTGCACCACTCTAACATACTTCTCTGCCACTCCAGACCTCCTCATACAATACCACAGCTCCTCTCTTGGCACCCTGTCATACGCTTTCTCTAAATCTACAAAGACACAATGCAGCTCTTTCTGACCCTCTCTGTACTTCTCCATCAACATTCTCAAAGCAAATATTGCATCTGTAGTGCTCTTTCTTGGCATGAAACCATACTGCTGCTCACAAATGCTCACTTCTCCCCTTAGCCTTGCTTCCACTACTCTTTCCCACAACTTCATTGTATGGCTCATCAGCTTAATACCTCTGTAGTTTCCACAACTCTGCACATCTCCCTTGTTCTTAAAAATCGGCACCAAAACACTTTTCCTCCATTCCTCAGGCATCCTCTCACTCTCTAAGACCCCGTTGAACAACCTAGTTAAAAACTCTACTGCCATCTCTCCTAGACACTTCCATACCTCCACTGGTATGTCATCAGGACCAACCGCCTTTCCTCTCTTCATCCTCTTCAAAGCTCTCCTAACTTCACCCTTGCTAATCCTTTCTACTTCCTGCTCAACAATATTTGCCTCTACTACTCTTCTCTCATTTTCCTCATTCATCAGTTCCTCAAAGTACTCCTTCCATCTTTCCCTCACCCTCCTGTCATCTGTCAACACATTTCCATCTCTATCTTTAATCACTCTAACCTGCTGCACATTCTTACCATCTCTATCCCTCTGCCTCGCCAACCGATACAAATCCCTCTCACCTTCCTTACTATCTAACCTTGCATACATGTCCTCATAAGCTTTCTGTTTGGCCTTTGCCACCTCTATCTTAACCTCGCGCTGCATCTCCCTATATTCCTGTCTACTTTCCTCCATCCTCTCACTGTCCCACTTCTTCCTAGCTAACCTCTTCCTCTTGATACTCTCCTGAACTTCCTCATTCCACCACCAAGTCTCCTTGTCTTCTTTCCTCCTTCCAGATGACACACCTAGCACCTTCCTACCTGTCTCCCTGATCATTTTGGCTGTAGTAGTCCAGTCATCTGGAAGCACCTCCTGACCACCTAAAGTCTATCTCAACTCCTCCCTGAAAACCACACAGCACTCTTTCTTTTCCAATTTCCACCACTTTGTCTTCTGCTCTGCCTTTGCTCTCTTCATTTTCCTCACCACCAGAGTCATCTTACACAAGACCATCCTATGCTGTCTAGCTACACTCTCTCCTACCACTACTTTGCAATTGCTTATCTCCATCAGATTACAGTGTCTACATAAGATATAGTCCACCTGTGTGCTCCTGCCACCACTCTTATATGTCACCCTGTGTTCCTGCCTCTTCTGAAAGTACGTGTTCACCACAGCCATCTCCATACTTTTAGCAAAGTCTACCAACCTCTGTCCTTCTGGGTTCCTTACCTGAAGACCAAACCTGCCCATCACTTCCTCATCCCCACTATTCCCTTCACCAACATGTCCATTGAAGTCTGCCCCTATCACCACTCTCTCACCTCTGGGAACACTCTGCATCACTTCCTCAAGCTCGCTCCAGAATCTGTCTTTCTCCTCTTGCTCACAATCTACTTGTGGAACGTAAGCACTAACAACATTCAACATCACACCTTCAATTTCCAGCTTCAGACTCATCAAGCTCTCTGACACTCTCTTTACCTCCAGAACATTCTTCACAAACTGCTCCTTCAGGATCACTCCTACTCCATTTCTCTTCCTGTCCACACCATGATAAAACAGTTTAAACCCTGCTCCAATTCTTCTAGCCTTGCTCCCTTTCCACCTGGTCTCCTGGACACAAAGAATGTCGACTTTCCTCCTCTGCATCATATCTACCAGCTTTCTGCCTTTACCTGTCATCGTACCAACATTCAACGTCCCTACTTTCAGTCCTAAACTCCTGCCTTTCCTCTTCTCTCTCTGCCTACGGACACGCCTTCCTCCTCTAACACACCTTCCTCCTCTCCTTCTCCTTATTCTCCAGAGACGTTTTAACCCCTTAGACACTGTACGCAAACTGGCGTTATCTTCAGCTAATACAAATCTCTGGCTTTCTGCCTAAATGAGGATTAATGTATCGTTCATTTTTCTGGAAGGTGGAAGGAAACTGGAGAGGACCTTGGGAGAGCATAAGGAGGATATGGAGCATGAGGAGGGAGAGAGCGAGGGAGGGAGGAAGAGAGAGTGAGAGAATTTGAGGTGTCATTGTCAATGGATGACTTTAATTACAGAGAGATGTAGTCAGACTTTTCAAACTTCAGTGTACACACACGGGGGGGGTCGGGGGGGGTTTGGAGAGAAAATTCAAAACTCAGCTGTTTTGAGAATATTTTATGAAGCCTGCCAGCAACTCTGTGGCCCACAAATTCCTTTTAATAATTCCAAACTTGACTCCACACAGCCTACTTTTTACATTTTTAATAAAAGTGTAATGTAAATATTATTTGAAGTGATCAGAGAATACTGTTCATTTGTGGGAGTTGATCTCTTATGGTGTTTGCTATGCTGATGTTTGAAAGTACTTTTAGCAAAAGAATAAAAGCAGCCTTTTCACGTACACATTTCTGACGCATCTCTATAAACTGTTTCTTCTAAAAATCATGCATTTAATTATTTATTGATGATATTATTCCAGAATCCAGTGATTCATGACGCAGTTATTCAGAACGATGGCCGGATGAATTATGAGTCATGTTAGCTAGTGATGCCACTGCTGATGTTTTACATTGATTCCCATCAGTGAATCGAGGGGAGCAGTTACCATAGCAACTCTGCCACATGCTGAGCCTTTTAGACCAGGATGAGGACAGGTCTGTAGACAAGGCTTAAAATGAACTGTAGCGAACGTGCTGAGATCAATTCTCATTTCCATGCCGCACAGCAGCACTCGATATGTCATAGCACATGCTTTTTCACCTAGGTAAGTGCATGTGTGTCAGGCTGAAGGAATTTAACACACTGAGTGCCAGAAAATGAAAGGCTGCTGAGTCATTCCATTATTGAATCATCAACAGCACACATACTATACCATGCAAAAGTCTTCAAGCATCCAAGGAAAAAAAATTATATAAGCATTTTATATACACTATAGGGCCACCTGACCATCACAACCTATGTGCTTGTTGAACATCCCATTCCAGATTTATTCACCCTTTCAGTGAGATTGAGGTCAGGGCTCTGTGCAGGACACTTGAGTTCTTTCTCTCCAACCCTGGCAAACCATGTCTTCATGGAGCTCGCTTTGTGCAAAGGGGCATTGTCATGCTGGAACAGGTTTGGGCCTCTTAGTTCCAGTGAAGGGAAATTGTAATGCTACAAAGACATTCTATACAGTTGTGTGCTTCCAACTTTGTGGTAATTAAGGAAGGCACATACGTACATATGGGTGTGATGGTCAGGTGTCCACATACCTTTGGCCATATAGTGTAGGTATTAGATATTTATTAGTTTGTAAAGCACTGCATAGCATTACCAAAGAGTTAAGTAGAATTACAAAGGTTATGTTATTCAGAATTCTCCTTGAGGCACTATACAGTTGTGCTACTGGTGATATGTAGCAACTATATGGCTGTATTGGATGATCACTGTAAATACAGCAGTACCTCAGGGAGTGAAACTAGCACACATGGACTGACATTTCATTGTAGTATTGAACTATCGATGATGCTGTCAGTAAGCAATAAGATACACCAGATAGGTCTATCAAGATATGTTCAAACTGCGATAATTTGGCAAGTTGGGGGTACAAAATGCAGCAGGAGACTCAAACCCTGTCTGCAACAGTGGTTCCTTTAAGGGACAGAATAGACTCCTCATCTGCAAGTGACTTTGGATAAAAGCGTCTGCTAAATGAATAAATGTAAGTGTAAATGTAAATGTAGAATCCAGTCGAACACAGGCTCAGTATTTGGTATGCCAAACAAGCACCAAAGTCAGTGCTACAATGATGCGAAGTTATGAAACTGTTCACATGGCATTTTTCAGGGGATTTGAGTCTACCAAAGTTCATAAATCATAGTGGCTATATTTGAGATTTGTCATTGTCAGGTGGGAGTATGTCAAAGGAAAGGTTTGTAGGAGGCACCCCAAACCCTGCAGGTTTCTTTGGATCATGGTGGTGTCCTTACTAGGGTTTGAGGTCCATTATCACCTGTGATGTAGGGCAGTGGTTCAATCCCAGTGATGAAAATCACAATCCACAATATCAAAGCTATTATATTTATTATTGAAATCTTAGTTAATAGTTATTAGCTTGTTTGACTGTTCGCTTGAATAGAATGGGTTTAAATGTGATAACTAAAAAAAAACATACATTTACATTATGATGCTTATATCCAAGAAAACCTACAATTGAGAAGGGATGTGACTAAGCAGTTGAAGATAAAAGTGTCTTGCTCAAGGGCCCAACAATCCAACAATGGCAGCTTGGTGGTGCTAGGATTTCACAACCTTCTGACTAGTAATGCCATAGCCTAATGCCTCAACCACTGAATAAAAAAAAGACAAAACAACTGAGCCTCATAAATACTGGGTCAAGGTGTATTCAGTTCAACAATAAAAGAATAATAAAAATTTCAATAGCCTAAATTTTCATGTACACATTTAAATAATGAGCCTAATATTTAAGTTGGATTATGTTCATCTACGTGTGGAGTTCCATGGGATTTATTTTGCATTCAGAGGAGTCCCTCATTGCAAAAAAAACAAAACAAAACAAAAATGAAAAAAAAAAAGAGAACCCCTGATGTAGGGAATCTGGTTAAAACAGTAGAATGATGAATGCTATGTGGGAAACACAAACACATTGCAAATGGGTTTAAGCTGAAATCTGGAAGAACTGTTGTATTTACAGTAGTAAATGGGCCACCTTAATCCAATCACCATCAGACTAGACGTGTGGGATCACTTGGACAAGGGAAAGCAGAGCATAATGAAGCTTCAGTTGTATATAAATATCTCAAATCTTGTAGTTTTTATTGCATTAGTGTTAATTTTTTTTCAATGATATGAAGTTACAGTATTTCACAAACCCATTTACAGTGCTTTATACCTAAGCACAGTTATGTACACCACTTCCTCCAGTACAAACAATGCAACCACTTCATTTACCCCCATTTTGTGTGGTTATGCTCTTGTACTGGTGCTAGGATTTAGGTCAGGATGTGCCTCTGGCTTTGTGATCACACTCAACTTTAATTGACTCCCTAATTTGTCTGTTGCTATAACTCTAACTATTCAGCACTCCTTCACCCTGATGACCTTTCAGTGCTAAAAACAAAACTCACCCCATTAAAGACACATTAAATCTTAGAACTGTGTTGTATTTATGGCAGTCACCTCAGCTCAAAAAACCAACACTAGGATGTGCTGTTGACTAAAGAGCAATGAAGCTGAAAATAAAAAGACTACTGCCACTTGAATCAGATTAGTTCCTGTGAAATATGTGACCCAGCTTGAACCAAAATACAAAAAACTGATATATATATATATATATATATATATATATATATATATATATATATATATATATATATATATATATATATATATATAACTGCTCAAGTTCAGTTAAATTTGATGGTGACCGTTTGTGGACTGCAATCTTCAAGTCATTCCACAGATTTTCAATGGGGTTTAAGTCTGGGCTCTGACTAGGCCATGCAAGGACATTCACCTTTTTCTCCTTCAACCACTGTGTGGTCAGTTTTGCTGTGTGCTTTGGGTCATTGTCATGCTGGAAGGTAAACCTTCTTCCCATTAACAACTTTCTGGCAGATGGCAGCAGATTTTCCTCAAGAATTTGATGGTATTTTGCCTCATTCATTTTCCTTCTATCCTGACAAGTGCTCCAGTCCCTGCTGCAGAGAAACACCCCCATAACAGCTCCATGCTTTACTGTAGGAATGGTGTTATTTGGATGTTGAGCTGTATTGGATTTCCACCAGACATATTGTTTGGTGTTGAGGCCAAATAATTAAATTTTAATCTCATCTGGCCTGAATCTTCAAGGTGCATCTTCAAGCTCAGTCTTGACTGTATGTGGCCTTTCTTGAGGAGTGGCTTTTTTCTTGCAACCCTCCCATATAAGCCACATTTGTGGAGAATTTGTGATATTGTTGTCACATGCACACAATGACCACTCTTTGTCATAAATTCTCTGACCAGTTTCCTCCTGGCTCTTTGGAGCGACGTCCTGATCCAGGGAGGGTCTGTGTTGTACCAAATACCTTCCACTTCTTAATAATAGACTTCACTGTGCTTCTAGGCATTGATATACATTTTTTGTATCCATCTCCTGACTTGTGCCTGTCCACAACTTTATCCCGGAGATCTTTTGACAGTGCCTTGCCACCCATAGTTGATTGTTTGCTTCAGTTGCACTACAAAATGCTCCAGAAAAGCTCTTTTCATGCTGAGCTAATCAAAATGACCACAGCTGATCACAGTTGAAAGTCAGGTGATTAGCTACACCTGATTGAGTTTATAAGTAATTTTTAGGAGGGGGGTGAGCCTTTTTCCAACTCAGTGATTCTGGTTTTTAATTTATTTATTTTTTTTTAATTTCTGACATGTTGGTGTTATATACAGTGGGTATTATTTATTTCTCAGGTGGATTATTGATAATAGAGATGGTCCACTGGAAATAACTAACTACTTAGAGCTGCATGATTCTTCAGGAAAAATGGTTTAGAATTGAGATCACAGTTTTCACCCATGAATCTTGGACCAATTTTGTAAGGAGCAAATTTTGTATATTTATTAAATTCTTACTGTAGCGGACCATGCATTTTCCTTGAACATTTTTGTGAATTTAACTGATTTACTGACAAATAGCTTGAGCAAAAATTACTGACATTTAGTATAGACCTTTAATTATATTAGGGTTCCAAGAGCACTGTGTGTCCTCCCAAAGTTAACCGTAAACCAGCAATGTTAAAAGCTAGTTAAATAACCAGTGATGGTTATATTTCTGTTCTTCTGCTGTGCTGAAGCAACATATACATTATTGTGAATGAAAATCAGTCTTGATGAGCATGCTTTATGCAGGGTTTCGAGTAAGACTATTCATGCAGCCATAACACTCATCAATTTCATACATTTAGTCATCTTCTGTTTGGTATTGAACGTAACTTTTCAAGAAACGAACAAAAATATACAATGGGAAAGGAAAAAACCACTCTGAAATCTGAAAACAGTGAACTCAGTGGCAAAAATGTAACATTGTCTTCAAATAAACATCATTCTTTGTTAACAGTTTTCTAAGCTTCCTTTTCGCTAATCACGGTTTATGAATGCGCTGCCAGAGTTTTCAAGTTTACATTCAAACTTACATTCGCCATTCTGGCACAAACCTCACATGTGGGCGGGGCTTAACAGCTCTTTACTCTCATTGGCTAGTGAGATTTGGCTCGACAGCTCGAGTGTCCAGCTGAGGAGGAGGATGGCGTTGATGATGACGACAATGACACTGCTCTGTGCCGCTCCTGAGAGCTCATCTCGAAAAAAATAGTCGTATGACACTCCCCAAACCTCAAATATTAATTACTATACTATTATACTAATATACTATATAAATATTAATATACTGAATAACCGCATCCAGAACGGTCTCCAAAATTCACACCACTGAAGTCTACTTCCAGGTCAGGGAGCTGTCAAGCCAAATCTCACTAGCCAATAAGAGTGAAGTGCTGTTAAGCACTGCCCACACGTGAGGTTTGTGCCAGAATGGCGAACATAAGTTTGCAGAGCGTAAACGAAAACTCTGGCAACGCATTCATAAACCAGGATTAGCGAAAAGGAAGCTTAGAAAACTGTTAACAAAGAATGATGTTTATTTGAAGACAGTGTTAGAGATTTTTGCCACTAAGTTCACTGTGTTCAGTTTCAGAGTTATTTTTTTCTTTCTCATTCTATATTTTTGTTCGTTTCTTGAAAAGTTACGTTCAATACTTTTGGCACAAATCTAATCCCATAGTATGGTAATTTAATATTCAGTACATAATATTGAGCATTTGTTTTGGACAAAGTTGTTTCTTCTCACTGCAGCCAGACAGAAATATTGGTCATTTTAAAATTCACAGCTCACAGCTTTCCAATGTTGTTTTCCCCTTTTGCTTCTGTAGACTTGTGGTGCTTTAGGTGCATAGGGTCATGCTGTACATCTATGGTCACTGGTCACAACAAATTAGTTACACATCCAAATGCTTCAGGAGTGATGATGTTCTTGAAGCAAATTGTATTCAGACATCACTTAAGCTACTTTAAACTTTTTTTTTTTTTTTAATTTGCCTACACATCATATACTTTAAATGCACATGGCATAAGGTTTCAGTGGGAACCATCTTTGGTGAGAGTTGTACTGTATTAAATACAACTAGTAAAAGTACATAGTTCAAATGTCTGAATGGAATCTGGCAGAATGTGATCAAACTAAAATCACAAAATGACTCCATTGTTCATTTGCTGACACAATCTTTTATATGTTCAGTAACATGAGATAGGCTGGAAAACCAGCAAGGCAAGTTCATGTGTCCGATTAAGCCTCAGCTCAGCGATTCATAAGGCCAAGCTTTAGATGTGATGAACAAACAAGTGAAAAAGTGACATTAATGTGCTTTCTGTCAGACAGTGATATAGCTGCCCCGCTGCTGGATTTGCTGAGGGTTTGATCTGAGATTCAGTTCTGCTGTGGTTCATTACTGGATCTCACAGAGGACTGATAAGAGCCAATAAGGGGGACATATTGGACGAGATGAAATTGCCAGCAGGTTGGACTCCGAGACATTTCCACATATCCACAGGGCACCAGTGTCTCCTGTATACAGGCTTGTGATGACAGGGTTCAGACCAAATCATGTCATAAACTGACTTCGTCTGCCTCTCTTTTTCCACAGACTGGCTGTATTTATGAGTTGAATTGTGTGTGATTTAAAAGCAATAAATCCTACTCAATGCATTTGCTTATCGAGGAAACATGCTGTGTTACTCTAAAACACTCTTTTGTTTGGATTTCATATGTCTGTCTTTAAATTCACATCAGTTTATGTTGATATGTTGTAATAAGCGTCAGTTATTACAGTTATATTTTATACTTGTTGTTCGGGTGATTGTTGAATTATCGATTGGAGTACAAACATACCTCTTATTCAGTGCAGTTTCCTCTTAATAGCTATTCTGTAGACATGGGACATCCATAAGCAGGAAAGAAGGAACAGTGTATGGGAGCAAGCTTTATTAAAATGTACAATTATGCTGTTTTGTGTTAGATTTATCCTTAATGACCTTTGCATTGTAGTCACTCATAAAAGGTGTAGATCTTATCTTTAGTGAAAGACAAGCAACATGGCCAATATTAAACACTGTCTGAGCAGTAAAGTCAAATCAGCACAAAAAAAAAACAAGAAAGAAAAGTGTTCATTACAACAAGAGTGAGCATGACTGTCTTGTTGCACAGGCATGTACTGTATAAATCATTCTGGGATATCTGAGCTGGTATTTATGTGTGCGGAATCTCTTTTTTTTATCCTAACCTGAGCTGATTTTAGTTTGTTACTAATGGGACAAACATGCAGATTGATGCTGTTAGTCTGTCTTGCTAGTGTTTGCACAGCTGTGACTTTTTTTCCTTTTTGCATCCTTTGTTTTTGCAAGGATGAAAAATTGAGATACACACAAGAAGAAGAGTGATAATTTGGGGCAGGTTTGGAGTATAAATACTTTAGTGTAATCTTACTCTGGGTGATACTTTAGTGTAATCTTACGCTGAGGTGATGGTAGTTAATTAGTAGTGTGCACATGCACAATAAAATTTTACACAGTATACAGTTGCAATCAAAATTATTCAACCCCCATTGCAAATCAGGTTTATTGTCAAAATTTACAGACTTTCAGCTGTTTGCAATGAACAAATCAAACAAAAGCAATTGAAATAGTTGAACCCAACGAATGCATTCAAGTGGTTTCCCCAAATTCAACTGAAAATGCAACGTATAATGACCTCCAGTTTCAAAATTATTCAACCCCTTCATGGCAAGCATCTTTAGTAGTTAGTAGAGCACCCTTTTGCTGTTATCACCTGTCGCAAACAACATGCATAGCCAGACACCAGCTTCTGGCAGCGTTCCTGAGGAATCTTGGCCCATTCCTCATGAGCAATGGCCTCCAGTTCACTAATATTCTAGGGTTTGTGTGCTGCAACTGCCTTCTTCAAATCCCACCAGAGATGTTCTATGTGGTTCAAGTCAGGTGACTGTAATGGCCCTGTAGAATCTTACAGGACTTCTTCTGCAGCCAAGCCTTGGTGGAATTTGAAGTATGCTTGGGATCATTGTCCTGTTGGAAGGTCCAATGACACCCAAGCTTCAGCTTCCTCACAGACGGCATGACGTATTCTTGTTGGATTTCCCGATAGTTCAATGAATCCATCTTGCCCTCTACACGCTGCAGGTTTCCAGTGCCAGAGGATGCAAAGCAGCTCCAGAGCATCACCAAGCCACCACCATGCTTGACTGTGGACAGAGTGTTCTTTTCTTCATTCTTCTTTCTCAAGACATACCACTGGTCCATTGTGATGAAAAGTTCCAGTTTTGTTTAATTGCTCCACAGAATAGAATCCCAAAACCTATTCATATGATTTTGAGCCGACTTTTCTTGTGCTTTTGGGTCAGTAGTGGTGTACGTCTTGGAGTTCTGGCATGGAAACCTTCTGCGTTTAGTACGCACCTTGCTCACTGAAACCTCAGTGCCTGTTGCCACTAAGTCTTGCTGCAGGTATTTTGCCGTCACTTGAGGGTTTTTCACAACCTGCCTTCTCAGAAATCTGGTTGCAGCCGTTGATAGCTTCTTTTTTCTGCCCTGTCCAGGTATTTCATGTGTTCCAGCTCAAGCACACCTGGTGCAACTAATGAAGCCCTTGATTAGTTGCATCAAGTGTGCTTGAGATAACACCTGTTTTGCATATTTGTGCTGTTGTGAGGGATTCTATTCAGGGGGTTGAATAATTTTGAGACTGAAGAAGTCATTATAAGTTTTTCAGTTGAATTTGGGGAAACCACTTGGAGCATTTGTTGTGCAAAACTATTACAGTTGCTTTTGTTTGATTTGTTCATTGCAAACAGCTGAAAGTCTGTAGTTTTTTTTTTTACAATAAACCTGATTTGCAATGGGGGTTGAATAATTTTGATTGCAATTGTTTATATGTTACCCTGATTTTTGCATTAATTACACACACAGTGTGTCATAACAATAATAATGACAATAATAACAACAATAATAATAATTGTTGATAATTGTTGTTGTCGTCATCATCAAGCTTATCATATTAAATGCTTAAACTAATAACACAAAAACAATTATATGTTGTGTCAAAACTGAACACATTTAAACATTCACAGTACAGTATGTAAATCTCTAGCAAAAACAAAAGCAAGAGCACAAAGAAAACAGGACTTGGAAAATAAGGCTCGGATTTAACAACACTAAATGCATGATAAGACTTCGCAATGAAAGTCATTAAGCAGGGTCATTAAACAAACTAATTAAGGGCTAAACACAGAACAGGTGCACATCTTAGGAGCACAAACCAATGAGAGGACCGGGGCGGAGAAGGCACTAGAACAGAGGTCGGGAACCTTTTCAGCTGGCAGAGAAATATAAGCCAAAAAAAAGTGATGATTTTTTCTTTAAAAAGCACTTTGAATTCATTTAACCAACTATGATAGTTTCATCTAATGGTAAATCAATACAAGATTCAGTACGTAAGTAAGAGTAAATTGAACACACTTACTGTTAATGCAACTTCCAAATATGCAGATTTGTCTGTCTGTTCGGTCTGGAAAGAACGATACGAATGTATTTTTTTTCTTTTAGCCATTTCACCTTTGTTAAAAAACTGAAAACATGTGGCTATGTAGTTTTAAACCGATTTATGAATTAGACCGGGAAATTAGCGCTCCATTCCACATTGTCCAATGAAATTTGAGCTTGTTGTACCTCAACGTGATTAGTTTGTGTATACATGACATACGGGCATCAATTATGAATTATGAATTATTTAAAAATATGTAATATGTAGTGTTTTAATTGAATTGACACACTAGCTTTCGTGATTCGTGATTGTTTTTATTTATTTTTCCCCTGCCGTTGAGCCACAGGCAATCACTAAAAGAGTCATAGGTTCCCGACCCCTGGACTAGAACCAAAACAAAGGCACATGTAGGACAAAGAACAAGCACAAGCAGCAGTCTCTGAGGGGAATTTGTGACATTGTCAGTCCTTTTTTGTAATTTCTACAGATTTGTATGCTTAGTCTATCTACTTTTAGTTTCTCCTCCAAAGGCATTTTGGGGAAAAAAGGATGATGGAGTAAATAATTCACCTTGTTCGCGTTCATTACCTGCAACTGTATTTCACACACACCTTCTCCACTGCTGATAATATGTTTTACGCATGGTTGAAAAAGATCAAATCTATGGGGTGTGTCACTGACATGACTGTCACTGATTCACTGCATGAGTCTACAGTTTGGCCTAAAAGGAAGTCAGCCCCAGTCTCACTTCTTCATACCATTCAATGTATTTTTCTTACAACCATTAGTGGTGCTGTTGAGCTTGGTTCCACAAAATTCCAAAATAATCTGCTTTAAGACATTTATTAACAGAAAATTTGATGTTGATGCGTTTGGGGTCACTCACTTCTGCACACTCCAGCTCTGACAACAAACATTTATTCAATTCATTCTCAGTTTACACTGAAACAGCTGAGAATCACTGGATTTAGCCGGTTTAATTCCCAGATTAAGGTCTGTTATCACCAAATCAGCCAATATGGGGGTATGGGGACAATTAATTGGTTTTAAGGATTAAATGGTGTTCGTCCTGCATGCAGTTGGTGATTGCTATGGTTTAATTTTTAATAGCATTGCTTTGTCTTACATTAATCTTTTAATTCAGGGTGGAGGAGGTTCTCTGATTAAAATGCTGAACAAGCTGAACAATGCACCGGTAACAGCACAGAAATGGGTCATGTATTTAGAATGTAATTTTTGTTTTGAGGTAGATTAAAAAAGCCAGGCTCTTGTGAGGGCTGTAGTAATCCACCAATGGAGAGCTGGAAGATGGCTCATCACTTCCTGGTTACCCGGCATCCCCAACCCCAGGTCCACATACAGTGGATATAAAAAGTCTACACATCCATGTTAAAATTGCAGATTTTTATGATGTAATTTTTTTAAAAATTGAAACCAAGATAAATCAGATCTTTTAACATCTTTTAATGTGATATAGCAACAAACAAAATTCAAATGAAAAAACAAATAAAAATGTTTTAGGGGGAAAAATACGAAAAGAAAAAAAAAAAACTTAGATTAACAGAATAAAAGCACTCTTTCCACCACTGCTAATGACCCAGTGCTGAAGCACACACAGTGACCTCATTCAGGAGTCCAGGAGTGAGTGTGCTGATAAGACCAGACGTTTTCTTTAAAACACGTAATGATGCCTTAAAGAGTAAGTTGAGGTCAGCCAAGGTTAAGTGATTCACAAACACAAAGGCATGTAGTAGGTGGTGTTGGGTGACAGACTGCTAGTTAAACTTTTAAGCGCCTCTTTGTTGAATAGTCTAAAAGGAAAAGCTTGTAGAAGTAATTATAGTTGCTCCAGATACAGTACATGCACTCTTTTCCATAACTTATCAGAGTAAAGTGCCCTAAATTTGTGCGTATATCAGCGTAAAATCATGATGTTTTTACCAACAAGGGGAAAAATCCATGTAATACAACACTGCCCTTTTTCTACTTTACCCAGTGGCATGTCTGTACTCATATCTGTCTACTAATTTATTTTGTTCTTATTGCAATCAGTTCACTTTGACTTCTTGTCCACCAACACAGTTCTGGTGATGTTTTTTAAGAATCACCCTATTTTTTCATAACTGCTTTTCTAACTTAACTGTTGCACAAACTGATGTTTTCTAATATTTTCTAATGCATGGCATAGAAGTGCTAGCATGTGTGCTTATATGATTCAAGTGTGTAGCTGCTAAAACAAAGCTTTTATAGCATTAGTGTTGTAACCTCTAAAAGCCAGTAAATTGGTTATGTCTACCTCAGAGAGACTTGTCATAAGGATATTTTGCTAATTAAACCAACAACAATCTTCAAAACCGTCATGCTGGTGATGTTTTATTTTAATGGCGGGTGTGTAAATAACATTCATAAAGTCATTGCCATGCACATGAAATGATGCTACAAAGATCATTTTTTTTCTAATTTATTGCAGAGGAAAAACAAAATGTGTGAGTCTTGACGTCTCTGTCTCTTTCTCTCTGCCTGTCTCATTTTGTTCTCTATTTCTTTCTCTCCCTCTGCTGTCTCTTTGTTAAACTCCTGCCTGCACTTGGAGCCGACAGTGGACCCCTCTGTCTGCTATGGGTCTGTCTCGCACTGGAATGTGTGCTTGATGTGATGTTGAGTGTGCATTAACTCGAAGCTGTCTGTGGCTGTGCTTATTAAACTGAGACAGGCGGTGTTGTGATGATAATAGTCTTCTGTGGCTCTCCACACATTCCTGGCAGCTGATCTCTGCTCTGTGATTAATAAAAATAATAGACGCATGTTGAGTAATATAAACATTTTGATTAGGTTAATAGGTACTTTCATGTCTTTCTGCTGTTTAATGTGGAGGTGTAGTGCTTTTGTTGCTTGATGTGAATGGTTTATTAAGTCAAGGTTGCACAAGTTTCTGAGGGTGGTACAGTAGGCTTAAAATCAGTGCTGTTTTAACACGAATTTTTCCTAAATACTCTCTGGCAAGGCAGAGTTTAAGCCCAACATAATCAGCCCTCTTTAATGCCCCTGTCTAATGTAACAGTCAGCGCAGGACGGGGCTCAGCTTTATTTTAAGGCATTGCATTAAAAAATCCATGTTACAGCTTGAGTGTAAGTGAGCTGGGCTGTGCAGGATTGAGTTTATTGCCCCCTTTGGTATTGCCACAGTGGTTCTATGATGTACAGAACCATTTCAATTGCAATGATTGCAAGAGGGAAAAAGGGATTATGGAGTGAATAAAGTCCATACATCAGAAATATATGTAAAATACTTTTTCCCCATGGAAAAGCTGAGCAAAAGAAAAAGTTGAACACAGTTGAACAAAGGTATGTCTAAAACCACTCAAAGCAAGCAGCCAGACTGTATCCTGGATTGTATATCGTCAACTCTCAACTGTTTATTATGGGCTTACTCTAATAATTTACTAGATATATTCAATGCATCACCAAAATCCTATTTTTCTGGGACCTGGTACCGTTACCAGCAGGGCAGTGGGGCATGGTTAATTATCACATACCTGACGTCCGACATCTGATATGGGTGATGTGATTCAGATTACTGAACTTGTGACCTAAATGAAGATTTGGCTGAAGAACAATTTATGTCAGCACACAGATCTTTTGAAGGTGTTGTTAATGAGACTCTCAAGGTACTCTGGAGGGCAAGTCAAGAAGGGAAATGTGGACGTGTTCCTCACCTTGTAGGAATTAATTACTAAAATGAACTAAGCTGTGATGTTCTTTAAGAACATTTTCAAGAAATATTTTTCTTAAGTAGCAGACCTGGGACCAGTATGACTTCACGTTCTATCCGCACCAGTGCACATCACCTGTTGTCCGTTGGAAGGCAGTCATCACTTCAACCCCACTGTCCATGTTTTTGTCTTAAGGTGAATGTATCCTGAAATGGCGAGACTAATTTTTTTGGTGTGCATTTGCTTTTTTTTTTTGTTGCCTTGGGTCTGTGTTGCAACAGTGTTGTAAATGTAAATAATTAAGTAGCACTGTTATGATGAAGAGGGTGAAAAATGAGGGTGAAGCCAGAATAAGGGCTAAATGTTGCCCTTATTCTGGCTTCTAGTAGCCGAATGTATCAGTGACTTTTGGGCAGGACTTTATACCATGCAGGCTTCACCAAACATTGCTTCTAATGTTTCTTCTTAAGTACTGTATTCTCCATCATGTCCTTATGAGTCCAGTGAGGGAAGGGGTATGTCATGTTACAGCAGATTGGGGAATTCTATATGTTATGAGGGGGGAGTGGTTGGGGGTTGGTTAGGTTAACTGTAGTCTGGAGCATTGACCTTTTTTTATTGCTGTGGTCTGGAGAGGCTGTCAGGTTAAAAGCAGCCACGAGGAGTGTGTGTGTGTGTGTGTGTGTGTGTGTGTGTGTGTGTGCAGGTGTATCTTTTTAGAAGTGTATGGTTGATATTTCTGTCTATTAGAGGGACTGACAGGAAAATGGGACAGATGGAAGATGGAGAGAAAATAACTACAGTAAGTGTGTCTAAGTGTGTTTGTGTGTGTGTTAGTAGAAGTAGCGGTGAATGTTTCAGGATTTCAAGGGAAGAGCAGGGAAGAAGAAGAAGCCTTCTACATTACAGCACAGTGAAATTATTTTCTTCGCATGCCCCAGCTTGTTAGGAAGTTGTTATTTCTAGTTAGTTCCAAGTCCTAAATTTTCACTAGTGCAGCATTTCAGTTGAGGTTGAAGTGTGGACCGTTAGCTGATCTGTTTTAATCAGGGTCCAAGCACCAAGGGTGAGAAGGACTGTTTTGCTTTTGGTCTGTTTATTCAAATCATGCATTTGTTTAATGATGGGGCATAATCACATGCACATGCCAGAAGTGAATCATTGTCATAGCGCCACAAAGTGGATCTAAAAGATGTAAGGCTTATAAACCAAATTTTTAAGTACTCCTTACAGATGGTTCATCAGATTCATTCTAAATTTGGTCAGCATGATGTCAGGATATTCATGATGCTAATCTATGAAGGAATGTTTAATATCTTAAATGGTGTTGCCATGGTGAGGTGATCAATTAACAAGCCACTCTGCACAAATCCTAATGACAGACACCTCATGCTGTTGGCAGTAATGAATTAAAGGTGAAGGGGAAAGCTTTAACATGATTATTCAGCTTAACTTAAAAAGCCAGTACTTTATTTGATTTCTTACTGATAGTGTGTTATTGAGCCTCTGAGCAGCCGGTTTTAATAGTTAACTATATCATCTTCATTCAGAATAGTGCAGAGGAGAAAAAAACAGTTAGTTAGAGAAGAACCCTTCAGGATTAAATTAATTTACAGATTTATTACTTTAAAATGTGTTCTGCTCTTCTACATTAATTATTTACTTACTCGGATATACGGAAAAGAGGTAAAAGAGTTTCTACCTGTTTTATGTAAACAGACAAACCAAAACAATAAATAACCGGTAAATCAAAGTTTAGATGTGATGTGTTTGAACATTTGTATAGAAGAAATGATGTATTATTCTTAAAACTGCCAGTTATGTATTAAACAGTGCCAAGTTATTCATACTAATTTATTGCTTTAGGCTTCTGAATGCCAAAAGAATAAAGTGTTATGTTGCTTTTAATGATTAGGGAACTTGGCCTTGGTCAGAGTCGGACAGTATTGTAAATGAAGAGTGGACCTGTTTCTGACCTTCATGTTTTATTTATGGCTGAGGCTCAGGGATGTATTCACTTACACATTCCCAATTAAAATTACACACACACATATTTGAGCAAGTGCTCAGTTAGTTTATACAAGCAGGTGTGTATGTATAGGACGGATCCGAAGCAAGTACTTTGGATCCGTCCTATACATACACACCTGCATGCTTTTTATATATTCCCTTACATGCTCTAATGATGCTGTGCATTTAATGCATTCTAAATTCAAACAGAGTATAGACGGTTTCAAATAAGTATTCATACGTGCAGGAAGTGACATCACTATTCCTAGAGCATATCTGATTGATGGTAAACAAATTTTATAAAGAACCATACACTGTACACCTGTTTTAATGCAAGTGGTAGTTTGATTTAAAGACAGGATGCCGAAATAAAAATTGTACCATGTGGTTCAGGCCAGGAACAAACTTGCTTTCAGAAAAAGTAAGAAAAAGTATTGATTTCCAAAAGACAAAGCAAAGCGAAACACTTGGATTGCTGAAGTGAAGAGAGATGGCTGGATATCCACAAACTCCAGGAAGTTCTACATAGTACTGTGCAAAAGTTTTAGGCACATGCAAAGCAATGCTGTAGATGCCTTCCAAATTAATGAAATTAAATGTAAAGAGCAGTAAACAGTAGTAAATGAAACAAAGTCAATATTTGGTGTGACAAAAAAATTAAAATTAAAATAGTAGTCTCCGGTACAATTTGTGCAGTTTTATAAGGAAAGTAGCCAGTAAGTTTTATTGAGCATCTTGCAGAACCAGCCACAGTTCCTCTACATATATATATATATATATATATATATATATATATATATATATATATATATATATATATATATATATATATATATATATATACACACACTTTAAGCTTTGAGGTTGTATTTGTATATCTGTCTGTTGCAGTATCATCCATACTACTAGATTGAACATACAATAGAAAAGTGAAGGAATATTTATTTATGCTATGCTATGGAAAAACTGCAATCCATCATCCAAATTAGCTTGTTATTCTGTTTTGTTGTGCGGAGAATAACGGTATATTACAGCCTCCATACCTCCATGGTGTGAAATAAGGCTTGCACATGTATTTAAACTGGACTATGTGATGATGAGGAAAAGTGATCATAGCATTGTGATCAATATCTGTTTCCTGAGCATCTCTGCATGTCCTTCACTGTGTGTCTGTGTGTGTGTGTGTGTGTGTGAGAGAGAGAGAGAGAGAGAGAGAGAGAGAGAGAGAGTGAGTGAGTGAGTGAGTTGGTGGAGAGAATGAGTCAAACAAGCCCTGTAAGAGCTATGAACACAGAACAGACGCAGCTTAAGTCAAAACAGTTATTTGGAATAGTGGAACTATCAATTTGAAAGTCAAAAATAAATCGAGTGCTATTTAATAAAGACAGGTTGAGTAGAAGAGAGTGCACATTGAGGTACAAAGCAGAAACACATCCTGGCCAAATATATAGACACAATGCCTCCCATTTCAAAAAGGGCAGAAGTACAAAAAGGCTGATAAAAGACAATTAAAAACAGGACAGAGGTGAACTTTCTTTGTGTACCTTGAAAATGTGGAGAAAAAAATTTAATTCCCTCATCCCAATTACAAAGATTAGTCTATTATTATTATTATTATTATTAATAATAATAATAATAATAATAATAATAATAATAATAATAATAATAAATTATAATATTATTACACTGGTATTACAGTTGTTCTTACTGTGTGTGTGTGTGTGTGTGTGTGTGTGTGTGTGAGAGAGAGAGACATTTAACAGCTGTCATTGATAGATGAAAATTTCCCAAGTTGGCTGATGGACAGCAGATGTTTCTTTGTGCTGAGAATCATTTGTATTCTGGGAGGCCATGTTACTGTGGCACTAATAATAACTATATAACATCCTGTTATATTCTATAACATCTATAACATATATAAATCAGTTTTTGGACACTGTTTTTTTATTATCATTATTATTTCCACTTCAAATTTATACACATAATGTCTTTTGACTTTGTTCTTCTAAATATAAACAAAAACAGAGGTATGCATAAGCATAAAAGGTTATGTTGGGGGAAAAAAAATACTGAAAAAAGTGCTTTTAGAATAGCCATAAGGAAGGTAAGAAAGAAGCCATCAGTTACTCGAAAAAGAGTTGCAGGATGACCTGAAAGCAGCAGGAACAACAGTTACACAGAGAACAATAAACAGTGAAGTGCACCACCGTTATCTCCATTCCTACATCTCACACAAGCATTTCCTCTGCTAAAAAAAGCATCTCCTCTGCTAAAAAAGACATCTAAAATCATTTAGACAAATTAGAACTTATTTTGGATGGATAACATTTCAATAAGATGCAGTCTGGCTTCACATGTATCGGAGGAAGCAGGTGTTAGCCTTAACTATCCCTGGTTGGTAGCTGTTGTATGATAAGAAAGACATAACTAGTGGGTTGGAATTGGCAATCTCAAACTCATAAAAATAATTCTGCATGTCATGTTTGGAGAAAGAAGGGCTGCACATATGATCATGAAAACACCATAACCAGAGTGAAGTACGTAGGTGGGAGGATCATGATATGGGACTGCTGCTCTGCAAATGGTACTGAGGCATTACACATCATATAAGGAAACATGAATGGAGCGATGTACAGGGACACATTAAAGGAGAATTTAACTCATTTGCAAAGAAGTTAATTGAATCTAGGAAGATGATGGACATTTCAACAAGAAAATGCCCCCAAACACACACAAAACTCCTGGCTAGGCTTATTTTTGTGTTGGTGTAATTAGCTCATTAACATGTTGATTAAGTGTCTAGATGATGTTATTCCACTGCTGTGTTCCCAGCTGACTGGCTAAATGTTGTGCCTGTAACACTCAATACATTCTGGCTGTTTCAGGCTCTTTGATGCATTCAGGCACACTCAGAGTGTCACAATGAATTTGTGTTGTTTTGTAGAACATGAGATATGAAGTGAGCATTAGCCACATTAGCTGGTATCCTGGTCGCTCCAAGAGCTCTCTGTCCTTTCCCCTGCAGTTACTGTATATTACATTGCCTCTGGCAACTCAGCAGTTAGTTTTTAAGTTTAAGTGAAGCATTTTAATTGAGGTGCAGAGTATTTTATTATTTATTGAGTTGTCCATATTTATAAGCTAATGATGTTATATAAAACTTGATAAGCATGTCCAGTAAAAAAAACAACTTTGATATAATTATATTGAGAACGTTGGATAATTTAGTGCCTTATGCCATATTCTGACAGGAATCAGGATCTGACACATCATGTAGAATAATATTTCTAGTTCATTGAATTGATTACAAAGTGTATTTTGAATTCTGTTCATTCCTGGTATGTTCTGTTTGCTGATTGAGTTTGTATGGTAAGGGTCCTAAGCTACAATCTGGCCGCTCATGCTGTGTAAATCGCATTGGCTTTGTGCCTCAGCTACATCTCTGGGCAACAAAACTATTTATCACAATGACAATAGCTAATGGTTTAACACATTAGCATACTGTGTGAACTCTTGGTACAGCCTTGTGTAGCATACATGTCCAGTATTGTCAGCTAAAATCTGACAACACAGTCTTGGTGATTAATGACACTCAATATTCAATTATCAGGCCTGTGATGGTATAGTGAGGAGCAACATGCACCTTGTGCTAATTTTAAAGTAATACAGCAATTTGTTATAGGCTTTTCTTGTTTGATTGTTGATTTAATTTGTCATTAACATACAAATGTATATAATACATATAATATAGATACTTTTTAAACTTGTCCACATTTTGTATTGTTATACCATGGAAATGAAATTAACTTGGAATTTAAAAAATGTTTTAATTGGGATTGGGAAGCAACTGAGGGGCCTAGTTTACAAGTCCACTACACTACACAAAGCTGGGCTTTAAAAAGAGATGTGAGCCAAATGAAATCCTACTGGAAGTTTGCTAAAAGGGATACTGGAGTCTCAGAAATCATGTGGAAAAACCTTCCCAGACTGATGATCAAAGTTAAAATGTTTTGCCCTTGGCACAAAGGGCTCATTTTGGCAGAAACCCAGTACTGCTCATTGCCCTGAGAGCACCATCTCTATGGTGAAGCATGGTGGTGGTAACATTGTGTGTGTTTGCTTGTTTGCCTGTTCATGAGGTACAGAAGAAACAGATTGGTTTGTGTTGTTTGCAGCCAACTTCTCAGATGCCTGGAGGATCAGTAGCACCCTGACCGAGTCACCCACCTTATCAGCAGCCGATTCATTCATTCATTCATCTTCAGAGACTCCAGATTCAATGTGACCCTAAACAGGATTAAGAGCTTTTTTAATCCTTCTTAGGGTCACAGTGGATCCGGAGTCTATCCTGGGAAAATTGGGGAATTGGGCACCAGTCCATCGCAGGACACAACGCAAATACACATTCACACCTAGGGCAATTTCATGTAGCCAGTCAATGTTTTTGGCACGGGAGGTTGGAAGAAACTGGAGAACATACCCTGCAGAAAAAACAATAGAAATCCCCATAGAATTAGTAATGGTTTTAATCGTTATAATGGGAATTGTAACGGTCCCTGTGGGTCTCTACTGGTAATTTGTTCTCTTGATTGGTGGCATGTTATGTCTAGTAGATACTATTAAAGACCAATAATGGTAATGGTTTTAATGGTTAGCTGATGGTTTGTAATGGTATTTGTAGTGGTAACCATTAGAATTTCGATGATAGTTTCTATAGTTTTTTCAGCAAGGTGGGCACGGGGAGAACATGCACCGGAGCCACACAGATAATAACCTGAATTCAGGATTGAACCGTGGACGCTGAATCTGTGTTGCATCAACATGACTCACTCAGCAGCTGATAAAAGCAAAAATGCTGTGTGTGAGTGAGTGTGTGTGTTTGTGAGAGCATTAGGCCAGAAACATTATGTTATTAGTGATCAGATTTTGGTGATGGGGATAAAAAATTTAACTTGGGGTTTTCTATTACCTCTTGCTCTTGCTTCTTTAGCCCTTAAATGCCCTCTAGCGTGCGCACAAAGTGTGACAACAAGAAAAGTTTTTTTTTTTTTTTAAATCTGTCAACTTAGTCAGTTTTTTCATTCCATGACACTAGTGCTGTGTGTATTTAGAGAATAAATAGTTGTGATGTTGGCCATGAAGCTTTTTCTCATACTGCAGATCATTAGCTTTCTCAGCTCATCCACAGTCAGAGAGAACTACGATGCATTTGGAGAATTGAACATGAATAATGCTGTGTCAGGAAATCTCTAGATGGCCTTAAGTCAACCTTTCTCTGTTCTCTTTTTAGCCCATTAACTGACAACTTCTTCCTCTGGGTATTTTAGGGGATTGAGATGACAGTCCATCACAGGGCACCATGAACACACACATTTCACACACTCATGTAGATCTAGATGCAGTTTTAACATAAGCAGTCCACCTAAAGGCATGTTTTTGGAAGGACACCGGAGAACCCAAGGGAAACCCACACGAACATGAATGGACAGGAATCGGCGCTTCAGCATGAGATGTATAAAACATGAATATTTAGAAATACATATTTACTATGATAGTAAATTATGATGTATTAACTAGTTAGTGTGGGTGTGTGTGTGTTGATGTTTATTAGTTTATTAATATCTGTTTAGCTGGTGGCTGCTTACTTTCTAATCTATTCTGTAATGGCCCAATGAGAGCTCTCTGTTTGAAACGACATTAGCTGCAGTCAGTAATGTGGAAGCAGGATGTTGTTCAGTGTACACTTCCTGCTCTTCTGTGTGTGTCAGAGCTGTTATCAAATGTTGTTTTAGTTGCTTTGCTGGACGTCTAAACTGCCAATTACTGCCAACCAATTAGCTATCTGATATCACTGCAGAGCAGTTAGTGTCTTAATGTAAAGACTACTCTCGAGTGTCAGTATCGATTTTCGGCCGTCAGAATGTAATATATGTGGTGTTTTATTTATGGTCATCAATAAGCTGTTGAGGATTTGAAACACATTTCCAATCTGTCCAGTTTTGGTGAGCGTGTGATCACTGTAGACTCAGACCCCTGTTCTTGTCTGCAGGAGTGGAACCCAATGTGGTCTTCTTGCTGTTGTAGCCCATCCACCTCAAGGTTCGACACTGTGCATTGAGACATTGAGATACTTTTCTGCTCACCACAGTTGTAAAAAGTGGTATTTGAGTTATCATAGCCTTGCTGTCAGCTTGAACCAGTCTGGCTATTCTCCTCTGACCTCTCTCATTAACAAGTCATTTCCACCCACAGAACTGCCGCTGACTGGATCTTTCCCCCCCAACACCATTCTGTGTAAGCACTAGAGAGTGTTGCGTGTAAGTGTAAGCAGTTTCTGAAATACTCAAACCAGCCCACCTGGCACCAACAACCATGCCACAGTCAAAGTCACTGAGATGAGAGTCACATTTTGTCCCCCACTTTGATGTGTACATTACCTGACGCTCTTGACCTGAATCCGCATGATTCTGTGCATTGCGCTGAGGAGTCATGTGAGCCAGTAGGCTGTAGTAGTCCTGTGATTTTTATTGAAAGCTTTACTGATATTAGGAGTTATAGAAATTCCAGTGGGTGTCTATATGATGTTTTATTGATGGTCATGGATGAAACATTGTAGAGGAGTCACTGTGTCACTTTACATGGCACTTTTTTTTTCTCCTTTTACACATTTTTTTTATTCTTTCCGTGAGACCCCATGTTCACCCATAGGATTTTTATTTGTCAAGAAAGTCGTTTCCCCATGTGGTTTTTTTTGTCTTTAGCTTGTACAACTTTTATTATTGATGCATGTTGCAGTCATTAGTACTATATGACGAAAGCAGAGGTAGCAATACGCTACATTTACTTGGTTACATTTACTTGAGTAACATTTTGAAAGGAAAAAAGTACTTTTAAAAGTAGGTTTAACTTAAGAAATTTAAGAAAGTCTGTTCTTTTCTTCTCTGTTGTCTTGTAGATGTGGACAAGTTTGTGTTGTTAACATGTTGTGAAAATAAAGACAGTCAACTGTTGGGAAAATGTTTGTTTTTTGGGGTGTGTGCAGGGGCGTTGTGAGACCCTTTTTGCTCATGCCCCAGTAACATTTTGCTGTGCCCCAGTAAAATTTTCCTGATAAATCATTGAGGTAGACTGCAGTAGATACATTTAAAAACAGGCTTTCTTATTTATTGGACATTATCATTTACATCATTTGAATTATTTAAAACATGAAGGCTGATTGTAACACCAGCTGAAGTGAAAATATTCTGCGCATCCTCTTCAATCATATTACCCGCCCCCTCTCTGTGCTCCTCCTCCCTTCACTTTTCCCCATGGAAACCTCAATTTGCAGTCAGAAAATAATTCATAATGCAACACTGTAGCTGAGGAGAGGTAACTACCAGGCGAACGCTCATCTCTGTGTTAATAAGTAGTATGTGAATTTGTATTTAGTTGAATGAGGACATCGATAACGTTAGCTTGTTAACTGCTAAAAGAATGCTTGCTTATCTCTTCTGATTCTGCCACAAACGATGTGATTTAGTCATCGTTAATGAAAGCTTTTTGATGTGATTTGTTCATTTAGGGGGCTAGTTAGTTAGTTTACTCACAAAAACACTAATCAAACAAACCTGCCTGTAATTTTCAAGACTTTGGTGAGATGTTTCAGGTGTGTGTGATTAGGGATGGAGCTAAACTCTGCAGGACAGTGCAGCGGCACTCCAGGACCGGAATCACCCATCCCTGGTTTAGAAGCTAATTTCACAGTTTCAGTGGTCTCTTCCAGTATATTGTCTGGTATTTGTGTAAACAAAACATACTGAATTTGTTCTGGGGCTCTGATGGACTAGGGTTGGAGAGGATGGATTTTAAATGTAATGAAAATGTTTATACATTTGTTGATTTACATACAGGTGATTTCAAAAGTCACTTCTGTATATTATTGTGATAGGATTTCAGGTGCAAGCTTTGTATTTCAAAAAATAATTTCTTCTCTTATCTTTTTAAACAGAGTGTATACCCATGTGTACTTATTTCAGGAATTTTAAATAGAAATTAGGTATAGTAAGTAACAAATAAAATGTAAACTTGCACTGATTAAGTTAATGTTGTTAGTAATTGTTTAAAAATGACCATGGTAAAACAGAGTTCCAAGGTATAAAAATATGGAGTTTGTCATCAACCAAACAGTTTGGTTTACTTGAAAAAAGTTTACGTAGGTAATTTTAGCAAAGCCCTTTAAGATCATTTAAAATGTAAAATTGAACTAATGCCCCCAGACCCCCTAGAAAATTGAAAGTACTTTTGGAAAATTCTTGGGGGGGGGGGCTGTGCCCCAGTAGTGATCAAACTCTAGAAATGCCCCTGGGTGTGTGTGTGAGATTTTGTGCTGAAAATAACAGGTTCTGTGTTATTGTACCCATCACAGGACTGGGATATGCTGCTTCATCTTGAACCCAGGTTTTATATCATACAAACAGAACAGACAGACTTTCAAGGAGAGGTGTGACTTACAGTTCTCCACGCAGTCTGAGATTCAGGATTTTCCCTTCATTTTAATCAGATCCGAAGTAACCAGCAACTTGCTACTTGAGTCTTCTCATTGGATACTTTATTACTCTTACTCAAATAATTATTAACATTATTACTTTTACTGTTACTTCAGTAATTATTTTTATAAGTATTTTTAATTGTACTTGAGTAAAATTTTTGGCTACTTTACCCACCTCTGGATGAAAGAGCCAGAAGTGAAATGTCCTGTGGACATGTACGCAAGATGGATGGTGGAGAATTGTGGAGGAAGACAGTCTGTCATGCAGAAGTTGCAGAGAGACAGAGAGGGAAACCTGAGAGGAATAGAGAGTGGAGGCTTGCATTTAGCATGATATATTGTGCGTATGGTGTATTTTGTCTCCTGTCGCCAAGGGTTACGGTGGTGCACGCCTGTGCAAAAGTTCTACAGATAGGATGACAGAAAGCCGAACAATTTCTATCCATCATCTCATACAGTGTGTCTTTGTGTATAAAAGACTGTAGTTCATTAAGTGTCTGTTGTAGCCCAAGGGTTTACATGATGTGTGTTTTTAGATGCTTTTCAGCTCAGCATGATAAAGAGTGGTTATTTGAGTTACTGTAGACTTCCTGTCCACTCGAACAAGTCTGGCCATTCTCCTCTGACTTCTTTCATCAACAAGATGCTCACTGGATACAGTGATAAACAGATAAATGGTGCATCAGTGCAGCGGGCTGCAGGTTTGGACATCACTCTCATTTGTCTGCCATGTAGGGATGGAGAAATATAAACTCTGGAAGAGTATTGTTCTGTGCTCCATTTTCACCAAATGAGTTTCACCAAATGAGTTTTACTCATTTTGTGTGTGTGTGGTTAGGTGTGGGACTGTGTTACTTAATTTAATAGCTTATAGTGTGCATCTCATCACAAGAACACAGTTTTCCCCTGAAGACTCAGAGTAGTGAATTCCCTACAGGCAGAAATACCTTAGTGATATCTGTGTAGATCTTCCTGTCCTGGGTCTGAACACACAATTAAAAGCTCATTCATCTCACTCCGGTGTAAATTCTGTTAGCATCCAGGATACAAAACATTGTGATCACCAGGGGATGAGTCTTTTTCTTTTTTTTTTAAATTCAATTTAATTTAATTCATCACTTGAGCACATGCTGCTACTTCATTCATGTCATATGTTTGTTGAACACTGGGTGGAAATGAGGATCGTAAGCCATTTAAAAAAAAAAAAAGAAGATGAGTAGTACAAATTTGAAATCTGCCAGAGTGGTCAAAATTGCACCAAGTTACTCTCTTAAAATGGTATTATATAAAAGGTATATATAATTATGGTATTGTAAGTATTATATAAGTCCTGTTTCATTTCCTACAACCCATTTTATGGATTTATTTAGCTGTATAGTCTGCATGGGTGTATTTCTATTTAGTAGCTGTTAAATGTTAATCCGATACATCTTTATCTATGGAACATCATATAATTAATGCAATCACCAAAATAAAACTAATGTCAGACTTAAATGTATTGCTATGACAGAGACAAGAGATTAACTGAATTTTTAGGGGCAGTTCTGACTTAACATCAGGTTCATACAGACAGACAAAGGGGAGCTGGATGCATGTGCTGGGGAAAAGTCAGTTTATTAGGAACATAAAAAAAAATAGGAACAAAGGCAGGGTCAAAAAATAAACAATAATCCACAGAACAGCCGGGCAATAATCCAGAAAATGATCAGGCATAAATCCACAAAAGAACAAGGCATTAATCCACAAAAGAACGAGGCAAATGTCCAAGGTCCAGGAAACACGAGGGCAGTGAAAAAACAACGACCATACATTCACATACTCTACTCTACTCTACTCTACTCTACTCTACTCTACTCCAATACTCCGCGACGAAGCGGATACGAGAGGAGGTTTAAATACACAAAATGAAACAAGGGACACCTGTAACTCATAATGACACAATGAACGGTAAACCAATGAACAAACATGGGCGGAGACATGACGTAAACAAAGAACCAATAGACATACAGAGGCGGAGACATGACGTAACCCAAAACAAAAGCGCACATGGTGACATAAACAAAACTAGAGTCTATGAATGAGTAAGTCCAACGGGATTTATGAATGAATGCGAAATGCGCTGCTAGTTGTCCTCAACAGCAGTGCAGAGAGCGGAATGCGGAAACGCGCTACTCACTAGTAGCGCCGAGAGAGAGGAGGACTCTAACACAGGTATTAACATCAGTTTCAGGTGAGTGGATCCCAAGTGGATGGGGCTAATTATAGATATGAACAGGGTTCTGATGTTTGATGTGAACTGAATTAACATGTATCTGCATGATATTATTTATTGCACTGCTGCAACATGTTTGGCTGATTCTAATTCCATGAATTAGCTGGTGTACAGGTGTTCCTGTTATGCCAGTGCGTTTGATGCGCTGTTGGTGCGCAAACCTTTTTAAGGGAATGAGAGGACTAGATATAACTAAATACCATCTATCCATAACTGCCTCAGCGATAAAAAGAAAAATCTTTCTGTTTCATCCACATGCCTTTTTTTTTTTTCTTCTTTTGCATTATGACCATCATCTTAAAAGCTCTTGTAACGTCATGTACTTGTATTTGTTTTCAGGCGTGATGGATATGTCTGGGTCTCAGACTGTCCTTTGCTGTACTCTGAGAGATGAGCCTTATTATTAGAGAGAAACGGTGGGGGTGAAGAGGGGAAAAAAGGAAAGTTGTGATGGATGATAGCGTGATGGAGTAGGTCAGCACTCTCGTTACACTCCTTCTCTAAGAGACAGATGAAAGTGCGATCTGCCAGTTCCCATGTGGTTTAGATTTGTTTCAGAGACAGAAGCCTGGAGATCAGTGATCACTTGCAGTTTGGAAACACATGCTTGAATTAGCAGGTAAATTGATCTCTTTGGTATTCAGCTTTTTTTTTTTTTCTTTTTTTTTTTGAGAAAGGGAATATGCATGTGAAACAGATGGATGGGGACCCTACAGTGGCTTGTATATTTGAATATATTTCTGTAGGCTAGCTGAAGTGTTATCTCAGAGCTGACTGTTAGGGCCTCATTAGTGTGTGACTGCTGCTTAATTGTTGATCATGGATTTAGAGATAAGGCACTCAGGGGAAACAGAAACTCTCAGCGTGCTCCAGCTTTCTCACAATCCAGCGACCCCTCACTCCTTTTAGCTTATAGGCTAATCAATGTCTCCTCTCTGCAGGAGAGGAGAAAAAGCAAATCCAATGCTGAACTTTAATAAAAAAATATATTTTCATAGCTTTAAAGGTAAAAGAAATGGATATGATAGTATTATGGTTTACTTCATTTTATAAGATAAATTTACATGTGCTGTAATTATATGTGTATTTTAATTGACCTCTACACAGGGTAATACTAAGATGTCTGATAAGTCCTCTTGGCATGTAGGTTTATATTATGCTTCAATCAGTCTTTCCAGGATTTTGCAATCGCAGAAATTAACGCAGAATCAAGCAAACTCTGCAATAGTCAGAGGAGCTCACGTGCGTCGAACATGAGTCCAACTAAAAGGTCTCATTTACCAACAAACATCACTGCGAAAGAGCGTGCCAAACAATTTCATGCAATTGCAATTTCGCCAATTCAAGTAGTTTTCTGCAAAAGCACAAGAAACGCTACACGTTGTGTTGCAAATTTTGAAAAAAGCTGCAGCAAAATCAAGCATTTTTGGCTGCAACAATAACAAAAAACTCTGCGAAATCCTGAACAGACAATGAGGCAACTATAGGATAGCGTTATATACTGAATGCTAGATGCAGTGCTAGATTAAGCTTCCCAGTGCTTAATTCCCAGTGCTTATTGTTATTAGATTTTTCCACCAATTTTCCACAGTTCTGCTTCCTTTTTTCCCTCCTCTTGTTTTCTCTTTCTTTTTAGTTCTCTTCATTTAAAAAAAGCAGTTCAGAATAAACTTGAGCAAGTGTACCATTACTAGTATGAGCATTACTCATATGAAGTTTTCATGTTTTCATATAAAAAAAGGTCATCAGTTTGCTTAAGGATACTAGTTTTAAGCCTGGTTTATACTTCTGCATTAACACGTGTTTGTGTCTTTGTGTTGCAAAGAGAGCAAACATAGAGAGCACTGTTTACTTTCTCTTTCTTCTAACAGATGCCCAATAAAGACACAGTGTAGGTGATGTAAACCACAGCAACTAAGTAAAAATAAATACTGAAGCATCCATTAATCAGTGATTAGTAGAATTAAATACATCAACACAAAAGCCACTCATACTGCTAAACACAGACGAGTTAAAACACTTCAGTAATGCTTTCTGTGAAAACTCACTTGGTTTATAATTAATCACACAAGGTTTCTTTTTTCCCCAGCACTTTTAAAAAATAAAATGATGTTCATGTTATCTTCCATTTATTATTCTGACAGTGAAACACAGAACTCGTATTGTTTTTGGCTCTTCTTCACGGTGTTATTCAGGCATATCTGATGTGGTTCAAGGATGCTAGGAATCTTTTAACAGGCAAGCAGGGTCACGTGCAGTGTGTGGAGTTGGGTTTGGAACAGAGCCCAGAGACATTCACTAGAGGTCTGACTCATTCAGACTGGAGCAGTGAGCTCTGAACACAACACCGTCTCTCATCAGCACAGCAGCTTCTACTACAGCTGATCCCTTCTGCTGATAGCTTCTGCTTTCTCTGTCAATGGTTATACGAGCCGTCTGTCTCTTCACTGACTCCAGCTGATCTGCTCTGCTTCACTTTCTGCAAGATACAATCAAGCGTGTATGTGGAAAGGACTGAGTCAAACAAATGCCTGCTTTAATGCTTATTTCTGAGTTTGTAAAAGAATTGCATTCACGAGAAAGCGTAAAGGAGAGTGAGAGTCAAATCTGATGTGAGTTCTGTGTGCCTTCGTGGTCAGGTTTACAAAAATGTGTGATGGTGGTTTAATGATCACACTGGCAAAGTCACTGGTGCGCATTAAAATACATCAACTATTTCAGGGATAACATTACGTTCTTATAAGTTGTCTGGAGTTTTTTGCTGCTGCAGCATTTCTTCATGCGTCAATGCTGACAGAGGCAGAGACCTTCTCTACACCACTGTCTTATTAGCACAGATAAGACTGTTTGTGTCATGGTAAGATGTCACACACTGCCTTACTAATATGTTAAACATGTATTACTGCATAATACATAAGCTGGGAAATGTGATAATATAATATCAATACATTGTGATCAATTATGTCACAGCACACCTATATCATTAGCAAGTTGATTTCTATTGTACTAATAATATTATTTGTTAATGACTGTAAGTCTGTACAGCCAATTAACTGATGAACCAATAAACTGAAAAAGTGATCAGTTTGTGTATGATGTTAATAGGCATCTGTGTTGTTCAATAAAATGTAGTGAATTGTTTGAGGGATCTATCTATTTGCCTTTTTGGTCTCAGAAGGGAATACTGGGCGAATGAAAAAGCTGTCTTGTACAGGATCGTCTGTTTACATATATATATATATATATATATATATATATATATATATATATATATATATATATATATATATATATATATATATATATATATATATATACACGTTGTTAGATGTACGTTTGCCCACTGACAAAGAAATTATCAGTCTATAATTTTACTGGTAGGTGTATTTTAACAGTGAGAGACAGAATAACAACAAAAAAAATCCAGAAAAACGCATTTCAAAAAAGTTATAAATCAATTTGCATTTTAATGAGTGAAATAAATATTTGACCCCTTTGACTTAGTACTTGGTGGCAAAACCCTTGTTGGCAATCACAGAGGTCAGACGTTTTTTGTAGTTGGCCACCAGGTTTGCACACATCTCAGGAGGGATTTTGTCCCACTCCTCTTTGCAGATCCTCTCCAAGTCATTAATGTCTCGAAGCTGACGTTTGGCAGCTCGAACCTTCAGCTCCCTCCACAGATTTTTTAGGCCACTCCAGGACCTTAATGTGCTTCTTCTTGAGCCACTCCTTTGTTGCCTTGGCTGTGTGTTTTGGGTCATTGTCATGCTGGAATACCCATCCACAACCCATTTTCAATGCCCTGGCTGAGGCAAGGAGGTTCTCACCCAAGATTTGATGGTACATGGCCCCGTCCATCGTCCCTTTGATGCGGTGCAGTTGTCCTGTCCCCTTAGCAGAAAAACATCCCCAAAGCATAATGTTTCCTACGCCATGTTTGATGGTGGGGATGTTGTTCTTGGGGTCATAGGCAGCATTCCTCCTCCTCCAAACACGGCAAGTTGAGTTGAGGCCAAAGAGCTCGATTTTGGTCTCATCTGACCACAACCCTTTCACCCAGTTCTCCTCTGAATCATTCAGGCAAACTTCAGACGGGCCTGTACATGTGCTTTCTTGAGCAGGGGGACCTTGCGGGTGCTGCAGGATTTCAGTCCTTCACGGTGTAGTGTGTTACCAATTATTTTCTTGGTGACTATGGTCCCAGCTGCCTTGAGATCATTAACAAGATCCTCCCGTGTAGTTCTGGGCTGATTCCTCACCATTCTCATGATCATTGAAACTCCACAAGGTGAGATCTTGCATGCAGCCCCAGACTGACAGTTATTTTGTGTTTCTTTCATTTGCGAATAATCGCACCAACTGTTGTCACCTTTTCACCAAGCTGCTTGGCAATGGTCTTGTAGCCCATTCCAGCCTTGTGTAGGTCTACAATCTTGTCCCTGACATCCGTGGACAGCTCTTTGGTCTTGGCCATGGTGAAGAGTTTGGAATCTGATTGATTGATTGCTTCTGTGGACAGGTGTCTTTTATACAGGTAACGAGCTGAGATTAGGAGCACTCCCTTAAAGGGTGTAAAAGACACCTGGGACCCAGAAATCTTGCTGATTGATAGGGGATGAAATACTTATTTCACTCATTAAAATGCAAATCAATTTATAACTTTTTTGAAATGCGTTTTTCTGGATTTTTTTTGTTGTTATTCTGTCTCTCACTGTTAAAATACATCTACCATTAAAATTATAGACTGGTCATTTCTTTGTCAGTGGGCAAACGTACAAAATCAGCAGGGGATGAAATACTTTTTTCTCCCACTGTACATACACACACACACACACACACACACACACACATATATATACACACAAAATATCATCCCATTGTCTTCTTGTCAGTAATAAAGAACATTATTTTGAGCTTAGAAAGAAAGACTGTGCAAATCTATTTGAGTCTTATGTACAGTGAGGGGAAATAAAGATTCAGTCTTTTTTGTTATTTAATATACTTCCACATTTGCGCACACAGTGTCTTTTGATCTGTACTTATAAATAGAGCCATGTAAGATTTCCCAACATGCTCTCAGACTAATGTTAGCCAGGAGTCACTCAAAAAGAGTTGCAGGACGACCTGAAAGCAGCAGGAACAACAGTTACACAAGTGGATATTATACACTGAAAGTATATTAAATATCAACAATAAAAGTCTGAATACTTAATTCCCCTCAGCATCCAGACTTAAGTGTTACACACACTATAGCTATTCAACATCCTATCCACTCCATGCATTGTAAACACAAAATATCCTTTCTTTGCCATCTTGTAGATAATGAAGCACATTATTTTGAGCTTAGAAAGAATGAATTTAACTTGTCCAAGTTTATTTGTGAGTCTGTTTATGTACATGCTCTCAGACTTGGTCAAAGCCAGTGTGATACATAAACTGGCATATATTAGAGATTACTGCAGGCTTTGAGATCACATTCTTCAAAACTATTTGAGAAATGTCCCAAAACGGAATGCATTAATACTTTTAATTAGAAAGCTAATCAGACGTGACCATGATAAAATTCCTAGAGCAGACATTTTCATTAAAATGTATGAATCGAGGCTAATCAGGGGGTTGGGGCACTTCCAAAAAAGAAAAAGAAAAAAAAAGATTCACTTTGAGTAATTTTAATTTGCAGGCAAGTGAGATCCATGGCCCTTTCTTTTGATCCCTCACTCAGCTATACCCTGGATGTTTTAAGAAACAGTTATTAGACTTCTTCCAAACATTTCTTCGCTCTAGATACCTAAATATGTTCCTCAGCACTATACCCTCACTTTGTTGCCCATTTACTAACAAATAACCACCTTTCTATATTTTGTGACTGTTTCCACAATGTAGTAATTCTTATATCTCTGTTTTATTAAATCAGTGCAATTAAAAACTGGGTGCTGGGTGCAATTAAACTGGGTGCTGATTTTTTCCCCATTCAGTCTGTGGGAAAGTTTGGCTCCCTGCAGTCCATTATTAGCTGTGATGTGCAGTCAGCTTTTGGCCAACGGAGAAGCCGTCTCCAGAGAAAAGAAGAATTAGTATTTGAGTTCCGTATTATATACAGCCTCTTCTGGGAAATATTGGGGGGGGTGAATATGCAAATTATAGGGTGAAGGCTAATTTCTGCTGTTATGCAGAGATTTTCTTCACTGACACTGACGTTATAATGTGTTGGCTGAGTGCAGAATGTTTTAACATACATCTCTGGCTTACTTTACAGACCAAGTCATTTAAACCAATAGCAGAGGAAATGACTGATTGGATACTGTAATCTCATGTATCTGACCTAAACATTTTTATGTATGTCTCCATACAGACAGATTTGTTGGCCAGACCCACTATACTTATATAATACATGAGGTCAGCACTTCTTAAGTAGTAAGACTAAAGATGTTTAACAGAACATGTTTAACAGACTTTTGTGTCACTTACAAACTAACAATGATACAGACTGACAAAGTTGGGACGGGGGCAACAAAAGGCTGGAAAAGTAAGTGTTACTAAAAAAGAAACAGCTGGAGGAACATTTTGCAACTAATTAGATTAATTGGCAACAGGTCAGTAACATGATTTGGCTATCAAAAGAATATCTTAGAGAGGCAGAGTCTCTCAGAATTAAAGATGGGATGGAATCTGGATGGAAGCATATGCTGCTCTAAAACCTGTATATACCTTCCAGCATTGATGGTGCCTTTCCAGATGTGCAAGCTGCCCATTCCATAGGCAAAAATGCACCCCCATACCATTGGAGATGCAGGCTTTTGAACTGAGCACTGATAAAAAGCTGAATGGTACCTCTCCTCTTTAGTCCTCTTTAGTTTAGAGGCTGTGGCATCCATGGTTTCCAAAAAGAATTTCAAATTTCGATTCGTCTGACCACAGAACAGTTTTCCACTTTGCCTCAGTCCATTTTAAATGAGCTTTGGCCCAGAGAAGACAGCGGTGTTTCTGGATCATGTTCACATATGGCTTCTTCTTTGCATGATAGAGCTTTAACCAGCATTTGTGGATGGCACGGCGAACTGTGTTCACAGACAATGAGTTCTGGAGGTGTTTCTGAGCCCATGCAGTGATTTCCATTACAGAATCATGCCTGTTTTTAATGCAGTGCCGCCTGAGGGCCCGAAGATCACTGGCATGCAATATTGATTTTCGCCCTTGTCCCTTGCACACAGAGATTTCTCCAGATTCTCGGAATCTTTTGATGATATTATGTACTATAGATGATGAGATATTCATAGTCTTCACAATTTTACGTTGAGTAACACTATTCTGAAATTGTTCCACAAATTGTAGATGCAGTTTTTCACAGAATGGTGAACTTCTACCCATCTTTACTTCTGACTCTGCCTCTCTAAGATTATTTTATACCCAATCATTTTACTGACCTGTTGCCAATTAACCTCCAGCGTTTTTTTTTTAGTAACACTTACTTTCCCAGCCTTTTGTTGCCCCCGTCCCAACTTTTTTGAGACAAGTTACTGCCATCAAATTACAAAATGCAAAATTACATTTGAAAACATTTGATATGTTTTCTATGTTCTATTGTGAATAACATATGGGTTTATGAGATTTGCAAATCATTGCATTTTGTTTTTATTTACATTTTACACAGCATCCCAACTTTTTTGGGATTGGGGTTGTAAAACAGACAGAAAAGAGAAATCTGACCAAGCTTCATACCTGCTGAGGGTGTTATTCACAGTTCCAATAAATGTAGTAATTGGAAGTGAAAGTTCTAAGTTCTAGTTATAATAAATTACCCTGATACAAGCAGGCTATTAATCTTCAGCTTGATTGGTTCTGCAGCTGCAGATGAATAGGAAACCCAATTTTGTTGCCCAGAGTTCCCAAATGTAAACTCAATAGACCATTAAGGCTGCTAAATGAGGCATGAAGACTTAAATACAGTACCTGAATAAGTAGAGTTGGAGAACTGTGAAGAGGGCTGGAAGATATTAAGGGATGGCTTTCATACAAGTATTTACCTTTTCAATTTACTTGCACTTTTTTTGCAGAAGGAAAATGTAAAAACACAGCAGTTTTTTTTTTTTTAAGAGAGAGAAAAAGCTGGAAAGTGGTTTCATAAATTGAGAACATAATGTCAGATGACTGTAAATGATAATGCCTTTGCTTAAATTTTATCTGTTTGTATGCAGGACCATTAACCCACACACTCACACAAACACAAAAAAAAAAACTTTTTTTTTTGAGATTTCAGGAAATATGATGTGCATATGTAACATACAGTTTATGTTGCATATATGTAACTAGTTATAAGAATTTTCTACACATAATCCTGAATCTAATCCTAACCTTATCCTTAGTAACCATAAAGCACAGGGAAAAAACAGCTAGCATTCTAACCACCCTGATAAAGCTGGTGATTAAATATGTGAGGATAATTATAATCGTAATAGACTAACCAAATAATAAACTATGCTAATAATAAACCAATGTAATAGACTAACTATGCTGCTACAATTTTACATCAGAATTTAAACTTGGGTTTGTGTATGTGTGTCGAGACGAATGCGAGAAAGGCAGTGGTGCTGATTTAGCGATGCTGAACACCATCGTGACTGATTAGTAAATGAATCAAATCACCTGACAGTGTGTTACTCGTGTCAAGGCTTCACTTGTCTGTCAGACTAAACATGATTGATGTGCGAGGATGTCAGAGCAAAGAGCAATCACACAACCCGTCCTCAGACAGGAGCAATCACTGTCAGATTTTGGTCGTCTGTAGAAGACACAAACCAATTAATATTCATGTAAACACCATGTGCATTACCGTAGGTGTTCCCGGATCACTGGAATAAGATAAGGCACCACGATATATCAGTTAATGCTGGTTACAGGTCAGTCTGAGGATTGGTGTAGTCCCTGTAAAGACCTCAGGATTATTTTAGTTGACTACTCACACATGAGACATATCTTGAATCTTCTCTTTCTTTTGTTATTAGTCAGCTTTGGTCTTATATAACTTTATATTCTGGATTAACTGCATTTTTTGTGTTGTACATTAGGAAAGTTAAGAAATCTATCTTAAAATCTTGTACTAGTATTGTTTGATTCCATTATAAACTCTTGAAATTATACCTATAAAAGAAAAGAAGGACATACATTTTCATCCTTATAATGATGTACAATGGATATTAAAAGTCTACACACCTACGTTAATATTGCAGGTTTTTGTGATGTAACAAATGAAACCAAGATTATCATGTCAGAATTTTTCCACCTTTAATGTGATACAGCAACCAACAAAATTCTAGAGCTCCAGTCCCAGCTGGAGAGAAGCAGCCCAACAACATGATGATGCCACTACCATGCTTCACAGTGGGTATGGTGTTCTTTGTTTGATAAGCTGTTTTTTTTTTGCACCAAAATATAATTTACAATCTGCAAAACGTTTTACCTTGGTCTCATCAGATTTAGGTCTCTTGGCAGCCTCTTCGATGTTCTGTTCTTTGCAGACCAATAAGATGTCAAGAAAAAAGAAACTACATTGAAGCTACTTAAATGGGCAACATTTCAAGTTTGTTCAGTATGTCATGATTGTGAATCAGATTATGAATAACTGTGTATAATTTTGCATAAAGAAAATAAAGACAATTTAAAGATAATTCAGATCAATTATTAATCTATAGTCATTTTATTTATAGACCACCTAAAGATACAAGTAATGTATCACAGAGGGTGTGTAGACTTTTTATATCTAATGTATGTGCCAATTAGACTTCAATTAGTTCTGAATTCTGAATCGTACGGCTTGTGACTTGTATTTCTTTTTTCCCCTCTTCCATCCCCCCCGCCCCTTCACATATTCACATTTCACATTTAAAAGTGCAGACAGAAAGTGCACTAAGTGCATGCCCTTGTCATGACCTTGTTATGTGCCGCTGAAGAAAATCAAATTTTGATATGCATGAAGAAGCAGCTATACAGAATCTGTAATTATAATTAGAGGATGGTAATGAGGGTGATGAAAAGCTGCAGTAAGAGAAATTGTAAATTGGACCTTTGGATGCTTGTGTTTTTAATAAATGAAGGGGGACGGTGTAGTAAAAGAAAATCACTTGAACATAAGGTAAGCTAAATTCAATTTCGACTACTAAAATATCATGCTGCTTTCAAAACTGTATAAAAAATAATTAGTTAGTTGACCTTGGGCATTTACAGGTAGAGAATAACTATAGATTTTTGAGCCTTAGATATTGTGCTTAATTTATGATGGAAAACCAGGCTGACGTTTATCCTGACTTTATTGTTACTTAAAAATATTAGCATCAAAATCGTGACCTTACTCTTCATTTTAATAAGCTTCCATAATGAAAATGTAAAAAAAATAAAAATAAAAATTGGCATCAGCCTGCAAAAGTGTAGTTTACTGGATATGAAAACAAAACATATCAAGCAATATCAAAACAAAGATAAGCAATGAAAACAATTTTGGCTTAACACCTTCCCTTCAGTGATATTTACATGTTACTGTAACTCTTTGCACACAATAACTATATGCATGATAGCAAACAAAGAGAAACGGAATGTTTTTGGATTTGTTCAACTAAAAAAATGTGTCAGCTGAGATTTCATACTGGAATTTATTATTATTATTATTATTATTATTATTATTATTATTACTGTTATTTGTTTGTTTACTACTGGATACTTATATATATATATATATATATATATATATATACAGAAAAATGTTTGTATGTCATTAAAGAAAGCAGCATATTATGTAAGAGACACTTTTCAGACAAAAAAAAAACACAGTGAAGGCTGCTGGGTTTTGCTGCAAAAATAAGATGCAAGTGCGAAAGTCAAAGTCTCCAGAAGAACTGTGGGTGGTTCTGCAAGATGCTCAATAAAAATTACAAGCTCATTTCCTTATAAAACTGCACTAATTGTACCAGAGACTACTATTTTTATTTTAATTTAAAAAATTTTGTCACACCAAATATTGACTTTGTTTCAATTACTACTCTTTACTGCTCTTTACGGTATTTTATTATTATTATTATTATTTTTAAATATAAAAACATTTAATTTCATTATTTTTGCACATGCCTAAAACCTTTGCACAGTACTGTGCGTGTGTATATATAATATACTATATATCAACTGAAAATGCAACTTATAATGACTTCTCCAGTCACAAAATTATTCAACCCCCTGAATAGAATCCCTCACAACAGCACAAATATGCAAAACAGGTGTTGTCTCAAGCACACCTGATGCAACTAATCAAGGGCTTCATTAGTTGCACCAGGTGTGCTTGAGATAGAACACATGAAATACCTGAACTGGCTAGGGGCAGCAAATACATGAAATACCTGGTCAGGGCAGAAAAAGGAAGCTATCAATGGCTGCAACCAGATTTCTGAGAAAGCAGGTTGTGAAAAACCCTCAAGTGACTGCAAAAGACCTGCAGCAAGACTTGGTGCCAACAGGCACTGAGGTTTCAGTGAGCACAGTATGGCGCGTACTAAACGCAGAAGGTTTCCATGCCAGAACTCTAAGACGTACACCACTACTGACCCAAAAGCACAAGAAAAGTCAGCTCAAAATCATATACAGTGAGGGAAAAAAGTATTTGCTGATTTTGTACGTTTGCCCACTGATAAAGAAATGATCAGTCTATAATTTTAATGGTAGGTGTATTTTAACAGTGAGAGACAGAATAACAACAAAAAAAAATCCAGAAAAACACATTTCAAAAAAGTTATAAATTGATTTGCATTTTAATGAGGGAAATAAGTATTTGATACCCTATCAATCAGCAAGATTTCTGGCTCCTAGGTGTCTTTTACACAGGTAACAAGCTGAGATTAGGAGCACTCTCTTAAAGGGAGTGCTCCTAATCTCAGCTTGTTACTTGTATCAAAGACACCTGTCAACAGAAGCAATCAATCAATCAGATTCCAAACTCTCCGCTATGGCCAAGAACAAAGAGCTGTCCAAGGATGTCAGGGACAAGATTGTAGACCTACACAAGGCTGGAATGGGCTACAAGACCATCGCCAAGCAGCTTGGTGAGAAAGTGACAACGGTGCGATTATTCGCAAATTGAAGAAACACAAAATAACTGTCAGTCTCCCTCGGTCTGAGGCTCCATGCAAGATCTCACCTCGTGGAGTTTCAATGATCATGAGAACGGTGAGGAATCAGCCCAGAACTACATGGGAGGATCTTGTTAATGATCTCAAGGCAGCTGGGACCATAGTCACCAAGAAAACATTTGGTAACACACTACGCCGTGAAGGACTGAAATCCTGCAGCACCCGCAAGGTCCCCCTGCTCAAGAAAGCACATGTACAGACCCGTCTGAAATTTCCCAATGAACATCTGAATGATTCAGAGGAGAACTGGGTGAAAGTGTTGTGGTCAGATGAGACCAAAATCGAGCTCTTTGGCATCAACTCAACTCGTCCTGTTTGGAGGAGGAGGAATGCTGACAATGACCCCAAGAACAACATCCCCACCGTCAAACATGGAGGTTGAAACTTTATGCTTTGGGGGTGTTTTTCTGCTAAGGGGACAGGACAACTGCACCACATCAAAGGGACGATGGATGGGGCCATGTACCATCAAATCTTGGGCGAGAACCTCCTTCCCTCAGCCAGGGCATTGAAAATGGGTTGTGGATGGGTATTCCAGCATGACAATGACCCAAAACACACAGCCAAGGCAACAAAGGAGTGGCTCAAGAAGAAGCACATTAAGAAGCACATTTAGGTGGCCTAGCCAGTCTCCAGACCTTAATCCCACAGAAAATCTGTGGAGGGAGCTGAAGGTTTGAGTTGCCAAACGTCAGTCTTGAGACCTTAATGACTTGGAGAGGATCTGCAAAGAGGAGTGACCTCTGTGATTGCCAACAAGGGTTTTGCCACCAAGCACTAAGTCGAAGGGGTCAACTACTTATTTCACTCATTAAAATGCAAATCAATTTATAACTTTTTTTAAATGCCTTTTTTTGGATTTTTTAGTTGTTATTCTGTCTCTCACTGTTAAAATACACCTACCATTAAAATTATAGACTGATCATTTCTTTGTCAGTGGGCAAACGTACAAAATCAGCAGGTGATCAAATACTTTTTTCCCTCACTGTAAATAAGCCACAGAAGTTTTGGGATTCTGTTCTGTGGAGCAATTAAACAAAACTGGAACTTTTCAGCACGATGGATCAGCGGTATGTCTGGAGAAAGAAGAATGAAGAAAGAACACACTGTCCACAGACAAGCATGGTGGTGGCTCGGTGATGCTCTGGAGCTGCTTTGCATCCTCTGGCACTGGAAGCCTGCAGCGTGTGGAAGGCAAGATGGATTCATTGAAGTATCAGGACATCCTAGGAGAAAACATCATGCTGTCTGTGAGGAATCTGAAGCTTGGGCGTCACTGGACCTTCCAACAGGACAATGATCCCAAGCATACCTCAAATTCCACCAAGGCTTGGTTGCAGAAGAAGTTCTGGAAGATTCTACATAGCCATTACAGTCACCTGACTTTTTGATTTGAAGAAGGCAGTTGCAGCACCCAAACCCAACTGGATACTTATATATGCTTGCAGAATTATATATATATATATATATATATATATATAGTTTTCGTTACATGTTAGGATTTCTGTTGTAATGGATAGAGATGGTTATGAGATTTCTAATAATGACAAAGTCACATGTCAACCTGCTATGTAAGGATTAAGTGAACCACAGCTCAATGTAGCCTGGATAAGTCAAATAGATTTAGATGTGCTATCTCACACACACATTAATGCTGCAGCTGGCAGTTTCTTTGCTAGGGCAAGATGAAATAAACATACACAGATGTATACACAAATACTCTCTCTCTCTTCCTGTCATGTTAAATGCTTTGTATTGGACATGTGTTGCTTTGATTGTTTTCTGTGTGGGGAATAGTGTAAAAAAAAAAAAAAAATCTGCCTGCCATCTGTCTACTTCCTGTCTTCAGCTGGGGAAAAAAAAGAAAGTCATATTCTTGACCAAACAATAAAACAAACTATTTAAGGATTGCATTAAAATAGTTTATTCAACAGTGTGGTTGATTGGTCAAGAGGTGTGCATTATTTTTGTATAACAGCACAGCTCAGACAGTAGTTCCAGCTTTAAATTGAACGATAGGTTAATATTAATGCGCTCATTCTAATACACTATTGTTTCTATAGTAACAGCTCACACACATGCTCCATGTAATCTAAGACTAGTAATAAATTAATTAAAAGAAAGGTGTTGTTGATTAACAATGAGAAACATATAATAGTGCTTGTTATTTAAATATAATATAGCAGTTGTTTGTGATTAAAAAAAAATGCTGCTTGTCAAGAACATTGTTGTAGAAATTGGAGTGTAAATATATACAGGGTTTAGTTTGAGTAATTAAGATATATTTAAATATCAGAAATGAGCTCAAAACATTAAACAGTAAAGTGAATAATAAAAATAGTTAATTTGGCTGTAAGATATATGATATGATATGATATTTAGCCACCACATCCACTATCTAAACCTCTCTGAAGTTCTCGCCTGGTTTTAATCTGCATAGCTTCATTTGAGCATTAGTGTATTGAAGGCAGGCCATTTGCCTTTACCATCAGACTACCCTGAATTAAGTGTGTTAGAGAAGTATGACGTGTATCTCTGGTTATGAGTCCCACTGGTTTTAGCACATAATAATGTGGTTTCCTTTCGAACAGAAAGGTCATTCTTGGTTAAATGCAAATATGTTGTAAATATGATGTACTTCAGGTCATTAAGGTCCGCTCTGGTTAACTTCATGACAGCAAGTAATGACAGCTCCCACTAAGTGACCATGGAAACATCGGCCAAGACTCTGTTAGTGAAAAACTAACATATTTTAACTCTATAGTGTATTTGATGGACTTCGAACAGCTATATACCTGTGTATGGAAGTGGTATTGCCATGTTATTTAGCCTTTGCCCTGTCAAATTGATTTTTTTATGATGATTTTGAAATGAATCAAATACTTTTACTTTACATTCTTGACAGTTTGCCTTTTTTTAAACTTGAAAACTCCTGAGGTCAGTTTCCGTTTACCCAGAGCTGAAGCAAAGAGATCATTTTTCAGCTTCTGATTGGTAAAAGAAACTGCTACCAACATTTACTCTACATCATGGTAAGGAGAGATTGCTTGTGTTTTCTTTGTTGTTTTTTTGGGATAGAACAGCTCACATTTTGACCTGAACACTTAAAAAAAAAAAAAAAAAAGGAAATACCATTTTTGCTTTTCTCCTGGTACCCATTATTTTCCCCCTTCCACCCACACACATACATACATAGACAAACCCACTGTTTTGATTTAGGTTTTTTTGGGAGAGGGTTGGTGGAGGATGACCCTTCACTGATATGATATATAGCATGTTATTATGTGGACACACACTCACTGTGTGTGAAGTAGGAAAAGAGCCAGACAAACAGACGCCCACACTGGGACAAGAGTCTGGAATTTTCACTGAAACACAGTGGTTATTATTAGATAGAAGAAGATCTCCTTAGCAGACAAAAAGAGAATGATGGCAGAGAAAGAGAAAAGTAATGTAGAACAAATTATTTGCTTATTAAAATCATGTGAAATACCTGAAATAGCTGATTGGCTGAATGAAATGCTGTTTGTATTCTAGATATTCCTGGTATGTCTGTGTGTGCTTGAAAATGAGTGTCCACAGTTCAGGGCCTGCATTTTATCCACTAGTGATTTTAATTGTATTTCTCCACGCTGATGGTTTTATAGGAAATGGAAAAGGTGCTTTTGTAAAGAGAGGTGAGGAGGTGATGTGGTTTGTTTGTGTGTATCTAAATGCTAGATTTATTTCCCCTGATGTGTGCGCTCATTCTGCTTCATGCATTGATTATCAGCATGGCTGATTTGTGTTGTTGTGCTACTTGGATATACAGTGCTGTGAAAAAGTATTTGCTCCCATCCTGATTTCTTCTGTTTTTGTGTATGTCTCATACTAATTTTCTTCAGAAATTAAAACAAAATCTAACATAAAACAAAGGCAACCTGAGTAAACACAAAATACAGTTTTTTAAATGATGATGTTATTTATTGAAGCAAAAAAGTTATCCAATACCAACTGGGCCTGTGTGAAAATGTATTTGCACCCATAGTTACTAATTCCCCAAATCTATGAAACCAATCTATGAACCCCATTATAATGGGGTTCAGCTGGACCAGACATGACCAGGTCTGATAACTGCAAACCCTGTTCAATCAAATCAACACTTAAACAGAACTTTTTCAACAGCATGCAGTTGGTTAAAAGGTCTTACCCAGTAACACACTATGCCAAAGTTGAAAAAAAATCCAGAAATGATGAGGAAGAAGGTGATTGAAGGTGAATTGAAGGGTTACAAAGCTATTTCAAAGGCTCTGAGATTCCAAAGAACCACAGTGAGAGCCATTATTTCCAAAAGGAAAAATTCAGTACAGTAGTGAACCTTCCCAGAAGTGGCAGACCTTCAAATTTCCTCCAAGAGCACAGCAACTACTCATCCAGCAAGTCACAAAAGGGACAAGGACAAGATCAAAGGACCTACAGGCCTCTCTTGCATCAATAAAGGTGACTGTTCATGACTCCACTATCAGAAAGACACTGGGCAAAAATGGCATCCATGGAAGAGTGGGGAGGCGAAAACCCCTGCTAACCCAGAAGAACTTTAAGGCTCATCTGAATTTTGTCAAAACACATGATGATCCTCAACCCTTTTGGAAAATGTTCTGTGGACTGATGAATCGAATATAGAACTGTTTGGAAGACAGGGGTCTCGTTACATCTGGTGTAAACCAAACACAGAATTCCACAAAAAGAAAATCATACCTACCGTCAAGCATGGTGGTGGAAGTGTGATGGTGTGGGGATGCTTTGATGCTTCAATAATTGCAATAATTGAGGGAAACATGAATTCTGCTCTCTACCAGAAAATCCTAAAGGAGAATGTCCGGTCTTCAGTCCGTAAGTTGAAACTCAAGTGCAACTGGATTATGCAGCAAGACAGTGATCACAGAGGTGCTTGATGAGCACAGGAGTAAGTCTTAGTCCTAGAAGTAAATGAAAGACTAATCTCCAGTTATCGCAGACTTTTGTTTGCAGTTATTGATGCTAAGGGTGGCACAACCAGATTTTAAGTTTAAGGGGGAATTAGTTTTTCACATTGGTGATAGGTGTTGGATAACTTTTTTTTGCTTCAATAAAAATAAAATAAATAAAAACTGTATTGTGTGTTTACTCAGGTTGCCTTTGTTTTATGTTGTAAAATCTAAAACTATTTAGTACGAGATATACACAAAAACAGAAGAAGTCATACTATCATACTACAAATATTTTTCACAGCACTGTATTGTAGCCAATTAGACTGATCTGTCATTTATCATTTTCCCTGCAGTAACACACAGTACACGCACATTTATCTTTAAAATCTAAAACTATTTAGGATATAAAGAGAACATGGCTCTTACGCTAATCAAGTAAAAGTGCTTGATAATCTATATGTTAGTATAGATGTGTGTGTGTGTGTGTGTGTGTGTGTGTAATAAAGCAAGTGTGCAAGCAGTTTTACAGCAGAACAGTCTTTAACTCTATAAGATGCTTATAAGGCACAGAAGTGGTTGAGCACATCAGCGGTATGTGAATTGGTACAGATTTTAATCAGGGGGGAGTGAGGAGGGCTGTAGGGAATATATGCATTCTTCATTTGTTTTTCAAATGTTCATCCATAAACATTTTTTCAGTAGTATTAGTCTACACAATAATCCAGAATGACAAAGTGAAATACTTTTAGAATTGATAAGTGCTGATACGAGCTCCAAATTGAGCTGTTTGCTTTGAATATCATGAGATTTCTAGTTTCTAGAAATTGACTGGTGTCCACCTGTGACAAATTCAAGTGATTTGACATGATTTAGAAAGACACACAGCTGTGTGAATAAGGTCTCACAATTCACAGTGCATGACAGACCAAAAACCAAGCCATGAAGTCAGAGGAACTCTCAGTAGACCTCCACGATGAAATTGTGTTGAGACATAGATTGGGGCAAGGGTATAAAACTCTTTATAAAGCTTTGAATATTCCAAGGAGCACAGTGGGCTCCATCATTGTGAATTGGAAGAAGTTTGGGACTAACAGGACTCTATTCCTAGAGCTGGTTGTTTGGCCAATCTCAAAAACTGGACTTGGTCAGGGAAGTGACCGAGAACCCAATGGCCACTCTAACAGAGCTTCGGAAGTCCTCCACAGAGATGGGCGGATCTGCTAAGAGGATCATCTCAGAAATACTCCATCAATCAGGCCTTTATGGTAGAGAGGCTAGACAGAAGCCACTCCTGAGTAAAAGATTTATAGAAGGCATTTAAAGCACTCTCTGGAGTCTCTAAAAGATTCTCTGGTCCAATGAGTCAAAAAATGTAATCCTTTGGGCTGAACTCCAAGTGTTACATCTGGCGAAAAGCAGGTACTGTTTATCAACAGTGTACAGCCGTGGCCAAAAGTTTTGAGAATGACACAAATATTAATTTTTACAAAGTCTGCTGCCTCAGTTTTTATGATGGCAATTTGCATATACTCCAGAATGTTATGAAGAGTGATCAGATGAATTGTAATTAATTTCAAAATCCCTCTTTGCCATGAAAATGAACTTAATCCCAAAAAAACATGTCCACTGCATTTCAGCCCTTCCACAAAAGGACCAGCTGACATCATGTCAGTGATTCTCTCGTTAACACAGGTGAGAGTGTTAACGAGGACAAGGCTGGAGATCACTCTTTCATGCTGATTGAGTTAGAATAACAGACTGGACGCTTTAAAAGGAGGGTGGTGCTTGAAATTATTGTTCTTCCTCTGTTAACTATGGTTACCTGCAAGGAAACACGTGCAGCCATCATTGCTTTGCACAAAAAGGGATTCACAGGCACGGATATTGCTGCTAGTAAGATTGCACCTAAATCAACCATTTATCGGATCATCAAGACCTTCAAGGAGAGAGGTTCAACTATTGTGAAGAAGGCTTCAGGGCGCCCAAGAAAGTCCAGCAAGCGCCAGGACCGTCTCCTAAAGTTGATTCAGCTGCAGGATCGGGGCACCACCAGTGCAGAGCTTGCTCAGGAATGGCAGCAGGCAGGTATGAGTGCGTCTGCACGCACAGTAAGGCGAAGACTTTTGGAGGATGGCCTGGTGTCAAGAAGGGCAGCAAAGAAGCCACTTCTCTCCAGGAAAAACATCAGGGACAGCCTGCTATTCTGCAAAAAGTACAGGGATTGGACTGCTGAGGACTGGGGTAATGTCATTTTCTCTGATGAATCCCCTTTCCGATTGTTTGGGGCATCTGGAAAAAAGCTTGTCCGGAGAAGAAAAGGTGAGCCCTACCTTCAGTCCTGTGTCATGCCAACAGTAAAGCATCCTGAGGCCACTCATGTGTGTGGTTGCTTCTCAGCCAAGGGAGTGGGCTCAGTCACAATTTTGCCTAAGAACACAGCCATGAATAAAGAATGGTACAAAAACTTCCTCAGAGAGCAACTTCTCCCAACCATCCAAGAACAGTTTGGTTATGAACAATGCCTTTTCCAGCATGATGGGGCACCTTGCCACAAGGCAAAAGTGATAACTAAGTGGCTCAGGGAACAAAACATTGACATTTTGGGTCCATGGCCAGGAAACTCCCCAGACCTTAATCCCATTGAGAATTTGTGGTCAATCCTCAAGAGGCAAGTGGACAAACAAAAACCCACAAACTCTGACAAACTCCAAGCATTGATTATGCAAGAATGGGCTGCCATCAGTCAGAATGTGGCCCAGAAGTTGATTGACAGCATGCCAGGGCGAATTGCAGAGGTCTTGAAAAAGAAGGGTCAACACTGTAAATATTGACTCTTTGCATAAACTTCATGTAATTGTCAATAAAAGCCATTGACACTTATGAAATGCTTGTGATTATACTTCAGTAATAGTTAGTAACATCTGACATAAAGATCTAAAAACACTGAAGCATCATTGTAGACTTTGTGAAATTTAATATTTGTGTCATTCTCAAAACTTTTGGCCACGGCTGTAATACAATCCCTGTGATGAAGCATGGTGGTGGCAGCATCGTGCTGTGGGTGTGCTTTTCAGCAGCAAGGATGGGGAGACTGGTTAGAATTGAGAGAAGGATGAATGCACCCAAATACAGAGAGGTGCTTGAAAAACGTCTGCTCCAGTGTGCACATGACATCAGACTGAGATGACAATGACCTAAATGGCATACAGCCAAGACAGCACTTGTGGAAAAAGTCTCTGAATGCCACTGACTGGCCCAGCCAAAGCCCAGACTTGAACACCATAGAAAACTGTGGAGTGACTTATAGATAGCAGTTCACAGACACTCCCTATCTCATTTGATTAAGCTTGAGAGGATTGGCCAGGAATAATGAAAGAAGTGTGCAAAGCTGGTAGAGGGTCTGAATACTTTCATACAAAATGAGATTTCAGCTTTTGATATATTAATACATTTACAAAATATTGTTTGCTTGTTTTTGCCTTGGGTTGTAATTGTGTGTAGATTGATTAAATGTAATTCATTTTAAATTAAATCTATAACACAACAAAGTGTGCAAAAACTGAAGAGGTCTACTATCCAGTCCCACTGTATACTGCAGAATAATTTATCAATATTTAGATGAATATGAAGATGGGGCTCAGGTGTTTGCCTTCTCTCCTTTTCAATAACACATACTCAGGGGGTGAATGGAGTTCCTTTCCACTGCTGTGCTCAGTGGGTAAAGTGGTGCATCACCTTTATACTGTTGGAGTCACCAGGTCAAACTGCGCACCTGCTTTTTGACCTTCATGTTGATTTGACTTCCAGGATGAGCTAACAAATGGAATTTTTAGTTTTCCTGTGTGTGTATATTTGCCTGACTTGAATCTTTTAGTTTCTGTGTATTGAATCAAATCAGGCATATTCAGAAACATTAGGGTTATAGCGCTTTGCCTCAAAATCAGTATATATGAATATGAACCACTTCAGATCTTTTTATGATATGAGTTTGAGTGGGGTGTGTGTGTGTGTGTGTGTGTGTGTGTGTGTGTGTGTGTGTGTGTGTGTGTGTGCTAAAGTTGCTGCTAAAAGCTTGTAAGTGTGGAAACTTTCATGTTTCTAAGGCAACAGTCCCTATTGTCTGCAAATAGTATGTTAAAAAAATCTGACAAAAAGGCATTATGTTTAATTATGTTGATTTGTGTTCCGTGCTAACACGTTTAATGGTGTTTCAGTGATGCTCTTTGAATATAAGCCCTGTTATAACTGCTAATGTAGAGACTAATGATGAGCACTGGCACAATCTTAATGATGAGCACTGGCACATCTATTTTCCCATACGAGAAAGAATCCAAGATTTTAAGGACCTATGTTTTTGTATTTATGGACACATGCTTACAGTCATTGTCCTGCTGTAAGACCAAGTTGCAACCAAATTTTACCAAACTTTCTGGCTAATGTCTTGGTATTTCTAGATAATCCTTGTTCCTCAGGATACAATACATTTTTTGAAGTCCCTTTTCTAGCAAAACACCCACACAATGCTGCCACCACCATGCTTCACAGTTTGTGACAATCGCATATTACATATTCTCACACTGCATGAGGTTGCTACCCCGTCTCCTATAAACTCTTAACTTCTGTAGTGGAAACATGCGCAACTAAGGATACTTGATGCCTGTTGATGTGGCTGGCGCACTGTGAACAGACTTTTTGCATTCCACTTCTTTTTGCGTTATTTTGTCCATGGGTGATTTGAAACAGATCGCTCTTGTTGCAAGGATTTGAAACATGTTTGGCAGCCAAGGCAAATTAACATGGAAGTGAATGGATGACAGTGTGACTGATGATGATGTGATTATTAATAACAGGAAGTATTACAGGAAAGTGTGAGTTTCAATGTTCATTTATTTTCTGTTTTGTTTTTTTATATTGTGAAGCGTAAATGTTTTTTTGTTGTAATATTGATTTTATAATTGACTTGCCAAATAATGTATGGTAACATGAAATGTGTGGAGTTGAATTGAATATATGTAGAGTAGGTGTACTCAAGTGTATATGTATTTTCAGTGTACAAGGCTTTGTGAAGTCCAGAGCTGAATAACCGGCTCATTGGTTTTACCTGCTCATCTTTCTCAACCATCAGCATTAGTGGGAAACCCCATTTATGTCACCTGACTGTAGACAGGCTTAATTATCTGATCTGACGGAGTTGAACAGATTAAGAAATTAGTGTTTTTCTGTTCCATAAGGCCTAAAAAACCAGTCTGGGAAGTTTTTTTTTTTCGTTATTCATTTCCTGTGGACATTTACTGTCTTTATACTGATACTGAATAAACCGTATATTCCTTTGTATCAGCTCACATGTCCTGCCTGCCATGTGAAAATAGGCTTATAAAGTAAAAGTAATGGGGACACACACAGAGCAGGGGCATTTTGCTTTAGGGCAGGATATTTGAAGTGTTGAAGTTTTCTTGGATTTCAATTTTTCCGTTTTTAAACAATAAAGTGCTCTAACATCTATTATATATCAATGTATTAATGTGATAAATGTGTTTGTCACCCTTTCTCAATTCAAGTTCTTTATTTGTCACGTGCAGAGAGTTATACAGTGTATAATACTTACAGTGAAATTGCAAGTTCCCGAACTGTGCAAACATTATGACCAAAGACACATAAGACATAAAGTGCACAACAGTACAGGACAATACAGTGCAGGGAAAATAATAAATATCTTAGTAGAGAATGCACATCTGATGCACATGTTCTATACACAAAATGTACATGAATGTCCTGATTTGGTGTGTGTGATGTGTGTGCTGTTGGACTGAATGATATGATGATTGATATGATACATTTTAATAAATCGACAGGCTTTGGTTATTAGTCTCTAGCTCTGTAAATAACAGCTCTGCCACACAGCTTTATTTTGTGTGCTAGAGAGTAGGGGATGTAAGATAATTAAAACAGAATTACAGTAGGCTTACAAGAACCAGCTTATCTTATGGTACTGTAGTTCTATTTAGATATATTTCATGATGATACATTTATTAAAATAATGATAAAATACTCCATACTGCAATTTCTATATCGTAGTAAGCATATGTCTTCAAATCTGCACTCCTCTACTCGATTAATCTCATTCTTAATCTTATTACTTTATTGATTGCCATCATAAAGAAACTGCCGGTATTATGTATGAGTCAGTAGATTTAATATATTTTGAATTACATGGGCTAATACAGTCACCTCTGAAACTAATGGAACAGCAAGGCCAATTCATTTTGTTGTGATATACACCAAATACATTTGGGTTTGAGATTAAAAGATGGATATGAGACGAGAGTTTAGGATTTCAGCTTTAATTTCCTGATATTTACATCTAGATGTGTTAAACAACATAAAACATAAAACCTTTTGTATCAGACCACCCAAATTTTAGGTGAGCAAAAGTATAGGAACAAATACGTCTTGAAGTAACTTAAAGTAAATAACACTTAATATTTGGTTGCATGTCCCTTGATTGCAATAACAGCATCAAACCTGTGACTCGCTCACATTACCAAATTGTTGGTTTCTTCTTTTCTGATGATTTTCCAGGCTTTTACCGCAGCCTTGGTTGTTATTTGTTCCGGGGGGTTCCTCCCTTCAGTCTCCTCTTTAGGAGGTGAATTGCTGCTCAATTGGGTTAAATCTGGTGATTGACTTAGCCAGTCTAAAACCTTCCACTTTTCCCCCCTAATGAAGTCCTTTGTTGAGTTGGCAGTGTGTTCTGGATCATTGTCTTGCTGCATGATAAAGTTCCTCCCGAATAATTTAGATGCATTTCACTGTAAATTGGCATACTGTTCCTGTAAATTCTGTATTCATTCTGCTGCTACCATCATGAGTTACATCATCAATAAAGATTAGTGAGCCTGTTCCAGAAGCAGCCATGCAAGAACAAGACATGACACTACCTCCACCATGTTTCACAGATGAGCTTGCATGTTTTGGATCATGAGCCAATCCATTCGTTCTCCACACTTTGGCCTTTCCATCACTTTGGTAGAGGTTAATCTTCGTATTTCTTTACAAATTCCAATCTGGCTTTCCGATTCTTACTGCTCATGAGTAGTTTGAATCTTGTGGTATGGCCTCTATATTTCTGCTCTTGAAGTCTTCTTCGAATGGTGGATTGTGATACCTTCACCACTGCCCTCTGGAGGTTGTTGGTGATAACAGTAACTCCTGTTTTTGGGTTTTTCTTCACAACTCTCACAACGTTTCTGTCATCTACATCAACTGTCATCAATCCTTGGCTGTCCTGTTCTATGTCTGGTTGTTATTACACCATCTTTCTTTTTCAGGACATTCCAAATTGTTGTATTGGCTATGCCCAGTGCTTGTGCAATGCCTCTGATAGATTTTCCCTCTTTTCTCATCTTCAAAGTGGTTTGCTTTTGTCCCAAAGACAGCCCTTTGGTCTTCATGTTGGTTTACCCTTTTTAACAACAAACGCAGTCTTAAAGAAACACATATAAGTCACTGTTCCAGTATTTTTGATGGGGGGGGGGTGTTGTGTGCCATGGTCTAAGTTGTTTAACACATCTACACATAAATATGAGGATATGAAAGCTGAAATTCTGATCTATTGTCATGTATTCATCTTTTGATCTCAAACCCAAATGTCTTCGATGTATAGCGAAAACAGTATCCTTGCTGTTCCAATACTTTCAGAGGGGACTGTAAATGTGGCATGAAATTGTGATGCCTAAAATTATTTTTTAAAAAGCAGTCGTGTTAAGGCCTTTTTACTCAGGCAGTATATACAAGTGTGTGTTAATGAAGTTAACTGCATGTATATTAAGATCATTTCCAGAAATGTAAGGGAAATCTGTAGGATGATTGCTTTTAGAAAAACATTTCAGTACTCAGGCAATGACTTCAGTGCCTATGTGTGGCAGATTGACAGAGACTATTTTCTATAATATAAATTATACTATACAATAAAACTATTTCTGTTCAGGATTTGTTTTGAAAATATCCTTGCTGAATTGAAACTTGGCTATGAATGTCTGGGACCAAAATAAGCGAGGGATATATTAGATTCTGAGCACAGCTGCCTGATTTATTTTCTCTATTTGCTTTAGTAATTGTTTTCATCCCTTTTTCATTCTTATTCATATCCCCTCTTTGACTGTAGCTCTAAGTGGGGACCTGTCTGCGTCGCTCTTTTCTGTGCTCTGAAATTGAAATGGTGGAGGTGCTGCTGTCAGGTGTACTGTGAACCACTTGTGTAGATATCTCCGCTGCTGCAGTGAATAGCAATGCGCTTCACCATTTCCACTGTGAGAGAGGGGTTTGAGCTCGATATTCTCAAGGGAGGCTACATTGTTCTGCCAGATGTATAAGATTCATTGAGCTGAGCAGAGCAGACTTAAAGACATGGGTGCATATTAAATCGAATTTCTAGTTTGGAGGAGTTTTATGTTGTTATGTTCTGTTGAGAACTTATCTAACAATTCTACAATTTTATGATATTATGCCATGGATTTATCCCAAGGTCAAAGCAGATAAACTATATATTTTTTATATTGTATATTATGATGTAAAACTCCTCACATATATTCAGTGGCATGTACAAAGATATTTCAGTGATGATGAGCTGTTTTAATAGAATCACCTCCGCTACCATTAGTGAGAACAGTGTTCAGATTAATCTTTCACCTTGCAAGCCTTGAAAAGCTTTGCTAGAGTGAAATATGTTAACAGAATTGCAAAAAGGACTGTATTCATTGACAATTAAGAACACCAGTCAAATCCTAGATCTCTATCTTTTCACTTTCTTTTAAGAATGTGGTAAGATCTTATACTAAAGTGTGTGTGTGTGTGTATATATTTATTTATTTATTTATTTATTTATTTATTTATTTAAAGGTTTACCTACCATACACAACTGAAATCCCAAAAGGAGTTCAGCCCCCAAATCTGAAATTCAAGGAACCATAAACTATTCATTATTGATCAGAGATTTAAAGATACTTAACTCAGGGGAAGCAGAACACCTTAGTGTGCTCCAGCTCTCTCCACACTCAGCAGCCACTTAGTGCTTTTGGTACATTTTCACACTCCATATTAGCACAACAGACATTATCACACAGCATAATGCATGTGCTGCACTGGCAGCCAAGTAAGTGGTTGATCTCCTGATCTTCAGCCTGGCAAAGCAGTCTGGTGAAGACATTCTAGCAGATTGTAGGGCACAAACCTCTCAGTCTGGTGGCTGGCAAACTCATGCTAGAGCTTCATGCTAAAACACACCGGAGTGTATGGGGCTGTTTCTTTATTTCTTGTGTCAAACTACTGATACAGATTAAGACTGTTTACAGTCCCTGATGCTGAACATCGTTTTGATGTGTTGTGCACATCTTTTTTGTTCACCACGGTTGTAAAGAGTGGCTCTAGATTTCCTGTCAGAAATCTGGCCATTATCCTCTGACTACTGTCATCAATGAGGGTTTACGATTACAGAACTGGAAGTTTTTTTTGTTTTTCGCACCACCCTGGAGACTTTGTATTATGTTTGACAATACCAGGAGATCAGCAGTTTCTGAAATACTCAAACCAACCCATCTGGTACCAACAATCATGCCAAGTCACTGAGATCACATTTTCCCCCATTGACGTTTCATGTGAAGCTCTTGACCTGTATCTGTGTGATTTTATGCACTGTGCTGCTGCTACTTGATTGGCAGATTGTATAATTGCATGAATGAGCTGGTGTACATGTGTTCCTAGTGTATGTGGCCTTTGAGTGTATGTAACCAAAATTATTTCTGATTTGTTTTTTCTTCTTTCTTCCCTCCTGTAGGTAAGTCTGATGTGCACACTGAAGGCTTTTTCCTAACAGTGGGTGAGTAAGTCTGGAAGTAGCCTGCTCATATGGGGTGTTTTTCAGTTCCAGTCTTCTGAGCCCAGCATCTGTCTGCCCTATATGCTTTATGTGGAAATTCAGATTTCTTCATTTCTGTTCAGCCTATTAGTTTTCTGTTCTCTACTGAGAGACTGAGGGTTCAATGATAGTATCATTGTATCATTCTTATCCTTTAATTTGGCTTATATCTTTTATAACAGATTTCTATGATGAAAAAGAGACTGAAACTGGCTGCTGAATTCAAGTGCATGACTGTAGGATTTATTATCTGGACAGTGAAGCCAGTGTGAGTGCATATGTCTTTCAGTGTTGTAATGAATTAAAAGAGTTTAAAACGTTGAAAGATATTCTCCACCAATTTATGTAATGAATTAAAAGATGTTTAAAACATTGAAATATATTCTCCACCAATTTATGTAACGAATTAGCTCAAATGGCGTGAAATATATCTATATATCTAATCAAAGCGTGTTATGACCAGTTATAAATATACATCAGCCATGAAAGGGAATTAATGTATGTGGACATATACATATAGATAATTAACTACAACGGATTATAATTAATTATGACTATACATGTGGTCTAGATCAGCTTGTAGAATTAGCTGTAGTCTAGTTTTAGAATTATAAACTCTAAAGAGGGAGTTTATCCTTCTGGCCAGGAAGGATTCTCCGTTTTGTTATTAAAATAGAGCATGTAGCGAAGTCTCAGCGTTTAAGTGATGTTATCATGTGAGTAAAACCAGAGAAAATTAAGCGTGGTGATAATAGATTTTAATAAGTGAAGCGTAACTACGGATACACACAACTAACTCTAAGCAAACAATACATATGTACATCTATATACAAGAAAAGAGAAAGTATAGAAAGAAAGTAATGAAATAAAAGGGAATGGTGGACAAAAACACAACGGTTAGCCTTTCTCAAACTAGCAACGAATCAGAATCTCCTGAGAACAGGGGTACAATCTTAACGCATCTGTAGATCAATTAAACTATACTTGCATGGCTTAGGTGTTGCAAGAGGTGTTCGAGAATCGAGCGAGCTCGAGCCGGAGTCCACGGGTTCCTGGTGCTGGTTGAAAAGCCATGGGCCGTGAGGCAGTTGCATCTTTTGTCCGGGAGAGAGAGCGGCCACACCCGGGAAAGGAAGAGCCGGAAATGAAGAGACTTAAAATGAAGTGCAAGAGCTGTAGCCGGCAGAGCATGAAGCCGGAAAACTGAAGGCAGGTGTGCCGAAAAACAGAAGAAGAAAAAAGCGAAGAGACTTTTCCAGAAGACAGAGTATCAATGCGTGTTGTTGTTTTTAAAGACAACGCCAATGCACACGCCTCTCTGGGCTATTGACCAATCAGGAAGCTGGATTTATTGGCGGGATGAACTCTCTTTGTCTGGTCTCAGGGGGCTCTTAAACAGGCTGGAGCCAAAATGGTCATTAAACAGATATGGATTTAAAGCTCAAAGAAAAAGAAACTTCTTTGCTAAGTCCAGACTGCTTCAGAATCAGTTTGATACCGTCAGACGTTACAGTGTTCTTTGGGACTTGTGGCGTAGGAGGTGCATTCTGTGAAGTTGTGCATATCATTATGCAATCAGTGTGTGCTTTAGTTCCTGGTACAAGGCTCAAAACTGTTCTTTCTCTGGCTTTTAAAGGGTATCATTTGGCATTGATAACCACAGTGGCTCCAGAGTAAAAGAATTTCCAAGGATGCTGTTATGATCACAGGACAGATTTTATTTGAAGAACAAGAAGACAAATATGTACCACCATATTCATTTATTTTAGAGCTTTTTATTCCGGAACTCTCCACTTAATGCTAACATTATTTATATGAGTTCTTTTGTTATGGAATTTTAAGGACAATGTTACTGTACCACTGTGGCACATGACTAGTTTGCCTTATTTTTGATAATTCAGTATTTCAATGTCCTGAGATACAGCTCTGTGTGAATATAACCTGATTACACAGAGTCAGGAGCAGCTGAAATAACTGCTATTTTAGTCAGGTTATTAGTGAGGCAGGATGCACATGCTTGTGATCTAATTAAGGGGCGGAACAAGCTTCTGTTCTCTGGAGCTTGCCCCACTTTTGCGTCAGTCATTTACAGTACAGTACAGTTCAATCATCAGTCATAGATAAAACTATGAGCAATATAAGATGTATTTACTCTATTTTTTCTGTTAATCAACAAATGATACTAAATTTGCTATGACCAACCACACCGCCAACAACAACACCAGCACCAACACCAATAACAACAAGAACAAGAACAACAACGACAACACCAACACTACCACTAGCAGCACCACCAGCATCAACACCACCAATGACAAGAACAAGAACAACACCACCAGCAACATCACTACCAACAACAGTACCAATAACACCACCAACACCATCACCACCAACAACACCAGCACTACCACCAACACCAGCACCAACACCAGTAACAACAAGAACACCACCACCGACAACAGCAACACCACCAGCATTACCACTAGCAGCACCACTAGCATCAACAACACCAATGACAAGAACAACAACACCACCAGCAACAACATCAACAATACTACCAATAACACCACCAACATCATCACCACCAACACCACCACCAGCACTACCACTAGCAGCACCATTAGCATCAACAACGCCAATGACAAGAACAACAACACCACCAGCAACAACATCACCAACAACACCATCACCAACACCAACAACACTACCAATAACACCACCAACAACAACACCAGCACTACCACAAACACCAGCACTACCACCAACACCAGCACTACCACCAACAACACCAGCACCAATAACAAGAACACCACCAGCAGCAACAACATCACCAACAACACCATCACCACCAACAACAACACCAGCACTAGCACAATCACCACCAACATCACCACGACCACCACCAACAATAATAGCAAGAATAATAAAGGATTCTTGTGTTCCTTAGAAGCAGTTGAATGTTGGATAATAGATTGATAGACACGAACACACACAGCTAATTAATGCTATGCTACAGGACACTGAAACCTAACAGTAAACTTGACCTCAGTAATGTTTTATGTAAAGAAAGAAAGAAAAGAAATATAGCTGTCACATATTCCTATTTGGTCTTCAAATATATATATATATATATATATATATATATTTATTATTATTATTATTATTTTTAACTAGGTAAAGAAAAAGGTAGTGTTTGTGTCTTCATTTGGGCAGGGGTGCCAAATTTTTGCATACACTAATCAACTCTAATATTCAATTTAGTACCCTTAACAGTTACTTAGTTTGCTCCTTTGAGGAAGCTTCTTGATAAAGGTTCAACAAAAGACAACGAAGGGTTTTCAAGTAAGCTTCCAAAGAATCCTTAATGTTCCTTTTTTTCTAAGAGCATATTGTGATATTTATCTAATTTATATGTATTTAAGTGTTTCTTTTCTTTTCTATATGTAATACCAATTTAGCACTTTTGTTGTAGAATGGCTAAAGTTAGTGTTTAGGTGTTATAATGTGGTCATATGTGTTTATTGAGCCTGGCGTGTTTGTGGATCAGATCGTTGGTTCTGTAGCCTCCTCCATCACACCCCTAAGACACTATATTAAACATCCCTTAGTGCTGAGAAGAGTTTTTACCCTGTTTCTGATACCCAGTTCCTGCACTGAGCAGTCAGTAGCGATTATTGCAGCTAACAGAGCTCTCTGGTTTTGCTCTGATTTAGTTACTCTTGTCTGGTTCCAGTGCTGATAGTTGCATGAGATGTGTGTGTCTCTCGGCTGGTAGTTCCTCTGCCTGTCCTGCTCTGTCTCCCACAAACACAATAGAATCAGCAGAATGAGCAAATGACATTCAGAGCAGAACAAAAGCTTCTTTATTGGAAAATTCAATGCTGTGTCTCATTTGTACAGTCCCTGCTAAATTGAATAGATGGAAAAGAAAAGAATAATTGTGTCGTGGTGAGCAGAGCAGAATTATGAAGGACAGTGAAGGTTAAATGTGGTTCATGTGCTTGCTAGTGTCTTCTCTAGTCTCAAGGGTTTCTGCTTCCCAAAGGCAGCATTAAATTAGTGACTCAGAAGGCTTAAAGTTATAACCACCACCTGAGGTACAAATAGGCTTGGTGACTTTATGATATAGCCAGTCACGGACATCTGGAGGTAAACATCCTGAAAAATGTAGAGGTGTGGCACGCATAATGACTGAGAACATATCAATAATCGATTTTAACAGGCCACTACGCTGTTATGACATCTGTGTGTGATTTCCATCCTGGCTCCTGATTTTTTTTTATTTTTTTATAAGATAGCAGAACTCGGGAGGTTATTTGTTAAACCCTGATTATGCACATGTTGGTACAGGGATATAATGATGTTTTGCCCATTTGCCCCCATACTTCTGTTTTTGTGTATATCTCATACTAAATTGTTTCAGAAATTAAAATAACATCTAAGATAAAGCAAAGGCAACCTGAGTAAACACAAAATACATTTTTTAAATGATGATGTTATTTAGTGAAGCAAAAAAGTTATCCAATACCAACTGGGCCTGTGTGAAAATGTATTTGCCCCCATAGTTACTAATTCCCCGAATCTATGAAACTGCATTCATAATGGGGTTCAGCTGGACTAGACACAACCAGGCCTGATTACTGCCAACCCTGTTCAATCAAATCAACACTTAAATAGAACTTTTTCAATAGCATGAAGTTGGTTAAAATGTCTTACCCAGTAACACACTATGCCAAAATTAAAAGAAAGTCCAGAAATTATGAGGAAGAAGGTGATTGAAATACATCGGTCTGGCAAGGGTTACAAAGCTATTTCAGAGGCTCTGGGACGCCAAAGAACCACAGTGAAAGCAATTGGCTGCATCCGAAATCACATACAATGACACTGTGTACCACACACAGGTTATACTTTTGGAACAGCAGAGCTTTATTAACAGGAGCTTCATCTTCAGTAAGCGTTTTATCCTGATCAGGGTTACAGTGGATTGCAGGAACATGAGAAACTCCACACAGTGCCACAATGCCAAAAATGACTCTTTTTGTGGAAATTAATCTGGTGTGTGTGTGTGTGTGTGTGTGTGTGTGTGTGTGTGTGTGTGTGCGCACACCTGCAGAGATGAGAACAGAATAACGATGAAGAAAATGTGAAAGAGACACAGTGAAAATGTAAATAACACTTGGCATGTGAATTCATGTTGCAGAATTATAAAAGTCTAAAATTAATATAACTCCATATGTTACCAGATATTACCAGCTTTCTTATATACTAAGTAATAAGTATAAGTAGACAAGGTATTCCTATAGAATATTAAAAGAAATATATATATATATTTTAATTATTCACTTCTGTTAAAACACTTTTCACATAAGTCATGAAAGTTCAATTTATAACAGTACTGAAGTTAAACATTATGCAGTTAATATCTATGTTAAGCTAGTTTGTTATTAAATTAATTGTTATTAAAGGAATGTTTTTAATACCAAATATGAACAAAATGTAACAAACTATGAAAGCCATTGTGCTTTTAAACAGGGGTTTGAATATTGTTGTTTGAACATTGAATTTTTATGTAAGTAGAAAATAAAGTATTAAAGCTTTACCTTAAATATCAATTTCACCGTCCAAAGCAGCACTATAGAAATGAAGACATCGCTCAAGTAACCCCACCCCCCTCCCCCTCCCCTTGTCTTGATAGCAGAACAGATGGTCTTGTCACACTGATACGTGTCCATAGATAGACATCCACCTGGACTCGGGTGTCCTCACTGAGACATTTTGTTCACTGCAGAAAAGATCAGGCTCAGAGCCACATACTACCACAGCCTTGCCTTGAGCCAAGAGAATTTACTACACTTAATAAACTACAGGCTGTTCCTCATACATTTGATTGAATTATACCCTCATGGTTAACAGATATGACTAAATCGCTGCTTTTCAGCAGTGTCCTTTCAGACGCATTATAATTCATGTAAGAAGACTATGTCCTCAGTTCTTCATTCTGCGTGTGGAAAAAATTGGCTCCTGCAGTCTGTCATTATTTCCAATCTGTGGTCAGCATTTGGCTGATGGAGCAGCCGTTCTTGAACAAGAAGAGACAAAATGGCATTTGGTTCCTCTTAACCATAAATGGCATAATCCCCAACTTCTGAGCCATGTGACAACACAGGCACATGTAGAAGCTCACGTGAAAATTACTAGCAAAATGCAAACATAATACTGAATGCATTAAATTGATCCAGGTTTTAGTCATGAAATCTTTCTGGCAAATAAAATGTGAAAGTTTCTAAACTGTAGGCTGAGTAAAAAGTGCTGTCCTACAGCACTCACGTACAACAGCAGAGAAAACCATTAACTTGTTTCTGTACATGTGTGTGACGTAATTTAATATATGGGCTCGAACCTGTGAGTGCTATTCCTTCTGCTAATGCACACAGGAGGCTTTTTGATGAGCAAAACCCTTTTTACATTATAGTTACAGTTACAGTGATGATTGTTGATGTTTACATATCTGCAGTATAACCCAAGGCATGTTGGGTAGAAAGCACAGCATGCTAGTTTTATGACGTTTATGCAAAGGCTGTGTTCTGTTTTGCCTTCTATGAAGATTATCTATGGAGGTTTTGATAGAAGTCTTCTATTAGCATACAATAAATACATAGGAGCACTCCACAAAACATACATACTAAACATTTTTCACGAGTTTTTTTTCTGAAATTGCTCACCATCACATATGCACCACTTACTCTTTTTCTTGTGAAAAGGACAAATTTTCACACGTGCACAAGATTTTTTTAAAAGAAAAGGACAAGGTGTAATTTTTGTAGGTAATTATTGTGTGCACACTACTTACTATCGCTATAGTATCACTTATTTTTTCCTTATGTTTTCTTTCAGAACATAACAAAAAACAACAAATTTTCGTGTGCGTCTGAGATACGTCTACAATTTTTTTTAAAACATAATTATCACATATGCTCTACTAACTTACTTGACAAAAAATCTTGACAAAATGACAAATATTTGCATGCACACAAGATAATTTTACAATTTCATGAGATTTTTTTTACTGAGAGAAAAAAAACATGGTGAAATCATTGGAAATATAAATATTCGAAAATAAGCCTTAGATTATTAGGCTTAGATTGTGTGTCTGCCATACTAGTGACTTTGAGTTAGTTGTATAGAAGTGATGTATTAGAATGAGTGCATTATTATAAACCTGACATTTGCCTTGCAGGCAGAAAAATAAATGTGGGTTAAGCAATTTAGCTCAACCTACATTTCTTTATGTTAAGTAATGTATGTCACAGATGTTGCCATGGATGAAGTTATTTTCCAACTGTAGATCCAACACCATTAGTGAAGTAAAATCTACAGGGTGTCTGAAAAGTCAGGAACCAATAGGAGTAAAACTACATATACTTAATTTTGTATTTATTATTTACATGTTATGCGCTACATGTTCACCTTTACATTCTACACATTTTCCCAGCTGCTGTATGTGTTTTTGCAGATTTTGCGTTTTTAGTTCCTGCCTTTTTTTACACCCTGTATTTCCATTTACAAACAGCACCTAGATAGTAGATACAACTGTCCACTTTGGGTGACCCTGTGCCCACTGTATGCTCAGATTCCTGTTCTTGGCTGACAGGAGTGGAACTCGATGTGATCTTGCTGTTGTAGCGCATCCACCTCAAGGTTCAGCATGTTGTGTGTTCTGAGATGCTTTTCTGCTCACCACAGTTGTAAAGAGTGGTTATTTGAGTCACCGTATTCTTTCTGTCAGCTCGAACCAGCCGGGTCATTCTCCTTTGACCTTTCTCAGCACCTGCAGAACTTCTGTGTAAACTCGAGAGTCTTTTTTGTGTGAAAATCCCAGGAGATTCAGCAGTTTCTGAAATATTCAAACCAGCCCGTCTGGCACCAACAGCCATGCCAGATCACACAGAGAACACATTTTTTCCCCATTCTGAGCTCATGAGATCAGAGAAGTCGGCGGTGCTTCTGGACAATGTATGGCTTCTGCTTTGCAGAGTAAAGCTTTAACTTGCATCTGTGGATGCAGCGACAAATGGTGTTGACTGACAAAGGTTTACCAAAGTATTCTCGAGCCCATGTCAGGATATCCATTACAGATTCATAACGGTTTTTAAGACAGTGACGTCTGAGTGACGTCTGAGTTTTCGGCCTTGCCCTTTACGCACCGAGATTTGACCAGATTCCTTGAATCTTTTAATTATATTGTGCACTGTAGAAGGTGAAATGCCCAGCATCCTACCGATCTGTATTTGGGGAATGTTGTTCTCAAAGTGTTGGATTATTCGCTGACGCATCTGTTGGCAGATTGGCGAGCCTCGACCCATCCTTGCTCTTGAAGGACTAGGCCTTTTTTGGAGGCTCCTTATATACTATGATTACACGATTGCCTCACCTGTTTCACATCACCTTCTTATTTCAACTTGTCACATCGCTATTAGTCCTAAATTGCCCCTGTCCCAGTTTTTTTGGAACATGCTACATGCATCAATTTCAAAGTAAATGCTTATCTTCAAAAAACTATGCAGTTGATTAGTTAAAACATCAAATACCTTGTCTTCACAGATTTTTTGTTTAAATACAAGTCAAAGTACATTTTCAAATCACTCCTCTTAGTTTTTATTGGCATTTTCCATACTGTCCCAACTTTTTCGGTATTGGGGTTGTAACTCTTTATGTGCGAGTTCATTGTTGTGCCATGAACTCTCTTTTGAGTCTATTTATCGCGTTTTCGCGTGTGTGTGTGTGTGTGTGTGTGTGTGTGTGTGTGTGTGTGTGTGTGTGTGTGTGTGTGTGTGTGAGAACAATAGCACTGCTCTCCACTGGGAATAGTGCATCACAGATCTGAAACTGATCGATACGCCACAATGGCTGTGGTGATCGCTTCACTGAGTCCTATTACGGGACAGAACTATATGTGTGTGTGTGTGTGTGTGTGTGTGTGTATGTATACGTATGTGGCCCCTCCACTTGGACCTGAGACAGACAGGAAGTGCCTTCTCTCATAAAAACACACTCTCTCACACACGCACGCACACACACACACACACACACACACGCACACACAGAGCTATTTTCTTTATATTTTTATAGTTGTACAGTACTGTGCAAAAGTACACATTGATGTACAGTACACATGCAAAGAAATGCTGTAGAGCAAAGATGCCTTAAAAATAATTAAATTAAATGTTTCTACATTTTAAAAAAATACTGTAAAGAGCAGTAAACAGTACTAAATGAAACAAAGTCAGTATTTGGTGTGACAAAAAAATAAATAAAAACAGTAGTCTCAGGTACAATTTGTGCAGTTTTATAAGGAAATGAGCTGGTAAGTTTTATTGAGCATCTTGCAGAACCAGCCACAGTTCTTCTGGAGACTTTGACTTTTGCACTTGCTTCTTATTTTGTGCAGCAAAACCCAGCAGCCTTCACTGTGTTTTTGTCTGAAAAGTGTCTCTTACGTAATATGCTGCTTTCTTTAATGACATACAAACATTTTTCTGTACCATTTAATTTTGTGCTAGAAAACTAATGTTTGGGAATCTAAAATGTTTTTTGTACTGACTTGATAATGTAGACGTCATAAAAAAAAAATCTATATCAGTTTGTACTTAAAACAATAGGGTGCCTAAAACTTTTGCACAGTACTGTGTATTAGTACGCAGAAGTGTATTCCACAATACTTTGACTGTTCACTTTGACTGTTCACCTTCTTTCCACACACACACACACACACTAATAATAATAATAATAATAATAATAATAATAATAATAATAATAATAATAACATATGCAGTTGTCTACATTCTGCACACAACATTTATTTGTGGCTGAATTCATTGTTATATTGTTACAGATGAATGAGCCTCTTGCAGTCAGTGGCGCTGTTAATTAACCAGGAATAAACAAAAGCCGTAATTTATTCAGACAGTGAGGAGGAGTTATACTGCCGTTCTGGGTTGTAAAAGCCTCCATGAAATCATAATTGGTGTTTAGAGCATTTTGTATGAGACTGTTGGTGCAGTCTCATACAAAAAGACCATTTTTTGTTTTGTCTATTGTTATTTGTTTATTTGAACATTACTGCATTTTCCAGGAAAATCCTAAAAAATCTTTTGATGATTTGTGCTGTATTTGTCCAATTTGCACCCAGACTAGAATACATTTGTCCTGCTGCTGTAACGTTACTGGGGCAAATCTCTCTACATTAGTACTGTATATACAGTAAAAGAAATAATTATTGTTATTTTAACTGTCTACAACAGTATATTGGAGTTGAAATTAAATAATGAATATTAAGACTTGCAGGTGTCTTGCAGCCAATGACTGCCTGAAGTCTGGAACCCATAAACCTGACTGTATATACTGTATATTAGGGTATAGATATAGATATGAACAGTAGGTGGACTATTTGACTATGTGATTTTTTTCTTTTGCTTTGTTTTGTTTTGTTTTTTGACTAGGTGTTACATAAATTAAAAAAAAAAAAAAAAAAAACTTGCTGACAGCCATCTCTAATTACAACTGCAAAACATTGAAACTAGCATAAAACCTTCCAGCATACAAAAAGGTAGATGCATTTTTGTGGGGAACAAGTTAACTGTGGTGTACACGCATTTCTGATTCACAGTAAATCCCCTGCCTTACTGAGCTCTAAAATAAATCCATATATCTACCATCTTGCCTACCCAGTCACATTCGATAAAAAAAGAGGAGGAAATTAGATAGAAAATAGATTCAGGAGTTTAATAAAGTTATATATCAAGTACAAGAGGTATATCTATAGTATCTCCTGTATATTTACTGTGCTATTTTACAACATTGTTTTATTCTATGGTGTATGCATTAGAGATGAGACAATACCACTTTTCAATACAGATACCAAAACCTTCAGTATCAGCTGATACGAGACCCATCTGATATTGTTTTACAACTGAAACACTTTCACACAAAAGCATTTTATACATATAATAAATTATAAATGTAATAAAATCACTCCTAACAAAAGAAAAAGCAGTCAAGTCTATTTGTAAGCATTTCCAGTTCCAAAAATACATTTATTTTCCAAATTCAATCCCAAACTTTGCCATTTGTTACAGGATCCGATATCCAATATTTTTTCCCTCCAATATCTGAACCTTTTTTTTGTTGTTGTTTTTACTGACATGGACCCTACTGATTAGATCAGTGCCATCTCTGGTATGCATATGTGATGTAAACAATACCAGGCCAGAGCACATGGACCCAGAGGATCCTAAATCTGAGGTCAGTCACCCCATTACAAGAAAATGTACCAGAAGCAGGATTTATTAGGCTTTCACAGTGCTTTTGATTCTCAGGTAGCATGCACACACACACACACACACACACACACACACACACACACACACACACACACACACACACACACACACACACACGCAGACACACACACACACGCAGACACACGCAGACACACACACACACAATGACAGTGACAGTTCTGTCAAAATCCAGTTTCAAGCCAAGTGATAAAAATGACTCATCACATCTTTGTGTGTGTGTGTGTGTGTGTGTTCATGTGAGAGAGAGAGAGAGAGAGAGAGAGAGAGAGAGAGAGAGATGTATGGAAGGCATTCTTTAGGAGGTAATCAGCGATGGAGGAATAATTTGATGAGATGTGCTGTATTTCCTTACACACACTCTCACACACACACATACTTCTTTGTCGTTATTGTGGTCAAGTTTAGGGTTAGGTTTAGGATTCAGTATGTACAGTCCCCTCTGAAAGTATTGGAACAGCAAGGTGTTTGATGAACACAATATAGGATAAAATGTTTACCATTTAATATTTTATTCATATGTGTTTATATTGTTTATATATTTATATTTCAGTTAAAATATCTATCATGCTGGTGTTGATAAATTTGGTAAATTAATGTCACTTCTATTATTGAGTTAGATGAATACAGCTTCTAGGGTTTTTTTCTATTATGTATTTTGGAGGAATTTGGTCTCTCTCTCTCTCTCTCTCTCTCTCTCTCTCTCTCTCTCTCACACACACACACACACACACACACACACACACACACCCTGTTGCTGCTACATTCACTTTATTTACTTTAGGGGTTATGATGCTCCTTGAATGTAAACACATTCATTAAGGCTCGTTAATAAGCATTCAGTCTGTTAGCATAAATGCAAGAGCTGCCTCTTCTCTTTTCCTTTATGGTGACGGTTTGTTTATCCACAAATACAACCCCATTTCCATAAAAGTTGGGATTTTTTTTTTTATTCAATAAAAACAAAAATCTGTGATTTGTCAAGTCTCTTGAAACTTTAATTAACTGACAAAAGTACAAAGAAAAGATATTCAATGTTTTCACTGACCAACTTAATTGCATTTTGTAAATATAAACAAATTTAGTATTTGATGCCTTCAACACGCTCAAAAAAAGTTGGGACAGAGGCATGTTTACCACTGTGTTACAACTGAGGATACTAATTGTTGCAGTTTTGCAAGTGGAATGTTTGCCTGTTCATGCTTGATACAAGACTTCAGCCGCTCACCATTGTCTGATTCTCTTCTTCATGATGTGCCATAGGAGACAGATCTGGACTGCTGGCAGGCCAGTCAAGCACACGCACTCTGTGTCTATGAAGCCACACTGTTGTAGCACATGCAGAATGAGGCCTGGCATTGTCCTGCTGAAATAGCCATGGACTTCCTGGGAAAAGACGTTGCCTTGATGGCACATATGTCTCTCTAAAATCCCAATATACCCTCCGTGTCAATGGTACCTTCACACATATGCAAGTCACCCATACTGTGGCCACTGATGCACCCCCATACCATCACAGATGCTGCCTTTTGCACCTTTTGCTTATAACAGTCTGGTTGGTCTTTTTCATCTTTGGCACAGAGAACTCGACGTCCGTTTTTCCCGAAAACAAGCTGAAATGTGGACTCATCTGACCACAGCACACATTTCCACTGCCTTTCAGAGAACTCGGTGGCGTATCTGCAGTGTGTGGCTTCCTCCTTGCGTAATAGAGTTTTGAGTTGCATTTTTGAATGCAGCGGCGGACTGTGTTAAGTGACAACGGTTTTCCGAAGTACTCCCGACCCCATGCGGTTATATTTATCACAGTAGCATGAGGATTTCTCAGGCAATGCTGCCTGAGGGCTCAAAGGTCACGCACATTCAACAGTGGTTTCTGGCCTTGCCCTTTATGCAATGAGATTTCTCCGGATTCCCTGAATCTTTTCACAATATTATGCACTGTAAATAGTGAAAGACCTACATTTTTTGCAATCTTGCATTGAGCAATGTTCTTTTTGAACTGACTGACAGTTCGCTCACAAAGTTTGGCACAAAGTGGTGAGCCACGACCCATCCTTGCTTGCAAAGACTGAGCTTTTGGTGGATGCTCCTTTTATGCCCAATCCTGATACCCTCTCCTATTACCAATTAACATGATCCTTCAAAATGGTGTTACTTGAATATTCTATAAACTTTTCAGTCTTGTTTTGCCTCTGTCCTGACTTTTTTGAGTGTGTTGAAGGCATCAAATTCTAAATTTGTTTATATTTAATAAACAAATTAAATTTGTTAAAATACAATTAAGTTGGTCAGTGAAAACACTGAATATCTTTTTTTCGTCAGTTAATTAAAATTAAAACTTGTCAGTTAATTAAAGTTTCAAGAGACTTGACAAATCACAGATATTTGTTTTTATTGCTGAGATCTGATGAGCCATAAAGAGCAGCACAAATGTCCTCTCAACATCCATGAAGTGCCACACTGACTCTACAGGGGAAAAATAAATATGCTGCATGTTCGCTACTTCAAGACGCTACACACGCATGCACGCATTAACCTCTAACTGTAACCTTAAACTCAGTAACCAAAAGGCTCTTTTAGTCTTTTGCCATCACTGAGCAGCATAACACACTCAGAAGAAAGCACTCCACCCTCTTCCACATACATGAACTCACAAATGTGTATGACTGGCTAGTGTTGCTGTGATGTCATTGACAGGGGAGAGACAGTAATGCCATCCCATCCACCTTGAGAGCACTGCCAATTTTGCTTCCTTGGCTCCCGGCTGTGGCATCATCACTATGCAAACTTGTGACCTCCAGATGATACGGTGGTACTTTTATTTATTTATTTTATTTATATAAAAGCTATAGTTTTCTTACAAAGCATTTTTCCTCATAGGGATCAACCAAATGTCCCCACAAAGTCAAAACAGTGAGATATTCCTTTTTTACAAGATAAACAAACATGCCCACCCACCTACACACATTCGAGTGCTTGTTGCTTTTGTAATGATGCCGTTTTTGTTTTTTTTGGCGTATATTTGCGATGATGACATGGGAGTACGCTGTTACACACACTTGGTGGGCTCCACATGTCCTTGCTGTGTTTGGAGTTAAATAGAAAACACGAGAGAAGATGTATTTGTTCTCTGGAGTGAGATTGATGTCTGACCTATGATGTTTTTTAGTGAAAAGGGAGTGAGAGTCCTGGGAGAGAAATAAAGCAGAGATGAGGAGAGGAACAGAATCACTAAGTGCAAAGAAAGAGAGAAATGTGTTCCAGTTAAAAACATTTATTGTCTGTCATTTCATTTTCCAGATTCATCTCTGTAAGTTAATCAAGATAACAGCATTTCTTTTCTGGTTCTGTTTACAGACTGATTTTTGAGAAGGTTTCCATGGTGACCTGTATATATACTCACCCTAAACTATGAAAAAAAAATTTGGCTGCATTATAAGGGTGTAATTTGTCTGTGTGTGTGTGTGTGTGTGTGTGTGTGTGTGTGTGTGTGTGTGTGTGTGTGTGTGTGTGTGTGTGTGTGTGTGTTGGTATACTTTGAAGCCAACCATTTTGTAATGTTGAGCGAGCATGATGATGATGAAGGTGCAAATGCTCTTCAGTTTGCAGAAAGAGGAGGGTCAGATGAAATAGAAGGGAGCAGTTGCCATGGCAACATGGCTGCATGCTCAAACTGGTACACAGGGATGTGATTGTACAAGTTTGTAGATTCAGCTTAAAAACAAAATCGAAGTATTTTGAGTAGGAGTCATGTTAAAAACAAAATAATTTCAGAAAATTCTAAAACAGGATATTACACATGGCAACGTATTACACTGACCTGTATATAAGACCATGTGCTTTAAGAATAAGCAGTAACAGCACATCTCCTCCACTTGGCACACACCTACACCACTTCATCTATCTATCTATCTATCTATCTATCTATATATATATATATATATATATATATATATATATATATATATATATATATATATATATATATATATACACATCTCTATATACAGGTGCATCTCAATAAATTAGAATGTCGTGGAAAAGTTCATTTATTTCAGTAATTCAACTCAAATTGTGAAACTCGTGTATTAAATAAATTCAATGCACACAGACTGAAGTAGTTTAAGTCTTTGGTTCTTTTAATTGTGATGATTTTGGCTCACATTTAACAAAAACCCACCAATTCACTATCTCAACAAATTAGAATATGGCGACATGCCAATCAGCTAATCAACTCAAAACACCTGCAAAGGTTTCCTGAGCCTTCAAAATGGTCTCTCAGTTTGGTTCACTAGGCTACACAATCATGGGGAAGACTGCTGATCTGACAGTTGTCCAGAAGACAATCATTGACACCCTTCACAAGGCGGGTAAGCCACAAACATTCATTGCCAAAGAAGCTGGCTGTTCACAGAGTGCTGCATCCAAGCATGTTAACAGAAAGTTGAGTGGACGGAAAAAGTGTGGAAGGAAAAGATGCACAACCAACCGAGAGCACCGCAGCCTTATGAGGATTGTCAAGCAAAATCAATTCAAGAATTTGAGTGAACTTCACAAGGAATGGACTGAGGCTGGGGTCAAGGCATCAAGAGCCACCACACACAGACGTGTCAAGGAATTTGGCTACAGTTGTCGTATTCCTCTTGTTAAGCCACTCCTGAACCACAGACAACATCAGAGGCATCTTACCTGGGCTAAGGAGAAGAAGAACTGGACTGTTGCCCAGTGGTCCAAAGTCCTCTTTTCAGATGAGAGCAAGTTTTGTATTTCATTTGGAAACCAAGGTCCTAGAGTCTGGAGGAAGGGTGGAGAAGCTCATAGCCCAAGTTGCTTGAAGTTTCCACAGTCTGTGATGAGTTGGGGTGCAATGTCATCTGCTGGTGTTGGTCCATTGTGTTTTTTGAAAACCAAAGTCACTGCACCCGTTTACCAAGAAATTTTGGAGCACTTCATGCTTCCTTCTGCTGACCAGCTTTTTGAAGATGCTGATTTCATTTTCCAGCAGGATTTGGCACCTGCCCACACTGCCAAAAGCACCAAAAGTTGGTTAAATGACCATGGTGTTGGTGTGCTTGACTGGCCAGCAAACTCACCACACCTGAACCCCATAGAGAATCTATGGGGTATTGTCAAGAGGAAAATGAGAAACAAGAGACCAAAAAATGCAGATGAGCTGAAGGCCACTGTCAAAGAAACCTGGGCTTCCATACCACCTCAGCAGTGCCATAAACTGATCACCTCCATGCCACGCCGAATTGAGGCAGTAATTAAAGCAAAAGGAGCCCCTACCAAGTATTGAGTACATGTACAGTAAATGAACATACTTTCCAGAAGGCCAACAATTCACTAAAAATGTTTTTTTATTGGTCTTATGAAGTATTCTAATTTGTTGAGATAGTGAATTGGTGGGCTTTTGTTAAATGTGAGACAAAATCATCACAATTAAAAGAACCAAAGACTTAAACTACTTCAGTCTGTGTGCATTGAATTTATTTAATACACGAGTTTCACAATTTGAGTTGAATTACTGAAATAAATGAACTTTTCCACAACATTCTAATTTATTGAGATGCACCTGTGTGTGTGTGTGTGTGTGTGTGTGTGTGTGTGTGTGTGTGTGTGTGTGTGTGTGTGTGTGTGTGTGTGTGTGTGTGTGTATACACACACACATATATATATATATATATATATATATATGTGTGTGTGTGTATACACACACACATATATATATATATATATATATATATATATATATATATATATATATATATATATATATATATTATAATAATAAAAAAGAAAATGCAAAACGGCATGTTAACCAGACTTCAGGTTTACATTTTTCATTTTGGCAGCCATTTTGCTTTGTTCTTCGTGGGAAAAAAATGCACATTTGAATTAGCATTTAAATTTCTAATTTCTCAGATTATGCTCTCACAGGGGTGAGATCAGCTTTTAACTGTGCAAGTTAAAGGTTAAAATAGGACTGAATTGTAAATATAGTTTGAAATAAATTATGTGCACACACTCAGGGTTCCATCCCTTTAAATGTTCTCCCTTCCATGTAAGTAGCAGACGTCAGTGTCAGGGGAGTCACGAGGTGTGTCAGACCTTTGTTGTAAATATAAGAAGGCTAACACCTGCTCTCATGGCATGCTGCCTGTAGCTGAAATGTGCCATTGATGAATTAGTGCGCTCACAGCCATTTTGAGATGTGAAGACAGGAAATGTGCAGTTGCTCTGTCATAGTGAGGGAATATAATTAAATCAGACAGAGATGAAAAGTAAGCGATATGTGAGTGTATGTAGTGTGGAGCTGTGATGACAACATCTCTCCTGCTGTGACTTCTGTGAACATTGCAGTATTCAGTATGTTCAACTTTTAGTTCAATTTTTTTTATTTATTCAAATTTCTAAGTTTAAGTTAGTTTAAGGTAATGGTGTACATCACTGAACTGTCAGAATCTTGAGCTGATTTTTGTGTGTGCTGCAGCTCTTTATGGAAATTAATTCTCCAGATCCACATCCAAGTTTAGCCTGTTGCTAATAGGGTAGGACAAACATGCTAATCAGTACTGTTAGTCTGTCTTGTTAGTGTACACACAGCTGCAGTTCCTCTTTACTGTGTTTGTGCCAGAATGGATAATTGGGCTGCATTCAGGCGCTGGATGATTTGGTGATACATTTGGTGTGTGCATGGATCAGTGTAGTCAACCAAACAGAAGTCAGTCGCTACTGAGAATGCTATACACAAACAAACACACACACACACACACACACACACACACACAAATTAATAATATTCCCAAGTTTAGGTTTAGATGTCTGGACTCCTGAGATTGCATTTTGTCCTACTGTCATTACTACAACACATGCAATACTAAAAATGATCTGACATTAGAAATTTAGAGTGCAATATATTTTTGATTTTATATTTTTGAGTATCGCTCATGTGGGTTGATCAAGCAAATGTTTCTTATCTTTCCTACTTGATCTTCTGACCGGGAACAATCACTGAAAGCTTATACAACACTACAACGCCATGACATTTTCATGGCTCTTTTATGGCAGTGATTTGACATCGACCTGCTAGACTTGGCAATCTCTCAAGAATGGTTTAAAAATTGTGAAGCGAGCATTAAGTACAAATATAATATACTTACTATTACAGAGGCATTCTGCGATATGGTTGTTTTTACCCTTCTGATGTATGAAGCAGTAAGTGAGAAGTGTTAACTGCATTTGTGTTAACTGTGCTTGTTTTAACTGTGTTTGTTTGTTAACTGTGTTTGTTTTAACTGTGCTTGTGTTAACTGTGTTTGTGATAACTGTGTTTGTTATCTGTGTTCAATTAACTGTGCTTATGTTCACTCCATTTGTGTTAACTGTGTTTGTGTTAACTGTGTTTGTGATAACTGTGTTTGTGTTAACTGTGTTGCTAACTGTGCTTGTGTGTTAACTGTGCTTGTGTTGACTGTGTTTGTGTTGACTGTGCTTGTGTTGACTGTGTTTGTGTTAACTGTGCTTGAGTTAACTGTGCTTGTGGTAATTATGTTGTGTTAACTGTGTTGAGCATGGCCTAAACAAGAAGAACTGTATATATTTTTTCTCCTAGTGTGTATATCTTTTCTGTGCATACTAACTTTGAAAACTGAAGCAAATCGTATTAAGCAGAAAGTGAGTGAGAGGCATGTAGTATTTAGGTATGTTACTAATGTTAGTAATGCTGGTACAAATGCCTACAATGCTCTGTGTGCTTCTCTCTTGCCGTGCTGCTGGATTGTGCTTTCTCATTATCAGGATCCCATCATCCATGACGTCACCCTGCTGTGTGTGTGTGTGTGTGTGTGTGTGTGTGTGTGTGTGTGTGTGTGTGTGTGTGTGTGTGTAGCATTACCTACAGTGCTCTACTGAAAGGTGACGTGGCCCTCATCTGATGGGGGCCAGCAATTACAAATAAGCACTACTCCCCCGATAACACATTTTGGCAAAACCCATCAATCAACTCACTTTCTTATATCTCTGTCTCTATCTCTTTCTCTGAATATCCTCCTGCTTTACAATTTCTTATGATTCCAGCATGTATCCTTTGTTTCCCAGCACATTTTTTGTGCTTGAGAGCCATGATACTTATCCACACCTCCACACTCATAAGCCTCTATATTGGCATTAGAACAGACATGGGTCAAAGTTCACATCCATTTGAGGGATAATAGGCAGAAACCGAAGCCCTCATAATTGCCGCTGTCACCATACACTCTCTCTTTCCATTATCTGGATTTCTCTAGACACTGTGTCCTTTTATTCCATGAAAAGTGGATTGGTTTTGTCCATAGTTTATGGCAACATGTTTATATGAAGATAAAGTTATGTGAATGAATCTGAATGGTAAGAAATCCTTCCTAGTCTTTGGACCAGTTCTGGAGCTTTTCCACGTAGACTTGCCAGTTATTTGGTGCACCTAGTACATAATTAGTGTGCGATTGTATAGGTTGTCTTTATGTGGTGTACAATTTCCCTTCACTGGAACTAAAGGGCTCAAACCTGTGCCCAAACCGAGGTCCACAAAGACATGGTTTCCATGGTAGTAATGGAAGAACTCCAGTAGCACTTTTGTATACTTTCTTGTAAATAATACTGTAGTGTTTAATTCCCAGGCCAATAAAATATACTCTATAATCTCAACTGCTCCCATGTCTGCAATAGTATCTGGGCCTTGACTGGAACTGAGATGAGTCAAATATTGTGAAGGCCATATATATTAATTAAGAAAGCAGTAAGCTGTGTGCAGTCATGTTTCTATAGCTGTGCCTATATATAGTTAGAAAAAGACAAATGAGGAAGATTTTCAGGGATAACGCCATAGCCATGGCTCTATTTCTGCAGGCTATATTGTCAGTGAGGAAATTGTACGGTAAAACACTGTACAGTGAAACAGTGTCGTGACTGATATTCTCTCTTACCGCTCTCCTAGCTGTCAGTGGATGTGTGAAAATGAACACCTCCCTAATGTGTTTTTTAACACCGCTATTTAAAGGTGGTACTTACTTACATAACCTCAGTACACATGTTCTTTTCCTGCTCTGCCTGATTAATGTCCACAGGTTTATTCTTGAATTTCCTGAGACTTGTGTGTGAAGAGAAGTAGCTTATTCATGGTCAGAAGTGCTTTTTGCATTCGAAAGATTTTTAGTACTGTTACGACACGTGGTGTGTAGTAGAATGAGGGAGTCAGGATGCAAGCACGGGGGAAACGTCAGTTTAATAGAAACAGGAAGTTCAAAATTAAGGGAAAACAAAAAATACCATCAAAACATAAATCCACGAACAAAAGAGTAACAATAATCCAAAATAATAATGTAGTTAGCCGAGGAGGCAGTAATCCAAAAAGGTAAAAGTAATCCAAATGAGAATGTGCTTAGCCGAAGAGTCAGTAATCCAAAAAAGAAACACAGTAATCCACAACGGGTAGTAAATCCATAAAACACAGGGAAACAAACGTGCAAGGCTAGGAGGTGGTCTGGAAACCACGAATTACGAGCTACGGAAATAAACGCGCAAGGCTAGGAGATGGTCTGGAAACCACGAATTACGAGCTACGGAAATAAACGCGCAAGGCTAGGAGATGGTCTGGACACCACGAATTACGAGCTTCGGAAATAAACGCGCAAGGTTAAACACAGCTAATCTAAACTAATACTCTGCGCCGAAGCGGAAACGGAGCAGCGTATTTAAACACACATAAATCACATGTCCAAATCAATGACAGCTGAAACTCATAATCATACAATAAACAAGAACCAATGAAAAATGAGGAGGCGGAGACATGACGTGAACAAAAACATGAACGCACATGGGGAAACACAGGAGGCGGAGACATGATGTGAACAAAAACATGGGAACACATGGCAGAGGTAAACAAAACGTGAGTTCATGAATGAAACGTCCATCGAAGAATTTTTGAATAGTGCTGGAATGCGTGCAGTGGAATGCGGAAGTATGCCACTCGCTATTCTTTGCTCTTTGCAGCGTAGAGAGAGCTGGAGGAGACGAAACCTAACAGAGCCCCCCCCCCCCCAAGGCGCGGCACCCGAAGCGCCGCAAGTTCCATCCACTTTGGTGGACCTGGGCCCCTGGGCAGGATCCTAACCTCTGCCCTCCAGGACCTGAGGCTGGTTATGTCCAGTGTCCCGTAACCAGAGCAGAGGTTGGGTTTTCCTTTGAAACTTGGACGAGAACTTGGACGAGAACTTGGACTGGTGCTTGAACCGATGCCTGGTCTGGATCTCGGAGCTACGCGTGACCTGGTGCTGGGCCTGGATCTCGGAGCTGTGCTTGACCCGGAGCTTGACCTGGAACTTGACCTGAAGCTTGACCTGGAACCAGGATCGGAGTCAGCTCTGGAACCTGGATCGGAGTCAGCTCTGGAACCTGGATCAGGGACAGCTTTGGCACCTGGATCAGGGACAGCTTTGGCACCTGGATCAGAGACAGACTTGGAAACAGACTCCGAGAAAGACTTGGAAACAGACTCAGAGAAAGACTTGGAAACAGACTCCGAGAAAGACTTCGAGAAAGACTTGGAAACAGACTTCGAGAAAGACTTGGAAACAGACTTTGAAACTGGACAGAGAGCTAGGTTAGACCCAAAACCATAGACAAAATCAAAAACTTGGTTGGAGACAGCATTGGAAATTAAATTGGAGACAGGGATGGAGACAGGAGAGTGAGCTGGGTTGGAAACGGAGCTGGAACCGGAGCTGGGAGTTAAATCAGCCTCTGAACTGAGAAGGAGAGCAAAAACATATCCAGAAATTAAACCAATGTAGCTAGCAACTAAATCAGGAACTGGACTAGGAACTGGACTAGGAACTGAACTAGGAACTGGACTAGGAACAGGGTCGGAACCTTTACTTGGACATGGAACTGAATTAGGAACTGGACTAGGAACAGGGTCGGAACCTGGACTTGGACATGGAACTGAACTAGGATCTGGATGAGGAACTGAACTAGGATCTGGACTGGAACTGGGAACGGGAGCAGGACTGGGAACAGGATTGGGAGCAGGACTGGGAACTGGATCAGAAATTGGCCTTGGAATAGGGCAAAAATCTGGACATGGACTTGGACATGGACTAGAATTAGGGCAGGAACCTGGACATGGACTTGGACATGAACTAGGACTAGACCAGGAACCTGGACATGGACTTGGACATGGACTAGAACTAGGGCAGGAACCTGCACATGGGCTTGGACATAGACTAGGACTAGAGCAGGAACCTGGACATGGACTGGGACATGGACTAGGACTCAGACAGGAACCTGAACATGGACTCAATTTTGCGCTAAAACATGGGCTAGGACTTGGAACGGAGGTCATCCCTTGGATCTCGGACATGGACTGGGCTTGAGAAGAGGTCATCCCATGGACCTCAGACATGAACTTAGCTTCGGAGGAGGTCATCCCGTGGACCTCTGACATGGACAGGGCAGGAGTGGAGGTTTCTTCTCGAACATCTGACGAGAACATGGCTTGGGCGGAGGTCTCCTTGTGGACCTCCGGTATAAGCAGGCCAGGAGAGGAGGTTTCCTCTTGAATCTCTGGCTGCAGCTCGGGGCTGGAGGTCGCCATGTTAACCTCCATAAGCAGCTCCGCTGTGGAGACCTCCTGCTGGGCCTCTGGCTGGAGCTCGGGACTGGAGGTCGCCACGTTAACCTCCATGGGCAACTCCGCTGTGGAGACCTCCTGCTGGGCCTCCTGCTGGAGCTCGGGGCTGGAGGTCGCCATGTTAACCTCCAGTGGTAGCCCCGTGGAGGAGACTTCCTGCTGGGTCTCTGGCTGGAGCTCGGGGCTGGAGGTCGCCACGTTAACCTCCAGGTGTAGCTCCCTTGAGGAGACCTCCTGCTGGGCCTCTTGCTGGAGCTCGGGGCTGGAGGACGCCATGTTAACCTCCAGTTGTAGCTCCGTGGAGGAGACTTTCTGCTGGGTCTCCGACTGGAGCTTTGAGGGTGCCCTCCTGTGGAGCCGCTTATGCACCCGCCAGCTGCCCTTGAAACAGCCTTGGGAGCAGAAGTAGCTGCTCCTTACTCCCTGGTTCCTGCAGGTGGGACACTGCAGGATGGCTGGTTGGGTGCATCCCTCGGTGGCACACTCCTGGGTTAGGGGATGAGAGGTGTAGGCCACCACGTTAGCCCGCTTACTCTCGTAGTACTCCATGAATGTTTGACTAGGTCGGTCGCCCAGACGATCCTTCCCCAAAAAGGTTCTGAGGTCGGGTTGGAAGTCTGGGCTTCCGAACACCTGGACCAGTAGATCCACCAAGCCCGAAACTGTCTGGAGCTTCGTGGATCTACTGGCGAGGTGAAGCTCCGCCCATTGGCGAGCAGAGCCGACTAGACGAGAGAGGAGGAACCCCAACCACTCCTCTTCGTCGGGTTTGGGGTCCTCCAAACTCAAAAAATAAATCTGAGTCTGCAAAAAAAAACATTGAGGCCAAGTGGCAAAGCCGTCAAACTCGTCCGGAGGATAGATGAAAGTCCACGGAGGAAAAAACATAGAATTAATTGCAGGCATATTAATTGTGGCATGGCATGGCGTGGCGTGGCGTGCCCTCGCTTTCCCCGCTGCATCCATTTTTTGGGCGGAGTATTCTGTTACGACACGTGGTATGTAGTAGAATGAGGGAGTCAGGATGCAAGCACGGGGGAAACATCAGTTTAATAGAAACAGGAAGTTCAAAATTAAGGGAACACAAAAAACACCATCAAACATAAATCCACGAACAAAAGAGTAACAATAATCCAAAATAATAATGTAGTTAGCCGAGGAGGCAGTAATCCAAAAAGGTGAAAGTAATCCAAATGAGAATGTACTTAGCCGAAGAGTCAATAATCCAAAAAAGAAACACAGTAATCCACAACGGGTAGTAAATCCATAAAACACAGGGAAATAAACGCGCAAGGCTAGAAGGTGGTCTGGAAACCACGAATTACGAGCTACGGAGATAAACGCACAAGGCTAGGAGGTGGTCTGGAAACCACGAATTACAAGCTACGGAAATAAACGCGCAAGGCTAGAAGGTGGTCTGGAAACCACGAATTACGAGCTACGGAGATAAACGCACAAGGCTAGGAGGTGGTCTGGAAACCACGAATTACAAGCTACGGAAATAAACGCGCAAGGCTAGGAGATGGTCTGGACACCACGAATTACGAGCTTTGGAAATAAACGCGCAAGGTTAAACACAGCTAATCTAAACTAATACTCCGCGCCGAAGCGGAAACGGAGCGGCGTATTTAAACACACATAAATCACATGTCCAAATCAATGACAGCTGAAACTCATAATCATACAATAAACAAGAACCAATGAAAAATGAGGAGGCGGAGACATGACGTGAACGAAAACATAACCGCACATGGGGAAACACAGGAGGCGGAGACATGACGTAAACAAAAACATGGGAACACATGGCAGAGGTAAACAAAACGTGAGTTCATGAATGAAACGTCCATCGGAGGGTTCTTTGAATAGCGCTGGAATGCGCGCAGTGGAATGCGGAAGTATGCCACTCGCTACACTTTGCAGCGTAGCGAGAGCTGGAGGAGACGAAACCTAACAAGTACTGTGTACTTAATTATCGCAACTATGATAAGGTACAATACACCCACCACAGCCATTGCACATGGCAAATTAGCACACGTTGTTTGGGGCCAAAGTCAGAGAGCATGCATATAAATCCACATTAGGTTTAAACAAGCTTTCTCTCTCTCTCTCTCTTTCTCGCATGCTATAGCTTATAGTGGTTAGTTCTAGAGATTTTTCTCGTCTGCCTTTTTCTATGTTGCTTGTAGTTCTCCTCAACACATTTATTTTACATTTGCAGTAAAGAGTAGTGACCTAACGGTTGATACATTCCTCTTTGCTTGGTGCAAAAACAGGCCTGTGTGAAATCTGCCAGATTTCATCCAGTGTAGGGGATTACTTAACTGACTTAAGGGCAATAGTGAAGAATGCTATAAAATAATAGATTTACTGTTCACTGCCAGTGTGATCTGGAGCCCATGAGTTTCACAGAGGAGCCTGTTACCATCTTAGCAATTAGGTCAAATTTATCTAGTATTTCCTATTATAAGATTAGTAAACCTGTTTCTATATATATATATATATATATATATATATATATATATATATATATATATATATATATATATATATATATATATACACACAGTATCTCACAAAAATGAGTACACCCCTCACATTTTTGTAAATATTTTATTATATCTTTTCATGGGACAACACTGACGAAATGACACATTGCTACAATGTAAAGTAGTGAGTGTACAGCTTGTATAACAGTGTAAATTTGCTGTCCCCTCAAAATAACTCAACTAACTCAACACACAGCCATTAATGTCTAAACCGCTGGCAACAAAAGTGAGTACACCCCTAAGTGAAAATGTCCAAATTGGGCCCAATTATCCATTTTCCCTCCCCGGTGTCATGTGACTCGTTAGTGTTACAAGGTCTCAGTTGTGAATGGGGAGCAGGTGTGTTAAGTTTGGTGTTATCGCTCTCACACTCTCTCATACTGGTCACTGGAAGTTCAACATGGCACCTCATGGCAAAGGACTCTCTAAAGATCTGAAAAAAAAGAATTGTTGCTCTACATGAAGATGGCCTAGGCTATAAGAAGATTGCCAACACCCTGAAACTGAGCTGCAGCACGGTGGCCAAGACCATACAGCGGTTTAACAGGACAGGTTCCACTCAGAACAGGCCTCGCCATGGTCGACCAAAGTAGTTGAATGCACGTGCTCAGCATCATTTCCACAGGTTGGCTTTGCAGAATAGCACGTATAAGTGCTGCCAGCATTGCTGCAGAGGTTGAAGGGGTGGGGGGTCAGCCTGTCAGTGCTCAGACCATACGCCGCACACTGCATCAAATTGGTCTGCATGGCTATCGTCCCAGAAGGAAGCCTCTTCTAAAGATGATGCACAAGAAAGCCCGCAAACAGTTTGCTGAAGACAAGCAGACTAAGGACATGGATTACTGGAACCATGTCCTGTGGTCTGATGAGACCAAGATAAACTTATTTGGTTCAGATGGTGTCCAGCGTGTGTGGCGGCAACCAGGTGAGGAGTACAAAGACAAGTGTGTCTTGCCTACAGTCAAGCATGGTGGTGGGGGTGTCATATATATACAGGTGCATCTCAATAAATTAGAATGTCATGGAAAAGTTCATTTATTTCAGTAATTCAACTCAAATTGTGAAACTCGTGTATTAAATAAATTCAATGCACACAGACTGAAGTAGTTTAAGTCTTTGGTTCTTTTAATTGTGATGATTTTGGCTCACATTTAACAAAAACCCACCAATTCACTATCTCAACAAATTAGAATATGGTGACATGCCAATCAGCTAATCAACTCAAAACACCTGCAAAGGTTTCCTGAGCCTTCAAAATGGTCTCTCAGTTTGGTTCACTAGGTAAGCCACAAACATTCATTGCCAAAGAAGCTGGCTGTTCACAGAGTGCTGTATCCAAGCATGTTAACAGAAAGTTGAGTGGAAGGAAAAAGTGTGGAAGAAAAAGATGCACAACCAACCGAGAGAACCGCAGCCTTATGAGGATTGTCAAGCAAAATCGATTCAAGAATTTGAGTGAACTTCACAAGGAATGGACTAAGGCTGGGGTCAAGGCATCAAGAGCCACCACACACAGACGTGTCAAGGAATTTGGCTACTGTTGTCGTATTCCTCTTGTTAAGCCACTCCTGAACCACAGACAACGTCACAGGCGTCTTACCTGGGCTAAGGAGAAGAAGAACTGGACTGTTGCCCAGTGGTCCAAAGTCCTCTTTTCAGATGAGAGCAAGTTTTGTATTTCATTTGGAAACCAAGGTCCTAGAGTCTGGAGGAAGGGTGGAGAAGCTCATAGCCAAAGTTGCTTGAAGTCCAGTGTTAAGTTTCCACAGTCTGTGATGAGTTGGGGTGCAATGTCATCTGCTGGTGTTGGTCCATTGTGTTTTTTGAAAACCAAAGTCACTGTACCCGTTTACCAAGAAATTTTGGAGCACTTCATGCTTCCTTCTGCTGACCAGCTTTTTGAAGATGCTGATTTCATTTTCCAGCAGGATTTGGCACCTGCCCACACTGCCAAAAGCACCAAAAGTTGGTTAAATGACCATGGTGTTGGTGTGCTTGACTGGCCAGCAAACTCACCACACCTGAACCCCATAGAGAATCTATGGGGTATTGTCAAGAGGAAAATGAGAAACAAGAGACCAAAAAATGCAGATGAGCTGAAGGCCACTGTCAAAGAAACCTGGGCTTCCATACCACCTCAACAGTACCACAAACTGATCACCTCCATGCCACGCCGAATTGAGGCAGTAATTAAAGCAAAAGGAGCCCCTACCAAGTATTGAGTACATGTACAGTAAATGAACATACTTTCCAGAAGGCCAACAATTCACTAAAAATGTTTTTTTTTATTGGTCTTATGAAGTATTCTAATTTGTTGAGATAGTGAATTGGTGGGTTTTTGTTAAATGTGAGCCAAAATCATCACAATTAGAAGAACCAAAGACTTAAACTACTTCAGTCTGTGTGCATTGAATTTATTTAATACATGAGTTTCACAATTTGAGTTAAATTACTGAAATAAATAAACTTTTCCATGACATTCTAATTTATTGAGATGCACCTGTATGTATATATGTATATATATATATAAAGATAGTTCTATTTATTTATTTTTACTAATTTCAAGATAGTTAGTTAGATAGTCATGCCATTTTAAAGCACCTCATGCCTCCATAGAGCTTTTAAAACTTATCTTACTTAACTCTTAAAATTAAAGGTACTTGTTGTTGGGATGGCACTATCAATGGTATGTCTTTTTACTACTAGTATGTGTCTTTATACCTTTAAAAATATTTTAAGGTGCATGATTGGATCATAAGGCCCACCGATGTTCCGTTAAAGCTTTACTTTAAAAGCTAATTAACAGTACATGACCTGCAACTTCCCCTAGGATGCATACTAAATGTACAGAAAAAGATGTACAGTACCCTTGATAGTACCACCCCAAACGTGCAAACGTGACCTGAAAGAGACTGGCATAGACACATGGGAAAATGCTGCAGATGAAAGAGACACTTGGAAACAGCTGGTGCGCAAAGGACTGGCCCATTTTGAAGAGCAGCAACTACAGCATGCTGAGTCTAAACGTGCTACTCGGAAGGCTACGCTCCACACAGACCGGCCCTCATCCACCTTCATCTGTAACAAGTGCCGCAGAGACTGTCACTCACATGTTGGACTGTACAGTCACAGCAGACGCTGTTTTGCTCCAAACCTAGACTGAGAGCGCTCTACTCCATGATCCTTCGGGACCGACGGATGCCTACATACCTACATACATAGAGACAAAAAAAAGGTAAAAAGTTTGGTACCTTTCTTTTTGAGAGTGTAATTGTATATATTTTCTTAGTTTTGTACTAAAGAAATGTTACAATTTTTATAAACATTATTCTTAAAAGCTTAAATGTGACAAGTTGATGTCCAGTGGGGTTTGGTAATTATTCCTGTCCCATCTTTCCTCTCCTATACATTCCCCCATTGAAGTGAAAATAAAATTTGCCTATTGTTGATCCTTTATTAGATTTTAGAACACATTTTATAACATATTAAACCTTGTTTAAATATGTATTGATTTAATGGGTCTGGTCTTCTCTTGCTTTAATCATCAGAGGTTCTGGTTTGTGGTCCAGAGTTTGAAGGTATTTGAATACAGGAATAAGCACCAAAAGAAACTGGTGACATTTCACATATTTACTAGCTTGTACTGATAGATGATTTAGGTTGTGCATGACATCAGTGTCCAGACTGTGGGAATGTGTTTCCCCCCCATATTATTAATGGATCAGTGAAGGTGTGAGAGGAAAAGAGGTCAAATACAAGGTGGGTGTTTCTGAATGTGACCTTGGGCTCAGGTGGAGTTTCTGGGTTTTTTTTTTTTTGTCTGTGGCTTACCAAGTAGAGGATGATGAGGGAGGCAAAAGGAGGGAGAACTGAGAGAAAAAGAAAGCAGTAAGAGGCAAATGGACCAATGCTGAGCTCAGTGGGTAAGGTGATACATCATCATCGGGCCCAGCAGGTCACCAGGTCAAAATCTGTTTTTGACCTTCATGTTGATTTATCTGTAGTGGCATAACCACAAACATCTTACACAAATCTAAAGAAATAAAAATTTTCTTATGTACGTTCCAAGTAGAACACCTTGTCTCTTTCTGGCTGCAGTGAGTGTTACCTCATACACACATGCAAATTAAGTGAAGCAAAATGAAATGTTTTATGCTAAATATTATCTGAAAAGGAAGATTTGTAAAGCTTTATGAAAGGAACGAGGCACTGGGTCATTCTGAGTGGAGGTGGAAGCTCATTACCCTACAGAGGAGCCAGGATACTAAAGCAGCACAATCTTGCATAATAATTACGTTTAATACTTAGATAAGGACAAGAGTTGTGAATTTGATTTGTGTTGCAACAGGAATAATTAGTCGAATGAGTATGAGTAGAATGCGTTCCCTCACTTGGGGTGAGAGGCGTTAGAGAGAACTCCAGGAGGTTATGTGCCAGGCAAGCAGAAGCATTCTGAGTGCTCCGTAGAGGAGATATCATATATGAAGTGAGACCAGCAAATGGAGCAGGTTCTGTTGTCAGAAAACATCTCAAATATTCTTCAGATGTTATGAAGAAGAAATCTGCAAGACCTGGTGGTTGAGGTGACATGATTGGAGAAGTTAAATCCATCATCTAAACTCGCACCAAGATTCTGAACTGTAATCATGTTGATTAGGATTGACTGGTCCAGAAAAGGGGCTCTCTTTACTGGTAGGAATATATTTCATTTTTGTCAAGGTTCATACAGAAATTGATATCAGAAGGCAGTCTGATATCTTCAGAAACTTGTGAGGTGGATGGAGGAAAAGAGATGTAAAGTTATGTGTCATCAGCGTAGCAGCGATAGGAGAAGCCGATCTCTGAGCCCAGTGATTTAGATGCAAGGAGAACAATAGTGGACCAAGAAATGACCCTAGAGGGACTCCAGTAGTGAGGCCGTGAGGCTGTGAGGTGATAAATCTAAACCTCTCCAAGCTATTTGTTGGAGCAATCCTATAAATATGATGAGGACCCAGTTAGAGCACAGCTTCCAATCCCCAAGTCATCAATGAGTGGAAATGAGGATCTGGTGTTAAAGGCAGCAGACAGGTCAAGGAGAATGAGGACAAAAGATATAGAGTTCTTTCCAGTTTTTATGCAAAGCCTTACTGACTACAAGGAGGGCTATTTCATTGCCTTGCGCTGTCCAGACTGATTAAACTGACATCAAGGAGGTCATTTAGTTGAAGGTATGAAGACAGTAAATGTAAAGATTGAAACAGGAATGTAAAGACTGAAACAAGTCTGTAGTTAGCAATATTAGTGGCATCAAATGTGGGTTTCTTAAGCAGAGATGTGACTCAAGCAGACTTGAAGGTTTAAAGAACCAGACGACTTGATTAAGGTGAACTGATCATAGTGGTCCCATGTGGTGCAAGGACAAAAGAGATTGTCTGGAGAAGTTGGGATGGTATTGGGTAAAGCAAGCAGGACATTTTGTACAATTCGTAGTACAGTTTCAGCACTTCTTGTAAGTAAGTAAGCAGCTTGAATGTGTGAAAGGTTGGAACCACATGGGTATGTGGTTCATTTTATAGCTGGGTGCCTGAATGATGCCTGAATATTGGTAACCTTTTGAGTAAAGTGCATCATGAACTCATCATTAGGAAAGGAAGGTAGAGAACACTTTTTATGTGGATCAGAGACATTGGTTTTGGCGTGAAAGAAGGAAATAGCAACAGAAGAGGAAAAAGGAGGCAAGCATAACTGCATACTTTGCAAAGTTTGTGGGTGAGTTCGATTTTCTACATTTTCTTTCTCTCAAGCATTGTGTTGTTCTGTTCTTTCATACCAGAGAACACCAGACAAGGGGTTGAAAGGTGTTGGTCTAACTGGCTTGGAGGTGAGAGGGCAGAACTAGTCCAGATGTGGAGAGGGTTGTGCGGAAGGTATAAACGGTGGTGTTAGCTGGCAGATCTGAAAAGAAGGCAGTGGTGGTAGGGATCAGAAGTGGACAGGTTTTAAAGTTTGGTCTGAAGGTAACAGTAGAAGTGGAGGTGGGCTTTGAAGGACCAGTTGAAGAGAAGATTGCTCAAATAAATGGTCTGATGTATGAAGAGGAATTACAGTAAGATTTCATTTGGTGGAGTTCTTGGTAAGGGTCCTGCTTTTGTGGGTTGGTGGTGACTGCAGATAGTTGAGGTCAGAGGATCTGAGATGGTGCTGAATGATCATGGACATGGTGCTATTGGTTTGGATGGTGAAGTCTCCAAGCAGGAGAGAGAGAAAATGTGAGTTATTCGGTTGCGAGGGGGACCTGAAAGACAATAGACCACAATTATATAAATTTTCCAACGTTTCCAAACAGAAACAGTATGAAGTTCAAATGAAGAGACCTGAAGTTCAGGAAGAGAAGAAGGATGGTATGTCCATAAAAAGGTGTTAAGCAAACCCCTACCCCCATCCACCCACATATTTACACTCCAGACATAGAGGTTTGGGAGAAAGAGAGAGCCACAGAGAGTGCTGCAGCTGTGAGCTGATCCAAATCTCTGTGAGTGCCAAGAAGTGAATGTAGAGACTAGCAGCATAGGCTGTAATGAAGTCGACTTTGTGCACAGCTGACTTGCAGTTTCAGAGGCCTCCAGCAATGAGGAGCTCCACAGCCACAGATCTGGATGGACAGTTAAGATTAGTGAGGTCATGTTTGTGTGTAAAGTGGCATCTGCAACAAGGAGGAGTGAAGACTGGAATTACGTAATTAGCAGCATGGCCATCAACTATAATTACTCAGTAAGAGTAACCTTCTTCTTCTTCTTATATTCTTGTCATTTATCTATCACCACTGTGAGGCTTGTAAAGTTTTAACGAAATTGCCTATACCTTCTTAGTGAATGGTATTTCACAGTGTATTATTATACTGCACTGGGGTAATACGACTGTTCTCAAGTTTTTCTTGAGAGATAAAACCAAACATAATATTTGATAAACCTTGCCTTTACAGTGTGAAATAAGGTGTATTTAAATTGACACAGATAGCAACGTGAGCAATATCCCTTTACTCCCAAGTATCTTCATACAGTCACTCCATACTCAAGGGAGAAAGAAAGAAAGAGAGAGAAGAGAGAGAGAGCTGTTTAGAGATTCAGGAGCAATTGAGCCTGACTTGGATCTGACAGGAAGGGATTTGACATTGCAGCGATCTCATCTTCTGTCACAATATTGATTTAAAAACAATTACAACATGCTTAGCCCCTTGTTCCTGCTGGAGTACATACACACACACACACACACACACACACACACACACACACACACACACACACACACACACACCTCACTAGACCCTACTTCCTTGCCATATGGAACATTCACCATCATTTGAAAATGTAATTAGCACTAAGGCAGAATGTCAGTTTCCTCTGTGTGTGTTTGTGTGCATGTGTGTAAATGTGTGTGTGTGTGTGTGTGTGTGTGTGTGTGTGTGTGTGTGTGTGTGTGTGTTCATATACAAGCTCTCCTGAGTTTACCAGAGCTGTTTAACATTGTCAGTAAATATTTTCCTCTGTTCCTCCTGTATATATGCTGCAATGTAAGTCGTAAAGGTTGTAAAGGCATTTACTCATCGATCAAACTTGAGATACAGAGGATGGGGACTGTTACTGCATTGTGTGCTGCTTGTAATCCTTCCACTTCTTGAATTTTGATTCATGTGTTTGAACATCTTGAGCCTTCCAGTCAAACAATTGGTGCAGACAATGCTCAAACCTCCAACGCAATCAGTGAGCAGTGAATAATTCAGAACCATTCTGAATTATTATGCATTTAAAGCAGCATCTAAAACAGTTTGAAGTCTTTAACTAAAGCTCCAGCTCTCCATTATTGGCGTTTCCATTTTTCTTTTCGTCTATCCATGTGCCCTAGAGGACACTGAGAGCAGCCTGTGCTGATAAATGTGTTTCTGACTAACCTACTTATGTTAATAAAACAGGAGGATGTGCTCTGGCCATTAGTATCTGCTCTGTAAATAACAGCCTCTAAGTAGAAGTCGACGCTTGAAGAGATACTGAAAACAGAGTTATAATTTATTTGTGAGTTAAATACAAGATATACATAAAAGTTAATGAAGAAAAGAGCTATCAGCATTTTAGCTAAGCTTCAGAAACATACTACAGAGTGTATTTAATGCTACGTTTGGCCTTCGCTTTTGAATGAGTAACTGAGTCTTGCTAAGCACACCTGATTTTCAGGTAGATGAAGATGATGATGATGTAGTAGTAGTAGTATTGATATTCATAGTAAAATAACTTGGTTCATAATTCCCTCCCATTCAGTCATCTTTCGAAATTTTAGAATGTAGAGAAGCTTTTTTATAAGGCTGTTTTGATTAATGGCTCATTTCAGGGCCTTAAATGGGCTCATATAATTTAATGGTAATGGCTGTGTCCTGAGATACCCTAGAGATTCTTTTCTTCTAAACACAGTCATTTTCTCAAGCCTGGTGTACAAACAGCTTAAAAAGCCAGGACTGCTAAGCCTAAAACCCTGTAAGCCTTATGGCACAACAAAGAAATTATTCAGATGTAAGTAAACGAGGGGAAATAAATATTCAGACATTTTTGTTTTTGTTATTTAATATATTTCCAGTGTATATATATCCACTGCATATTTACATATACAATGTCTTTTCACTTTGTTCTTATAAATATTAACAAAAATGTATGTGTTCATGAGCATAAACAAAGATATGTTTAAAAAAAAATTAATTGAGAGGGAAAAAAATTTCTACATAAAAATATTTATAAAAAATATTTTGTCTTATTAATGTATTAAGAACATTGGATAGTTTACTTAGGCTCCTGATCTGAGACAAAATATTAAATTGATTAGCCATAACATTAAAACCACTGATAAGCGAAATGAATAACATTGATTATTTCGTTACAATGGCACCTGTTAAGAGGAACATGACAAAGAGTTCAAGGTGTTGACTTGGCCTCCAAATTCCCCAGATCTTTATCCGATTGAGCATCTGTGGGATGTTCTGGACAAACAAGTCTGATCCATGGAGGCTCCACCTCACAACTTACCGGACTTAAAGGATCTGCTGCTAACGTCTTGGTTCCAGATACCACAGCACACCTTCAGAGGTCTTGTGGAGTCCATGTCTCGACGGGTCAGGTGGCACAAGGGGGACCTACACAATATTAGGCAGGTGGTTTTAATGTTATGGCTGGTTGGTGTATATTGTATATTCTCATTCATAATGCGTGGTATAGCTATTTACAGTTCACTGAGTTGAATACAGTTAAACTATACACCTTAAGCTGCAATGAACATCAGTCTGATCTCTCTCACACCATGTAAATTACATTGGCTTTGTGCCCTGTCCCTGACTCTATGCACAAAACTATTCATCACAATGACAAGTGCTAATGATTGACTACTTTATCATACTGTGCTAGCAATGGTTACGGTCTTGCGTAGCATATATGTCCAGTATGTCCGGCCAAAATCTGACAACACACACCCTTAAATCTGTCCCGGTTTCTCAATGATTGATGACAATCAATGTTCAATTATCAGTTCTGTGCTTCTCATTGTTAGTGGTTCCAGGCTCAGAGAAAAAAATCTAAAGGGAAAGACATTTAGGATATATAAGGCAATTCCATGCAGTCCGTTCTTGTTATGGTAGTGCTTCAGTTTTTGTGATTTTGATTAATTTGATGTAAGATGCAAACGTTTTGTTACCAACAGGAGTTAAAGTATAGTGCCAAATTTAATTTGTCTAATGTTTTTTTCAGAGCAAGTAGAACCTTTTCTCTGAATATACTCCAAGTATCTGTGTCAGTGAAATCACTATAGTGTCACAAAAAAAAGAAAAATGTAAAATCTTTGACATACCAACTGCCAGAATTCAGTATAGTCTAGCTGCACAGGAGCTAAATGTAAGCCACTCTAACCAAGTACTGCACACACAGACAAACTGATTCGCTGAATTTTTCAGTTAAAAAGGATTTGAACATATCACTATCAGGAAATCAGATATTAATATATGAGTGGCTGAGTTGCTGTTATGATGATTATTAACCAGGAGGTGACCACTGATCCATAACTATATCAACCTCTTCAACTATAAAGCCCAAGGGCTTCATTTATAAAGACATGAGTATAAGAATCCTTAATGTGTATTTGATTATTTCCTAAACGTTCTAATGAATGATTTATAATATAGATTTTCCTACCTGGAATTGCAAATAATCTTAAAATTGTGTGCATGTGAAAAAGTGAATCAACTACACCTAGAGAATATCCTTATAGATTGGGATACAAGCAATATAATTGCTATTTCATACTCAGAGGTAAGGACTAGATCTGAGGGACTAGGGACTTGAGTCATGAGTCATGGAAAAAAAAAATCAGTAGTACCTCTGACTTGAAAATCAGTAGTACCTCTGACCACCTTGATTTCAACACTGATTAAGAACGATGACTTTTAAACTAATATATGTGGATTTCCACCCATATAACTATTCAGGATTTATGTAAATGTGCTGATATTGATGTCTACCTTGATAAAATTGTCACTATGATTAGTTTTAATAAAGGCTTAATAAATTTTTTCCCACTTGGCTCCTAAATTGCAACCCAAAGTGTTGATTTAAATGGCACACTGATGCTGATAAAGACTTCAAAAGTGAGAGTTTGGACTTGACTTCTTGATGTGTAATAGCTGACTTTCTCTGTATACATGAGGCTGAGCGATGCTGGTGTGATAACTAATGGCTTGTCAGCTGGTTTCTTCACACACCTTAACAACAGATGAAGAAGAATATGAACGGCATGCTAACGACTGGCTGTAAGCTATGTGTGACTCTGTCACATTAACTGATTCATACCCTGCTGTAGGAAATGCTTTTGTTCCTGTAACACCAAAAGCACTCTGACCATTTACATTTTCCTTACTGCATAAAAAAAAAAACAATGTCAGCCTCACTGGGCATTATGGAGAATAAGAAGTGTGTGTGTTTGATGTTAGTCATAAATCCTTCTCTCATACTACCTCTTTGACAGTCAAACCTAGAAAAGCAGAAAATGCATTCAAAAACTAGTTCACACAAGTAAATGAAAAGCAGTGCTGCTTAATAGAGTTATGCTCATTAGTTATATTCTTTGTGTGTCAAATCATAAATTAGCCACTGTGGTGGACTCCTGAGAGACTCTTCCCAATTAAACAATTGACCAATTATCCACCTGATCTCACTGTGGCATAAATTATTATCTCAATTAGTGTAATGAAACTGAGGCAAGTTCAAGCAGAGTTCAGAAGCATTAACTGCACACCAGCGTGTTTAAAGCATTCTTGTGCTGTTTTAGGTATCAGAGGCTTAGTGTGGTATTTTATATTGATAATTGATAAGGGTTTGATGGCGTAGATGAGCACAACTGCTAAGAGATGCTTTGTAGATATTCTCAACAAGGAGCGTTTTTGGAACTATTAACCGGTGATGTCTATGGATTGGCGGCTGGAAGATGGAAAGGAAGAGGGGTGTATGTGTCCTGTTGGTGCATGAGATTGATGTGTGGAGCAAACTGTAATAGCATAGGCTCATTTTTGTGAATATGGTGGCCCCCTGAAACATGTTGACCATGCTGAGTGCCAGTAACCAACACCACGTCCCAATGGTCTCAGACCACAAATTTTATTGGGACAATAAATAATCCTGCCACTGTTGGGGGTGGGGGTGGGTGATGGTGGGTGCGGGGGGGTCAGGGGTGGTGGTGGTGGTGGATGGATTAAACTTCTCATTAACCTGCAGGATAATAAGTATCCTTGTCCATACAAAACTAACAAAAATTTTATTAATATACTCCCACATTTGTGTGGCTCCAGTTAGTCTCACCCAGTTGGTCCCCCATTGCAGCACGATTACTGAATATGACTTGAAGTTGTTTCTCAGGAGCAGTATTGCTAAGATCAAATGTTCTTTGAGTTTTTGCTTTATCTTCTTCCGTTTTTCTTTGTTGCAATCCATGGTGGTTGCTCACCGAAGGAAATATCATGTTGCTATAAGAGCATGTCTACTTTTTGGAGCCTAATCTAGAAATACCATTAAAAATGCTTGGCCAACTGAGATTTAAATAATCTAACTAAGTGCTATAAATTCTTACTGTCAGTAATGGCATGAAATGGACAGATAGTTTCCTATAAATTTTGACATCAGTGGCAGAAACTTGTTTTATATGAAGTGCAGTTGGATTTTTCTCTTTTATTCTTTAAGAAATGATGAATGGGGCCAGGGGTAGTGTAAGCAATCTGGTCTCAATTATTGCATGAAATTGCTCCAATTTGCTATTGTCATATCGCTAACAATATTGTGCTAGCCATTTCAGGGTAAATGCAAGCTTTTTTAAAAATTTAATTCATGAAGCTCAAAGAATGCCCCTCTTTCCACCCCCATCCTCTCTCTGTTTCTAAAATGTAATTACATATAATGTGTTACATATAATTATATTTAATGTTACTTTCTGAGTCTGTTTTATTTTAATAAAATAAAAGTTATATATATATATATATATATATATATATATATATATATATATATATATATATATATATATATATATATATATATAGTTATATATATATATAAAATACACAGTGGGTATAGAAAAGAATCACCCCCCTTCACTTTGCCACAGTATTGAAAATACATCAAAATACATGATGTTGGTTGTAGCAGGTTGTGGCATAATGTTGTTGGTTGTAGCAAGTTGTGGCATGATGATGTTGGTTGTAGCAGGTTGTGTCATGATGATGTTGGTTGTAGCAGGTTATGACATGATGTTGGTTGTAGCAGGTTGTGGCATGATATTGTTGGTTGTAGCAGGTTGTGACATGAAGTTGCTGGTTGTAGCAGGTGGTGGCCTGATGACGCTGGTTGTAGCAGGTTGTGGCATGATGTTGGTTATAGCAGGTTGTGGCATGATATTGCTGGTTGTAGCAGGTTGTGGCATGATGTTGGTTGAAGCAGGTTGTGTCATTAAGTTTTTGATTGTAGCAAGTTGTTATTATGTTTTGGATGTACCAGGTTATTACATTATGGTGGTTGTGCCATGATGTTGGTTGTAGCAGGTTGTGACATGATGTTGTTGATTGTAGCAGGCTGTGGCATGATGTTGGTTGTAGCAAATTGCAACATGATGTTGCTGGTTGTAGCAGGTTGCGGCATGATGTTGGTTTAGCAGGCTGTGGCATGATGTTGCTGGTTGTAGAAGGTTGTGGCATGATGTTGTTGCTTGTTGCTTGTAGCAGGTTGTGGCATGATGTTGGTTGTAGCAGGTTGTGTCATTATATTTTTGGTTGTAGCAGGTTGTTATTATGTTTTTGGATGTTGGTTGTAGCAGGTTGCGACATGATGTTGCTTGTAGCAGGCTGTGGCATGCTACAATCAGTATGTTAAAAAAAAAATTACATATCGATCTTGGTGGTAGAGGTGAACGTGGTTAAATTACTGTATGTTGGTGCAGTTGAGTTTGTTCATATGCAACATATGCTTGTGCCAGAACATTGATATTCAATATATATAAGGTGCTGCAGATAAGTTGCACATAAAGGAATGTACTGTATGTATGTTAGGAATGATAACAGATGCTTAGTCACATTGCACATCTCTCTCTCTCTCTCTCTCTCTCTCTCTCTCTCTCTTCCTTTCCACTTTCCCTTCATGGGAGTGCATTAGGACACAGCTGTTTTCCTATATAACAGATGGCACACAAAGCTGACATACTCGTTCAGCCTAGCCAGTTAAGTTCATTGTGTTTTGATCTAAAATATTAACAGCAGTGGGGGACTCATCCAGACTGTAATGTAATTACCTTTACAGGCAAAAGGTAATAGTATGTACCTGTCCATCACTTCCATTCTATCAAACAGATGGGGAGCTGATATGAGGCCAGCAATGATCTGGACGTGCACGCGTGCGTGTGTGTGTATACGTGTGTGTGTCCTCCTCCTTTATTAATCCCACTCCATTAGTGTCTCAGCCTAAATGTTGTTAGCATTCATATAGAATCACAGCAGGTGATCTTCTCTTTTCTCATTTCTTTAGCACTTGCTGTCACATTATTCACACTAGTTGAATGTAGCGTACAGATCTGCATATATGTGAACATAACCACACCCTAGTCACCTGTACTTTTCTTTGTAGCAATGGAGATAGCGTTGTCTTGTCCTTTTTGAGAGATGAGCACCATTATGGACCATTACTGTGGGGGAAAAGGGAGCAGAATGGAAAATCGGGAGTTTGATAAATTAGATCATCTGTAGTCATTAGCAGTCTTGTCACAGCTCTCCTGTATGAGACACATGGATATGTTATCTGGGTTTTTCCTTTTAGTTTGGAATAAAAATAGCCTCAAAATGTGGAGGAAGAGACAAAGGAACAGTGCCTGTTGGGTCTGTGGAATAAGGTGGTGCAAAGAAGGGGAAAAAATGCTTTTGTGAATAAAATGTAAAAAAGCTTAGTCATTGGTAATATATTTTAGTAGAAAGAGATTCATAGATCTTGTAAGATAGTTGAAGTATTATTTCTTAGACTCATTAATTTGTCTGCTACTTGTTTGTCAGTTATTTAAACAAAAAGTCTCTTAGGGGACAAGTTTTTTTTCTTTCTTTCAATTTAATGTATTTTTAAATTAATATTTTAAATTGCATATTATATGCATATTATATTATAGTATAATATAAGGATATATTATATTTATATAAGTACATTCAGTTTTATTTTTATAGCACTTACTAATAGACATTGTTTCAAAGCAGCTTTTTTTTGTAAATATAGTACATGGCAAATTCTTTATTTTTCTATAAATTTGGTAATCATCATTAAATATTTCAGACCTGAATTGTCCTTATAAACACATTGGAAGATTTTTATTATTGTTTTGGGTACAATGTTTTATCCTTAATCATGGTATTCATACACATGGACAGTCTATTTACTTTTTAATATAAGTGATATTTAGATAAGCTAAATTCATATGACATGAAAGGATAAGATTTTTATTTATTTATTTATTTTTAAATTATTTTCACATGAAAGCTTGTTTTTGCATGAAATTTCTGCATGAAAGGATTTATGACTAAACAACAACTGATTTCTTATAGATTTCATGATTATGTCTCGAGCTAAGTACTACCTTAGATAACCCATGCCTGTTCAGCTTATTTGCAACATTTTAAACATTTGAAATGATATCACTTGGTGATTTGTTTAGGTTTTTCTCTTGTAGTAAGCCCTCAGCAAGGCTCTCTGTTCAGGGTATAATGATACACTCCGGTCAGGATTCAGTTCTAGTCATTATACCAGATTCACAATTTGATATTTTCAGAATATTTAAAACAAAATTTGAACTAAGAAACATTATGACTGAAAAGACTTCTCTTTCAATTTCTGTAACATAGACAATGCAAAACAAAGTGCATTTTTGTTTGTATAAAACATGAACAGAGGTTCAATATTGTAAACAAAATGTACTGCAGGTTCATACTACAGGTTCAAATAAATAAATACATTTATAGGTTTGTAAGTTCTCCAAAAGAATTATAAAACAAACTCTATGACCTGGGGACTTTAAAAATGTTTGATTGAAACATAATGAGCTTCGTAGCAGCGACTGAGCCATCATTTTACCTGGAAATAGAGCTCCAAAGTTGGCTAAATGCCTGATGGGGTCATTACACAAGTGCAGATTATTCCCTTTGTGGTAATGACACAGGCTCTCCATGAAAGAACACAATCATGTGACCAGCGTGCTCTCTCTATATTTGAACTCTGTGGGTTGTGCAGATTGGGACGTCTAGTGTTCAGCCAGTGCAATTTCATTAGATGCAGAATTAATAGAATGCTGATATTGCACATTTATACGACACACATCATCACATTTTGCATTGTGGATGCATTGTGTCATGATGCATTGTTACACCCCTACTCTCTATCTATCAGATAATGGCAGTAGGGTTAAGTGAGTATCATGTCATTGTGTATAAGCAGCATTGTAATGATACGATGCTTCAGGTGCAGGTCTGGAAGCTCTCAGCATGCTGGATTTTAGAGGCTCTCATTGCCCTTCTGCTACCTGAGTAGTTTCTTTGTCTTTAATATGTATACTCATCAAAAAAAGCCAGTTTGACAATTTAAAGTTATTTCTAGTCAAATAGTTAATAAGTCAGTTTTCTTATGACAAGCTCTGTCAGAATCTATGTGTAGTTTTTCCTCTAAAGATTTAATGTCAGACCTGTCAGTGTGATGCCAGCTTTATAATTATGTTTAAGGTAGCAGCATTTCCTGTCACTGATTTGGAGGTGAAGGTAAAGCCTCATTAATCCCACTCCATTAGTGTCTACACCTAAATGCTGTTAGGATCAGGATACAGAACAATGCCAGAGTTGTATTTTCTCTGCTGAAGTGTGATGTGTTGTTCTGCATTGAGCCGTTTAGTTTGCCTCAGTATCGACCTGCAGATCTTTTGGATAAAGTTCGAAGAATTGATCTCTTTCTCCTCCTCACATCTCAGCAAGGTGCAGGTTGAAATGGCCATACGCCAACTGGGCTTTATTTTTGGTTTGCACCCCATGGCACTAGCAAGCACACTGCTTATCAAATCCCATGTTCTTGTGTGTGTGTGTATGTGTGTGTGTGTGTGTGTGTGTGTGTGTGTGTATGTATATATATATATATATATATATATATATATATATATATATATATATATATATATATATATATATATATATATATATATATATATACAATACTGTGCAAAAGTTTTAGGCAGGTGTGAAAAATTCTGTCAAAAATAGACGTTAATAGTTTGTATTTATCAATTAACAAAATGCAAAGTGAGTGGAGAGAAGAAAAATCTACAATATTTGGTGTGACCACCCTTTGCCTTCAAAAGAGCATCAATTCATCAATTCTTCTAGGTACACTTGCACACAGTTTTTGAAGGAACTTGGCAGGTAGTTTGGCCCAAACATCTTGGATAACTAACCACAGTTCTTCTGTGGATTTAGGCAGCTTTAGTTGCTTCTCTCTCATCATGTAATCCCATGGACTCAATGATGTTTAGATCAGGGCTCTGTGGGGGCCATACCATCACTTCCAGGACTCCTTGTTCTTCTTTACACTGAAGATAGTTCTTCATGACTTTCGCTGTATGTTTGGGGTCGTTGTCATGCTGCAGAATAAATTTGGGGCCAATCACATGCCTCCCTGATGGTATTGCATGATGTATAAGTATCTGCCTGTACTTCTCAGCATTGAGGAGACCATTAATTCTGACCAAATCCCCAACTCCATATGCAGAAATGCAGCCCCAAACTTGCAAGGAACCTCCACCATGCTTCATGAGACACTCATTCGTGTACCGCTCTCCAGCCCTTCGACAAACAAACTGCCTTCTGCTACAGCCAAATATGTCAAATTTTGACTCATCAGTCCAGAGCACCTGCTGCCATTTTTCTGAACCCCAGTTCCTGTGTTTTCATGCATAGTTGAGTCACTTGGCCTTGTTTCCTCATCAGAGGTATGGCTTTTTGGCTGCAAGACTTCCATGAAGGCCACTTCTGACCAGACTTCTCTGGACAGTAGATGGGTGTACCAGGGTCTCACTGGTTTCTGCCAGGTCTGAGCTGATGGCACTGTTGGACATCTTCCGATTGTGAAGGGAAGTAAGCCTGATGCGTCTTTCATCTGCTGCAGTAAGTTTCCTTGGCCTACCACTGCATCTACGGTCCTCAACGTTGCCTGTTTCCTTGTGTTTCTTTAAAAGAGCTTGGACAGCACATCTGGTAACCCCAATTTCTGCCTGGGAGGGACCTTGCTGATGCAGTATAACTACCTTCTGTCTTGTTCCTGTGCTCAGTCTTGTCAAGGTGTATGTCTTTTGACAGTAAACTGTCTTCAGCAACCTCACCTTGTTAGTTTGGCTGTTCCTCATCCAGTTTTATTCCTCCTACACAGCTGTTTCTGTTTCAGTTAATGATTGTGTTTAAACCTACATATTGAATTGATACCTGTTTGGTATAATTGTTCAATCATACACCTGACTATATGCCTACAAAATCCCTGACTTTGTGCAAGTGTACCTAGAACAATTAGGGTGGTCACGCCAAATATTGATTTGATGTAGATTTTTCTTCTGTTCACTCACTTTGCATTTTGTTAAATGATAAATATAAACTATTAACATGTCTATTTTTGAAAGCATTCTTACTTTACAGCATTTTTTCACACCTGCCTAAAACTTTTGCACAGTACTGTATATACTGCACATGGAAAGAATTGCTATAGAGCAAAGAATGCTGTAGATGCAGAGAAATGCTATAGAGCAAAGCAAAGAGCCTTCAAAATAATTAAATGTTTCTATATTTAAAAAAAAAATACAGTAAAGAGCAGTAAACAGTAGTAAATGAAACAAAGTCAATATTTGGTGTGACAAAAAATAAAAATAGTCTCTGGAACAATTTGTGCAGTTTTATAAGGAAATGAGCTGGTAAGTTTTATTGAGCATCTTGCAGAACCAGCCACAGTTCTTCTTGAGACTTTGACTTTCGCACTTGCTTCTTATTTTTGAAGCAAAACCCAGCAGCCTTCATTGTGTTTTTTGTCTGAAAAGTGATCTCTTACGTAATATGCTGCTTTCTTTAATGACATACAAACATTTTTCTGTAACATTTAATATTGTGCTAGAAAACTAATGTTTGGGAATCTAAAATGTTTTTTTTATTTTTTTACTGACTTGATAATAAAAATAAAATAAATAATCTATAAGAAAGTTTGTACTAAAAAAATAGGGTGCCTAAAACTTTTGCACAGTACTATATATAACCACAATTAATCCCTGTTAAAAAAAAACACGTTAATTTGAATCTATACAGTTAGCTTTGTGCGAGTAATCCATCATAAATTGGTCTGAATTAGCCTGAATTATGTTTTTCAGTCAGTGCTTAGCACAAAAAACTGAAATCATCCTCAAATCCATCCTGAAACATTTAACATTCAGTTAAATCCCAGGAGCATACTCAAATTTTCCACTGAGCAGCTCTAAGTGTTGTACTCTTTGTTCTCCACCTGACAGGATGTGATTTACAAGATAAGTCAATTAGCAAAGACTTTACACAGGATATCCACTGGAGGTTGTTTTGTTTTAGCAGAGTGAATAGAAATTCTGTACACTTTGCTGGAGAGAAAACTGTAACGAGGGAAACGATTCACTACTCAATTACTTAGTGGCCTGGGATTTATGCTAATCATAAACCTTATTACACACTCGGAGTCCCCCAACTTTTCCTTTTTGGTTCTGCTACATCGAGTAGAGATTAAACAGACCCTGTAGAGTTTTGATAGCTAAGGCATTAAGCAAACTATACCTGAGGACAAAATCAATAGCCACTGAAGGAGACATTAAGATGTGATTTAGGTTTAATGGAGCACTTTGGGAGCAAGCTGAGACAGATATCATCATCATAATCATCATCAAGCCTTTAGACTGAGCTCATAGTATGGGCACAAATGACAGAGTGACATCTCAGAACAGAGTACATAAGATGCTCTCTAAGGTCACCTTAATGCTAATGCTATCCTGTACACATAGATGAAGGCTGAAATGCTGGTTTAGCCTTAAATCTCTCCTTTACTTGAAATATCCTAATTTTTTTTTTTTTTTTTTTTTGGCTCATGACCACATAATGGCAACTATTTAGTACAGTACTGTGCTGTTTGGGATGATGCCCAATTAATTTTTCCCACAAATCTGAGGATCTAATAAAATGCTGCTATAAATCCACTTTCCTATAAATATTGTACTCTTTCACTCTCTAACTTACATTTGCTTTGTTTACACTTTCACGTTCTTACTCTATCTCGTGATTGGCTCTTAGCTGTCGTGTACGTCAGATATATTTTTGTGCTTTGTTGAAAGGTTGGGAAGTGGTAAGATTTGACATTCCTTGGCTGATGTATAACGTACACATTTTCCCATCAATCTAAAAAATAAATTTTGGCTATAAAGGGATTCACATGGTCATCAGCAATACTCAGATGAGCTGTGGCATTCAAACAGTGCTCGATTAGTGTTAAGGAGCCCAATGTCTGCAAATAAAACATTCCCCACACCATTACACAGAGGTCAGAGGAGAATGGTCAGGCTGGTTTGAGCTGACCGGGACTCCAATAATCACTCTTTACAACCATGGTGAGCAGAAAAGCATCAACCAAGAACATGAATCGGAGTCTACAGTGAGCACGGACCTGTGCAGTTGAATTTTTGATTGGAAAAAGACCAAGCGACCAACAACCATGCTGCAAAGACACATTTGCCTTGAATACATGGATTTGTCAGTATGTTATTATTTTTGAAAATGAAAGGAAAGAAAGTTGATTGACATATCACTGGGATACAGTTAATTTTAATATTACATAATATGTATTGTAGGAGTCACATCTGAGAGTGAGAGAGCTGTTAGTGTGCTGCACTCTTTAGTGATGTACACTAAAAGAGAGAGAGAGTGTGTGTGTGTATGACAGACAGTGTGTTACAGTGTAACACCACCTCTTGGAAGCACCTCATTTGTTCTGAATTGGTGACAGCTGCTCGTGTCTGGAAGAGTCACTGACAGAGCTCACTTTACCTGCAACTCTCTCTCTCTCTCTCTCTCTCTCTCTCTCTCTTTTTCAGTCTCAGAGATCTCAAGCGAGGCATTTTTGTGAGCCGTTGCTGTTTTAAAGTTTAATACAAACATTTTAGGTTTGTTAAAGTTTCCAAAGATCAGCCGATGTTCTGCAATAATTCTGTTTTTGAATTCTGAAAATGCATCCCCCACTTCCTTAATCATTGTGATTTACATTAGTCTACACTGCTATTTATGTGTTTAGTCTCCATTCCGTCAGTTCATAAAGTAATGTTTACTGTGCTAATGCAGATATCCTATCCAGATACTGATTTAGATTGAATCCTAACAATTAGTATACACTGTATCTAGGTTTTTATCTCATCTTGCCATTTCACTTCTGCGATTGTATTTGATTTGGAGAAAAATCTGCATGTGGCTCGGATCCAGCATGCCAACTTAGGGGAGAAACAGTAATTGAAACTTGCTATTTATATATATTAATTAGATCAGTTGTAGATCGTGGGCCCCTTGCTATTGCACCGCAGCAGTGTAGTGTGCAGAGTTGGGTTTGGAACAGAGCCCAGAGACATTCTCTAGAGGTCTGACTCATTCAGACTGGAGCAGTGAGCTCTGAACTCGAACCGTCCTTACATCACTGCCTTATTAACATAGATAAAACTGTTCCAGTCTGCATATCCTGGGGCAAGATACTGTATCGCACACTTGCTTTGGGAATATGTTAAACCCATTTGTAGTGTTAACATAAGAGTAGGTCCATGTATTTAGATATATGAAAATATTAAGGTTTTCAGTAAACAGAAGGAAATATATTAAGAAGGACTTGCTAGTCATTTCTTATAGGTTGTGAAGTCCCACAAAATACCACCCTACCACAAAGCATTTCAGTTTAATCAGCTTGGGGTCCGAGTGATGTAAAAAACTAGCAATAAAGTGAATAAAATTAATGACAGATAAAATTAATCAGTGTTTGGGCATGGCTTGGTTTAAGTGCACTATTTTAACATTTTAGCATGCCTCCAAATCTAGGCTTGGATTTCTTTTCATGTCTTCATTTCTCATTTATGTATTTGTGCATTTTCTTACAAATATACACATTGTTCTTATTACTTGATAAAAGCCATTGTGCATACTGTACAGTAAGTTGCTGAAGTCTTGGATTGTATTGAGTATTGAGTCAGTAAAACAAAACAAAAAATATTACTTTTCCAACAAAAAAATATTATGTTACAGAAATATTTGTATGTAAGTAATGAAGGCTGTTGGGAAACAGAAGAAACAGAAGCAAGTGCGACAGCACTTCGTGTCTCCAGATGACCTGTGGCACATTTTCCAAGATGATTTGAAAATCTCGCCAGTCAATTTCCTTATAAAAGTGCACAAAATGTCCCGGAGACTATATATACAGTGGGTATAGAAAAGAATCACCCCCCTTTAAAATAAGCACATATTGTTGCTTTTCAGCCTGAAATGGAGACCGACACAGTTTTTGTTTTATCCAGCTGTATTTACTCAGTGCAACATCCAGGTGAAAGATATAACACCAACATGTCAGAAAAAAAATAAAAACCAGAATCACTGAGTTGGAAAAAGGATCACCCCCTTGCTTTAATTTGCCTCAATGTTTTAATTACAGCCTTTAGTCTGTTGGGATATGTCTCTACTAACTTTGCATATCTAGACTTTGCAATATTTGTCCACTCTTCTTTGCAGAACTGCTCAAGTTCAGTTAAATTTGATGGTGACCGTTTGTGGACTACAGTCTTCAAGTCATTCCACAGATTTTCAGTGGGGTTTAAGTCTGGGCTCTGACTAGGCCATGCAAGGACATTCACCTTTTTCTCCTTCAACCACTGTGTGGTCAGTTTTGCTGTGTGCTTTGGGTCATTGTCATGTTGGAAGGTAAACCTTCTTCCCATTGGCAACTTTCTGGCAGAGGGCAGCAGATTTTCCTCAAGAATTTGACGGTATTTTGCCCCATCCATTTTCCTTCTATCCTGACAAGCGCTCCAGTCCCTGCTGCAGAGAAACACCCCCATAACAGGATATTACCACCTCCATGCTTTACTATAGGAATGGTGTTATTTGGATGGTGAGCTGTATTGGATTTCCGCCAGACATATCGTTTGGTGTTGAGGCCAAATAATTCAATTTTAGTCTCATCTGACCATAACACTTTTTTCCATATGGCCTCAGAAGCTTCAAGGTGCATTTTGGCAAAGCTCAGTCGTGGGTAGCTTTTTCTTGCAACCCTCCCATACAAGCCACATTTGTGGAGAATTTGTGATATTGTTGTCCCATGCACACAATGACCGTCATAAATTCCTGCAACTCGGAGTTGCTGTAGGCCTCTTGTTAGCCTCTCTGACCAGTTTCCTCCTGGCTCTTTCATCCAGTTTGGAGCGATGTTCTGATCCAGGGAGGGTCTGTGTTGTACCAAATACCTTCCACTTCTTAATAATAGACTTCACTGTGCTTCTAGGCATTGATAAAGTCTTTTAAATTTTTTGTATCCATCTCCTGACTTGTGCCTGTCTACAACTTTATCCCAGAGATCTTTTGACAGTGCCTTGCCACCCATAGTTGATTGTTTGCTTCAGTTGCACTACAAAATGCTCCAGGAAAGCTCTTTTCATGCTCAGCTAATCAAAATGATTCAGCTGATCACAGTTGAAAGTCAAATGGCTTTGTGTGCCATTGAGAAGGTTATTAGCTACACCATACTGAGTTTACAAGTCATTTTTAGGAGGAGGGGTCATCCAACTAAGTGATTCTGGTTTTTTATTTTTGTATTTTTTTATGACATGTTGGTGTTATATATTTCACTTGGATGTTATAAATTGCACTGAGTAAATACAGCTGGATAAAATAAAAACTGTGTCCGTCTTCATTTCCGGCTGAAAAGCAACAAATGTGATTATTTTAAAGGGGGTGTGATTCTTTTCTATACCCACTGTATATCTTATTCTTATACCAAATATTGACTTTGTGTAGCTTATTACTGTTCACTGCTCTTTAGAGTATATTTTTATTTTATGAAGAAACATTTAATTTCATTATTTATGAAATCATCTTTGCTTCACAGCATCTTTTTTTTAAACATGTGCTAAGACTTTTGCGCAGTACTTCTCTAACTTAATGATGAGATTAATGATGGCTTTGGGATCAGTCTGGTCTGCAGCTGTTCAAAAACTATTTGAAAATTTCACTTAACTTTATTCATTTATGTTGCAGGTCTTCTCTTTATAAAGGCATTCATATGAATGCATTATGACTTTTAATTAGAAAGCCAGCCAACCGTGATGAAGCATGATGAAATTGGTAGTGCAGAAGGTCTCATTAATATTGATCAGTCCTGGTTGATCAATGGGGTTGAAACATTAAAAGAAAAATGTGTGTGATGCAATCTGAGCCATTTAAATTCAGAATACATTCGAATGAAATCTGCCAAATATCCACAGAATTCAGCCACAGCGACATCCAGTGGGTTTTCCCGGACCACTATGCATATGTTTTTTTCCCCAATGTTTCTTATGCTTTGTGTTTTATAATCTGGGTTTCATTTTGTCTATGAAAAAGTGCAAGAGTCTGTTATTATCTCTGATCTGTGGTCAGTGCCTGGCTGAATAAACAGCCATTCTTGGACATGAGGAGACAATTCCTTTTCACCATAAACTGTTTAATCCCCACTCTTGTCGAGATGCACTCACTCGCTCAGACACTGTGTCAGGAGATAGCAATGGAGCAGGAATTAATCAAACCACATGTGCAGGATTGTCTGCCAAATATTGGCGGATAGAAATGCAGATTATGTGGTGATGGTCACTTTTTTGCTACTATGTGGGGATTTTATTTGTTGACGTTTCTGTGCTAGGCAACAACAAATGTTCTGAAGCAGCAGGCATTAAAATTTAGTTAGCTAACATAATATTTCTGCTTTATGTCTATGCATGGACAATTAGACCTAATGTAATTACACTTCTGTTTCCTTTTACAGATAGTGTTCAGATGAGGTCAGCAAATATCTGTTTACAGAAATCCTTTGAGTGGAAACACTTGGAAATATACTTTCTCATTCTCCTCTACAGTCTATTAAGACTTGTTGTCCTGGAGATAGCCTTTATTAAATAGAGGCTCCTCTAAGTGTTTGTGTGCATGAAATACAGAAAGATCTTTAGGGCATTCACGTATAATAAAACATATCCTCATTTGTCTTTTAATCCAGTTATCTAAGAATGTTTCACTCATCTGTCAAGCCAAACATCTAACAGCATGTCACTGATATGGCCGCACCAGTCTGTCAATGATATGCAAGAACTTGACGGCAAACAGCAATCACTGTCAGACAGCTCAGTCTCATGTGAACACCATTTGCATTGTGGTTGTTCCTGGATAATGTAAACCTGACACTGACACACCTCCTGCATAAGGAGATAAAATAATGTCTCCTTTTCAATTCTTAAATAGCTCGAAATGTTTTTTATATTATATTTTTTTCTATGTTGTATCTCATTTCAGCTCTGAAACATGGCGGTGGGAGTATCAGTCAATTAAAAACAATGAATTCCAAGTTATAGCAAAAATTTTATAGCAATGTAACATGAAGCTCAAAAATGTACTTAGACATGTCTTTGACAGTTATCCAAAACACAGGTACTGTAAAGAGTCATATGCATCTAAATCCTAAAATAAGGATGTGTGTAAAACATAAACACATAGGGAAAGAAAATCATTGCCAGCAGATGTTTTGAATGCTATCATGCTCATAATGTATTTGATCTCTGTGTTGTGTTTTTACAGAACATTAATGGTTTGATAAATGGCTTGATTGAAAAGTCCTTTTAAATTATCTAAAGTTAGGTTTATGTGGCAAAAGCTAATGCAAGTAGGGCAGCAATGCAGTTTTCAGAGAAAGCTGTTCTTTTTTCAGTACAAATTATCGTGACATATTCAAGCATCATATTGTCTTTGGAGCAAGGTTATTTAGTTTACTGTGTCCGTTTATGATTTCTCTTCGCTCATTGTTTCTTGTCCTGTATGCGATAGTCCTCCATGTTGGGTGACATCTTGCACATTCACAGTAACTACTTTCATTGTTAGCTTAAGCCTTCCAGCAGCCCATTGAAAATCCCCAATAGTTGACATACACAGCAGCTGATTAAGAGCCTTTGAACTCTAATTCTGCCTAAAACATGAGCATTACTTCATAAAGTGGACTTTAATTAGCCAATTGAAATGGGATTTACTACAATTGATTCACTTTCTAATCTGTTTATGCTTCCCCAGCCCCACTCTCACCATACAAAACCTCATACCAGAGTACATTTGTGGATTTTTCTATGGTGTTGCTATGGGAACGGCACAGTGTATTCTGGCATTGCCTTGATGTTGAAGATTTAACTGTCAGTGATGTGTCATATTAATTGCTTAATGCATGACAACATGACCACGTCTTTCCTCAGTTATTACTTACTGCAAAGCACTAATCACTATTTATCTTACCACATCCATTAGATAAATGCATTTCAATGCACTGTCTTCATTGACAGTGCATGTGTGCCATCATGAACATGAGTATAGATGTTTAAAGATGTTCATATGTTTGCCTGAATGTTATTCACTGAGATACGCATGTAATGTCAATGTTGGCAGTACCTAGTTACACGTAGTGATGCTACTAGCTTACTTACATATTTTAGTAGCTTTATAGCTGAGCTATTTTTAAAATATTGTAGCTTTTCCTGTAACAAGCCATGTTTCTCACCAAGTAGCAGTGCAGCATGTCAAAACTTCTAATTAGCGTAAAACATGAGAGTAATAGAATTGACCGTGCATTCTGCTAGTTATGAAAACTATTTAACACCCACGTTAAACACCAATATTTATTAATATTTATGAGAGTGAAAGATTCACACAGCAATGGGTGCACTTTTATTTGTAACCACTAAAAATCGGAAATTAATGTACTGTTGACATCCAAAATTTTGCCATCAATTTAAGGACATAAAGGTTGCTAGATAGTTAGCTATAACTATACTGTTAAGTAAAGTTAAGCGTATTAACTTAAGCTTAGCTATTTTAAATCACGAGTAGCTTGTAGCTTGACAAGATGCAAATACAAAGTAGCTTCTCCAACATTTTTATACGTAATCGGTTGTAGAAGAAAGTGTTAGTTCACAAATGCTGTCTTTGTAGACACCACTATTTTTGTTGGAAGTGCAAAAATATTAGCCTGGACCCCTTGAGGCCTTTGATTATGGGCTGTGAGTAGAAGGAATGGGTGATATGTAAAAACGCAAATGTCATAACTGGTTACATTCCAAAACAACCACTGTGAGTGTGTGTGAGCGAGGTGGTCCCATTCTGGATCTAGTGTGCGTCAATTGTGTTCAGAAAGCAACTCTTCCCTGTAATGACTTGTTATTGTTATAACTTATTTTATTTTATCAGTCCAAGATTATTATTGTTTGGTTTTAGTTAAAACCTTTTGATTTGGGCTAAAGGGAAAACATGTAGTTGTTGTTGTTGTTGTGTACATGTGTGTGTGTGTGTGTGTGTGTGTGTGTGCATGTGTATGCATGGGTGTTCCTTTCATCAATCCTCACTTAATCCCTGTAAAGCATTTAAACTAATTAGCTTGCAGGGCACTCTGGTGTGTAATTGAGTTACTCAGCTACTCCGCTTGATCTTCTATATATTATTTTTAGGTGGTATGTGTGTGGCGTCAGCAGTTTTAGTGTAGAACAACCTTTAGCCCTGTACGATGCTTATAGTGGTGGAGCAGGTCAATGGTAAGTGAGCTGAAACAGCATTTAATCACAGGGAAATGAAGAGGCCTGCAGGGAATAAATGAGTATTTAATCTGTCAGGAGTGTCTGCTGCTACTGCTGCTGCTGCTGCTGCTGCTGGACTCACCATGGCTGTGCCCCAATAAACCTCTCACTTCCTAGGCACTGTAAAGTTTCTAGTCTTCACTGTATTTTTCAGGTTTGCTATGCATCAACCCTGCACTATTTTCAACATCTAAATATAATAAATCATAAACTGCATTCTACATAAAATAGCTTGGTGAGTTTGGTGAAAACTAACAGGTCATTTTAGTTTCTGTATAATAATTTAATCCTGAAAAAGTACAGAAAAGCATTTGCATGACTATTAACATTAAATAAAGTATATAGAATAAAGTAGCTCAGATAACAAATAGGTAATTATGGTTAATGTATGATGATCATTTCAGAGGTGCTTCATTTGCAAAGTTTTTTCTTCAGTAATTATATGTTGGACTTTGTATCACAAGCAGAACAACCACAACATTCAAATTCCTGTTTCCTCTTCCCCATTTTAACCTCTCTATCTTACATTCGCTTATAGTTCTGAGCTGATTGTATTTAATTGATTGGAAAACCAGCGAGGAAATGAAATGTTTAAATACATGATTTTTTAAATGTTTAATGTTTTTGAAGTATATGTTGTATATATTAAGAGAATTTTATACTCTCTTATTCAGCTTCTGTTTAGGAGTATTATTAATCAGAGGGATTTGTCAAAAACAAAGCAAACTGCTTTGCTATCTTTTAGATGAAAGATCCACTTTGCTGTCCTTTAGAAGAAAAGTTAAATAGACTTTACTGATGGTGAGAATGAGGTTTTGTTGGAAATAGAACCAATAGTCTCTGGTGTTTTTTCAATGGGGAAGCAAAGGTGTCTGTTATAGGTGTATACAGTATATCTATGTATCTGTGTGTGTTCTGTTTTATCTGTTCGGTATCTCATAAGAAAGAGCATTAAAGGGATTTTCCAAAATCAGGTCAACAAAATTAGGATTGTCTGCCACGTTGCACTAAAAAGCAGCTAATCTGCTAACTAGCTAGCTAAATTTTGCTGAAGAAAGTCGTGAGAGTTAGACCTATTAATTAAAAATAAATAAATAAAAAATAGAAACGAACACAAGAAATCAAACATAACTTTACACTTACAATTTATTTACCATATTTAACAATTACAAAGATAAAATAACAAGCAACATAAGTTGTGTAAAACTGTTAATGATTAGGTTACTGACTGACTGTTGCTGCTCTGAACACTGTGAGTCTGACATTTAAGTTTGAGATGTCAGTCATGTTCATTACCATTTCAGTGATTGGCAGTTGTTTATGGGGTTCCACCCCTTGGAGAGATCTCTCAGTCATATGTTTTTTTTTCACTGTAAAACCCAGCAACACACTCTGCAATATTCAGAGGAACTTGCAATTTTTCAAAATTACCGCAGATTTTCTGCAGATTATTATTTTTTAAAATATAGATGCATAAGTGAACAATATAGTTGGACTGTAGTCCAGCAGACCCATGAAAAGGAGACATGGGAGGCAAATCAAATGGTTCACAGCAGCTCAGTCAAACATGCTTGTTTATCAAGTGGCAATGTGCTCGAGTTTGAAAAGCCTGTAAATTGCCAAAAGAGCACCCAACAACATCAGGAGTCAGACTACACAGCAGTGTGGAGAAAACATCTATGAAGTTGGTGGGTCTTCGCCCTTGGAATAGACAGCATGCTTGGGTGTTGAGGCACTCCCCTTAATGGCTCGACCCGAGGTGTATGGGGGTGGGAGCAATGCCTTCAAGTCTAGGGGGCAATGGTCTGAGTGCATCTTATAGAGAGCAGACACAGCTGCTACTTGTTGCCTGTGTTGAAGGCTTTGCATACATTTACTCTCTTGTAAAGGACCTTTGATATCATTTGCTTTCCTATGGATGTTATCCATGAGGGTGAGAGAGAGAGAGGAAAAAGGGAGGGGCTCACCTGCCCCCGGATATGCCACCAGGTGGTCCTCTGCCAGCTGGACTGCCTCATCGAGCGATGCTGGACGTACTGGACCCACTCTGCCATCCCTTCTGGAAGTAGGGCAACGAACTGCTCCAGCACCACCAGGTCAATCACATCCTCGGCGCTGCGTCCCTCCAGCAGGTGTCCCGGAGCTTCTGGCCGAAGGCAAACGGGTGGCTGAGCTCGCTGAAGGTGAGCGACCGGAAGCGCCGATGGTGCCGAAACGCTGCAAAATCGGCTATTTCAGGTCCAGGCACTCCAGCATGTTGCCGACTGGTAGCTGTTGGGCCATGAGCTGGGGCTTGCCGGACAGAAGCGGCAACAGGCAGGCCGCCCACTGACCCTCGGGCCAGCCCCATGCCACCGCGGAGCTTTCATACAGCTCCAGGAAGGCCTCCGGGTCATCCTGCAGTACCATCTTGGTGAGGACGATGTGGGGCGTGACCACGGCTGGAATAATGGCCTGTTTTACCAGGTGCTGGAGCCCCCGCCGGTCCTCTACCTGGGCATCAAGCAGATCTTTAATCCGCTGCTCTTGGTCAGAGGTGGAGGCAGGATTGAATCCACTTAGCATTCTTTATTTTGCTCCTTTTTTCTTTTCCACGTTTCAGCATTCTCATTTTTATAGTGCACACATGCACAGCACATACACTCGTGTCGAGCTGGTGGATCTCTCTCTCAAGGCGCGTGTCTCTCTTCCTCTTATCCTCGCATCATTTCACTGCAACAGAGAACAGTCATTAAAAGAATTCCCCAATGGTGTGCCTTCCTTACCACTCGCCTTCTCCGGCTCCGCCCTCCATTCACGAACCAGCGCTTGTACACGCCCCTGTCTCCACGGTGATGCATATTCCATGATACTCTGAACCTGTGACTTGTACACACTTGCTTTCCCAGGACTATCTAGTTTATCGCTGACCTTTCTAAGGGCATCAAGCTTCTCCCCAGCCATCTTTGTGATGTTTGTAAACCCCAGGATGTCTAGGTGTTTATGAACAGCTAGTTGACGTCTTTCAAGGAAGAGACTGTTTTGAGAATGGGCTCATTTTCTGGAGATAACCATGGCTTTGCACTTGCTTGGTTCAAATGTTACCTTCCATTTGTCAGCCCAGTCCTTCATCCTCTCTACAGTAAGTTGGCATTCAGACTTGTCTGTACCTGCTGTAGGTCTTTAGCAGATGTAATTGGTACAAACAGGGTAGAGTCGTCAGCATGTAGAAATAGCTGGTTTTTGCACACCTTTACCAAGTCATTGTTGAAAACTGAGAATAGCAGAAGGCCTAGGATAGAATCTTGGGGGACAGAAGCATTAACTGATGTAGTGTTAGAACTTCACAAATGAATCTTCCAGAGAGGTAGCTGCTGATCCAGGTGAGGAGCTTTGTTTTGATCCCCTTGGCCTTCAATTCAATTCAATTCAGTTTTATTTGCATAGCGCTTTTAACAATGGACATTGTCACAAAGCAGCTTTACAGAAATAGATAAATTTTGGATCTAAATTTTAAATTGATAAATGTATCCCTAATTAGCAAGCCAGAGGTGACGGTGGCAAGGAAAAACTCCCTGAGATGATATGAGGAAGAAACCTTGTGAGGAACCAGACTCAAAAGTGAACCTATCCTCATCTGGGTGACACCAGACAGTGTAATTGTAAATAATTCCCTTCTATAACTATGTACTACATGATAAAACATAAAGTGTGACTGTGTAATCAGGAAATTAACCACAGTCTCAACATGAAGTATATTCCGCTGAAGCCACCAATGGAGACCCGAGCGCAAAGTCTGCAAGTGTGCAAGTGTTTGTGGCAATTGCAGTCCTAAAACCGTCACCACAATTGCAGTCCCAAGACACCACACCAAAACTGCCTGCATCAATTGCAGTCCAATGCCATCTTCATGGCTTGTCCCCAGGCTGTCCATATGGGGCCATCCTCAGCAACAGATGGGCATCCCGAGGTAATCAGTGAATGATAGAGTCCAGAGTTTTGCGACCTTAAAGAGCATGATGAATTGTAACATGATAGAAGATTGGTTAAATACAAAGGAGCTTGGCTGTTTAGGGCTTTATAGGCGAGTAGCAGTATTTTATAATCGATACGGAACTTAAAAGGTAACCAGTGTAGAGATGATAAAATTGGGGTAATGTGTTCATATTTTCTTGATCTGGTAAGCAGCTGCATTTTGGACTAACTGTAGCTTATTTATTGAGGAGCAGTGCATTGCAGGAATCCAGTCTTGAGAACATGAACACATGAACTAGTTTTTCTGCATCAGAAACAGGTAACGTGTTATGTTTCTAAGGTAAAAAAAGGCTGTTTTTGTTACCTGGGAAATATGTTTTTGAAATGACAGGAAGCTGTCTAATAAAACACCTAGGTCTTTGACTGTAGAGGGTGAAGTAACCGTACATCCTTCTAAATGCAGATTGTATTCTAAGAGCTTTTGTGTACAGATTTTTGGTCCAATTAGCAATATCTCTGTTTTATCAGAATTTAATAGAAGAAAATTACCGGTCATCTAGTCTTTAATATCTTTAACACATTCTGTTAACCTGGAAAATTTTGAAATTTCATCTGGTCTTGTAGAAATATATAGCTGAATATCATCAGCATAATGGTGGAAATGAATCCTGTGTTTTCTAATAATATTTCCAAAGGGCAGCATGTATAAAGAAAACAGCAGGGGGCCTAACACCGATCCTTAAGGCACACCATACTTTACTGCCGTTAAGTTAGAAAGTTCATAATTTAAACAAACAAAATGGTAGTGGTCAGACAGGTAAGATCTAAACCATTTTAATGCCTGCCCCTGAATACCAATGTAGTTTTGTAATCTATCTAAGAGTATGTCATGATCTATAGTGTCGAACACAGCACTAAGATCAAGTAAAACAACAGTGAAATGCAGCCTTGGTCAGATGCTAGAAGCAAGTCATTTGTCATTTTGACAAGTGCAGTCTCTGTGCTGTGATGGGGCCTGAAACCTGATTGAAATTCTTCATAGATACCATTATTTTGCAAAAAGGAGCATAATTGAGTAGACACAACCTTTTCTAATACTTTAGACATAAATGGAAAGTTTGAGATTTGTCTGTCTGACATTTGTCTGTCTGTTTGGTAGTTTACTAGGATCTAGTTGTGGTTTCTTAATGAGATGCTTAATAACCGCCACCTTGAATGTTCTTGGGACTTGACCTAGAGATAAAGAGGAGTTAATGATATTGAGGAGAGGCTCTTCTACTACAGGAAGCAACTATTTCATTAGATTAGTGGGTATGGGATCTAGTATACATGTGGTTGATTCTGATGTGTTGATAAGTTTTGTAAGCTCTTTCTGTCCAATAGCGGTAAAGGACTGCAATTATTCTTGGGAAACGATATTGAAGGCTAAAACCTGTGATGGAAAAAACCTGGTTGTACATTTCCAATTATATTCCTGATGCTTTCAATTTTCTCAGTGAAGAAATCCATGAAGTCATTACTACTAAACTGTGTTGGAATATTCAGTTTGGGCGATGTCTTATTATTTGTTAATCTATTGGATAAAAACCTAGGATTGTTTTGGTTACTTTCTATGAATTTAAGTTGATACTCTGCCCTGGCAGAGTCCTTCTGACCTTAGACCCACTGTCCTTCCACGTAATTCGAAAAATCTCTAGATTTGTTTTTTTCCATTTTTGCTCAAGATTACAAGTTGCTCTCTCTTAAGAGCATGAGTGTGACTGTTGTACCATGTAGCAGGAGGTTTTTTCTCTAACCTTTTTAATTTGATAGGGGCAACATTATCCAGAGTGCTAGAGAGCATAGTGCCCATACTGCTAGTCACCATATCGAGTTCAACCGTACAGTGGGGGAAAAAAGTATTTGATCCCCTGCTGATTTTGTATGTTTGCCCACTGACAAAGAAATTATCAGTCTATGATTTTAATGGTAGGTGTATTTTAACAGTGAGAGACAGAATAACAACAAAAAAATCCAGAAAAACGCATTTCAAAAAAGTTATAAATTGATTTGCATTTTAATGAGGGAAATAAATATTTGACCCCTTCGACTTAGTACTTGGTGGCAAAACCCTTGTTGGCAATCACAGAGGTCAGATGTTTCTTATAGTTGGCCACCAGGTTTGCACACATCTCAGCAGGGATTTTGTCCCACTCCTCTTTGCAGATCCTCTCCAAGTCATTAAGGTCATTTTCAATGCCCTGGCTGAGGGAAGGAGGTTCTCACCCAAGATTTGACGGTACATGGCTCTGTCCATCGTCCCTTTGATGCGGTGCAGTTGTCCTGTCCCCTTAGCAGAAAAACACCCTCAAAGCATAATGTTCCCACCTCCATGATTGACGGTGGGGATGGTGTTATGACTTGGGGTCATAGGCAGCATTCCTCCTCCTCCAAGCACGGCGAGTTGAGTTGATGCCAAAGAGATCTGACCACAACACTTTCACCCAGTTCTCCTCTGAATCATTCAGGCAAATTTCAGACGGGCCTGTACATGTGCTTTCTTGAGCAGGGGGACCTTGCGGGTGCTGCAGGATTTCAGTCCTTCACGGCGTAGTGTGTTACCAATTGTTTTCTTGGTGACTATGGTCCCAGCTGACTTGAGATCATTAACAAGATCCTCCCGTGTAGTTCTGGGCTGATTCCTCACTGTTCTCATGATCATTGAAACTCCACGAGGTGAGATCTTGCATGGAGCCCCAGACCGAGGGAGACTGACAGTTTCTTCCATTTGCGAATAATCGCATCACCTTCTCACCAAGTTGCTTGGCGATGGTCTTGTAGCCCATTCCAGCCTTGTGTAGGTCTACAATCTTGTCCCTGACATCCTTGGACAGCTCTTTGGTCTTGGCCATGGTGGAGAGTTCGGAATTTGATTGATTGATTGCTTCTGTGGACAGGTGTCTTTTATACAGGTAACAAACTGAGATTAGGAGCACTCCCTTTAAGAGAGTGCTCCTAATCTCAGCTCGTTACCTGTGTAAAAGACACCTGGGAGCCAGAAATCTTGCTGATTGATAGGGGATCAAATACTTATTTCCCTCATTAAAATGCAAATCAATTTATAACTTTTTTGAAATGTGTTTTTCTGGATTTTTTTGTTGTTATTCTGTCTCTCACTGTTAAAATACACCTACCATTAAAATTATAGACTGATCATTTCTTTGTCAGTGGGCAAACATACAAAATCAGCAGGGGATCAAATACTTTTTCCCCCCACTGTATTTATAGGTACACAGCGCAGTTGGGACAGATCAGGCAGCTTACTTATGAATCTGTCCATAGTGGTTGGAATAAGAGTTCTACCTATTTGATAACGCGGCTAATTGATTGGCTAATCTCAGCTACAGGCAGTGTGCATGAGATGAGATAGTGATCTGTGATATCATCACTTCGTAGAATATTTATATTGTTAACCTCAGTTCCATGAGATATAATTAAGTCTAGTGTATGACTGAAGCGATGAATGGGTCCGGTGACATTTTGTTTGACCCCAAAGGAGTTCAGTAGGTCTGTAAAAGTCCTAATGCATCATTTTTATTATCTACGTTAATGTTAAAATCTCTGACAATCAGTGCTTTGTCCACATTGACTATTATGTCTGAAAGGAAATCTGCAAACTCTTTTAAAAATCAACGTAGGGCCCTGGGGGTCTATACATGGTAGCCAGAGCAAGAGATAGCAGGGATTTTTTCCCTATACCTAAAAGTGTAACATTAAGCACAATCACTTCAAAGCTGTAGTTGTGTCCTGTTCTCTGAGTAATATTAAGAGTATTACTGTATATTGTTGCAACAATCGCCTCTTTTGCTATTGTCTGGTTTAATCCGATTTTTTCTAAATCCTGTATTATAATTAGTATTTTTTCTTGTTATTTGGGGAACAGACACAGTCTCTATAGGAAGGACTACAAATGCCGTATTATTATTTAAGTAATTCGAACATTGACTGTCATAACTGTTATTGATATTGGAAATTGTACTTACTAGTCATATGGTGTGTAGCTTCTGGGGTGCAGGCCATCAGCACAGAACAACCTAGGTCGCTCCGAGAAAAGACTCCAATTATTTACAAAGAGCAGTTTCTGTTCACCATGACATTAACCATTCATTTAGAGCGAAAAGTTTACTGAACCTTTCAAGTCCACATCTGTATGTGGGGAGAGATCCAGACACAATGATCTTTGTCCCGGGCGATCAGGCTGCCGAAGTCTGGATACTGTTATGGGTTGGTCCGCTACAAACCTTCTGAGTGCAGTTGTAGCTGCCTGGTGTTTACTGAGAAATTCTAGCAGAAAAACAATTCAAGTTTCTGAAAAACTCTTCAGGATTTCCGTCTGCCGCAGCCCGATGTCATTCTCCCCCACGTGCAGCATGACAGCTCCGATGTTCTCGTCATCCTTCAGGATTGTGGGTATCTGCACAGCGACATCGAGAACACAAGCACCAGAAAAACAGTGGGTGCGTACCTTACCTTTAGTTGAGGTGATGCGGATATTTCGAACAATGGGGTAGGTTTTAAGATTGATCAAAATATAAAAAATTGAGAAACTTAGCATCAGCTCAAGTAGCAGCCTCCTTCCTGCCTTGAGTTTAGATAGCAAGCCATTATGCCACATTTTGTTAAAGGCTCCTTTGAAGGGCGATCACAACCACCTCTTCACCATTGTCAAGGGGTTGGTTCCACTTCTGGGAGAGGATATTCAGAAGGTCAGCTGTACTGTGGGCTGGTCTGAATCCAAACTGGGCCAAGACGTCATCATAACGCGCATTCAGCCAAAGCCCTCTCCGCTTCACGTGTGTTGAACATAAGTACAGCTAAAAAGTCTAATTTACGAACAAACATCACTTCATTCAAGTAGTTTTCCGCAAAAAAAGCACAAAAACTCCACAAGTTGCATAGCAAATTTTGAAAAAAGCCGCAGAAAAATCAAGCATTTTTGGCCACAACAATCACAAAAAAACCTGTCCATGTACGGACTGATATTAGAAGCCTGTTGTCCAATGAGTGTTAATATTTGCACCCATTAAAACACAGTATACTTGAATCTGCCATAGAAGCCGAGCTTCACTGGATTCCTATCGATGCTTCATAGGCAGGCTGCGCTATCCACCGAAAACAGTTTGCTTTAAGTATACGAACAGCACAATATTGCAGCGGGATATCTGATAATTTGATTCGCTAAACTATTGAGTGATGAACATTTAATATAGAAATATTTCATTGCTATGAAAACCATCATGCATGATTAACTTCTAGTTTTCATACTTGGGGTGCCAAAACATTTTTTCCTTGATGGAGCTCATCTAAGTGTTACGTCATTAGCCACAAAATAACTTTTTATAATCTGCTTGCAACTTACAGCTGCAGCTATTGTATAATAGCGTAATGATTATTCCCTTAGCACAGTGGTTGCTGTTTGTCAGTTATTAAAACACACACACTGGACACACAGAAGGTTTTCATTATGAAATTACACACCAGGCTACATTTCTTCAGCTTCTTATTGAAGCTTCATCACACAGCCTGATGAATAAGATTCACCAATCAGGTCCAAATAATCCTGGTGTGGACAGAGCAAATGCAAGCTTTGTTTAATTAAAGAAAATGTGCCTTATGTATACTAATGTAAAACCCAGTGAACAAACAGCATCCAGGTCTTTACTGTGGCAGACGGGTTTGGGTAAGGAGTATCATTACTGTACAAACACTTTCTATGTGCCAAACAATCTGAACATTAGATTATTATTTTGTTTGAGATCTCCTCTTTGGTTTTTATTCATTTATTTTACTAATTATTACGCATCTCACACTGTGAATAACTATGAAGGCAGAGTTTCAAATAAACCACACTGGTGACATTTATTGAACATGACTTTATAGGCATGAGTGTAAATAATAAAGAGGAAGCAAAATGTCAAGGCGCAGAAAATTAATCATGTCCATTTGAACATGATTTAATCAGGACAGTTTGGGAATCCCTGATTAAGAAGATGGAAGTGTGTGATTTGTGATTATAGCAAAAAGGACAGAATTTAGAGTAGGCAGATTTACAGTGCAGTATTTTATATGTAAGCTACTTAACCTGCTGATCCATGCACACACACACACACACACACACACACACACATTTACATTTATGGCATTTGGCAGACGCCCTTATCCAGAACGACTTACATTTATCTCAATTATACATCTGAGCAGTTGAGGGTTAAGGGCCTTGCTCAAGGGCCCAACAGTGGCAGCTTGGTGGCACACACACACACACACACACACAGATTGTTGAGGCTTTGTGTGTGTCTTTTTTTTTGCGCGAATGTTCATTTTAGATGTAGGAGGTGAGACTCTACACTTTAATCTTAGGGTATCATGTCACAAATTTTGGTTGTTTTTGTTGGTAACGTGTGTGTTTGTGTGTGTGTGTGTGTGTCATACTGATCTTCCTGAAAGTGCTGATGATTATGGCTCTCGAAGCTTATCCACAGTCACACAGTCAGTACAATGTACAGTATTTTTGTTTTTAGTTTCATAGCGTTCAAAGAGAAAGTTCAGCAAATTTTATTTAACAAATGCCACAGAAAAACTCTTGGACTCCTTAAGGCTCTTATACAGAACTGTAAATTTTGTCAAAGATGAAAAACAACAGGCTTATACTGTTGTAATATTGTTAAGTTGAATTTTTAAAAAAATAGATTTTAAGAAAGAAAGCTTATCCTACACAGGGTTGCGGGGAACCTGGAGCCTATCCTAGGGGACTCGGGGCAAACCCATCGCAGGGCACAATCACACACATTCACACACACACGACCAACAATTTGGAGATGCCAATCAGCCTACAACACGTCTTTGGACTGGGGGAGGAAACCGGAGTACCCAGAGAAAACCCCCGAAGCATTAGGGGAACATGCAAACTCCACACACACAGTTCGGAGGCGGGATTCAAACCCAAAACCTCGGAGGTGCGAGGCAAAGGCACTAACCACTAAGCCACCATGCCCCCAGAAAGGGATTGTTAAGAAGAAAAAATAATTATATGGTCTGTGAAATATAAATGTATTGTTTTCATTTCCTTATGTGTTTTTGTAAGAAGAATGTTACTAGCAACTATGTTGCTAGGGAAGGCTTGGGAAGCTTGAGGGAGGGACTGTGTGTGTGTGTGTGTGTGTGTGTGTGTGTGTGTGTGTGTGTGTGTGTGTGTGTGTGTGTGTAGTGTAGTGTGGAGTGGGCTAAGCTACGGTCTCGCCTTGTAACCTGAATTCTCTTTGCATGCTCCTGGAGACAGTGTACACAATCACATTACTTACCTCTATCGAATTTAAAGGTTACATGTCATGATCAGCCCCTAGGAATAAACACACTCACAGATTCTGTGGAGTATTTGAGCTGTGAAAATCTCGGTGTACTGCAGCTCCTGGAAATGCATGCCTCTGTATACGTAAGCTGCATTTTATCAGTGACTACGTCAGCAGTGTGAATGATACGAGGAGCGACAGCAGGATAGAAACGGAGCTGGAGTTGCTCTTTACCAGCTCATTCACACATTCCACAGGACCATTTTAACTTGGTTCAAACTGAGAGACTTGCATAATGACTTTACAGAGATGTGTTGAATTAATGGAGTCAGCTCAGTGTGTTTTTGCAAAAATGTCTCTTGACACCACTGGTGCTTTTTTTTTTTTTCTTCTTTTTTTTTTGGGGGGGGGAGCGAGTTCTCTTTACAACCCCTGGCAAAAATTATGGAATCACCACACTTATCTGGCTTGTTTACTTCGTAGCAAATAAACAAATCACAGATATGACACAAAATTTCTGTTTAATAGCTGAATGTTCAGCTAAAAAAAAGGCCTCATGAAACATACCACAAACAAATTAAATTGTTTTAGCTAATGGTATATTTCTTTTTCCAGCTCAAGTAGAGGAAAACAAATTATGGAATCACTCAATGTTGAGGAAAAAAATATGGAATTATCAGCAAAAAATACAATTAGTACTTTGTTGCTCCTCCTCGGGTTTTTATGATGTCTTGAATTCTATGAGGCATGGACTTCACTAGTAAAAAACAATATTCTCCATCAAGCTGGTTCCAACTTTCTCAAATAGGGGTTGACAGATCAACTTTGCAGGATGGAGCCTCGTCATGGACTAATTTTTTACATTTCCACCATAAATTATCAGTCGGATTGAGATCCGGACTGTTTGCTGGCCATGTCATTGAGTTGATCTGCCTTTCCTGAAGAAAAGCTTTAACACTCTTTGCTCTGTGGCAAGATGCATTATCATCCTGTAAAAACCTATTTTCTATCGATAGAATGAGAAAAATGTCCAAAATTTCAACGTACACCCGTGCATTGACTGTTGAGGTAATGTTTACCATCTCCCCTGGTCCTTTACCTGACATACAACCCCATATTATAACTGAGTGGGGGAATTTGATTGTTTTCTTCAGGCAGTCGTCTTTATATGTTTCGTTAGAACGACACCAGACAAAAGTTCCAGCATTATCTCCTTGGCCAATGCAGATCCATGATTCATCACTGAATATCACTTTCTTCCAATCATCCACACTCCATGATTGCTTCTCTTTAGCCCACTGTAACCTTGTTTTATTCTGTTTAGGTGTTAGTGCTGGTTTTCATTTGGCTTTTCTAGATGTAAATCCCATTTCATTCAGCTGATTTCTTACAGTTCTGTCATAAACATTGACTCCTGTTTCTGCAGGAGTTTGTTTTTAATTTGTTTTGTTGTGCATTTTCTATTTTCAAGGCATATTGCATTTGAGTTTTCTGTCTTGGCACTTTTCCGTCTTCCTTGGTCTACCTGTATGTATGATCTTGAAAAAAAATATGCCATTAATTAAAATAATTTCATTTAACTTGTTTGAGGTATGTTTCATGAAGCCAGAATGTTCAGCTATTAAACAAAAATTTATAATAGCTAATAGCTGAAATTTGAAAGATGATTACACTAATTTAGTTAGGAACATAGCCAAAATTAATTTTTGTATGAATTTGTTTCATGCATGAGAAATATCCTTCCTTTATTTTCTCTCTCATATATGTCTGAAAGAAAGATAAATGAAAGGGCCATGGAAGCAGAAATGGACAGAGAGTAAGAAAGGGAAAGAGTGTGAGAACACCATGCTGCCTGTCACTCCGTGAATATCTGTGTCCATATGACAGAGCGGGATTAAGCGAAGGCATGCTGTGAGATCTGTTAAAAGGATTTCACACAGCAAAACTGTTCACCTAAATCTGCAGTGTAACTGATTAAAAGCCAACCCAAGTGAAACTGATTACAAGCTGGACTCTGGGTGAGGATTTCCTCTGAAGCACAGGATTTAAGATTTACAAATTCACTTGTGATGCACCAAAGCAGTGAAACAACGAAACAATTCAACCATTCAACTACAAATATTTACACAAATAGTGTGTGACTTGAATTTTACCTGTAAATAATTTAGCAGTTTACCTACTGGTAACATTTTCCAAGCAAATATTTTCCACCAAGAGTTCTAGGAAGGTGTTCTTCACAGCTGAGTAGTTCTGAATACTCCTGAAGTGTTTCTGTATGACTAGATGTTAAGTTACTACAGAACTTTGTGTCTGTCTTTCTTGTTTTTTTACACTGTTAAACTTTACACTGTTAACATACACATGCCTAATCCAGGTGTGTGATTGAAGGTTTTTTATTCAAACCAAACAGTCATGCCTTAAATAAACTGAAGACCAAGGCCAGGATCTCCTCCATTAAATGCTCAACTGATCAGGCATTTAACTGAGTTAATAAAGAACAGCCCTTAGCTGAGTTAATAAAGTGCAAAATCAGTTCAGACAAACACAATACAGAGGAATTGAGAACATGTCTTATGATAACTTTTTGACCATTAGCTAATTCATTGTAGAAGTGTCACTACACCTGACCCACAGATAGCATCAAGCGAGTTTTTGTCACACTGGTGTAACTTTGTTTTGAAAATTGCTGGGCATAACACTCGAAACACGGAAGTGGTCTGGGAACCACAAACACGGAGCTATGGACATCGGAACGAGAACTACGGATACAGAGCTACGGAACTTGGAAACACAGAGCTACGGAAAATCTTTCGCTATGAGAACTTTAAACTACAAACTGTACACATCTAAACTAATACTCCACGCTGAAGCGGACACAGACTGGGGTTTTCATACACACACACAAATGCAAAATCAATGACACCTGAAACTCATGATTACCTTAATGGAGAACCAATAAGAAACCAGGAGGCGGGGACAGAGACATGACGTGAACTTGAAAACAAAAATGCACATGGCAGAGGTAAACAAAACGTGAGTCTTTATGAATGGAGGCGGAATGCGCTCCGTGGAATGCGGAAGTAGGCTACGCTTCATTTTCAGCGTAGCGAGAGAGGGAACCTAACAGAGCCCCCCCTTAAGGCGCGGCTCCCGAAGCGCCGCAAGTTCTATCCATTTCGGCGGACCTGGGTCCCTGGGCAGGATCCTAACCTCTGCCCTCCAGGACCTGAGGCTGGTGATGTCCAGTGTCCCGAAACCAGAGCAGGGCGTGTCGGGTTTTCCTTTCAGCCTTGGTCGAGAACTTGGTAGAGAACTTGGTGGAGTGGTGCTTGACCTGGTGCTTGACTTGGTGCTAGGCTTGGAGCTTGCCTTGAAGCTTGACTTGGTGCTTAACTTGAAGCTTGGCCTGGAACCAGGACTGGAGTCAGCTTTGGCACCTGGATCGGAGTCAGCTTTGGCACCTGGATCAGAGACAGACTTGGAAACAGACTTCGAGACAGACTTGGAAACAGACTTCGAGACAGACTTGGAAACAGACTTCGAGACAGACTTGGAAACAGACTTCGAGACAGACTTGGAAACAGACTTGGAAACAGGACAGTGAACTAGGTTAGACCGAGAACCATACTTGGAAACCGACTTGGAAACAGGACAGAGAACTAGGTTAGACCCAGAACCATAAATAAAATCAAAAACTTGGTTGGAAACAGAGATGGAAACATAACTGGAAACTAAATTAGAGACAGGGCTGGAGACAAAATCTGAAACTGGACTGGAAGCTGAGCTAGGAAGGTAACTAGAGACAGAGGAGGAGACAGAGGAGGAGACAGAATCGTGTGCTGAACTGGAAACTGAGTTGTGAACGGAGCTGGGAATTAAATCAGCAACCGAACTGAGAATTAATTCTGCAACCGAACTGAGAATGAAAGCAAAAACAGAACTAGAACTTAAATCAAAAACAGAGCTAGCAACTAAATCAGGAACAGGGTTGGAAACAGGACTGGAAACTGGACTGGAAACTGGACTAGGAACAGGGTTGGAACCTGGACTTGGATTTGGACATGGACTAGGACTTGGAAAGGAGGTCATCCCGTGGACCTCAGACATGGACTGGGCTTGAGAAGAGGTCATCCCATGGACCTCTGACATGAGCAGAATAGGAGTGGAGGTTTCTTCTTGAACATGGCTTGGGCGGAGGTCTCCTCGTATACCTCCGGTATAAGCAGGACAAGAGAGGAGGTTTCCTCTTGAACCTCTGACGGGAACAGCACTGGAGTGGAGCACCCCACTTGGGTCTCCGACAGGAACTGGACTGGAACGGAGCACCCCTCTTGGGTCTCCAACAGGAACTGGAAAGGAGTGGAGGTCTCCTCGTGAACCTCCAAGAACAGCTCCGCTGGGAAAACCTCCTGCTGGGTTTCCAGCTGAAGCTCGAGGCTGGAGGTCGCCATGTTAACCTCCAGGGGTAGCTCCGCTGTGGAGACCTCCTGCTGGGCCTCCGGATGGAGCTCGGGGCTGGAGGTCGCCACGTTAACCTCCAGATGCAGCTCCGCTGAGGAGACCTCCTGCTGGGCCTCCGGCTGGAGCTCGGGGCTGGAGGTCGCCACGTTAACCTCCAGGTGGCGCTCCTGGGTCCGGGGCTGAGTGGTGCAGGCTGCCCTGTTAGCCCGCTCCCCCTCATAGTAATCCAGGAACGACTGGCCCTGGTCCCCGGGCAGGTGCACCAAGTTCAGTAGGGTATTGAGGTCGGACTCAGATTCTGGGCTCCCATAATCCTGCATCAGGAGCTCCACGAACCCTGGAACTGTTGCCAGTTCCGTGTATCCGCTGGCAAAGTGGGTCTCTGCCCACCAGCGGGCTGAGCCGACCAAACGGGAGAGGAGGAACCACGCCCATAGTTCCTCACTGGGTTTTGGACCCTCTAAACTCACAAAAAATCCTTGTGCCTGTAAAAAAATATACCTGGGGTTCCACGAGACGCCGTCATAGGCGGTAGGAGGCGGAACACAGGCCCGAAAAGAAATAGAGTGAAATAGAAGGTGGGGCGTGGTTATCCTGGAGTTTCCCCGCTGCATCCATGTTTTGGCGGAGTATTCTGTTATGTAAGCCGGTAGGCTGAGGAGTCAGGATGTATGCGCTGGGGAGACGTTAGATAATGCAGAAAAGTTTATTCTCACAAATGCAGTCAAAAAAAGCAATCATCCACAAAGTCAGTGATAATCCAAAAAGACAGGAAAAAACACTTGAAACACGGAAGTGGTCTGGGAACCACAAACACGGAGCTACGGACATCGGAATGAGAACTACAGATACAGAGCTACGGAACTTGGAAACACAGAGCTACGGAAAATCTTTCGCTATGAGAACTTTAAACTACAAACTATACACATCTAAACTAATACTCCACGCTGAAGCGGACACAGACTGGGGTTTTTATACACACACACACAAATGCAAAATCTATGACACCTGAAACTCATAATTACCTTAAATGGAGAACCAATAAGAAACCAGGAGGCGGGGACAGAGACATGACGCGACCTTGAAAACAAAAACGCACATGGCAGAGGTAAACAAAACGTGAGTCTTTATGAATGGAGGCGGAATGCGCTCCGTGGAATGCGGAAGTAGGCTACGCTTCATTTGCAGCATAGCGAGAGAGGGAACCTAACACAGGCATAGAGTTTTATCACAGAGGAGACCATCTTGAGAAGATAACAAAACAAATACTACTTAAGTAATTAAAGTTTTTCATTATCCAAAAATGTTTGTATCAGTTTTCTGCAGCTAGCTCTTATTAATATTTTATATTAATATTGGACTGCATTGATTATTTTCCTATAACAGCACTCCCTAAAGTGTTTTATTTTGTTACTTATACCAGTTGAATTCTTGAATCTGATTGGTTAGAAGGTGTGCATTATTTCTGTAATAACAGCAGTAGTTCCAGCTGTAACATGAACGACAAGTTACTATTAATACACTTGTTGTAAAATTCTATTGTTTCTATAATAACAGCTCATATAGAGGGAATTGCGGACGTGCCACATAATCTATGGCAAATAAAAAAAAGTGTTGCTGTTCAAAAAAGAAAAGTGTATAATTGTGGTGAAGAGAGAAAATGAGATGCTGGTGAGGGAACAAATGTTTCTCATTGCTATAATTTAAGTGGTAAGTAAGGAATAACAGGTTAATATAAACATTCATGTTACAGCCAGGACTACCTGTGCGAAATAATACGAAAATAATGCACACTTTCTGACCAATCAGATTTGTGCATTCGACCGTGCTGTGGTATAACAGGAAATGGAACAACATTATATCTAACTAAAAACCATTAAAAGAAGTGTGGTATAAGTGGAATAACACACGACAGACTGTGCTGTTATACAAAAATAATACACTTCGTGAGGGTAAAGCCGCCCTGGCGTACATAGTTTTCTTGTAACAGCACTCCCTGTTGTCTGCTCTCTGAAGAAACCATAGAGGACACACATACACACACACACACACACACACACACACACACACACACACACACACACACACACACAGAAATATCAGTAGTGGAAAAACACTTCTATTTATCATTCTGGAGACTGGAGTGCTGCAAGCCCTTATTCTAGGCCAAAGCTGTACCACTAGCTAGCTGACTGCGGCTTCTAAAATGCACAATGATGCAGAAACACTGACTAAATGGAGCATAATTACAGTACAGAGCAAGTTCTTCAGTGCAAAGCTGTCATATAACTCAAATGCTCGTACAATATGTCATCACTTCACATTTCAGTATGGCAAGCAAAAAACAAACAGGAACCAGAATCTGATAATATCATTTACCACAGCAAGGCGTCCATGCGCTGGAGCAAATGACACAGTAAACAGACGAAATGACGTGGCATCACAAACCCTCATTTCCTCTGTCTAGTACTTATGCTATTGATTGTTTCTGTTTCATGTTATCCAAATAATATAATATACTTTGTACAATGTGTTGAATTTTATCATTTTTAATTTTTATTATTATTATTATTATTTTAATATGAGGCTATACTCACCCTCCTGGGGAAAAAAAAATGTGTTGTAGTTCTGAACCAAACAATAACAACCAAAAAAAAAAAAAACCCACTGATCGAGAGGTACTGTCTATGGAGGAATTCGGGGCCTTTTCTGAGGAATACAACGCTTCCATGAAAATTAGTGTGAATTAATGTTTTGTGTTCAGGAAAAAATTAAATGAAAGAACAGGAAAACCCACATATGAGAGAGAGGGGGGAGAGAGAGACAGAGAGAGGGAAGGGGGGGACGGGGGTGGGTTGTGACAGTTTGATAGATTAGGTCATCTCTAGTCCTTAACACTCCACTATTAGGAGACATATGAATGTGTTATTCAGAGGTTTCCATTTGGTTTGGATTCAGAGCCAGAGGCTAGAGGGTGAAACAGAGCCGATCAGTTATTTTCAGCAAGTCATATATAACACATTAACACCTTTCAGGAGAATGGATCCAGTGTCTTGTTGCCCATTCATGTCCTCACGTGCTTGAATTGTCTTTAATTTAATGTATGCATCTGCAGAGATATTTGTTGAACCACTGAAATCTCTAATGGAGCTCACAGAGAATTACAAAGGCTTGGCCTTCAGACAGGGAGAAGGTGAATGTGGACTGGGTGGAAAGAAGGGGAGTAAAGAGAAGGCTCTGTAACACTGGACACTTGCCATGACTGCTGTATTTTCGTTCTGTAACAGATCTCGAAGTCTAGCTGAAGTGTTATCTCCTCATTAGTGAGAGTCTAATACTTAATTATTGATCAGCGATTTAGAGATAAAGCACTCTGAGGAAGCAGAAAGCCACAATGTGTGCCTTTCTGCTTTTGTACATTTCACACTGCACATTAACATGGAAGTGGCTGATCAGCGTGTCTCCGCATTCACAGTACACCAGAGATTAAGAGAATTTTTGAAGAGAAACAACCAGGAAAAAAGGAAGTATATGTTTGTATGTTTCTTTGTCTCTATGACAGATCAGGAAGCCGAGATTCAAATTCAAAAGTGATTACAAGCTGAATGTAATCTACAGCGATGGTTCACATGCACTTTTATTATTTAAAACAAATAAAACGTTTACCTATTCTGTGATTTTTCTATGACTTAATATTTTACTCCAAAGGTTTTCCAGTCACACTTTCCAAGTCATCATGTACACACACACAGCTTTATGAACCAAAGTGATTCTATACATGGATGCCTGATCATTGATTTTTCCTCTTTTTTCTCCCCTGTAGGTAAGTGTGCTTGAACATTTGAGAACTTTGCTAACAGTGGGTGAGTAAATCTGGAAGCAGCCTACTCGTATGGGGTGTATATCCTGTTACAGTCTGCTGATCTGCCTTTATTTTACTTTACATCCACATTTAGGCTCTGAACTTTTACATTCTTCTTTAGCACATTAGTCAAGACATTTATCATAGCTTCAACCTTGGGTGTTTCACACTTATCTGTGTATTGGAAATCAGTTCTTTGCTCATTAAAAAAAAAACTTGTCTTGTGTTTTTTCAGTATGCACATACTGTAGCTATTGATCTAGAAGCATGTATTCAGAGTTGAATTACAGTCACATAGAGAGGAGTTCATACTGATATTACACACATCCATATTCAGACTTAGGCTGCAGTCACAATGGATTTCCGCCTTGCGAATTTCTTTATTGGAGTAATCAGGTGATTATGGCCAGTCCTGGCGTGATGTGTTTCTGAAGAGAAAGTACAGGTTCCATGTACAGCGAACTTTGCAAACCCAGCTAGCTGCTAGTTTGTTGTTTGTGAATGATAAAAAATATATTATGTTGACTAATTAACTAGTTAGCTTGACAAATAGAATATTATTAGCAGGCTCATTTGGCTAGTTTTTGGTAGCTCCCAATAGCAACCAGTTGTTAAAATGTACATAATAATAAATAAATGATAATAATAAGTAGTTCCTCCATGTTGAATCTTATAAAAAGCTGTGATCCCAGCCCTGTGCAATTGTTTTCTAATTTCTGGGCCACGATTTCTGGATTGTAGGATTCACAGGGTTCATCTACCATGAAGGAAGAGCACAGAAGGTGGATGCTAAATGAAACATTAATGGAAGTGAATGCTTTTCTTGTACCACATCATCATCCATTCAGGAGAATTGTTTGTTTGGGCAGGTGGATTTTATTTGACTGTGGCTTTATGTAATAATTGTTGTGCATGAGTTCAATGCACTGGATGGAATATGCTGAAAACAGAGTTCTGTCTCAGTTATGCACAATTCTGACCTTGAATTTGAGTACATTTTTCTCAAGGCCAGCTCCACTGGCTGACAGTTTGTTGTAACCACAATATAATTCACTATAGGTTCATGGGATTCATTGGTTGGGCTGTGAATCAGCAGCAGTTTGTGACCAGGGAGACATTAATAACGACACTGCCTCAAACAAAATTCCAGAGGCTATCACACTTGACTGATGCTATAGGTTATTATTTAGTGGATTTTTAGCGCAACAGTCATCCAGTGATTAGTCTAGCAGTTCCTTTTGAGCTCAAACTGTGTATCATTAACCAGGGTTGCCAGGTTTTAGTACAATTTTCAGCCCAAGTACATCTCAGTAACCACAGAAAAGACCTGAAACTATTCTCCCAAAAATCGAGCATTGGAAAAGAGAAACATTTTCTTCTCTTTCTCAGCCTTTGCATAGAAAACAATGCTCATGTATGAACATTATCCACTCCATAATAATCCGTTACCTCTGCCAGTCTATGCAAATTATCTTATAAAATGGTTCTGTACATCATAGACACACTGTCTGCACTTACACTTTGCTTTTTTGTAGACACCCTGTCATTAAATCAGTCTGCTGATTCTCCCCCAGGCATGGGGCAGTGTGCTTCCTACCCCAGTGGGCCTCAATTGCAGTTTTGACTGCTAGGTACAATAATAACTGTATGGAAGCTAAGCAGGGCAGTGCGCATGCTGCCGTATGATTGCACAGCATCTAGGAAAATGAGCAAATCAATGAAATGTCAGCTTAAATCTGTCAAATAGCAACATTAAAAAAAAAAAAGTGGTCACTCGAAAGAGGTAATTAGTATTTCAGTGTCATTTAAAATGTATGGTGTTGTGAATAATGACTTCATGAAGATCAATATACTTTTAATATATCAGCTATGGTCTGAACCCCTTTCTGAACTCACCGCACGTTTAATGTGAACTCTGCCCTCTTCAATCATCCATCTCTTATAAATAATCATACAGCATCTACATTACTGTATTCAACATACAGCGAGGGAAAAAAGTATTTGATCCCCTGCTGATTTTGTACGTTTGCCCACTGACAAAGAAATGATCAGTCTATAATTTTAATGGTAGGTGTATTTTAACAGTGAGAGACAGAATAACAACAAAAAAATCCAGAAAAACACATTTCAAAAAAGTTATAAATTGACTTACATTTTAATGAGTGAAATAAGTATTTGATCCCCTATCAATCAGCAAGATTTCTGGCTCCCAGGTGTCTTTTACACAGGTAACGAGCTGAGATTAGGAGCACTCTCTTAAAGGGAGTGCTCCTAATCTCAGTCTGTTACCTGTATAAAAGACACCTGTCCACAGAAGCAATCAATCAATCAGATTCCAAACTCTCCACCATGGCCAAGACCAAAGAGCTGTCCAAGGATGTCAGGGACAAGATTGTACACCTACACAAGGCTGGAATGGGCTACAAGACCATCGCCAAGCAGCTTGGTGAGAAGGTGACAGCAGTTAGTGCGATTATTTGCAAATGGAAGAAACACAAAATAACTGTCAGTCTCCCTTGGTCTGGGGCTCCATGCAAGATCTCATCTTGTGGAGTTTCAATGATCATGAGAATGGTGAGGAATCAGCCCAGAACTACACGGGAGGATCTTGTTAATGATCTCAAGGCAGCTGGGACCATACGCCGTGAAGGACTGAAAACCTGCAGTGCCCACAAGGTCCCCCGCTCAAGAAAGCACATGTACAGGCCCGTCTGAAGTTTGCCTGAATGATTCAGAGGAGAACTGGGTGAAAGTGTTGTGGTCAGATGAGACCAAAATCGAGCTCTTTGGCATCAACTCAACTCGCCATGTTTGGAGGAGGAGGAACGCTGCCTATGACCCCAAGAACACCATCCCCACCGTCAAACATGGAGGTGGGAACATTATGCTTTGGGGGTGTTTTTCTGCTAAGGGGACAGCACAACTGCACCGCATCAAAGGGACGATGGACGGGGCCATGTACCGTCAAATCTTGGGTGAGAACCTCCTTCCCTCAGCCAGGGCATTGAAAATGGGTCGTGGATGGGTATTCCAGCATGACAATGACCCAAAACACACAGCCAAGGCAACAAAGGAGTGGCTCAAGAAGAGGCACATTAAGGTCCTGGAGTGGCCTAGCCAGTCTCCAGACCTTAATCCCATAGAAAATCTGTGGAGGGATCTGAAGGTTCGAGTTGCCAAACGTCAGCCTTGAGACCTTAATGACTTGGAGAGGATCTGCAAAGAGGAGTGGGACAAAATCCCTCCTGAGATGTGTGCAAACCTGGTGGCCAACTACAAGAAAGGTCTGACCTCTGTGATTGCCAACAAGGGTTTTGCCACCAAGTACTAAGTCGAAGGGGTCAAATACTTATTTCACTCATTAAAATGCAAATCAATTTATAGCTTTTTTGAAATGCGTTTTTCTGGATTTTTTTGTTGTTATTCTGTCTCTCTCTGTTAAAATACACCTACCATTAAAATTATAGACTGATCATTTCTTTGTCACTGGGCAAACTTACAAACTCAGTAGGGAATCAAATACTTTTTTCCCCCACTGTATGTTGTTGTTGATCTTTTGGCTGCTCCCAGGCTGGAGCAGTACTCAACATATAATGTCAGGAGGGAGGGAGATTTTTATTTGTTAATGATTTGTTTCTGAATGATTGCTTATTATTGATTCACTACAGAGAGCTCAAGGACAAGCGTTTGTCCTTTATGGGGACCTGTACATATGACCAGAGTTTATGTTCTGCCACATTTTTTTATCTTGAAGCAAAATGTTTTCACACACACACACACACACACACACACACACACACACACACACACACACACACACATATGTACCCTTTGTCTGAAATCAAATAAGACGTGCTTGTCTCTGTGAGCTGCAGTGTTGGTGTTGTTTGAGGTGCCCCAGGGCTTCACCGTCCATCTCAGATAAACACAAATGTTCATCAGACTCATTACATCGTAGAGATTATTCATTACAGATGATTCATTATTAATGAGTGTGTCTATGTTTGATGATGTCGATCCTCAGAGATTCAGTCAGACTGATAAGAGGCTAATGCACTCAAGGTGTGTGATTTTGGCAGCTCTACACTTCACTGTCTACAAGAGATATGAACTGATGCCACCGAAATATTATTTGCATATTCTTGAGTCCTCTATGTACACGTGTGTCTGATATTAGAGGTTCTCTAAATGTGAAATACTGTGTAGCCTACTTGATTCTTGAGCACAGAGGGCATTTTCAATATCTGAAGACATTCGACGCTTACCTCAAGCAATGTCAGGGCTAATGGAGGTATCTTACCAAAGACAATTGAAATATTTTGTCTATATACATACACTTGAATGAATCACAAAATAAAATCCTGTCCAATATGAAATACATCTTAGTACCATTACAAACTAATTATATTACTATATTACTATATTAGTATATAATATATTACGAATTATATACTAATTATATACTTTTGCTTGCTCTTTTTGCTAAGAAGGCATGCTTTATGGGAAAGATTTCTTTTGTTCCTACACAGTCACATGATGATGGACCCACAACAATGAAACACTGAAACATACACAGTTTTTTTAGTTCATTCACCAACATTATGTTGTAATTGTTCCGAAGATTTCGTAACTTGTTTTTCATGCAGATTGATATAAGGAAGAGATTAAGGTGTAATTAGGGCACCATAGTTTCTTGTATCTTCACTAAACAGCCGTGTAGTCGCAAGACACAATTCAGCCACCTTTCTGAGAGACAGCGTTATTCAGGTTTACTGCACTGTGTTTGTGATGATTTGTAGGCTTTCAGATATTTTCGATGCTCACATTTATCAGTTTCCATTGTGAAAAAACGAATCACCTTTTTAGTTATAAGATGACTTAGCTGCATGTAGTAAGTGACTATTGTGTGTGTGTGTGTGTGTGTGTGTGTGTGTGTGTGTGTGTGTGTGTGTGTGTGTGTCAGCTCTGCTCTGTCTCCCACAAACACAGTAGGATCATCAGAATGAACAAATGACATTCAGAGCAGAACAAAAGTTTCTTTATTTGAAAACTCACTTCAAGTGCTTGTAGGAATGAATAGATTAAATAGAAAAGATACTTTATTGTGTCTCAGTATTTCAGCAGAAGTATGAAGGACGGTGAAGGTTAAATGTGCTTCGTGTGCTTGCTAATTTCAAGAGCTTCATCAGAAAGGCTGCAATAAAGCTCCAGGGAACCTAAATCCATGAATGCTTTCTAATTAGGTTATTGGTGATCTTGTGGGCAAATAATGTGCACACACAGAGTATGAATAGTGATGCATTTCTCCTTTTTTTTTTTTTAAACCCTTTCAATTGTATTGAAGCCCTTGTAAAGCTTTACTTTCACCAGTCACAAAGCTGAGATCACGCTTGATGTTAGGTTCTCTCTCTCTCGCTATGGTACAAATGGAGCGTAGCCTACTTCCGCATTCCACGGAGTGCATTCCAGCGCCATTCACAAAGACTCACGTTTTGTTTACCTTTGCCATGTGCTTTGTGTTTTCATATTCACGTCATGTCTCCGCCTCCTGTGTTTCCCCATGTGCTTTTGTTTTTGTGTTGTGTCATGTCTCTGCCCAGTTTCCTCATTGGTTCGCCTTTTAATTTGTGAACATGAGTTTCAGGTGTCATTGATTTTGCATTTGTGTGTGTGTGTATAAAAACCCCAGTCTGTGTCCGCTTCAGCACGGAGTATTAGTTTAGATGAGTATTAGTTTGAAGTTCTTGTTCCGATGTCCGTAGCTCCATGTTTGTGGTTCCCAGACCACTTCCGTGTCTCGCGTATTTTTCCTGTCTGTTGGATTATCACTGACTTTGTGGATTATTACCTTTTTTGGATTACTGCTCTTTTGTTTACTGCCCTTTTGTTAATAAACTCTGTTGCATTATCTGACGTCTCCCCAGCGCATGCATCCTGACTCCCTATTCCGTCCTACACACCTGGTGTCATAACAGAATACTCCGCCCAAAAATGGATGCAGCGGGGAAAGTGAGGGTACGCCACGCCACGCCATGCCACGCCACATTTAAAATACCTGCTCATGATTCTATTTTTTTCCCTCAGTGGACTTTAGTTCATCCCCCGGACAATTATGACGGCTTTGCCACTTGTCCACAATGCTTTTGTTTGCAGGCACAATTTTATTTTTTGAGTTCGGAGGACCCCAAACCTAACGAAGAACAGTGGTTGGGGTTCCTCCTCTCTCGTTTGGTCGGCTCTGCTCACCAATGGGCGGAGCTTCACCTTACCAGTGGATCCACGCAGCTCAAAACAGTTTCGGGCTTTGTGGATCTACTGGTCCAGGTGTTCGGAAGCCCAGACTTCCAACCCGACCTCAGCACCTTTTTGGGGAAGGACCGTCTGGGCGACCGACCTACCCAAACTTCTTTGGATTTTTATGAGAGTAAGCGGGCTAACATGGCAGCCTGCATCTCTGATCCCCTGACCCAGGAGTGTGCCACCGAGGGATGCACCCGACCAGCCATCCTGCAGTGCCCCACCTGCAGGAAACAGGGAGTAAGGAGCAGCTACTTCTGCTCCCAAGGCTGTTTTAAGGGCAGCTGGTGGGTGCATAAGCGGCTCCACAGGTGGGCACCCTCAGAGCTCCAGCAGGAGGCCCAGCAGGAGGTCTCCCCAGCGGAGCACCACCTGGAGGTTAACATGGCAACCTCCAGCCCTGAGCTCCAGCCGGAGACACAGCAGGAAGTCTCCTCCACGGAGCTGCACCTGGAGGTAAACGTGGCAACCTCCAGCCCCGAGCTCCAGCCGGAGACCCAGCAGGAAGTCTCCTCCACGGAGCTACACCTGGAGGTTAACGTGGCAACCTCCAGCCCTGAGCTCCAGCAGGAGATCTCCTCAAGGGAGCTGCACCTGGAGGTAAACGTGGCAACCTCCAGCCCCGAGCTCCAGCCGGAGACCCGGCAGGAAGTCTCCTCCACGGAGCTACACCTGGAGGTAAACGTGGCAACCTTCAGCCCCGAGCTCCAGCAGGAGGCCCAGCAGGAGGTCTCCACAGCGGAGCTGCCCCTGGAGGTTAACGTGGTGACCTCCAGCCCCGAGCTCCAGCCGGAGGCCCAGCAAGAGGTCTCCACAGCAGAGCTGCCCCTGGAGGTTAACGTGGCGACCTCCAGCCCCGAGCTCCAGCCAGAGGCCCAGCAAGAGGTCTCCACAGCGGAGCTGCCCCTGGAGGTTAACATGGCGACCTCCAGCCCCGAGCTCCAGCCGGAGGCCCAGCAGGAAGTCTCCTCCACGGAGCTACACCTGGAGGTAAACGTGGCAACCTCCAGCCCTGAGCTCCAGCAGAAGGCCCAGCAGGAGGTCTCCTCAAGGGAGCTGCACCTGGAGGTTAACATGGCAACCGCCAGCCCCGAGCTCCAGCCAGAGACCCAGCAGGAGGTCCCTTCAGCTGAGTTGCTCTTGGAGGTTCAAGAAAAAACCTCCACTCCTGTCCTGTTCATGCTTGAGGTTCAAGAGAAAACCTCCATTCCTGTCATGTCCCTGTCGGAGACCCAAGTGGGGTGCTCCGCTCCAGTCCTATTCACACCGGAAGTCCACGAGGAGACCTCCGCCCAAGCCATGTTCTCGTCAGAGGTTCAAGAAGAAACCTCCACTCCTGCCCTGTCCATGTCAAAGGTCCACGGGATGACTTCCTCCGAAGTCAAGTCCATGTCAGAGGCCCACGGGATGACCTCCTCCGAAGTCAAGTCCATGTCAGAGGTCCACGGGATGACTTCCTCCGAAGCCACGTCCATGTCAGAGGTCCACGGGATGACCTCCTTACCAAGTCCAAGTCTATGCCTCAGTTCAGACCTAGAGTCACATCCAGGATCTAGTCCAGTTCTCAGTCCAGGTCCCAGTCCTGTTTCCAGCTCTGTCTCCAGTCAGGTTTCGAATTTCATTTCTAGTTCTGTTGCCAGTTCTGTTCCCAGTCAAGTTTTAGTTTTTGTTGATGGTTCTGTTTCTGGCCAGATTTCCAGTTCCATACACAATCCTGTTCCCTCCACCTCTGTCTCAACCTCTGTCTCCTGTCTGGTTTCTAGTTCCAGTTCCAGCTCAGTTTCCACTCCAGTTTTTGATCCTGTTTCCAGCCCTGTTTCCAGTCAGGTTTCTAACTTCATTTCCAGTTCTATTTCTAGCTTAGTTCTCAGTCCAGTTGCTAGTTTTGTTGCAAATCCACTTTCTAGTTCAGGTTCTAACTTTGTTTCCAGTCCAGTTTCCAACATCGTTCCTGAATTGGTTGCCAGCTCTGTTTTTGATTTGATTTCTAGTTCTGGTTTTGCTTTCATTCTCAGTTCATTTGCTGAATTAATTCTCAGTTCGGTAACTGATTTAATTCCCATCTCCATTTCCAGCTCCGTTCCCAGCTCTGTTTCCGACCCAGCACACTCTTCTGTCTCCCCCTCTGTCTCCTCCTCTGTCTCTAATTACCTTCCTAGCTCAGCTTCCAGTCCAGTTTCAAATTTTGTCTCCAGCCCTGTCTCCTATTTAATTTCCAGCTCTGTTTCCAGCTCTGTTTCCAACCAAGTTTTTTATTTGGTTGATGGTTCTGGGTCTAACCTAGTTCTCTGTCCTGTCTTGAAGTCTGTTTCCAAGTCTGTCTCGAAGTCTGTTTCCAAGTCTGTTTCCAAGTCTGTCTCAAAGTCTGTTTCCAAGTCTGTCTCGAAGTCTGTTTCCAAGTCTGTTTCCAAGTCTGTCTCGAAGTCTGTCTCGAAGTCTGTTTCCAAGTCTGTCTCTGATCCAGGTGCCAAAGCTGTCCCTGATCCAGGTACCAAAGCTGTCCCTGATCTAGGTGCCAAAGCTGTCCCTGATCCAGGTGCTAAAGCTGACTCCGATCCAGGTGCTAAAGCTGTCCCTGATCCAGGTGCCAAAGCTGACTCCGAGCCAGGTGCCAAAGCTGACTCTGATCCAGGTGCTAAAGCTGATTCCGATCCAGGTGCTAAAGCTGACTCCGATCCTGGTTCCAGGCCAAGCTTCAAGCTAAGCACCAAGTCAAGCTTCAAGGCAAGCTCCAAGTCAAGCGCCAGGTCAAGCACCAGGTCAAGCACCAGGTCAAGCACCAGGTCAAGCACCACTCCAAGTTCTCGTCCAAGTTCTCGTCCGAGCTCTCGTCCAAGGCTGAAAGGAAAACCCAACACGCTCTGCTCTGGTTTCGGGACACTAGACATCACCAGCCTCAGGTCGTGGAGGGCAGAGGTTAGGATCCTGCCCAGGGGCCCAGGTCCGCCAGAGTGGATGGAACTTGCGGCGCTTCGGGAGCCGTGCCTTAAGGGGGGGGCTCTGTTAGGTTCTCTCTCCCTCGCTATGCTACAAATGGAGCGTAGCCTACTTCCGCCTTCCACGGAGCTCATTCCAGCGCCATTCACAAAGACTCACGTTTTGTTTACCTTTGCCATGTGCTTTGTGTTTTCATATTCACATCATGTCTCCGCCTCCTGTGTTTCCCCATGTGCTTTTGTTTTTGTGTTGCGTCATGTCTCTGCCCCATTTCCTCATTAGTTCGCCTTTTAATTTGTGATCATGAGTTTCAGGTGTCATTGATTTTGCATTTGTGTGTGTATAAAAACCCCAGTCTGTGTCTGCTTCAGCGCGGAGTATTAGTTTAGATGAGTATTAGTTTGAAGTTCTTGTTCTGATGTCCGTAACTCTGTGTTTGTGGTTCCCAGACCACTTCCGTGTCTCGCGTATTTTTCCTGTCTTTTGGATTATCACTAACTTTGTGGATTATTACCTTTCTTGGATTACTGCTCTTTTGTTTACTGCCCTTTTGTTAATAAACTCTGTTGCATTATCTGACGTCTCCCCAGCGCATGCATCCTGACTCCCTATTCCGTTCTACACACCTGGAGTCATAACACTTGAATGGTCTCTCAGAGCATGAGTAACTTACCAGGAACAAGTTAACCTAGCAAGGATAATCCATTGTGGCATTTAATTCGATAAGTAAATACATTTATCTTTTATTCATTTTAGACCACAAATTCATTTTAAGCTAATATAACCATGTATAATTACATCTAGTTGTGGGATGTCTGTGGGATTAGTTAATTCCTGTTTTAGCTTGCATTACACTGAAAAAAGGCCAGGTGGCATTTTTCTGCTCTTCACAGTAGCCTCAGATTCCTGTTCTTGGCTGACAGGAGTGGAACCTGATGCCTTCTTTCTGCTGTTGTTGCTTGAAGTCACCTGGCTATTCTCCTCTGAACTCTCACATGAACAAGACGTTTCCGCAGAACACAGAACTGTTGCTCACTGGATGTTTTTTTTGTTTTTCACACCCTTTTGTGTAAATACAAGAGACTGTTGTGTGTGAAAATCCCAGGAGATCAGCAGTTACTAAAATACTCAAACCATGCCTCAGTCAAATTCACTAAGATCACATTTTTCCCCATTCTGATGTTTGATGTGACCATGAAGCTCTTGACGTGCACTGCTGCCACATGATTGGTTGATTGGATAATTGCATGAATTTGCAGGTGTACAGGTGTTCCTATTAATGTAGTAAGTGAGTGTTTGTCTTTTTTTTTTTTTTTTTTTTTTTTTTTTTAAAAGGGTTTTATCAAGGGACAAAGAAAGGCAACTTGTAATTTAAGATTAGTTCAGACTCTTGATTTTGGTGAGTTCTAGTTTCTCATAAGTGACACTATTAGCACAGTGGCTTAGTGGTTAGCACATTTGCCTCACACCTTTGGGGTAGGGGGTTTGAATCCCATCTCTGCCCTGTATGCACGGAGTTTACATGTTCTCCCCGTGCTTCGGGGGTTCCCTCTGGGTACTCCGGTTTCCTCCCGCAGTCCAAAGACATTTGTTGTAGGTTTTTGGCATTTCCAAATTGTCCGTAGTGTGTGAGTGTGTGCGATTGTGCCCTGCGATGGGTTTGCACCCTGTTCAGGGTGTCCCTATCCTTGGGCCCCGAGTCCCTTGAGATAGGCTCCAGGCTCCCCGTGACCCTGCGTAGGATAAGCGGTACAGAGAATGGATGGAGTGTGCATATCTTCTTGATGTCACTATCATGGGACCTCCTGACCGAGATTCGGTCTGTCCTTTGTTCTCTAATCAGTACACATTTATATGTTCGTAATTCAATGTGAATTGCAGGTGTATGTGTCATCACATTCACAAGCCGACTTTGTGTTTATATAGTGGATTGAAATGTTATTAGGATCTCATATTGGGTGTAATCATGATTCAGTCATGAGCGAAGGCAGAGGTCATGGTGTCAAATGTCTCACACACACTGAGGAACTTTTGTGTATGCATTGTGTAATCAACTTGGCATGGTCTGTATGAACAGTGAATTAAGAATGCACGTGGAAATTCATATCTTTTGTGTTTTTACATTAATAAAACCTACACGTCTCCTGAACTGTCAGAAAGCATGAAATATATTCAAATCAACTTCCAGTTGATGCTAATCAGAAGAGGTGCTGTGGTGTGTTTGTGGCTACGTGTCTGACATTTCACACAGCGATGCATGCTGATTTTCTGTCTTCCAAACAACCCTTAACCCCAAAATGTTGATATTTTCAAAAGGCCAATGAAGGGGTGAGAACAAGACAGAATACTAATGAAGATAAAGAGAAAAGAGGCCATGGGAGAGATACTGCGAGGAGGCAAATGGCATGAAGGTTAATGCACGTGGCAGAATCACTTAACACCTAGTTAAAGACTCTGAGTCTTAAAAACGTTCAAATTATTATATAAACACAATGTTCAGAATGTTCATTTTATGTAAATGGATACAGTCATTTTGGAGCAAAACATGAGCTGGTATCTTTCTTAATGTGTCAATATGAAGACAACATAGAAGAACCCTGCAACTGTGAACATAGCAATACCATACTTTAAGTTCAGTTTATTTATTTGTATAGCGCTTTTAACAATGGACATTGTCCCAAAGCAGCTTTACAGAAGTTACAAATTCAGAACATAGATTTTAAATTTATGAATTTATCCCCAATGAGCAAGCCAGCGGTGTCGGTGGCAAGGAAAAACTCCCTGAAACGATATGAGGAAGAAACCTTGAGAGGAACCAGACTCAAAAGGGAACCCATCCTCATCTGGGTAACACCGGATAGTGCAATTATAAATAAATAAATCCCTTCTATAAATGTACCAGTACCACATGGTCAAATAGCAGTTGTGAGACCATGAAAATTCATTACAGTTTTTATATGAAGTCTGTTTTGTTGAACTTCACCACTGTAATCTCAATGATCTTTAGGCTGCACCGTGTGGGGCCATCCTCAGCAGCAGCATGTGACTTCCAATTGATGAGATCTCCAACCAGAAGTAGGGCATCAGGATGGATCACGCAGGTCCAGAGAGCAGAAGGGGTTGGGATCACTGGCATCTCAGGAGTATCATGTGTAGCTCGACAGAAGGGGAGAGGGAGAGAGAGAGAGAGAGGGAATTAGGTATGCTTATTGTCCTGTAATGGTTAAGGACAGTGTACTTTGCGTGAGTACTTTAAGGATATTTCACACAATTTATCTTGATTCTACTAATGAGTCAACTTCACATCTGGGCATGTCAAAATAGTGCAAGTTTTAAAACCTATCCTATCATTTGGTCAATATCTTGAATTGGGTTGGTTGTTCAGACCTCAGGTTCAGACATTGTCAGTGAAAGTCACCACAAACTGACTTTTCTGTTCCTATTAAAGTAGGGTCTATAAACCCCCAATATCACTCATGTAGTTTTGTTGTGATTTCTGCCAAATTGCTGGGAATAATATTTCTGGAGATATTAAATCATAAACATGGCTTCCCAGATAAGACTTTTTCTCAGTGAAAAAATATATTTTTCACAACAAATGAAAAGAGAATGAAGAAAATCTGAAACATGTCTGTGTGGGTTTTCTACAGGAATAGAAACTTTTCTTATTAAAAAAATCCATAAAGGAGAAGCAGGTGTGACAGTCAAAATCTCTATATGACCTGTGGCAAGATCTTCAAGATACTTAAAATAACTTTTACCAGCTGATTTCATTATAAAACTGCATTAACAATGTACCTGAGATAACAGTTTTAAAGTTAAAGTATGCAAAATATTGACTTGGCTTAGGTTTACTGCTCTTTATGGTCAATTTTAATATGTATTAAGATTTCATTTGGGTTATTTTATAAAATTTCATTACATGTGTCTTTCATCTATAGGCTTAAATCCAAGTGTTCCTGCCTTCAATTATAATTTAGACTCCCATCAGAATATCTAAACTTGCCAGGTAATAACTCATTAAATACAAAGATTTAGATCTTTGGTTGAAAAATGTTTTTCCTGGTTAATTGTCATTCTGTACCCTTTTGGCTCCAATAATGATTAAGCTGTAATAAAAGATAAACTCCAGATGTTTCACATTTTGCATGTCAGTGCAGTCAGTGTGTTTGTCTGGGTTTTATTTGGCTCTTAACATGAGCATGAAGTGAACAATCCATCAACTGTTTCATTAAATGGGAGCATGTCTGGGGAACAAACCCTAATGTAGATCGCCCCCCCACCCCTCCCCCCCATTTTGTATATGGGAAAATGTTGCTCCTGCAGTCTGTGATTATGTCTGATCTGTGTTTTTTTCCAAGCTGTTTTTAAATGTTCCTCTTAACTGTAATATCCATAATACAGCGAGGGGAAAAAAGTATTTGATCCCCTGCTGAGTTTGTACGTTTCCCAATGACAAAGAAATGATCAGTCTATAATTTTAATGGTAGGTGTATTTTAACAGTGAGAGACAGAATAACAACAAAAAAATCCAGAAAAATGCATTTCAAATAAGTTATAAATTGGTTTGCATTTTAATGAGGGAAATAAGTATTTGATCCCCTATCAATCAGCAAGATTTCTGCCTCCCGGGTGTCTTTTACACAGGTAACGAGCTGAGATTAGGAGCACTGTCTTAAAGGGAGTGCTCCTAATCTCAGCTTGTTACCTGTATAAAAGACACCTGTCCACAGAAGCAATCAATCAATCAGATTCCAAACTCTCCACCATGGCCAAGACCAAAGAGCTGTCCAAGGATGTCAGGGACAAGATTGTACACCTACACAAGGCTGGAATGGGCTACAAGACCATCGCCAAGCAGCTTGGTGAGAAGGTGATAACAGTTGGTGCGATTATTCGCAAATGGAAGAAACTGTCAGTCTCCCTCGGTCTGGGGCTCCATGCAAGATCTCACCTCGTGGAGTTTCAATGATCATGAGAACGGTGAGGAATCAGCCCAGAACTACATGGGAGGATCTTGTTAATGATCTCAAGGCAGCTGGGACCATAGTCACCAATTGGTAACACTACGCCGTGAAGGACTGAAATCCTGCAGCGCCCGCAAGGCCCCGCTGCTCAAGAAAGCACATGTACAGGCCCATCTGAAGTTTGCCTGAATGATTCAGCAGAGAACTGGGTAAAAGTGTTGTGGTCAGATGAGACCAAAATCGAGTTCTTTGGCATCAACTCAACTCGCCGTGTTTGGAGGAGGAGGAATGCTACCTATGACCCCAAGAACAACATCCCCACCATCAAATATGGAGGTGGAAACATTATGCTCTGGGGGTGTTTTTCTGCTAAGGGGGCAGGACAACTGCACCGCATCAAAGGGACGATGGATGGGACCATGTACTGTCAAATCTTGGGTGAGAACCTCCTTCCCTCAGCCAGGGCATTGAAAATGGGTCGTGGATGGGTATTCCAGCATGACAATGACCCAAAACACACAGCCAAGGCAACAAAGGAGTGGTTCAAGAAGAAGCACATTAAGGTCCTGGAGTGGCCTAGCCAGTCTCCAGACCTTAATCCCACAGAAAATCTGTGGAGGCAGCTGAAGGTTCGAGTTGCCAAACGTCAGCCTTGAGACCTTAATGACTTGGAGAGGATCTGCAAAGAGGAGTGGGACAAAATCCCTCCTGAGATGTGTGCAAACCTGGTGGCCAACTACAAGAAAGGTCTGACCTCTGTGATTGCCAACAAGGGTTTTGCCACCAAGTACTAAGTCGAAGGGGTCAAATACTTATTTCACTCATTAAAATGCAAATCAATTTATAACTTTTTTGAAATGTGTTTTTCTGGATTTTTTTGTTGTTATTCTCACTGTTAAAATACACCTACCATTAAAATCATAGACTGATCATTTCTTTGTCAGTGGGCAAACGTGCAAAATCAGCAGGGGATCAAATACTTTTTTCCCTCACTGTGGGATAAAGTGGCTACTAAAGATAAATGAGTTTTTTTACATACATATATTTTGTACATACCGTGCTGTGAATGCAGTGCTTCTGCTTTTTTGTATATCTCATACTAAATAGTTTTAGATCTTCAAATGAAATACAACATAAAACAAAGGCAACCTGAGCAAACACATAATACAGTTTTTATTTATTTATTTATTTTATTGAAGCAAAAAAAGTTATCTAACACCTATCACCAATGTGAAAAACGAATTGCTCCCTTTAACTTAAAATCTGGTTGTGCCCCCTTAAACTTAAAATCTGGCTTTAGCAGCAATAACTGCAACCAAACACTTTCTATATGTGGAGATCAGTCTTTCACAGCACTGTGGTGGAATTTTGGCCCACTCTTCTTTGCAGAACTGCTTTAGTTCAGCCACACTTTTCGAGTATGAACTGCCCATTTAAGGTCTTGCCACAGCATCTCAATTGGGTTCAAGTCAGGACTTTGACTAGGCCACTCCAAAACTTTAATTTTGCTTTTTTTTTAACCATTCAGAGATGAACTTACTCCTATGCTTCAGATCATTGTCTTGCTGCATAATCCAGTTGCTCTTGAGTTTCAACTTACGGACTGAAGACCGGATATTCTCCTTTAGGATTTTCTGGTGGAGAGCAGAATTCATGTTTCCCTAAATTATTGCAAGTTGTCCAGGCCCTGAAGCAGCAAAGCATCCCCACACCATCACACTTCCACCACCATGCTTGACCGTAGGTATGATATTCTTATTGTGGAATTCGGTGTTTGGTTTATGCCAAATGTAACGGGACCCCTGTCTTCCAAACAGTTTCACTTTCGACTCATCAATCCACAGAACATTTTCCCAAAAGGTATGAGGATCATCAAGGTATCTTTTGGCAAAATTTAGATGAGCCTTAATGCTCTTCTGGGTTAGCAGTGTTTTTCGCCTCACTACTCTTCCATGGATGCCAATTTTGCCCAGTGTCTTTCTGATAGTGGAGTCATGAACAGTGACCTTTGTAGTAGATTTCTAAAATTGTGGCAGTAATGTGATTAAGGTTAAAATGATCAGGAATGTGTTTCAGAGATACCAGGTGAACTAAAACTGGTTATCTAAACTGTGTTTAATTACAGTATTCCTCAGGGCATGTTTGTTATCATTTGTATCCATATATCATGGTGAACGATGTGGTGATATCATAAATATCATATAGTTTAGGAAATAACATTTACAATATATGTTCTAATATGTGCTCTTTACACACACACACACACACACACACACACACACACACACACACACACACACACACACACACACACAGCCACAGGCACCCCCTGGTTTGCATGAACTCATTCTCGGGAACTTAATTAACATACAGTTCCTTAAAGTGAGATAACCCTGCCATAAAACACATTGGGGTCCCCCCTGCCATAAAACACATGGTTTCATCTCCATTTGGTATGCTGGTCACTATACATTTCAATGAGGGTCAAGGGTATAAGAGGATCTGCTTGGTAGAGAGAAAGAAAAAGCTTATAATATCAGAAGCTTATAACATCAAAGGCTTGTAACATCCGAAGAGCCTTTTACCATAGATGCTTTTCCATCCTGCATCCTAGGTTCATGACGCTGACTGTAATCCTGTAAGTTACTCTTGTCTCTATTTGATGTATCTTTTAATTGTGATCTCATATTAAATCCATTTGTTATTCTATTTCTAAATACTCTGTGTCTATGTTTGGTATTCTTATTAAGAATAGCTTCTTAAACTAAAATTGTATAATACGTCAGACATGTTTAAAGTCAACCTCTGACAAGCCAAAAGTAAAGGCTAATACTTGCAAGTTGAAATAGAACCTCTGACAAGTAAGATAGGAAAGGCCTAAGCTTGCACGTTGATAGAAACCTCTGAGCTAACAAAATAATGGTTTAATGAAGAAGCTACATGAAAGTCTCTGACGTAGGAACGTCATTTTAATGAAAGCTTCGCTCGAAGCTGCTTAGGAGTAAATATTAGTAGAACCCTGAGTGCTAACACTTCTAGCACTAACTAGAAGATTATTCTATTGGAGTCAGATAATCAATTAAATGGAGTCAGATGTTTAAATCGTACATTAAAACACGCATTAACCTTCGCTGCACCTATTTCCGTCGTTGGTTATAGGAGAGCAGTGGGCTAAGTAATTAACTTTAGATATTTTAGCCCTACACCTTTATTGATGCAAGAGAGGCCTGTAGTTCCTTTGATGATGTCTTTGGCTCATTTGTGACTTGCTGGATGAGTAGTTGCTGTTCTCTTGAGGAATTTTGAAGGTCGCCCACTTCTGGGAAGGTTCACTACTGTGCCGAGTTTTTCCATTTGGAGATAATGGCTCTCACTGTGGTCGTTTGGCGTCCCAGAGCATTTGAAATAACTTTGTAACCCTTCCCAGACTGATGTATTTCACATTCTTCTTCATCATTTCTGGAATTTCTTTCAATTTTGGCATAGTGTGTTACTGGGTAAGACCTTTTAACCAACTTCATGCTGTTGTTCTAAAAGTTCTATTTAAGTGTTGATTTGATTGAACAGGGTTTGCAGTCATAAGGCCTGGTTGTGTCTAGTCCAGCTGAACCCCATTATAAATGCAGTTTCATACATTTGGAGAATTAGTAACTATGGGGGCAAATACATTTTCACACAGGCCCAGTTGGTATTAGATAACTTTTTTTGCTTAAATAAATAACATTATCATTTAAAAACTGTATTTTTTGTTTACTCAGGTTGCCTTTATTTTACCTTAGATTTTGTTTTAATTTCTGAAACAATTTAGTGAGATATACACAAAAACAGAAGAAATCAGGATGGGGCAAATACTTTTTGCCAGCACTGTATATTCTGGAAGTCTCCAGAAATCTCACTATTTGGAGTCTACAAATATCTGACTGTCCAGGCTCCAAGCTCACATAGCTGATAAACAATTTCACTGTTTTCCAAAGGGCCTCGATAAGAAGCCCATTCACATAACACCTTATAAGTACACTATTCACACATCTTGTTTCCATAGTAATTAATAATTGAGCCCAAGGAGACTCACCAGGACCACGGGGGAGATAAATGTGATACTGATCGAAATCAAGACATACTGTTGTTAACTGACACGTTTACCATTTCAGTGTGTATTCTATTCCTTTGCTGTTCTATAGAAACCATACAAAGGTAAACAAACAGCACTCTGAAGATCAGACTCTAATAGATCCCTGTTCTTTAAATAAAACAGGGCACTCACTCACACCTGATTGTCATCCCATTCATTGAAAACACCTGACTCTAATTTCACCTTCAAATTAAACTGCTTATCCTAGAGGTTCACATACTTTTGCCACTCACAGATATGTAATATTGGATCATTTTCCTCAGTAAATAAATGACCAAGTATAATATTTTTGTCTCATTTGTTTAATTGGATTCTCTTTGTATACTTTTAGGACTTGTGAAAATCTGATGATGTTTTAGGTCGTATTTATGCAGATAAATAGAAAATTCTAAAGGGTTCAAAACGTTCAAGCATCACTGTAGAAATTGGCATTTATCACACATGTACTCACAGCTGTATGTACTGGACATTGAAATGCTGTGCTTGTGCATGGTCACACTCATTTGCATAAAGATACGCCCCAAATCGCCATATATGGTAAACAACTTCCTTTTAAAAAGCCCAGTAGCCTGCTCGTGGCACTGCTTGTTGTGGTATGGAGCATGCCATAAGTGAAAGTGAAGGAGAGCTACTGTGGCATGAAGTAGAATAAAACTAAAGTGGTTTATTTGGCACTTTTACGAGTGGTTTGTCTAAGAAATAAACTTTCTCTTTTTTAAACTTTTTTTTTTTTTTTTTTTTTTTTTGATTTTATGGCTGCATGTGCATTCTATTGCCTTATTTACATTTAGAAAAATTCTTTACTTTTGTAGGGGATTTTTTTTCTGCGTGAGAAAAAAACGTGAGCAATATGAATGCGTTTAAGATGTGTAATTATCCGGCTTATAGTTGGTTGAGAAATGTCAGACCAATCATTGATCACCATTGTTCCCAATGACCAATCATTGTTCACCATTGTCTCCAATGATCAATCACTGATCACCATTGTTCCCAATGACCAACCATTGATCACCATTGTCTCCAATGATCAATCACTGATCACCATTGTTCCCAATGACCAACCATTGATCACTATTGTCTCCAGTGACCAATCATTGATCACCCTTGTCTCCAATGACGAATCACTGTGTGTAAATATTTGCATCACACAAGGAAACTGCTTTTTTATTCAAAGCAGCGTAAGTGTCTCAGAGATGGCCGGTCAGAAATCTCTCACAGACCAGTGCATCCTCCCTGATGCTGTGTTGGAAAAGCAGGAGGGTTGATAATAGCAAGCAGCAAACCATGGAGTATACAGCACATTGCAACTTGAGACATACCAGATCGGTTACTTATCAATCACTTGCTTCTGACTTTAATAAAGTGTTGCACAGCATTAAAAGAATATGGTGTAACAAACGGAAGCAACCTATACATCACCCGAGTCATTGCAGCACGTCCCCCTTTCATACAGCAGCATTCCTAGTTAAATGAATGCCCTTATTTGTCTTAATTTATGGACTTACGTATGTTGCCTTGCTTTTAATGCCATTAATATGAATTGACTGATTTTTACAAAAGTTTCATTAAATTTGTATGTATAACTGAAATACACAAGCTATTTTAAACTTGACAGTGTAATCTGTAAATTATCACGATTTATATGATTTGAAGCTGATCGATCGAGGTTTACATCAGTCTTCTTATGTGTAAATTTACACACAATCAGGAGCATGAGTAGGATGCAAACGTTTTTTTTTCCAAAATGACTGGAGTTTGGAGTTTCATAAATACCAAATTTCTTATGTAAATGCTAGTATGAACAATTTATGAATAAATAAGTTCATATCCAGCTTGATAAATGAGGCCCAATGTCTAAATCAGCAATATATAGTTATTGCAGGAGCAAGACAGTTTAAATTACTCTGGCATGTTGAGGCATCATTACTATGAGCTTTGCAGTTTTGTTCTGCAGACTTCAATGGCTGTGGAGCTCCGCAAGCATGGAAGAGCTTTAGGGCTTTCTGCTAGCACGGCTTAATCCTTGCGCCATACTTGAAATCTGAGTGAATAATGTATGAGTGTGTGTGTGTGTGTGTGTGTGTGTGTGTGTGTGTGTGTGTGTGTGTGTGTGTGCAGTGAAGCAACACACAAAATTTAGCATAGTCCTGTCACTTTCTGCTTTTCTGTCCCATGTGCTTGCTTTTTATGTCTGTTGCTCAATGTGTGTGTGTGTGTGTGTGTGTGTGTGTGTGTGTGTGTGTGTGTGTGTGTGTTATGGTAATATGCACATGTGTGTTATAGTATAAAAGATGAATGATTGTTGAGACTATATATTTACAGTTATTTCATCTTGTAGAAGATTTCATACACATATTGTATACTCCTTACTTCGCTTCACCATTTCCTGGAAGATTGGTCTAATGTATTTTTCCATTCAAGATCCACCTCCTGAATAGTTTCTTTTCTTTCCCAGTTGTATGTATATTGTAATGTATATTAATTTCCAATGATTGACATTTTGATCTAAATGTTTAGCTGTTTAATATGTAGTAAATATTTAAGCAGATATTTAAGATTTGGACACATCACCAGTGCTTCATTGGAGAATCTAATATGTGTTTAACATTTTGGGTTACTGTATAATTCTAGTTGTTATGTAGAAGTTTTGTCTATGATTTTATACTAAAATGTAAAAACAACAATACACTTTCTAAAACAGTAATTTTGCTGTCGCAGATGAAGACTGTTCCTTGTGAAAGAAATACTGGTCTTATGCTTCAGCTAGGAAAAACATGGATGGACATTCATGAGAGCAAGGTCACATTTGTGTGGCTAGTCTCTGAATCTGCTAAACATATTTTAAAAAATCTCCGTGAATTATGACACATGGTGTAGAAAATAGGGTAACTAATCCTGTTCATCTTTGCTCAAAAAATTATCTGTCACTGGGCTTTAGTAAAGTCAGTGGGCTGAAATAAATGGAATTGTGTTAGAAATCTGAGCTGTTAAAACACAAAAAACCATATTGTTATAACGTCAGGTTTATGTAAGAGATATTGGGCAGGGTGGATGTTGTAAAAGCACTTTATAAGAAGCTTTTCTTTAACACTGCAATGCTGCAATGGTGTATTCATGCCAAACTAATGATAAGCTTCTTGTAAATTGTGGGCACCTGAAGTTAAACAATAACAATTGGGTATATTACAACATATGGACATATACGTCACTTCTGTATATAGGTTTCAATAAAACTTATGTATATTCGAAAGAGGTCTTCAATTACTTGTGTGTAAGAAAGTTAATCTGAGAGAGAGAACTGAGGATAGCTGTAATAAATATTTCAGTGTTCACATGGGTTTCACATGTGGCCCTTTCCAGAATTTTCCATATCCTGAAACACCTCCCTATTGCTGAGAGTCAGAAATACTGAATTTGTCCATCATTCCAATAATATAGTTATTTAAATGCATGAATGTAATATAGTACTGCAGGCTCGGTGTCAGTTTCTTATTGACATGAAGTTAAGACCCTAAGTCTTAAATATTTATTACACCCCCCTGTTCTTTCTCCCCATTTTTTCCGCATACACAAGCAATGAAATAAAGACCCCTGGGATGCCCCTGGGATGCCGATATGTTCTGCAGAGGATTGAAATTCTATCATGAGTTTGTGTGGGCAGAAGAATCACAGAGAGTGATCTTGAGAAAAAATTTTTTTTTATTTTTGAAATTTTTTTATTTATTTTATTTTTTACAATTGACAAAATGTCCACATTCTCCCACAAGCAGCAGCTACAGAAAATAAACGGCATGAATATGGGACTGACTCATACACTAACCTAAAGACCTATGGAAGACCCTTACATCCTTACATTTCATAAATGTTAAAATCAATGTCCAAGATGAAGTAGAAAATTCAAAAAGGATTCTGTAGATTTGTACATAAGAGCTGCTGCTGTAATCATAAAGACTGTTCTGTGCTCAGTACAGGACTCTTATTAACATTCTGCTCACACTGAAACATCCTTTCAATACATTTTGCCTTTTCCCAAGAAGAGGATGAGTTCCTTTTTTGAGTCCGATTTCTTTCAAAGTTTCTTCCTCATGTCGTCTCAGGGAGTTCTTCCTGCTGCTGTCGCCTCTGGATTGCTCACTGGGAATTTAAATCTTCAACCAGATTACGGTAAAGCTGCTTTGTGAGAATGTCTTGTTAAAAGTGCTATACACATAAAATTAGTTTTAATTAGTATAAAATAAAATTTCTATCAAATTTCTATAAAATAAAATGTTATATTCCTGCTTGGAATACATTTATGAGTGAGTGGTGGAACAGGTTACATTGTTGTCTAAGGCTGTTTTCACACTTGGTCAGAATACTCAAGTCTTTAATCAAGGAGTGATTCTGGGCTTGTTTGTGGGTGCAGGTTTGCGTTCACATAGAAGAATTTCTTCCAAACCATGGCTCAGTTGCGCAATTCCATACATCACTTTTGTGCACACAGGTTTTCTGCTTTCTTAAATTATTATTTTCCTGTGGTACCAACACTCAAGCATGTCATCGTCCAATGAGGAACATATCTCATATAAGAAGATTTGTAGTCATGCCGGCTGGCACAAGATGTGGGTTTTTCCAGTCTTCTCAGTGCAAGTGCCTCCACCACAAAGGTCAACTTAGTACGTTTACCTAATTTGGCTGATGCTTTTATCCAAAGCGAAAAACAATTGAGACAGGAAGCAACTGAGCAGTTGAGGTTAAGGGTCATGCTCAAGGAGCCAACAGTTGCAGCTTTGGTGGTGCTGGGATTTGATCTCACAACCTTCTGATCAGTAGCCCAATGCCTTAACCATAATAACTCTCTGCCTGGCAGCACAAAACTAAAAACAGGAAGTAATGTGAAAAGCTGAATGTTAATCAGCACGCAGCCCTGAGCATGCATAGCTTCCACACCTGATGGGGACTGTGCCTCAGTTTGGTTCAACCAAACCCCAGACTGCCATTTGTAAAAGGACCAGAGATTGGTTTGAAAACAGGTTTCACAGTTCGCCAATCATACTAAACTTGGGGCACAAACAGCCCAGAATCCTGAAAAGTCCTGCTGTGAGCATGCAGTTAATGGCTGATTAACATACTTACTGTGAGGATGTCAGTATTTGAATGGTATTGGATATGGGCCACTTACTCGAAGCTCTGATATTGGTATCACGTGACAAAAATGGGATCAATGTTCAATTAAACATTTCCCAACTAATAATTCAAACACAGTTTAGAATGAACCCAAATAGAAAAACAGCACCCCAAACAGCACTGAGAGTTGTTAATGGAAGGTTCTCCTCTATTATTCTCTCACATGGGTCTCCTGGATGCTCTCTCATTCCTGGCTGAAACGTTTCGTCATTGTTGCTAATTAGCTCCACCTAAGAATTATAGGGATTGGGGAAATTAAATTCTCATTCACTCTGTTTTTTTGGTCTGGTATACCATTGAATCTGGTATACCATTGAATTCAGTTTTAACCTCCCCCAAATGTGGCCAAAAGGAAGATTTTCTGAAACATGAAGTCTATATTTAGGTTTGTTATACATAGAAGCCTATAGATAGGTTTCATAGAAGGTTATGAGCAACAATGCAGCTTGTGCAGCGAAATGTTTCAACCTGACAAACACACCATAGGTTGATGGTTGACTTTTACCTGATGAGGTCCAGGTGAAAAACATCTAACTAGGTGACCTTTAAAAAGCCCTTAATTCAAAGCATGGGTTACTGCGAGAAAAGGCCACGTTTAATCAGTTTCTTTGCGTCCCATATATTCTCAATTAAGAGGTTCAGTGAGGTGTCAGGGAGTGGTGGATGCAAAGACTGAGCAATGACTGTTGTAGATGTTAATACTTGTTATTGTTTTCTGCAGTGATTCCGCAATTAATTTATTCGTATTTATTTATTGACTTGCAGCCAATAAGCTGCATTTTATTCATGTATTCATAGGTTTCAGGGATGTAGTTATCTCAGTTTGTATGCAAGAAAAATCACTAATCGTGCCAACATGATGATTGAAGACTTTTCTGCAATACACATCATAATAAATGTTGCATTGTTTTTTATTTAAAAATCTTAGTTCAATAATGCTTTTTGTTTAATGTCTTCATAATTTCATTATTTAACTCTGAACTTGAGTACAAAATCAAATTCATTATTCGTGAGCTCAATTATTTGATGGATAGCTCTGTAGATCAGTAATCCATAATGTGTCTGATTTCAGGTGTCAGGTCCATGTGTATCTCTTAATCCAATAATCTAACAGTGTGTCACTCCTCTGTCAGAGCTGTGCTGCTCTGTCAGACTGAATATAATAGATTGGAGAGGAGACATTGGGGAAGAGAAATCACTGTCAGAGTCAACACATAACACAATATATAAGCTTTAAATGTACCTTTGTGTGTGTGTGTGTGTGTGTGTGTGTGTGTGTGTGTGTGTGTGCGTGTGGATATTTTTCATATCCAGCATTGGAAAAAAAACTACTGAGAAATTATTCTTAAGTGAAAGTATAGATAACGTGTCAAAATCTTATTCAATTAAAAGTGCAAGTGTGAAGATAAATTCAACTCAAATCTTTTAAGAATTTACCGAAGTTGCAGTTGAAATTGAAGTGAAGTTTCTACTTTTAAATGTACATGAGTATTAAAATAAAAGTAAAAATTAAATCATTTTATTTGATGGGTCATGTTATTATCAAGTCAAGTCAACCTGTATTTATAGAGCACGTTTAAAACAACAGACGTTGACCGAAAGTGCTTTACAAATCAATCAACCAAATAAGCCATCATAGTTATGTTTAAAAATATAGTGACAATAATAACAACAACAACAACAATAATAATAATAGATACCTTTAAATACAGCATCAAGTATTTACATATTTCAACCTATTAAAAGACCTATTCAAAAGCTAGAGAATAAAAATACATTTTCAATGAAGATTTAAAATTATGTGAAAACTAACTTTCATTACTAATCAAAAACAGTTGGAAGGTTATTTTTATTTTAAAGCAGCTACACAATTTTGCTTGAAAAAAAAAAAATTCAGTGTCTCTATGTTTACGGATTGTATACATGACTAGTTTCCTAATTAATTCATCAGAAGTAAAATAGAATGTAAATATCCTCTATTTACCATTAGCTAGAATTTGACTTGCTGCCTAGCCAATATATTAGCTATTGTTAGCTATAGCGTAGAAAAAACAGGCAAACAATTGACTTAGTTAATTACAGCCAGTTAATGTTAGCTAAATAGCAAAACTTACCTCAAAATGCTTTTAAAAATTACAATTAAAAATGCCTTCTAGGGAACCAAAGGAGACACGTCATTTTAAATGATATGGTTGCGTACTCCAGCATACTAAAACATTTTACTGAGGTAGGGCGCTCCAGCCCGGCCCGGCGCTCATTCTCAAGTTCAACACTGCAGTCCGGTGGATTATCCATCTTCAAATTTACACAGATAGCTCTAACTACGTTGTGTAGCATAAGAAGCTCAGCGCAGATGAGAATTTGGCACGATTCTTGATAGTTTCTTTTCCTACACTGATGAACTTAATTAGATGCTATACTGAGCCCATTGGGTTGATATATAGTGTAGAGTCATTGGCTGGAGAAGAGAAGAGACCTTTAAGATTTGTACTGAGATTGAGTATTTTGAAGCTATAAAAAGAATCTTGAAATGTAATTAGGTAGGAGTACAAATATTCAATTTTAGCAATACTCAAGTAAAGTATAAATATGTGAAAATAATACTTAAATACAGTAACGACGTACAATTGCTAAAGTCCCTGAAGTTACTAAAGTTATTTTTTAATAAACAAAACAAAGACCCACTTAAAGAGCCTAACGGTTTACTTTTGGTTACTGATGTTAAGGTTAGGTTATTTTGGTGAAGCATGGCATTAATTAATTACATTAATAATTTTGTCAGTGGAAGGTCCTCACTAGTAGTAAGACAAGTGTGTGTGTGTGTGTGCGTGTGTGAACAATAGCACTGCTCTCCACAGGGAACAGTGTATCACAGAGATCTGAATCAGATCGATACGCCACAATGGCCACAGTGAGCGCTCCACCGAGTCCTATTAAGGGACAGAACTCTGTGTGTGTGTGTGTGTGTGTGTGTGTGTGTCTGTGTATGAGTGAATTACTACTTCAGCCATTTCTCACACACACATACACAGAACTTTTTCTTTACGTTAAGGTGTGTTAACGTGTATCGCATGGAATCTTTACACACAGACACAATTTATTTGTGGCTGGATGTATTGTTGTGCAGTTACAGATGAACTGGCCGAGTGTACCTCAGTGACACTGTTATTTAATCAGGTAAAAACAGAAGCTTTGAAGAGGCAGTGAGGAGGATTTATACGTTCATTCAGGGCCATTAAAGCTCTAATCAGGAATCAGTGCAGCTTTTTTTTTTCTTCTTTCAAACAGCAGGAGGTGCTACCAAATCACCTCACTCTGCTTTAATATTACCATTTCAGTTAGTTCCTTTCTTTTGTAGTTGCAGATCTCAGAATAATATGCATCAGTACTTACATGTGTACTCTTATTACTGTTTGCATCGCTTGTATGAATGTTGTAGTACACTATTGTGTAAACTGGACTGAAGCACGAAGGCACGAAAGCATCCTAAAGCTAAGGTCAGTCACCCCATTATAGGAGAAATGAACCAGAAGGGGGAGTTATTAGCCTTTCATTTTAGAGATCACTGCATTAGACTCTCAGGTAACACAAACACACACACAGAGAAAGCAGTCCTATCTTTGTTGTGAAATCACATTGGCAGCGACAGTTCTGTCACAATCCAATTTCAGGAAAAGTGATAAAAATGAATTCCATCGTGTGTGTCTGTGAGATATATATATATATATATATATATATATATATATATATATATATATATATATATATATATATATATATATATATATATATATATATAGAGAGAGAGAGAGAGAGAGAGAGAGAGAGAGAGAGAGAGAGCAAGCATAGAAGGCATAATTTTCAGAAGCGATGCCTTTCTCAGTGGGTGAGTTTAATTACAGAAGAAGGGATGATGCAGTCACAGGTACTGGTTTCATCTGACCAGAGAATAATGTTCAAAAAGAGTCCCAATTTGTCTAAATTTGTCTGATTTGTCTGATGTGTTTAGTGAGATGATTGAGGTGCAGTTCATTGCTTATTGTTCTCTGTGTAACTGTTGTTCCTGCTGCTTTCAGGTCGTCCTGCAATTCTTTTCGAGTGACTGCTGGCTTCTTTCTTACCTTCATTATCAGAGCAAGTTGTGAAAGCTCATGCGATGCACCTGTCCAGGGACAATGAGTTGTGCTTGATGATGTGACATAGAAAAGCTATGAGACAAAAACAAAATCTCTGAGAAAGAGAATAAGTGACGCGCTTTAGTGGTAAACAACAACAGCAAAAAGAACAACAATAAAAATCTCTCAGTTGTTTGGAGAATGTTTTGTACAAACCCCCAGCGACTCATTGACCCACAAATTCCAATGAATAGATTTGATCTCTCTCCATGTCTACCTCCACACGTTTTCTCTAGCTGTCGCTCCCCTTCATCTCAACCAGGGCTTTGTATTACATAAAACATGGTGTTGGTGTTGGTGTTGAAGTCATGAAAGAATATTATCCACTTATAGGGATATACGATCTCTCCTCGTACACAGGAAGGAGAAAAGTGTAGCACGGTGACAAGTGTTTATGAGAAAGCTCAGCTGGTGGATCGGATATGTTGCTTCAGTGTTAATAGCAGGAGAGATAAATAACTTTCTCCAAACTTTTCTCTTAACACACATTTTTGAAGCCACTATTCACCTCAGTGTGGCTTTGGCTCTGTGGTTGTCATGGTTATATTTGTTGTCAAGTTGCTACCCAGATTAAGCAAAAGTGTAAAAAAACAAACAAACAAAAAAGCTGCTGTTGGTATTTACAGCATCAAAAGTAATAAGTAATTAGATTTTTTTCAGTATTGTGCTGCAATTTTAGCAAATTATCAAATCTGATTACGTTAACGAGGCTACGAGGATCCCTAGATTAATTTTTTTGGCTGATGAGATTAAATTCTCCTCTAATGAGTCCCGATACATCACTCCATTCATTTTTCCTTCAGTGACATGTAATGCCCCAGTACTGTTTGCAGAGAAGCAGCCCCATATCATGATGCTCCCAACCCCATGCTTCACTGTGGATATGGTGTTCTTAGGATTATATGCACAACGGTTCTTTTTTCAAACATGATGTGCTGAATTATTGCCAAAGAGTTTTATTTTTTTCCATATGACCAGAGTATATTGTTCCCAAAGCGTCCTGATTTGTCTAAATGCTTTTAGACATGAATGTGTGCTTCTTCTTTTTTTTTCAATTCAATTCCATGTTATTTGTATAGTGCTTTTAACAATGGACATCGTCACAAAGCAGCTTTACAGAAATATAAATATAAATTTATTATATATATATATATATATATATATATATATATATATATATATATATATATATATATATATATATATATATATATATATATAGGATTTAAATTTTAATTGATAAATTTATCCCCATTGAGCAAGCCAGAGGCGACAGTGGCAAGGAAAAACTCCCTGAGATGACATGAGGAAGAAATCTTAAGAGGAACCAGACTTTTTTAGCAGAGGACTTTTGCAATAGGTATAGAAACAGAGATTATTGAGGTGCAGTTCATTGCTTATTGTTCTCTGTGTAACTGTTGTTCCTGCTGCTTTCAGGTCATCATGCAACTCTTTTTGAGTGACTGCTGGCTTATCACTTACTTTCCTTATCATTATTCTGACAGTGAGTTGTGAAATCTCACAGGGGGCACATGTTCAGGGATGATTAGTTATTGTTCCACGAACTTTCCACCTGCATATTATTGGACCAGTTGTACTGACTTGCAAAGTCTTTGCTACGGCTTTGTAGCATTTTCCATTAGAGTCCCTGAGAACTTTAGGAAGCTCCTTCCCCTTCACCATGTTTGCTACTTGTTGTGAAATGTTCCCAACTAATGGCAGCATCACCAGGTGCAATTTCAGGCATTGGATTTCGTTATCAATACCTGTGAATAAGAAATTGGCAAAATAAAGTTGAAAAACCAAAATCACCAAAATCCATAATCTTCCCAAGGAGTAAAATGTACAGTGTCCTCCACTAATATTGGCACCCCTGGTAAATATGAGCAAAGAAGGCTGTGAAAAATTGCCTTTATTGTTTAACCTTTTGATCTTTTGTTTAAAAAAAATCACAAAAATACTCTGCTCTCATGGATATCAAATACCAAGATACCGTGGGCATGAGGTACTTTTCCATATGGCTACCTCTCTGTGTGCGCCAAAACCACCTCTGGTGTTTATTGCCAAAAAGCTCGATTTTGGTTTCATCTGACCATTGAACCCGATCCCATCTTCAAATCCTTGGAGATTTTTTGGCCACTCGAACCATCCTCTTCACAGTGCATTGAGATCCAATTCCAGGTTGCTTCACAGCATTTCCAGTTGACTGGAACTTGTTAATTATTGCCCTGATTTTCTTATAGCCACTTCCCATTTTGTGAAGCTCAACAACCTTTTGCCGCACATCACAGCTATATTCCTTGATCTTACCCATTGTTATGAATGACTAAGGGAATTTGGCCTATGTGTTACCTCATATTTATACCCCTGTGAAACAGGAAGTCATGGTTGAACAATTTCCTGTTCCTAGTCACCCAAGTGTACAGAAAATGTGGAGAAAGGAAGTTTACATTAAGAGAAGCAGGGAAACAATTTTATGTGGAGAAAAAAAACAGTTTTTGTTAATGATTGACACAAACAGATTGACAGTGACATTACTCCTGAGATATTGTCCTCCATCGCACTGCTGTCACTATGACATTTCAGCAGGACAGCTCCGTAATTCCCAATCCACCTAATAGTGTATAAATCCCTGCTTGGGAATATTTGGAAAAATCAGCAAGTCTGAACATAAAGAACAAACACACCATATTTTCACACTTCATTTAAGATACAGGAACACTGAAGCTTTAGACAGATAGTATAATAGCACTATAAAGCAGATCAGCTATTATTGCATTTTAGCAACCCAGAGGCCTATAAAATCCTTGTTACCAAGTCTCTCTCTCTCTCTCTCTCTCTCTCTCTCTCTCTATCTGTGTGTGACTGATAGATTGACCTCTCTGGCCCACAGGAAGCATCCATGTAGCCTCTCAATCATCTTATTCTCTTTCATCTTTTATTCCTCCCCTGGCTCTTGTCCTTTCTCATTCTGTATCAATAAAGGCAGAAGAGGTTATTTTCACACTTATCCTGGCTTTCTCCCATTCTTCTCTTTTTTGGGGGGTATGGTTAATGTGTTCACATCATGCTCCAGTGGACTTTGAGCCCTGTTTCTGAGCTGGATAAGAGTTTGCTTCTGTAGCTGTTATGTAGTATGTTTTAACGTTAACATTTCTTTGTTTATCTAACTAACATGTTAACATATTATCCCGGTCTATCCTGTCTCACTGTTTATCTCAGTCTATCCTGTCTCACTGTTTATCTCAGTCTATCCTGTCTCACTGTTTATCTCTGTCTATCCTGTCTCACTGTTTATGTCTATCATTCCTGTGTCACTGTTTACCTTGGTCTGTCCTGTCTCACTGTTTACCTCGGTCTATCCTGTCTCACTGTTTATCTCGGCCTATCCTGTCTCACTGTTTAAGTCTGTCTGTTCTGTCCCACTGTTTATCTCTGTCTGTCCTGTCTCACTGTTTTTCTCTGTCTCCCCTGTCTCACTCTGTTTATCTTGGTCTATCCTGTTTCACTCTGTTTATCTTGGTCTATCCTGTCTCACTGTTTATCTCTGTATGTCCTGTCTCACTGTTTATCTCGGTCTATCATGCCTCACTCTGTTTATCTTGGTCTGTCCTGTCTCACTGTTTATCTTGGTCTATCATGCCTCACTCTGTTTATCTTGGTCTATCCTGTCTCACTGTTTATCTCTGTCTATCCTGTCTCACTGTTTATCTCGGTCTATCATGCCTCACTCTGTTTATCTTGGGCTGTCCTGTCTGACTGTTTATCTCTGTCTGTCCTGTCTCACTGTTTATCTCGGGCTATCCTGTCTCACTCTGTTTATCTCAGTCTGTCCTGCCTCAGTCTGTCCTGTCTCACTCTGTTTATTTTGGTCTATCCTGTCTCTCTCTCTATCTGTTGTCTCCTATCTCATAATATGAGGATTGAATTTATGAGGCTTAAGTCATGTTGCATCCATGGAGCTGGCATGCCTGAAGCCAAATCTGCAGATAAATGTTTAGCCCTGAGAGAGAGAGAGAGGGAAAGAGGGAGAGAGAGAGAGAGAGGATAATCAGGCTTTGAGGAATTAGGTCCAGGTGGACGATGAGAGAGGGGAAAGGTCTAAAGTAAAGAAGGTTGGCAAAGAAGCTTAGGTAGTAGCCTTGGAAGAAGGTCTGTTGTGGAGAAGTGTGTGTGCGTGTGTGTGTGTGTGTGTGTGTGTGTGTGTGTGTGTGTGTGTGTGTGTGTGTGTGTGTGTATTTTACATTATATGCACTTTCACAAAACATTGCTGCCATCTACTGGCTTGCTCTCTGATTCTCTCTCTCTCTCTCTCTCTCTCTCTCTCTCTCTCTCTCTCTCTCTCTCTCTCTCTTTCTTTCTCTCTCTCTCTCTCTCTCTCTCTCTCTCTGGCTTGGATTGTGTCCTGGGACCGTATCCCTTCCGTCTCAAACAAATATTCTATTCTCATTAAAGAATGGAAAGGTCCAGGCATATACAGAGAATGTGCTCTAAAACACACATACACACACAAAGGGGAATAAACACACTCATTTACATATAAATTGCTTTAACCAGGACAGCCGTACTAAATTCCTCGACGACAGCTCGTTTCAAATTCATGAGAGCTTTTGTTGAAACAAGGAGTGAATTAAAGTGGGGTATCACTAGATATTTCACTTTAAGGCTTTCAGGTGTGTGTGTGTGGGGTAGCATGTCTGTTCATGTGTTCATGTGTGTGTCTATAAGGCTGAATAAGCAGATGGTATGGAAGCCCCAGGACCTTTTCATGTTTGGCTTTTTAATAATGAATCATGTGCATTCCCTACTGTGTGTGTGTGCGTGTGCGTGTGCGTGCGTGCGTGCGTGTGTCGTCTTCGCATCTAGCAACGCTAACAGAAATCATGTCCTGCTGGTGATTAGGTCAAGTGCCCCCTTTGGGGCTTTACTTGTCCAAGCATGTGACAAAAACACGCATTTGTTTGACGAAAGAAATCTTTCATATGTTATTTACAGCATATACAGATATATCTGCTGATGGGTTATGTACCATCTAAGTATTGAATATTATGTCGATGTATTTTAAACAGATGTCAGTGAGATCAATAAGAAGTACAATGCTGACCTACATTATTTTTTATTTAAATTTGAGAAAAGGGCTTGAAAGGGGGTGAAAAAGGAACACATGATAAATTACAAATACATATTTCCATTCCTGCACATACCCTAATGCCAGTCTGTCTGTCTGTCTCTTGAGTGTGTGTGTGTGTGTGTGTGTGTGTGTGTGTGTGTGTGTGTGTAAGCGAGAGATTGTGTGTCTGCACGTGTTTGTGAGTTTAATTAGCCCGACTTGTTTTTCTCAGCCGTGTTTCATGCATGAGAGATGACAGATTAAAATACCGAGTGCTGAAACAGCAAGCTGCTGAACAGCACGGGGGGCCTTGGGGAACAAAAACATGGTGCGCATGAGAGAGTATGGTTTGATGGATTTACATCTATCTATCTACCAATCTATCTATCTATCTACAGTACTGTGCAAAAGGTTTAGGCAGGTGTGAAAAAATGCTGTAAAGTAAGAATGCTTTCAAAAATCGACATGTTAATTGTTTATATTTATCAATTAACAAAATGCAAAGTGAGTGAACAAAAGAAAAATCTACATCAAATCAATATTTGGTGTGACCACCCTTTGCCTTCAAAACAGCATCAATTCTTCTAGGTACACTTGCACACATTCAGGGATTTTGTAGGCATATAGTCAGGTGTATGATTGAACAATTATACCAAACAGGTGCTAACTTCAGACAGAAGTTAGTTATACTACATCAGCAAGGTCTCTCCCAGGCAGAAATTTCAAGGCAGACAGGGGTTCCCAGATGTGCTGTCCAAGCTATTTTGAAGAAGCACAAAGAAATGGTCAATGTTGAGGACCATAGAAGCAGTGGCCGGCCAAGGAAACTTACTGCATCAGATGAAAGACATTCATTCCGGAGAAGTCTGGTCAGAAGTGGCCTTCATGGAAGACTTGCGGCCAAAAAGTCATACCTCTGACGAAACAAGGCCAAGTGACTCAACTATGCATGAAAACACAGGAACCGGGATGCAGAAAAATGGCAGCAGGTGCTCTGGACTGATGAGTCAAAATTTGGCTGTAGCAGAAGGCAGTTTGTTTGCCGATGGGCTGGAGAGCAGTACACGAATGAGTGTCTGCAGGCAACAGTGAAGCATGGTGGAGGTTCCTTGCAAGTTTGGGGCTGCATTTCTGCAAATGGAGTTGGGGATTTGGTCAGAATTAATGGTCTCCTCAATGCTGAGAAGTACAGGCAGATACTTATACGTCATGCAATACCATCAGGGAGTCATCTGATTGGCCCCAAATTTATTCTGCAGCATGACAATGACCCCAAACATACACTGAAAGTCATTAAGAACTATCTTCAGTGTAAAGAAGAACAAGGAGTCCTTGAAATGATGGTATGGCCCCCACAGAACCCTGATCTCAACATCATCGAGTCTGTCTGGGATTACATGAAGAGAGAGAAGCAACTGAGGCTGCCTAAATCCACAGAAGAACTGTGGTTAGTTATCCAAGTTGTTTGGGCCAACCTACCTGTCGAGTTCCTTCAAAAACTGTGTGCAAGTGTACCTAGAAGAATTGATGAATTTATGCTGTTTTGAAGGCAAAGGGTGGTCACACCAAATATTTATTTGATGTAGATTTTTCTTTGCATTTTGTTAACTGATAAATATAAACTATTAACATGTCTATTTTTGAAAGCATTCTTACATTACAGCATTTTTTCACACCTGCCTAAAACTTTTGCACTGTACTCTATATACTGCACATGCAGTATTGTGCAAAAGTTTTAGGCACCCTATTTTTTTTTTAGTACAAACTTTGTTACAGATTTTTTATTTTATGACTTCTACATTATGAAGTCAGTACAAAAACATTTTAGATTCCCAAACATTAGTTTCCTAGCACAAAATTAAATGTTACAGAAAAATGTTTGTATGTCATTAAAGAAAGAAGCATATTACATAAGAGACCACTTTTCAGACAATAATCACAATGAAGGCTGCTGGGTTTTGCTGCAAAAATAAGAAGCAAGTGCGACAGTCAAAGTCTCCAGAAGAACTGTGGCTGATTCTGCAAGATGCTCAATAAAACCAGCTAATTTCCTTATAAAACTGCACAAACTGTACCTGAGACTACTATTTTTATTTTTACTTATTTGTAACACTAAATATTGACTAATATTTCATTTACTATTGTTTACTGTTTAAAAAATGTAGAAACAGTTCATTTCATTATTTTGTAGTGTAGTTGTACTACAAAATGCTCCAGGAAAGCTCTTTTCATGCTGAGTTAATCAAAATGACCACAGCTGATCACAGTTGAAAGTCAAATGGCTTTGTGTGTCATTGAGAAGGTGATTAGCTACACCTTATTGAGTTTACAAGTCATTTCTAGGAGGGGGGTGATCCTTTTTCCAACTCAGTGATTCTGTTTTTTTTTTTTTTTTTAATTATTCTTTTTCTGACATGTTGGTGTTCTATCTTTCACTTGGATGTCATAAGTTGCAAAGCAGTTTAATTTGAAGGTGAAATTAGGGTCAGATTTTTTCAATCAATAAGATGACAATCAGGTGTGAGTGAGCACCCTGTTTTATTTAGAACCTGTTTTATATAAGAACAGGGATCTATCAAAGTCTGATCTTCACAACACGTTAGTGGAAGTGTATCATGGCATGAACAAAGGAGATTTCTGAGGACCTGTTAAGACACAGAGACAAAGAGGACCCAAGCACAGAACACTAACACAGGAGTACAGGATAAATGGGTTTTATTTAAGAATAGAGAGGGCAGGTGAAGTGTGGGGAAAGGCGTGGTCGAGGTCGGGATTCGAACTCGGAGTGTGAGGCGCGAGCGTGCAAGAGGTGCGGAGTGGAGTAGGGCGGAGCGGGCTTCTCTCCATACCTTGCGGCAGTAGTGGAGATGGACTTGTACGGAGGGGACAGCAATGTCATCCTCCTGGGCCGGAAATAGCACTCAAAGGGGGATAGGCCGGTGGCGGTGCTGGTGAGGGAGTTGTGGGTGTATTCTACCCACGGCAGCTGGGAGCTCCAGCTGGTGGGGTTGTTAGTGGTTTTGCATCGCAGGGTAGCTTCCAGTTCCTGGTTAGCCCGCTCAGCCTGGTCATTGGTTTGGGGGTGGAACCCCGAGGATAAGCTGGCCATGGCTCCCAGAGCCTTACAAAAGGCTCTCCAGACTTGTGAGATGAACTGGGGTCCACGGTCTGAGACAATATCCTTGGGGATGCCGTGCAGTTGGAAAACTGCCAGGCGAGGTTAACCAGGAGGTCGGCAGTTTCGCGGGCCGTAGGGAGTTTAGGCAGGGCCACGAAATGGACCGCCTTGGAGAACTGGTCTATAATGGTCAGGATCATGGTTTGGCCTTGAGATGGGGGCAGACCGGTGACAAAATCTAGTGCGACCAAGGGCGACTGGGAACAGGGAGAGGTTGGAGTAACCTGGCTGGAGGTTGGTGTAGGGGCTTGCTACGGGCACAGACTGTACAGGCTGCAACGAATGCTCGGCTATCAGCGTCCATGGTTGGCCACCAGATGTGTTGTTTTAATAGGCCCAGGGTGCGATGGGAGCTGGGGTGACAGGCAAAACGGGAACAGTGAACCCACTGGAGGACCTGGGTAACGCACGGTATCCAGGACAAATAAGCAGCCCGGGGGTCCATTGCCGGGGTCAGGTTGGGTGCGCTGAGCTCTCGGGATGGCAGACTCGATCTCCCACGTAACAGCCCCGACCACACAGGTGGAAGGGAGAATGGTGTCGGGACCTGAAGTGTCCTCTTCTCTGGAGAACTGGCGGGAGAGGGCATCGGGCTTGCCATTCTTCGAGCCTGGACGATAGGTGATCGTAAAATTGAACTGTGCAAAGAATAGGGCCCAACAAGCTTGGCGGTCTGCATGTACGCCAAGTTCTTATGGTTGGTCCAGACGATGAATGGCTGCTCAGCCCCCTCGAGCCAGTGTCTCCACTCCTCCAGGGCCAGTTTGACAGCCAGCAACTCACGATTCCCCACATCGTAGTTGCGTTCTGCGGACGAGAGGTGACGGGAGAAGAAGGCGCATGGGTGGAGTTTCTGGTCAGGGCCAGATCGTTGGGAGAGAACCGCACCCACATCTGACTCGGAGGCATCCACCTCCACGATAAATTGCCACGAGGGGTCAGGCTGTACCAGCACTGGAGCCGAGGTAAAAAGTTCCTTAAGATTCTTAAAGGCAGCTTTGGCCTCAGGGTCCCACATGGCGGGGTCTGGTCAGGGGTGCCGCATCCCTGCTGTAGTCCCGAATAAAGCAACGGTAGAAATTGGCGAACCCAAGGAACCTCTGGAGCTGTTTAAGGGTGGTTGGTCTGGGCCACTCGACTACGGCTTGGCTCTTCTCCGGGTCAGCCTTGACTCGTCCACTCTCCATGATGTACCCCAAAAAGGTGGCTGATTGGGCGTGGAACTCGCATTTCTCAGCTTTTACGAACAAGCGGTTCTCCAGGAGTTGCTGCAGGACTTGTCGGATGTGGTGGGTGTGCTCAGAGGAGTTTTGGGAAAAAATTAAGATATCGTCCAGATAGACAAAGACAAAGCGGTTCAGAAAGTCCCGGAGTACATCGTTGACCAGGGCCTGGAAGACAGCCGGCACATTAGTAAGGCCGAACAGCATGACTAAGTATTCGATGTGGCCTAGCGGAGTGTTGAATGCCATCTTTCACTTGTCCCCCTCTCTGATTCTGACCAGATGGTACACGTTCCGTAGGTCCAGTTTGGTAAATATGGTCGCCCCATGCAAGGGCTCAAAGGCGGAATTGAGAATAGGCAAGAGGTACTTATTTTTTACTGTGCTGTTGTTTAGGCCCTGGTAATCTATGCAGGAATGGAGGGACTTATCCTTCTTGGCCACAAAGAAGAACCCAGCTCCCAGGGGTGAGGAGGACGGCCGGGAGTCATTGATGTACTTCTCCATGGCCTCCCTCTCAGGACAGGACAGGTTATATAACTGGCTGGACGGAAGGGGGGCTCCAGGGAGAAGGTCAATCTCAAAGCGCAATCGTAGGGCCAGTGAGGTGGTAGTGAGAGAGCCTGGTCCTTGCTAAAGACCTCTCCCAGGTACAGGTACTCGGGCACAGACGAGAGGTCAGGTGGTTCAGAGGCCAAGGGAGGGGTAAAGGCCGTTGCGTGAGGGAGCGCCGATTCCAGGCACAAGGAGTGGCATAAGGGGCTCCAGGTGACGATCCTCCCGGCCATCCAGTCGATCTGGGGATTGTGATGCCTCAGCCTGGAGTGTCCCAAGACCAGTGGTGTATCTGGAAAGGAGATGACATTGAGTC